>CM042319.1:30819435-31419435 GCA_023566125.1 Zingel zingel
GGTGGGCGTGTTCATCGCGGTTGGAGCGAAAGTGATAACATATGTGTTTACTTCACCTGTTCACCTGTGTTTTTTGGGGTTTTGACTAGAGATGGTTCCCGATACCGATTCTGATACCTGAACTTGCGTATCGGCCGATACCGAGTACCGATCCAATACCTGTGTGTCATATAGTTTATTATGTTCTAACAGTATACTACTATCCCTGTATGGATGTGATATTATTTCTCTCTTTGTTGTCGGTCTGGCTCAGGTTAAACTCTTTGTGAAACATGAACAAACTCAAACAATGAACGCCCCAGAACTTTCTTTTATTCTGCAGTTTGACAGTCAGTTATAACGGAAAAAGAACATAAATAAACTACTTTAACGTAGATTTTTTTTAAGGCTTCATTACGTGGTATCGGATCGGTGCATAAACTCCAGTACTTACCGATACCAGCGTTTTGGGCAGTATCGTGGCCGGTATCGGAACATCTCTAGTTTTGACAGAGGGGGGGGGAGGGGGGGTGAGCCTGGGAGCGAACAGTTTCTGTTGACCGCCGCACTAATGCACTTATTTCTACACACAAAGTAACTTGACATTTGGTAACTGCAGTGCTCGTTGTATTTTACGCGTGGAAGAAGAGGAATAAATAATTGCGATACAATCTTGAGCGCGTCACAGTGTGTTTATGCATCTCTCAGTGTTTAATCCCTCACGGCAGCACTTTGTTGGACTGCTTACAGCCGCAACAACCATCAAGTAGTGAGTGTTTGGGGTTCATGTGAGGAAATGTAAATGAAAGAGGCAGCTTTAAAAGTAATGACTTATTTTGAGGTTGTGATTGATGAAGCTCGGGGCAGGACAGAAGCCAGCCGGCTCCGAACACATCACAGTCCGATTCAGAGTCTCCATCTTTGATGCCGTCTTTTTATCTAATAAGGGCGAACACATGAAGGATTTTAGAGTTGTGAAGCGTGTTGTCGCGCCGAGACGTTTAATGAGCGAAGAAGTCCGGCCGCCAGACACCGACTGATCCCAGATTCAGATCCAGTTGTGTTTGTAAAATCAACTCAATTACTTTAAAGTCATGTTCAAATGAAAGATTGATGCGAGAATCATCTCATCTCGAGTTTTGCGAACCGGTCGGCAGAGAAAGAAAGTAGTTCACCAAAGAACATTCAAACTATAAAAGCTGAACAAATGGAGTCAAAAACGGCAAACAAATTGTTTCGATAAACTTTGTTTTGAGATAATAAACCTCCTACCTTTTTGGTACTAAGTGGTCTTTGGAATCAGTATTTCAAGAAATGTTTCAAAGAGGTAAAATCGTGGAAAGCTCTGTACACAAAATATTAAAAGACCATCAAATCACACAGCTGGATTTATGATGTCAGTTAAAGTAACACAGAGAGAGAGAGAATAATACAGTTCAATACACATCTGTGGGGTTTAGTTATTAGGTGACGCAAGCAAAGACAAAAAGAAGTCCCCAAATATCACAGAGAGAGAGTTCAAGAATACAATATCTGCATAGAGAACAGCATTAGGGACATGCATAAGGGACTGTTCGTAACTTATTTCAGGGGCCACCGGAGGAGTTTTGGGATCTTCAGTCAAAATAGACCTGACCCTTCCTTCACCAGCAATAATTTTTCAATGACCCTCCAAAATTATATGGAAAAAAGGGTTGACCCTCCCCAACAACTGATTGATGCCTGCTGTACTGGTTTGCGGTTGGCAAAAACATACAGATTCCCATTGTTTTTTTACAGCCATAACATACGTGACTAAACCTCTACATTCTCATCTTATGCATCACGCTCCTCTGTTATGGTGTGGTGGCCATTTCAGTAGATTTACTCACTAACATTGTTGTGGAAACACAATAAGCATGGAAACTAAATGCACACTTCATTCATTACTGCATTACTTCAAATACTAAGTTACTCATCTAGTAAACTAGTATTCACATGAAATAAAACAATAAAACTTTGAGACCATTCAGCAAAGCACACTGGGTAATTCAACACTGGTTGCTATGGACTCGTCACTAGGCTTCCTCAGTCATTATATATTTTAGCATATAAGTAAAGCTGCCAAAGCTGAACATTATCCAAAACTACATTTCTCAGACGAGCGCCAATTTGGGAGCTTGCATGCTACCACTCCTTCCTTCTCAAATGCCTTGAATGCCGTTTATATATATATATATATATATATATATCACCCAGACCAAAAGGATATTTGAGGCGGGTATAGCTGCAGAATGGAGACCTCCCGTCTCATGCCCTCCCGGCTTGGTGCAATCCGCAAGTTTTGACTTTTCAAAATAAAAGCTTGCGTCTGATCCGTTATGTTTTCGTACGGTGTTTTGAATGTTTTTGAACTAAACAGTACGGCAATCATGCTAACGGATAAAATTATTTTTTCATCAGATGTCTTAGTTACAACACGATGGAGCTAGCAAAGCAGTTTTGTGTTTATATGTGCAAGCCGGATTTATTCAGTTTGGGAAATCCCACGGTCTCTAAAGCTACAGTTCAAATTGTCTGGCTGACTATATAGGGAGGGACCCATCTGCCAGCGATAGGGGCCGAGACTGAGAGCTACATGGAGCTACATGGATAAATATGCACCAAACGAGCCACTTTGAAATGTTGCTGTTCTCATGAATACAAAAGTTGGGTGACCCTCCCCCCTAGACTAAAAAAATTGGATGACCCTCCCTTCAACAAAGAATAAAAAGACATGACCCTCCCCTATTTTCCTCCGGTGGTCCATTCCATAAATACCGAACGGTTCCTAACTAGAAATATATAAATATTAGGATGAAGCAAAGGTGTCTTTAGACTGATGAAGGACAGAAATCAGCTTGGGGCAGAGAGAGAAGAGGCTCGGACTTTTAGAGTAAAAGGTCAGGCAAGATGAAGGAGGGAGAAGACTAAAAGCTGGAGAGATAAGTTGAGTGCAGAGAGAGGGAAAGCAAGTGTGTAGAGGAGGGAAGAAAGGATGGCGGAAGTGAGACAAGAAGGAGAAAGTGGGAAGAGATGCATGGAGGAATAAAGCCCGAAAGGAGTAGATGGAAGGAGAGGAGAAAAAGGAAAGGGAACATTTGCAAAATAAAAGAATAGTATAGGAGAAAAAAAGTGGAGGAAAGGAAGAGCAGACTAGAGACAGAGGCTACATCTACACTACGAGGTCTGTGTCTCAAACCGCCTACTTGCACACTTCAAACACTTAAGTTTTAAGTATATAGTGTAAATAACGCAAAAAGTTAGTGCACTGAAAGTCCCCGGATGACCCCTTAAAAACGGTCAAAAATGTCAGTGTGGAAGATGGACCCTACTCGCACTAAACGGGCGCCATCTTGACTACAAAGTGGAAGGGAGCCCTTGACCAGCAGCTGATTGGACGAACGCGTCACGTGGGTCTGGCTGCTCGAGAATTTCAAACCGACCGTCATGGCGGCTCGGATGGAATACGACTCGGACGGAATACGATCTAAACCCAAACATGTTTCTGAAAACATTTGAAATGAGAAATAGGCCATAACGTTGCTGAATCTGTCTTCATTTTAGATTGACAAAGGTGAGTTTAAAAGATTTTCGTCAGATTTTGAGAGGTGACGAGCCGAGCCGGCCGCTCCTCATTTGGCGGGCTGGAAAATCGCGCTCACATGTGTTGCGTTCGTCCTGTTCATACCACTCGTCATTTCCGGTAAGTGTTTTAACATAAATGTTCATTTTGGGACAATACTAACCATCGAAAGTGGGCACTACAGCAGTAAGTGGTCAGTGCACATTAGCAGTGTACTGATGGAAGTATGCGCAATGAGACACAGCCTAGGTTTTGGTTTTTAAGTGGCGTTTTGAGACAAAAACTTACCTCCGTCTACACAAGAGTATTATCTCCAGTAGCAGAACTAATATCTGTTTATACTTAGACAAAATTGCCACAAAATGGGCCTGAAATTAACCGCTGACCACACGAGTGAAGCTATCAACCTACCTGCTACGTTGGCATTAGTTGTTTTTTTCCAAAGGTCTCCGTTTGTGCCTGTCAAGATTACAAAGCAACCCCAAAGATTTCAAAACAAAACGGGGTCAGCGGGGGCTTTCAAAGGCCTCCCTTTTAGTGGCTCGGAAATGCTGGAGTAGTGTGAACGCAAGGCGTAAACGTAGAAAAAGATACACGTATTTCAACCAATATGTGGTTGTGTAGATTAAAAAAGTTTGGGTCAAATATTCAGATTCACTCCAAGTAGTAGTAGCCTGGGCTAGTAGTAGTATTATAGCTGACCAAAAAACCTTAAAATTGGATAATAATAATAATAATAATAAATTGGATAAAAAAACTAAACAATATCCACTTTTATCTAATGAATAGTGTTATACATTTAGAACATACATTGGGAATCAATGAAGGGGTAAGTGAGTTCATCTGAGAGGGCTGTGGGGGGGAACTTCAGACCAAAATAGTTGGGAACCAATGGTGTAGATGTAGGCTACATTTATATTGCTACGTTTTGGTTTGAAAAGGACTATCTTCTGCCACGTTCAGTGTTTCCTTTAGGATTGTGGGGGCAGGTCTGTCGGAAGCCCGTCGCGCATCCCGCCGCAAAATGTTTTACGTATTAAACGGATCTGACACTTCGCTGCAACACAAACAAATATTTATTCACCTCTATTCACACACAATGAGGCATGTTTTCATTTCGTTTTGATTGAACTGTATTTTTGAGGAACTGTAGCTCTACAAAATCAATTTTACAAGAAATTGTTCATAGGGAAACCAAAAACGCAAAGTAGGCTATAGTATGAAACCATTCATAATGAAACTAATTGCATATTTGCCTCAGTGGCAAAGTTGGCAGCCTTGCTGTGTGCATTTGATTTTTCTTGGCTTTTGGAAAAATAACTCCAAGGCTCGGTATATATATATATATATATATATATATATATATATATATATATATATATATATATATATATACTGTATATAGGGGAATTCAGAAAGAGGTGGCCCATTAACTTTGCTAAATAAAAAAATACAATCCTGCTGGTACCTGACTTTTCCTGAAAGAGTCTGTATTTTAATTTAAAATTGTTTGTATATACATTACACAAAAGGCAAAGAAAATACTATCACTTTTCCCTATTTTGGCCATACACGGTCATATTGACCGCTCGGATTTTCGCGGTTTTGTTTTTAATCTTTTATGTGGTTGAAGATGCATCTTGGTTGCTTAGTAATAATCATAGTCTCTATCAGAGAAACGTAACTAGCGGTCTCGAGTAACAAGTGTGGGCATCACCGATGGGCCGAAGGCAAAGCCAGAGTCGGTAACGTAGGTTACTGAATCAGAAGAAAAGCACCGGGCGCTCGCTCTGTGAAAGGCGCGGTACACATAGATGGCCGCTGGCTGTTTACGTGTTCATATAACTTTATACATTCTACAACTGGCTGGAATCATTGCACATATTCTCTCTTAGGGGTGCACCAGCTGTAAAATGTCCCGGAGGAAGTCCATGCAGCAACTGGCAAAGTAGCTAGGGCGGCGTTTAAGGAGGAAAAAAAGAGCAGCGGCGCACGGTCCGAACAGCGCTGCGCACCACAGCAGACACCAAAACGGAGGCAGTGCCAGGTTAGGTTAGGTTATAAATGTTCAAATAACATACTTTTAATTGTTATTTGGCTGTGAATTATGTTGAATGAATTTCCCCCAATATGTTTCGGGACATGAATGTATGAAATAATCACGGTTTAGCCTACTATGCCATGATATGATATCAAGGCCGGGCGTTGTATTGAATCAACAGCCACGTGCAATTTAGCTAGCAGGTGAAGGTGAAACTAAAAATGTGCAAGAACTATAGACTAATACAGGCTTAAATGAACTGACAACACAAGTTATACAACTTACAGTTCTCAAGGATGCACACATGCCATCTCAACCGGGTCCTCCTGACAGCCTGTCTCTTTTTTCTCTTTCTCCCTTTTCTCCGAGTGGCACGCGTGTGCACTCGCGTTATGAAGCGCGTATCCGCGCTATTTTCCGATGTGCACTCTAACAAACAATCACTGCTGATAGACGGCTTTTCTTACATTTCTGATACGTGGCGGGAGAAATCTAACCTTTGGCGGACCGCCACTTGCCAATCAATATAGAGGAAACACTGACGTTTCCTCCTCTCATTCCCCCTGCTCTGGCGTTTCCTCCTCTCATTCCCCCTGCTCTGGCGTTTCCCCCTCTCATTCCACCTGCTCCCCCTTTCCGAGCCCCTGAACCAGAGACATTTAAAACCTCTGCGGGGTTGTGTTGCACTCTCAACGGCCACACCGACACTGATGCCAACGTTTCTCCGCCTGATTGGGTCTTATCGGTCACGACCAGTGTTGCCAACTATTTTCCAATGAAAGTCACTAGCACCAGCTCCAAAAGTCGTTAAAAGTCGCTAGATGACGTCATATGCTCATTTGCATATTTTTGACGTCATTATGCAATCATTTGTATAAAGCCTAGTGGTTGGTGTCAGCAAGGTAGATAGAAAGAAATATAATTCTTTAGCCAAATAATCACAAATTCAATACAGGAATTTATTTTACCTTATAATTATTACTTAGGTAGCCTATCTTTGAAGTAAAAAAATTAAATTCTACAATGGGAGGGAAAAAGATCGATAAAGAATTCTCAAAGAAGGCTGGCTTGCCCAGGACCAGGCCAGCTCAGTGGCGTCTTTCTCCCGTCGCGTCCTGCTGTCTGTCCCACCTACACCGGTCCCCGCACACCCTGTCCCCACCTCCCCTTCTACCTGCCTGTACACTGTGCGCAATGCTGCTGCACATGATCTGTCACAGAACAGGAGACTGTTTTGGTGGCTACAGGAGAGAAATACCTCGCGTGCTCGCTGGACAATACTGGCGACTTTTCTACAGAAAGTCGGCAGATTTGTCGCTAGTCGCTTTTTTGAAAAAAAGTCGCTAAGGAGGTCTGAAAAGTCGCTAAATATAGCGACAAAGTCGCTAAGTTAGCAACACTGGTCACGACGTCTCGTTCTCTGAGACTAAGCTACTACCGTTACCATGGCAACCACCCGCAGCGGGCGGAGTCTCCACGCTGCCTCCTGTTTATGCCCAGTATACCAGAATGTTGATGAGATATTTTGGTTTGGGCGTTGTTAGTTTAAACGGAGATTAGTTCTTCCACTGGAGCTTAAAACACTTGTGTGCACGGAGATTACTTTTGGCTCAAAACGTAGCAATGCTAATGTAGCCGTAGCCTTAGAGGAATGATGGAAATGTGCCAGAACAAAGAAAACTTGATGAGGAACAATGTGAGGCAGGGAAGCAAAAGAAAAGCCGAAGGAAGGCGGGAAAGAGGAGGGCAAGATCAGATTGAGTGAGAAGTAGAACAGAGGAGAAGAGGAGGGGCAGCGACTGAGATACAAGTGTAACTAATGTGGGTGAAATCACCAGGCGACCGCCAGCTATGGCTCCCAGGGCAGATCAGCTCATCTAGCACACGGCTTTTATTAATTAATCAGTTTTGAGAGAGAGAGGGAAGAGAAGTGACACAGGAGGAGAGGGAGGATAGAGAAACCGAGAGAGAGGGACTCTAATATTCCTGACTCCAGGGCTGAGACGGTGACTCAGCTTTCAATTTAGGTGAACAGCGATGTTGGAAATGATGTATGAGGGAGGGAGGAGAGGGAGGAGAGGGAGGAGAGAGCGAGCACACAGTGATTTCTCAAGTTGGCGAGGTGAGCCGAGGTCTTCAGGTGGTGCAGTCGTAACTCACCGTGGAACAGGTCCGCAAGTGTTTTTAAAAGGTGCTGCCGTGTTTGTACGAACATTCAACACTTTTTCTTTCTAGATATTTAACCCAACATCATGAAATCAAAGCAACATTGTGTATGTTTTCTGTAAAGGTCAGGAATGAAGTGATGGAGTGAGTGCATATGAATGAGGCAGCGAAGTCTGAATACAGTGCAAGAAACATTCAGGTCCTTATCTTAAAAGTATCAATAACATAGTGTAAATCTACTCTGCTACAAGGAAAGGCCAAGGCAGAATGAGTGTAATTGTTTCGTTGCGGTTTGTTAACACAATATGAAAATTGAGCCCCCTCCTCCCGGCGCAACACAGCGCAAAGCCCGACGCAAGTGTCAATTTCCCGTCCAGTGCCCGCGTCGTTTAAATAGCAAATGCACCTGCGCCCATCTGTGCGCCCATGGGCGTGCTGGTCTTACAGGGAGGTGTCTTCAGGTGCATTCTGGGCGTATTGCTATCTTGAGGCAGCGGGAAGTGATCACGCCATTGACCAACAAAAACCTGGTCTAAAGTCAATAATGCAGCATTTCATTGTTATTTTAACAGCAAATTAGTAAAATGCTCCTAGGCTTATGCACAGCGCTCGCACACTATGCTTGTTACACACACAGGGACACACAGCAGCACACACACACACACACACACACACACACACACAAAAGATTACAAATAAAAATATTACAGTGCAAATCCTCCATCATAATAGCAATGAGCCAAGGTCCAAATGCGCCTGGCTTTTAAAGGGAATGGGAGATGACACTCTGATTGGTTTATTGCACGTTACGCCCAAAACACACCTATGATTAATGAAGACACTAAGTACAACCCTTTTGAACCATGCGCCCGGCACATGGACCCTTTTTTTCCGCAGTCAAACTAGCAAAAGTGGATTTGGACACACCCTAAACGCACCTGCGCCAGGCGCTTCACGCCATGCGCTTAGATCGTTAAAATAGGGCCCATCAAAAGCGTGCGGCCCCTGAACGCAGTTGCCCAGATTCACGTTCTCATTCACAGTGTTTTTATTCTTCTTTAGGCATGGAAAAAAATAATTAAACTTCATTTTTTTTTTAAACACCCATTTTTCATGTTTAAGTTATTTAAATTTAGAAATAAATGTTTTTAATACATGAATATGAATACCAAATTGATATATTATGTGCAAACTATAAAATAATAATAAAAAAGTTTTTAATGGTGTTAAACTGTTTTCACATATAACAGGACCCCCCCTCCACACCCCCCCGTTGAACTGTGTGTATGTATATACAGTGAGGAAAATAAGTATTTGAACACCCTGCTATTTTGCAGGTTCTCCCACTTGGAAATCATGGAGGGGTCTGAAATTGTCATCGTAGGTGCATGTCCACTGTGAGAGACATAATCTAAAAACAAAAATCCAGAAATCACAATGTATGATTTTTTAACTATTTATTTGTATGATACAGCTGCAAATAAGTATTTCAACACCTGTCTATCAGCTAGAATGCTGACCCTCAAAGACCTGTTAGTCTGCCTTTAAAATGTCCACCTCCACTCCATTTATTATCCTAAATTAGATGCACCTGTTTGAGGTCGTCAGCTGCATAAAGACACCTGTCCACCCCATACAATCAGTAAGAATCCAACTACTAACATGGCCAAGACCAAAGAGCTGTCCAAAGACACTAGAGACAAAATTGTACACCTCCACAAGGCTGGAAAGGGCTACGGGGAAATTGCCAAGCAGCTTGGTGAAAAAAGGTCCACTGTTGGAGCAATCATTAGAAAATGGAAGAAGCTAAACATGACTGTCAATCTCCCTCGGACTGAGGCTCCATGCAAGATCTCACCTCGTGGGGTCTCAATGATCCTAAGAAAGGTGAGAAATCAGCCCAGGACTACACGGGAGGAGCTGGTCAATGACCTGAAAAGAGCTGGGACCACCGTTTCCAAGGTTACTGTTGGTAATACACTAAGACGTCACGGTTTGAAATCATGCATGGCACGGAAGGTTCCCCTGCTTAAACCAGCACATGTCAAGGCCCGTCTTTTAAGTTTGCCAATGACCATTTGGATGATCCAGAGGAGTCATGGGAGAAAGTCATGTGGTCAGATGAGACCAAAATAGAACTTTTTGGTCATAATTCCACTAACCGTGTTTGGAGGAAGAAGAATGATGAGTACCATCCCAAGAACACCATCCCTACTGTGAAGCATGGGGGTGGTAGCATCATGCTTTGGGGGTGTTTTTCTGCACATGGGACAGGGCGACTGCACTGTATTAAGGAGAGGATGACCGGGGCCATGTATTGCGAGATTTTGGGGAACAACCTCCTTCCCTCAGTTAGAGCATTGAAGATGGGTCGAGGCTGGGTCTTCCAACATGACAATGACCCGAAGCACACAGCCAGGATAACCAAGGAGTGGCTCTGTAAGAAGCATATCAAGGTTCTGGCGTGGCCTAGCCAGTCTCCAGACCTAAACCCAATAGAGAATCTTTGGAGGGAGCTCAAACTCCGTGTTTCTCAGCGACAGCCCAGAAACCTGACTGATCTAGAGAAGATCTGTGTGGAGGAGTGGGCCAAACTCCCTCCTGCAGTGTGTGCAAACCTGGTGAAAAACTACAGGAAACGTTTGACCTCTGTAATTGCAAACAAAGGCTACTGTACCAAATATTAACATTGATTTTCTCAGGTGTTCATATACTTATTTGCAGCTGTATCATACAAATAAATAGTTAAAAAATCATACATTGTGATTTCTGGATTTTTGTTTTTAGATTATGTCTCTCACAGTGGACATGCACCTACGATGACAATTTCAGACCCCTCCATGATTTCCAAGTGGGAGAACTTGCAAAATAGCAGGGTGTTCAAATACTTATTTTCCTCACTGTATATATATATATATATATATATATATATATTTTTTTACTGAAACTACAAGTCATGTTTGAATGACATGAATTAATACATTTTCTGCCAAAACAGTTACTGCAAGATTAAGTATCTTCAAGAAAACAAACTCATTGTAATAGTATGAATTGTAGTTGAAACATGGCGACGCATGACGTCCAATTTAGCAGACACAATACTTGTAATCATTTTAATTTTTTTCAGTAATTTCACAACTGTATTACTCCTGAAGTGTTACTTGAGTTACTACTATGGAAGCACTGGCAGGATTTACCTGAGCTGCTCAGCATGTGTGTGTCTGTCGGCCATCTCGGATTTGTCAAATTTGTGTGGCATTTACAGCCCCTGGCCAGTCGGTGGCAGTCAGGGGTGGAGCTAGACTCTCAGTACAGTGGGGGCGTAGCTTCATTCCGGGGCCCTCTGCTACCAAGTCATTTTAAAATTAAAACCGTAAAAAACAAACAAAAAAAAAAACGGTAAAATATCTGATGAATGCATGTGTTATAATGTGTCACTTGTTGAGCCATCTAAGCCTATATGTCAAATAAAACACAAAGAAAAGCCAAATTTTTTGACAAGTTTGTGTTGACAAACAAATAAAGCAGTTTGCCAGTCAAGTAAAAATGTTTCAGCACCACGGACAGCGACAGCTGATGGACAGCGATGGTGAACAGGCCAAGTGCGCTCAGTCAGTGCCACACTATATAATTGACATGGCACTATTCAGAAAAATGCGGAGTCTTTTTGTGATTGTTGCGGGCAAAAATCCTTGATTATGCGGCACATTTTCTTAAAAAATGCGATGAAATTGCGGGAACTTGCAAAAATTGCGGGAACTTGCAATAACTGTGGTATATTTTGCACGGAAATCGGCAATTTATGCGGCGAAAGTGCGGCGTATTTGAAAAAATGCAGCCCCCGCATAAATATGCAGACTTTGGCTGATTATGCATTGAATTATGCGATCGCATAATCACGTTCTGGGACTGACTATTATTTTCATATATATATATATATATATATATATATATATATATATATATATATACAACGGAGACCATAAGGTACTGGTAATTGTCTGCCAGGACATTACCTGTTTTCCTACGGATGTTTTTCTTACAGTGTGTGTACAGTGGGGCTCGAAAGTTTGGGCACCCCAGGTAAAAATTTGTATTAATGTGCATAAAGAAGCCAAGAAAAGATGGAAAAATCTCCAAAAGGCATCAAATGACAGATTAGACATTCTTATAATATGTCAAAAAAAGTTAGATTTTATTTCCGTCATTCACACTTTCAGAATAACAGAAAATAAAAAAATGGCGTCTGCAAAAGTTTGGGCACCCTGCAGAGTTTATAGCATGCACCGCCCCTTTGGAAAGCTGAGACCTGACAGTGTCACAGATTGTTCTCAATCATCGTCTGGAAAGAACAGGTGATGTCAATCTCAAAGGTTTTAAATGCCCAGACTCATCTGACCTTGCCCCAACAATCAGCACCATGGGTTATTCTAAGCAGTTGTCTAGAAAACTGAAACTGAAAATAGTTGACACTCACAAAGCAGGAGACGGCTATAAGAAGATAGCAAAGCGTTTTCAGATGCCAATATCCTCTGTTCGGAATGTAATTAAAAAATGGCAGTCATCAGGAACAGTGGAAGTTAAAGCAAGATCTGGAAGACCAAGAATAATATCAGACAGAACAGCTCGCAGGATTGTGAGAAAAGCAAGTCAAAACCCACGTTTGACTGCACGATCCATCCAGAAAGATCTGGCAGACACTGGAGTTGTGGTACACCATTCCACTATAAAGAGATACTTGTACAAATATGGTCTTCATGGAAGAATCATCAGAAGAAAACCTCTTCTACGTCCTCACCACAAAAATCAGCATTTGAAGTTTGCAAATGAACATATACACAAGCCTGATGCATTGTGGAAACAAATTATGTGGACCAATGAGGTTAAAATATAACTTTTTGGCCGGAATGAGCAAAGGTACGTTTGGAGAAGAAAGGGCACAGAATTTAATGAAAAGAACCTCTGTCCAACTGTTAAGCATGGAGGTGGATCAATCATCCTTTGGGGTTGTATTGCAGCCAGTGGCACAGGGAACATTTCACGAGTAGAAGGAAAAATGGATTCAATAAAATTTCAGCAAATTTTGGACGCTAACTTGATGCCATCTGTGAAAAAGCTGAAGTTAGAGAGAGGATGGCTTCTACAAATGGATAATGATCCTAAACACACCTCAAAATCCACAGTTGATTACATCAAGAGGCGTAAACTGAAGGCTTTGCAATGGCCTTCACAATCTCCTGACCTCAGCATAATTGAACATCTATGGCTAGACCTTAAAAGAGCAGTGCGTGACAGACAGCCCAGAAATCTCAAAGAACTGGAAGACTTTTGGTGGGAAGAATGAGCGAAGATACCTCAAACAAGAATTGAAAGACTCTTAGCTGGCTACAAAAAGCGTTTACAAGCTTTGATACTTGCCAAAGGGAGCAGTACAAGGTATTAACTCTGCAGGGTGCCCAAACTTTTGCAGACGCCATTTTTTTATTTTCTGTTATTTTGAAAGTGTGAATGACGGAAATAAAATCTAACTTTTTTTGACATATTATAAGAATGTCTAATCTGTCATTTGATGCCTTTTGGAGATTGTTACATCTTTTCTTGGCTTCTTTATGCACATTAATACAAATTTTTACCTGGGGTGCCCAAACTTTCGAGTCCCACTGTAGTACAATACATAGGCTATTGGGGTTGTGCATTATGTCAGTACATTGTGTCATTTGTGCAATACGTAGGCTTATTGGGGTGGGGCAATATGTTAGTTGTGCGATATCTAATTGTGCAAGGGCTGTGTTACACTTATTGCAGAAAATGCAGCCGACAGGGTTGTTCAATTAAAAACTGCCACTGAAAGGAGGAGTTAATGTGCTTACTATATAGGTACCTGTCTAATGTGTATGAGAGGATGTTTAGTGTTGCATGAGTGTACGAGTTGAGAGATGCGTATTTTCTGTATGTTGTGTTGTCTTTGTAAAGCTATAGAACAGAAAGAGTCCAAAACTAATTTCCCTTCGGGGACAATAAAGTATATCTTATCTTATCTTATCTTGGTAGGGGGTCCCTGCTCCGTCTCTCTTTTAGCTAAGGGGTCCTTGGCCTAAAAAAGACCCCAACTGAAAGGAATAATTGAACTAAAGAAATAAAATGTGTTTCTGTTCTATTCCTGTCCAGGCCGCATGAGACAGTGGTGCCTCTGGAAGACCCCATAGTTACCGAGGTGACGTCAACACTGCAGGAATGGGCCTTACTGTGGAAGCAGCTCTATGTGGTAAGAAAGAAGCACACCATATTTCTCTTTCAGTGTCTCATGTCTCTGCAGGTTGTTTTTAAGGGGCTGCACTTTGCTGCGTCATTCTTTAAGGTGACAGAGCCGAGTGCAGCAGAGGGAGTAAACCAGAGGCACTCCAGTGGAATGATGTTATGCTATAATCTCAAAAAGCATAACCCGTCCTAATGCCAAACCCAGGTCATTAATTATGCTTATTAATGCTTTAATTGGCAAATCTGTCAGCCTACTTGTCTGCACAACTCTGGTGTTGTTACGAACTTGATCACAAAGAAGGGAGTTTCTATTGGAGCACGGCAAACATTATTATTTGTACATAATCTCATCAGCTCAAAGGGGGATGCAAGTGATGCAAATGTTAAGTGGTTTGTTGTGAAAGTACAAAGAGAAACTGCGCTCGGTGGAATTGATGGGGATGCCAAAATAGAAAACAGCCGGTTGTGTGTTTAAGATGTTATAATGTTTGCAGGGATGGCAGCTCTGAATGTCCACATTATGTCACTGACTTAAAAATAAAACTTTTTGAAAGTTTTCTCACATTTGCTTAGAGCATTTTATTCATTCTGAGATACGGCATTACGTCCTTCCTCGACACATGGAATGATGCCAGTACTTTTGTCAAAGTTTTCACTTTGAACGGTCCTCTTAGCTCTGTGTGTGTGTGTGTGTGTGTGTGTGTGTGTGTGTGTGTGTGTGTGTGTGTGTGTGTGTGTATGTATATGTGTATGTATGTCTGTGTGTGTGTGTTCTTGTTTAACTATATTCGTGGGGTCCAAAAACCAGGAGTCCAGTATACTTGTGGGGTCTCAACAGCTTTGTTGGGCCAAAATGCTGGACCCCACAACTTCAAAGTGCTGTTTGAGGGTTAAGACTTGGTTTTAGGGTGAGGGTAAGGGTTAAGGTTAGGCATTTAGTTGTCATGGTTAAGGTTAGGGTAAGGGGCTAGGGAAATGCATTATGTCAATGATGGGTCCCCACAAAGATAGTGCCACAAACCTGTATGTTTGCGTGTGTGTGTGTGCATGCGTGCGTGCGTGTGCGTGCGTGCAAGTTTGTGTGTCTGTGTTTGTTTTACAGTTTAATCGAGTGTCAAAAGGCATTTTCAAACAGGGCGGTAAAGAGCTGGAGATGTGACCATAGTTTGTCTCTGAGTCTAGGTTTAGTTTTTTTTAAGGTTTTTGTAACAGTCTGATCTCCGGTTACATGACTGGCCACCGCAGCGTGACGTAGGGTGGCTGGCTTAACTTTACACCCCCTGCCGCAGCCTAAACGCACCACCCCCATTCAAAGACCTGCGTTGTTGCTGGCCGACGCAGGCTGTCTGAACGGGGTCAGCCCTATGTTCCCACAGCCCTATGTTCCCACAGCCCAATGGTCCCACAGCCCTATGTTCCTACAGCACAATGGTCCCACAGCCCAATGGTCCCATGTGTTTTTTTTCTTTGTTCTTGTTCTGCAAATGCCAGAGGACAGGACTTGGAGCAGAGAGGGACGTCTTTATCTTGTCTATGCAGCCTAAAAACACTCGCAGGGACTGGAATTTCAAAACAAAGGCAGGCTGATTGTAGCATTTTACACTGGCTCACACATGACGCAGTGACACATGGATGGTCGTCTCTCTCCCCCCCCCCCCAGTGTACAGACACAGTGACGGGCTGAACTTTCAGTAAGTTTTTCGATTTTCGGCTGCACTGAAGCCTGCAGAGGTGACACATAATCATGCAGCAGAGCAGAAAGATAGAAAGAGTGACACACACACACACACACATAACACACACACACACACACACACACACACACACACACACACACACACACACACACACACACACACACACACACACACACACACAGGTGCGAACAGGAATACCCACACGAACAGATGTGGTCTTCGCTGTGCTACAGTATTTTTGTGGTGACATTTTCTGCATTGTGTCCTTTTGCACCCCTCTTTCTCTCTCTTTCGCTCTCTATGTCTCTCTCTCACTTAAAAAATCTAAGCTTATTAGTATTAGATTTGTATTAGTATTATATATTATAGTCCAATCAATATTAAGATGAGAAAAAATACATATAAACAGTTCACTGAGCAAACCTTTGCGCGTGTGTGTGTGTGTGTGCGCGCGCGGGTGTGTGTGTAGGTGGGATAGATGTGAACAGTAAGGAGGGTGGATGAGGGAGTGGTGACAACTGAACAATGATGGAGGGATGGGAAAGACAAGCAAAGACATTTCTTTTGAGATGTGCAGACAAGTTTGTGTGGATCTATGTATGCGTGTGTGTGTGTGTGTGTGTGTGTGTGTGTGTGTGTGTGTGTGTGTGTGTGTGTGTGTGTGTGTGTGTGTGTGTGTGTGTGTGTGTGTGTGTGTGGACAAGACAAAGAAAAAATGAGGGTGAATGACAGGAAAGACATCCAGTAGGAGGAGACAGAGGGCGGTGACATTGTCCCCGTCCAGTTCCTTTAGCTCTACAATGCAGTGACGTTTTCTGCAGCTGCACAGAAGAAATGACAAAAATGAACACACACACACACACACACACACTATAGAGTTCAGAGCTGATATATGCACAGCATGTACTCATTATGGGGAGATGAAAAAGCTCGAGCTAAAGTTCATCATTCAGTTTGGGAAGTTTCAACGACCTGGAGTGTAAAGTTTTCATACAAAATAACATGTACGTTACTTTTTTCTTTTGTCATTGTGATAGAATGGCAGCAGTGCCTCCAATAATTCACTTCACTACATCTTCACTTTACATGTTGTAGTTTCCGTAGATGCCTCAGGCGCCCATCAGGGTTGTGTTTTATGTTTCTGACAAGAGGAAGCAGTGTTTTCTTTTTTGTACGCACACAAAAGGAAGTAATATGTGGAGATGGCTACGGGGAACATACAAAAAGAAGACATCAACAAAAATCCAAAGAATAAAATGTCACAGTTCCACCCACACGTCAAGAACAATAAAAAAACAAAAACGTGCTTTCAAACATAACCTGCCAGTTATCAAACCAACAGCACAGATTCAGTCCGTCCACACACACACACACACACACACACACACACACACAAAAAAAAAAAGTAAAGTAAGCCAACAAGTAAGTGTGGTCCCATAATCGGACTGAAATCACTACAGCGGGGGACAGATAGAAAGAAGGGGTGAGTACAGAGAATCAGACATGCTGAGATAAATTAGAAGGAAGGATGGAAGACAATGCAGGAGAGAGACTTACGGAGGATAACTGAGTTATGAGAAATAAATAGAAAGAGAGTAAGGCCGGTTACACACTGGATGTGTCGCGCGAGTGTGTCAGCTGTGTGGCGTGTCCGTTTTTTATTTCGGCTCCCACGTTAATACATGGATTTCTCTGCAACGTCATCACTGCTTGCGCACGCAACCGGGGGACAGAAAGAAGATGCGTTTCGTGTAGCTAGTAGTAGTAGCAGCATAGCGTAAGTCAAAATGCCAAGGAGTTGTTGCGTGGTTAATTGTACAAACAGAGCCAGTGATGGGTGCCTGATGTTTAACATACCTAGGGGGAAGCATGCTTTTGCCAAAAATGGCGGAGTTTATGGCTTCAAGCCATAAGAAGGGCAGATTGGGGTCTCATGCAAGAATCAGGCTCCCATTGTATCAATCAGAAAAGTTGCAGCTTGTTCAGTTGTTCAGCTAAGTGAGATCTACCTGTCAGGGCTGTAGTACTCGAGTCCGGACAGTTAAAGGTCCGGACTCGAGATAACTTTACGCTGATGTTTTGCTAACGTTAGCGCGACAGCGTTAGCCTAGCCTGCTAGGTAAATATTACGACTGCCTTCTGAGTTTCTTATATCTGCGTCCACGTTGCGGACCTGTGGCGTTAATGCTCCTTTTGTACCATCATTTTATTGAATGAAATATTAAGCTTTGCTCCTACGAGATTGGTGGGGTTTTATTACGTTACACACAAAGCTAACTGGCTATAGTTAGCCTGTACGTATGCTAGCGGACATTAGCTAATGTTGCAGAGACAGCGGCAGTAGAGTTTCGGCGAGCTAACCGCGACAGTGTTGTTGCCCTCTCGCCCACAATCAACCTCTGCTGCTAAAAACAGTCAACCTGCAGTGATGTTTTGAAATGGAGATACACATATCGTACCTTTTCCCGGAAATCCTGGCCATTATTTTAAGGCATAAACCAACCATAGGGGTACACTCAGGGGTAAACCTGCTGCTAACATTGACTATTACATTAGCCTAAAATGACAATTATAGCCATACATATATATCACAGTAACACTGCAAAATGAAATACAAACAAATCCAACTAAAATCACGTTTTATTGAGTCAGCAGTTCTATACAGCTTCAATAGTTAAGGTTGTTGCAGTAGCGGACCAGCTCACCAATCTGGCTTTCTGCCCCTGGTATGCGCACGCACCCTGTAATGTTTGTAAACAGGAAACCCGTGTATAGGTTAGAGCTTACACACCGCCTGCATGACACGTGTGTCTCACGCCGCGCTGAAAATGCGTGCATGCATAGAAAACCGACGTATATTTTTCACGCAGTTGGAAGTGTTTCCAGGCAAAATAGAACAGGAAAAGATGTTTATATGTCATTTAGACACGAATACATATTAATAAATGACATGTTGATGTTTGAAAGTCTCTAGGTTTTGATATAAATGCAGATATAAATGTAATTAAAACAAAAAAATAGATTTTCTAATATTGCACCTGTCAGTACAGAACGAAATATTCTGTAGCCTATTTTGCTGTCAATACTGCCGACGTTGTCTTTGCTGTAATCAAATCAGTATATATTTACATAAATATATACTGATTTGATTACAGCAAAGACAACATGGAATTTCATTTTATCAATGGGAAACATCCATGTGTACAGACAAGGCTAGCAGCAGCGCCGCGTCAGACACGTTTCTGGTGTGTAAGACATAGAAAAATACACGCAGCCTCTACGCAACTGACACGCAACAGAAACGCCACGCTCACGCCACATAGGCAGTGTGTTGCCGGCCTAAGTGTGGAAGTAGGGCTGAAACGATTCCTCGAGTAGCTCGACTAATTAGATTACTAAAAATCCTCGATGCCAAAGTGATTTGCCTCAAAGCTTTGTTTAATCAATGTTGCCAACGTTGTATCGCTCCCTGTGTTTCCGCACTGAGGATTATTACTGTCGCACACCGGTGCTGACGCTACATGTGGCAACACATGCCATGACGACTGACGGCGCAGATTACAAAAATGAAGAAAGAGAGCGTAAATACAGTCCTTCCAGGAAAACGCGATTATGCGATCGCATAATTCAATGCATAATCAGCCATATTTATGCGGGGGCTGCATTTTTTCAAATACGCCGCACTGTCACCGCATAAATTGCAGATTTCCGCGCAAAATATGTGGGGCTTGCATGATTGGACGTCCGCCGCTTAGCCAGCATTAGCAGAAATTATATTCATATACTACTGATGGACCTTTTACACAGCAGACATTTTGACTTGTCATAGCAGGAAAAGCACAGGCTGTTGTTGACGCAGGACGGTCACCTGTTGTCGGCTAAACTTCGCCCCGCGCTCTGCTTTGCCTTTTAGCTTTTTTGTTGTTCTTTGGACACTTTCATCACTTTTTCTCTCTGCTGATCCTGCCCCAGTATCAGGCAAAACCACAAAAATGAACATCAAAAATCTTGTCCTGTTTCCTTTTAACTGGCTAACGTATAACTCAACAGCAAAAATGAGAAAATGTGTTTGAAACCGTTCCCCATCACATAGTGCACTATATAGTGTGTTTGCCATTTCGTAGTGGTGTTCGAATTCTCCACGGTTAATTTTATTCACTATATAATCCACTATAAAATACCCACAATGCACAGCTAATGTGAGTGTACATGCGATGTAGCCTACATTTTACTTCTGTATACCACAATGCAACGCGGCCGTGTTTTTTGGACAGTGGAACAGTGGAAATGTAACATGCAACATATATAAAACCTTTTACTATTCTCCTGAGTGCTCGGTTTGCTTCAGGGACGTATTAGAAGTGTGTTTGTTTCGGTTTGTTTACACAATGCCTCCATCACACAAATAACCGGCGCATCTACTGACACAACGATATTTTCAGTAAGTGTCCGAAATCTTGTTTAGTTGTTCCCTATATACAATAGTTCACTATTTAATAAACACTTTATAGGGAATAGTGAGTGAGTGAATGAGGGAACAGTTTCGAACATAGCTATAGCCTGTTTCAGTCTTCTGTACGGAAAAAGGATTAGGGACACGTGAAAAATGATTAGTTCTGAGTTTAAAGTCATAATTCTGAATCTATTTTCAGAATTCTGACTCCGACCTCAAACACATTGGGCCTCATTCACCAATCGTTCTTAAGAATAAATGTGTTTTTAAACCCCACTTACGCAATTTTCACGTAGGTTCTGGCATTCACCAATGTTTTTTGGGATTTGTTCTTAGGTTAGAACAGAATTGACGCACACTCAAGAGCACTCTTACGCACTTTTGAGAGCTGACATGTTTGCCCCAAATAAGTAGTTAAACCGCTTTCATCTGTTCTAATTTAAAATATTCATATTTCTTTATAATTTTGTAACTAACTATTTTCATTATTTTACACATAATTATATGTTTGTTTTAATAAATACAAACTACACTTACACTTCTGCTCATTCTTAAAGCACTTTGAATTGCATTGTGTATGAATTGTGCTAGGCCTATACTTCATCAATTCTGCGCCCTTCTTCCGATACAGCGTTGACTGCATGAGTAAATGCCATAGACTGTTAACGATCTATGGTAATTGCATTCCATGCATCGGTTTTATTTGATATATCCAGTATCCACTGCTGACGCTACTAAATAGGATGTCTCGTTTTTCGCTAACTTCTTGCAGCAGTACCTCCACTTCAGAATTACTAAAGTTTTTCTTTCTTTTGGAGTCGAAGCCTCCACAGTCTTTACCAGGTCTTTTTTCGACATTTCTCTAAGTGTGCACACGACATGGCCCTGCCATGTCATTCCCTTATATGGGAATTAAAGGGGCGTTAACCTATGCTAAATAGGTGCAACGGGCACAAGCTTTTATTTTACGAAGACATTGGGATTCATCATTCTAAGAACCCACCTGCGAACAATTCTGCTGTTTAAGAACACGTCATGAATCAGATGTAGACTTTTCTTAGGGACTTTCTTAAGAACATATTTAAGAGAAAACTTAGGAAGATATTGGTGAATGAGGCCCAATGTTCACATGTGGCCCTAATTCTCTTCCATACTTCCGGGACGTGCAACTTCATAGAAGCAACCAGTCTTCTCGCTGAGGGTCTCGTTTGCGTTATGAAGATCATAGAGCTCAGTATTAAATTGAGAACCAGTTTCATAACCAGGCAAAAGCTCCTGGAAGCTGCTATAAAATGTAATTTTAATATTCTGACCAACTCGTGTTTGTGAATGGGGTGAACGAAACATTAGATGCATATAAAGGAAAACTGCAGCGCTGTTGCATCTTAAGGATATAGGATATTAACATTTGCTCCGTTCTAATCGTTCAAATGATTTATGACAGAACTTTAATTCGACATGTCTTACGGACTCAGATTGTGTCAGTGTTCCTGTATCTGCAGCAGTCTGCAGTGTGCTATATCTGATCCGTCTTCTCCCCTCCGGTCCTGTGTTGTCATTTTCTGTAGTCTGACTGACAGCTCTGTGTAGTGGAGCTAACAGCACAGTGATAAATAGCCACCTCTGGTTTAGCCTTTGACACCCCTCTCTCTGTTCGTCTGCTCTGTCTGTGTGATACGACACATGGAGAGATGACTGTAGACAGGTTTATTCAGCGGCCGCACTACTTCCTGTCCTAAAAACAGACCAGTCTGTGTTTCAGGTACAAAAAAAAAACACTCATGATGAAAGCAATTGTCCCAGTACTTTAGTCTGGCTAGCACCAGACCAAGCTGGATGGGTCAAACAACCCAGGACTTTTACCCAGGAGACTGGGGTTTGTGTTCACCGTGTCACTGAAACGTTCATTTTGTAACCCCACTCACGCTCTTTTCCTAAACCCAACTTTCCTATTCTTCTTTTCCTAAACCCAATTGTCCTATTCTTCTTTTCCTAAACCCAACTGTCCTATTCTTCTTTTCCTAAACCCAACTTTCCTATTCTTCTTTTCCTTAACCCGACTGTCCCCTTTTTTTCTTAAACCCAACTGTTCCGTTCTTCTTTTCCTAAACCCAACTGTCCCGTTCTTCTTTTCCTAAACCCAATTTTCCCGTTCTTGTTTTCCTAAACCCAACTGTCCCATTCTTCTTTATCTAAACCCAATTTTCCTGTTCTTCTTTTCCTGAACCCAATTTTCCCGTTCTTCTTTTCCTAAACCAAACTGTCCCGTTCTTCTTTTCCTAAACCCAACTGTCCCGTTCTTCTTTTCCTAAACCCAACTGTCCCGTTCTTCTTTATCTAAACCCAACTGTCCCGTTCTTCTTTACCTAAACCTAACTGTCCTGTTCTTCTTTTCCTAAACCCAACTGTCCCGTTCTTCTTTTCCTAAACCAAACTGTCCCGTTCTTCTTTTCCTAAACCAACTGTCCCGTTCTTCTTTTCCTAAACCCGTTCTTCTTTTCCTAAACCCAACTGTCCCGTTCTTCTTTTCCTAAACCCAACTGTCCCGTTCTTCTTTTCCTAAACCCAACTGTCCAGTTCTTCTTTTCCTAAACCCAACTGTCCCGTTCTTCTTTATCTAAACCCAACTGTCCCGTTCTTCTTTTCCTAAACCCAACTGTCCCGTTCTTCTTTACCTAAACCCAACTGTCCTGTTCTTCTTTTCCTAAACCAAACTCTCCCGTTCTTCTTTTCCTAAACCCAACTGTCCCGTTCTTCTTTTCCTAAACCCAACTGTCCAGTTCTTGTTTTCCTAAACCCAACTGTCCCGTTCTTCTTTTCCTAAACCAAACTGTCCCGTTCTTCTTTTCCTAAACCAAACTGTCCCGTTCTTCTTTTCCTAAACCCAACTGTTCCGTTCTTCTTTACCTAAACCCAACTGTCCTTTTCTTCTTTACCTGAACCCAACTGTCCCGTTCTTCTTTTCCTAAACCCAACTGTCCCGTTCTTGTCCCACGTGTCACCTAAACATACCTTTTATAAGCCCACCCACAACCTTTTCCTTAACCTAACTGTGTCAAAAGTGACGCCAATAGTCCCAACCCAACGCCTTTAGATAAAGCGTGTTTAGATCTGACGCTAAAGTAGACTTTTAGCGTCAATAACACGTTACTTCACTTTCCGAAGGTTACGCACATGACTCTGAACGTGACGCTCGTAAAGCCTGATGAAGCTCTGAAACATGTTGTCTCGTCAGCGATATGAATCGGATAACTCTGGCCACTTATTCTTTCATTTCTCTCACCTGGTTTTAGATATGGGACTTTTTTAGCATTACACCATTCTGTCAACCTCTGACCGGTCGGCCCAAGTGGGGGTTTCTACAATTAACAAGTTAAAACCAGGTTATTTCCCAGACGGATTGCAGGTGTTGACATAGCGTTGCTTCTCTCTCCATCAAACACTCCACCTCTGTCCTTGCATGCGTCTGCTCTCTCTCTCTCTCTCTTTCTACCTTTTATACACACCACCATCACACATTTGATGTAAAGGCTCTCTGTGGGCAGCGGCCTCAGGATATAAGCTCTGCTGTCCGACGTCTTTAGCATCAAATGAGCTGTATATATATATATATATATTTAGAGTACACAGACACACCTCGCTGGATCTGTTCTCAGCTTTTTGAACCCTCTCCAACATCGCTAAAGTGGAGAGGAGCTTCCTGCTGAAGACTGGCCCGTGGGTGGGTGGATAGTTGAGAGAGAGAGAGGGAGAGGAAGAGAGAAGGAAGAGCGATAAAGAAAGATGAGAAAGATGGAGACTGGGAACAGGTCAGAGGATGGGAAAGAAGCAGAAAAAGGCTTAGGTACACACACATAAGACACAAGCAGAGAGAGAGAAAGAGAGAGAGAGAGAGAGAGAGACAGAGAGAGAGAGAGAGAGAGAGAGAGAGCTAGTGTTATATTGTGTGTGGCTCTCAAGTCGTTTGACAGGCTATGATTTTCTGCCGAGTTGGATTGCTGTTTAGCGGCTTGCCAGTGTTAGAGTCACAGAAAGAGATAGGAGGAAGGCGAGGAGAGAAGCGAGTGGATTCATCCTCCCAACATACCTGTAAGTAGCCATAATTATCTCCTACATTTTGGGCATACAGTGTGTGTTTCTTTAAGGTAAATGTGTGTTTGAGTTTTCCATACTTGTGGATTTGAGCTGTATGATTTGAGCTGTATGTAAACTTGTACATCTGTGTCCGTCCTGGGTCTATAGGCTTCAATAAGTGCAGTGTCATATATTCTCATGGTGACTCACACACGGTTGCCACGACGATGGGGCCATTGTTGCCATACAGCTGCTGTTTCTTTATTGCATCAGTGGAAAGCTATATATCCACAGATGTTTGTTTTATTATGGCCCAGGTATTTGAGTTGTATGATCTTACAACATAATGTGTGGCTATAATCCTCCACGTCTTTGTTCTCATATTACATAATATCCTAAATAGCCAAAGTCATATTAAAGAAGCTGTCTTTATGAGTGACCGCGGCTTCGTCGTTATATTGAGGGATAATTATGATTTGCCTTGATGTCACTTCTGCGTAACCTATATTCTAGTATCCCTCGTGGAGGCTTTTGAGCGGTTCTCACGTTTCAGCCTCATCTTTTCATAGTGTTTGAATTAAAA
This sequence comes from Zingel zingel, assembly GCA_023566125.1. Classification (NCBI taxonomy): domain Eukaryota; kingdom Metazoa; phylum Chordata; class Actinopteri; order Perciformes; family Percidae; genus Zingel; species Zingel zingel. The sequence continues at coordinate 30,844,291 of CM042319.1, forward strand.
CATGTTTAATGTTACCCAGATCACATCACTCGGAGGAGAGTTCTACATTTACATGTTAAAAAAAGTCTCCTTTGTGAGTTTAATCCAATTTTCAAACTGTATTTCCAAACTGTAACGGTGTTCATCATACTAAATAAGGTATGTCCCTTTATGGGAGAGAGATGCTGTCATTATTTGCTCTTATTGTGAAGTAGTGTGCATTACATCATTTTTAAAAGCTGTCTATATTAGGGAAGCTGTATAAAGTAAATGCAAGCAGCTTATTACGACCTTTATTAACATTTGTTAGGCGATGACTAGTGGCCGTAAAATTTAAAGGAGCAAAGGAGAAAGTCAGTTAAAGTAGAATAAAGAGCCTTAAAGACTGCGTAGGGATTGGTCAAACAAACACGGTTTCAACCAGGAAACCGTTGTTTGTGTCCCGTGTGAAACCAAGAGTCAACATTGACTTACGTAACTTAAGCTAGGTAACAAACCTACTAATTTTCAACCCAAAGCATGATCTTTTCTAGCCTGGGAAAACCCTGACGAACTTCTGGCAAAATTGAGATTTGCTCTGCAAGTCAGTCGGGCCAAGAGCCCATTCAAGCCCATTTCCAATTTTTCCAAATCGAGGCACCAATCACAACCGTTGAGGTGGGCTTTACACGATGACGATAGCGCAGCGAAGGCAAGCAGCTTTTTGTTTACAACAGCCACCGACCACCGAAGCGCAGCAACCCGTTGATGCCGCTGTCACTGCTACGTCACCCAGATCGTTGGTCTGATTGGTTGAAGGACTCTCCAATTGCACCTAGAGGCATTTGAGCATTTCCCTTTGGAAATGCACTGCGAATGAACCTTGTTGTTGAATGACCAGTTAATCTTTTCCTAAACGAAAAAGGAATTTTGTTGCCTAAACCTAACCACATAGTTCTGTTTCACAATGTTAACCACATGATTAAAACTGTGACTCTTTCATGTAAACCATGTGTTTCATACTGTGACTGTTCACAATGTTTAATAGTAGTAACAGTAATAGATATCGTTTTGGAAGTCATTGGCAAGCAACCTATTCTGTCGCTCAGGTATGAAGACTTTTTGTGTATAACATGGTTGCCTTCCAGGCAGTTTCCAATGAAATGTAATCATAACTTTAACAAAGTTGTAATTTTGAAACCAAACCACAATATTTCTCCAACCTTAAAGCTTTTGTGCGTAACGTTTTGATATGAATGAACGTCCGTTACGTTCAAGCCGTTGCCAAATGAGTTGCTGCAAAGCTAATTATGACTATCAGCTCCACACAACTCTTTCTGTATTTCTCAGTATGACTATGTTCAGAAGATTGTCGTCCGGTGACTTTCCCGCGCAGAAGCTCAAGTGAAGATAACTACCTCTTCTGAAGATCATCCGTGTCCTCCTTGGCTACTAGCAACTGTGTGGAGGAGGTTGGTGCATGATCACTGAAGGCTTGTATCATGTGGACGCGCCAACAGTGTTGTTGTCATTACTTAGAATTCCTCATGGGGGCGACAGAAACTACACACTATAGTTTTAACTTGGTTTCCTTCAGAAACGGGTGTCATAGTGCATTCCATTTACCTCGGAACTCGGAAGCCGGCGCTGGGAAAGACTTCACACCCGAGTTGAATGCGTTACATTTACAAGTCGGAATGTTATTGTTTTCATTAGCTCTAGCCAGGTTAGCCATCGTTAGCAATACCTGTTTATAACAATGCATTATGCAGTTTTGTGTGCATACAAACAGCGTAACAACATGCCCACAGATAGAAGTTGGACAGGACTGTAATTTAGTGAGACACCAATAAGACAACATTGCTAATGAACTGTATGTTACTACAGCCATGTTGGATTTTTAGCTTGGGGTACTCGGTGGTTGTCCAAATGGAACGCACTATCAGATCACAAAATGTTTAAGTATGTGGCTTTCTGGGGGCAGGAACAAATCATGCATTTTGTTGTTTAATTTGTAGTTTTGGTAAAATGGATAAAATATTTCTGCAGTATTTTGGCATGCTGCCATTTGTGACTATGGACCAATCTGCTGGCTTCAAGTTAGTTTTTTTAGGGAGTGGCTTGTAGCCTTCTATAATTGCACTTTTTCCGGACATCATTGTCCTTTTTGTTTCCTGTACAGCGAAATAAGAAAGCTGGCAATCCAACCTTTTAGTTGTTGAGCACTCTAATATCAGGAGATATAATTAGCCTCCAGGACATTGTCACCTTTGACCTCTCTGAGAGAAGCGTGATCTCCTTCCAAAATGTCCCTTTGAGCGCTGTAAAGGAAACTTGTCCTTCCAAAGTGTCTGTTTCTGCACTGTTAAGCTGTACACGGATGTTTTCCTTCCAAAATGTGTGCTCATGCAGTATATTGTCATTCAGTACCATGTGTTATTCCGCCCATTATTAATATGAAAGGAGATGTCCTTCCAAAATCTGAGTGTCTCCTCAGTTCTCGCTGAAATATCCACTTCAGTCTATATTTACACCATTGCTCTTTTTTTTTAAAGCTTTTGAAATTGTTAAAGCTAAACACACACATCCATACTCTAAACCTTAATAAACTTGCCAAATCACCGACTGCACTTCAGCAAAAAGAGAGAAATAATATTCGTAGCTGGAAGGTGAGGCGGAGTTAGTGTGAGGAAGTGCAGCCAGGATAAAGGTGGGGGGCTCTCTGTGAGGTTTAGGCCTCCTGCACACTGGCTGCATGGCGTGAGTGTGGCGTTTCTGTTGCGTGTCAGTTGCGCGGCGGCTGCGTGGCGTTTTCTATGTCTTTGCACACCAGAAATGTGTCTGCTGCTGCTGCTAGCCTTGTCTTTAAATGAATAAAATAATAGTAATAGTAAAATGAAATAATAGATTACAGCAAAGACAACGTCGGCAGTATTGATGGCAAAATAGGCTACAGAATATTTTGTTCTGTATTGACAGGTGCAATATTTGAAAATTGATAATTATTTATTGTTATTCTTTTAATTACATGTATATCTGCATGTATGTCAAAACCTAGAGACTTTCAAACATCAACATGTCATTTATTAAATGTATTCGTTTTTTTTAATTTATTTTATATATTTAATGCTCGTAGTAATTGTAAACAGACCCCATGAACTGTATGAACTGGAAGGCAACACATTAATTGAGGATTAATAAAGTTTCTGAACTAAAAACTCATATCTGGGTGTTAAGATTAAAATGTCACGATTACTTGTTTTGCTTTCATAACAAATGTGTCATCTGTACCGCTTCTGGGTCGTTTGTACCAGGTGGTGTGAATGTATCATACAGTTGGAGAGGAAACTGTCCTTCCTCCGTCCACCTCTTGAACTACACACAGCATGGGGCACGACAGGCTGGCATCCCTGCTAACACACCCTGCTTGGTGTGTGTGTGTGTGTGTGTGTGTGCGTGTGTGTGTGTGTTTTTGTCTGTTGCGTGTCACCAGGCAGTGTTCACACAAGGTCAGGGGAGGATTTGGGATGGAGTTTGCACCAGACTAACAAGCACAGGGTTCCTACGTGATGCCAAACTCCTGCTAGGGGAAAGTTGCCTTTTCCAAACTCTGCGACAGCTTGGAGTAGCTTGTGGCTCAGACGAGAAGCAGATATTCACCTCCGGTGTCTAGACTGGTTTCAATGTGGGATCCCAGAAAAAAAGGCAGAGAAGAATTTATTTAAAAACATACTGTTCTATTTCATCCTTACTGACCGTCAGAGGCAGTGCTTAACACTGAATATAGTCTGTATCGCGCTTGTGCAGGTTGAGTATTTATATCAACAAAGTCACCTGTGACCTCGGGGTGACACTAGCCAAGGTATTAAGTTCCGGTGTCATCCCCAGGCTCATTCCTACAGAATCTTCTCACGGGTTCACAAGATTCCGAGTGACCAAGAACTCTGGAAGTCATCCAGGACTCATAGAACCGTAGTTACGTTTGTAACTTTCGTTTTACACTGCAGTCTACAGCTGTGAAACGAAATGCGTTGATCTTAGGATACAATAACAAACAATACTTATAATATCCTTATAGGCAGTGGTGTAGTGGAGGGTATACGCAGGTATACGGGGTATACCCACCTCTTTTTACAGCCAAAAAGCCATGGAATATATAGGAGAGTATACCCACTTCCTCCTCCATAACCTACCCATCTACCTATTAGTACACCCACCTTATCAACAACCACTACACCAGTGCTTATAGGCTACAGTAATGTAGCTATGTGTAGGAAGTTAATTGTGTATAGGTGGACCCACAGGTTAATACAATCAAATATTGTTATATGTTTAAGGCTGATTTATAGTATGTAGGCTCAACACCTTTGTGAGGATTTAAACTTGTGTGCAGTGTGTCTGCGTCAATCTAGCCTATCTCTTTAACAGAATAGCAGAGCCACTGTGTGTGTGTGTGTGTGTGTGTGCGTGTGTGTACGTGTGTGTGCGTGGGGAGTGTGGTAGAGCGAGTGATGAGGGCTAGCTTCGGAGCAAGTACCGACTCCGGCGGTGGAGACGGAGAAACAAAGTGTCTCTCCTGTGCTTTCTGACCACGGTGGGAAAACTGTTGATTTCGTGTTGTCTATGGAGAAGGAGAACCAGGAAATGAGTCGGGGGGGGGGGGGGGGGAATGCAATGCTACCAAGCCACGGCCGAGCGGACCAATCCCAGTTGTCTGTGTCCCGCGAAATGTAGTTACATTTCTGGGAAGGTGCCCATAGGGTCCGTGTCTACGCATACCTGCGGCGTAGCTTCAACGCAGAACCAAAAATCAAGCTTAAGTGTTACCTTGTAGTCAGTTATTCAGTGAGCTGAGTTGTTAAAAATAGACTCGACTCCAAATAGTATTTTCTATTTTGCAAACATTTTAATCAGAAGACTTGCTATCGATGTCGCAGTAAAGATAGTGTATTGGTTGTATTTTCATTTAAAGCCTGAGAGTCTTTAATGCTCGATGGTGTTTTAAGCCCACAATGTCTCCTTCCAGGCAGCGCTGCAACCGTTGACTTCAAGGCACCTTAACCTTACCCTAACCCTAACCATAACCATAACCACTGCCTAATCCTAGTGCCGTGTGTCCTAGTATCCTTCCAGGCAGCACTGCCTGGAAGAAGATGTTGGGGGCTTAAAACACCGATAAACGTCTTTAATGTAACTTATGTGCATGCTTAGATCTTGTTTAAACTAGTTGTACCCCATCATAATCAAAACCCTTATCTTCTCACTCACTAAAACCTAATTAGAAAAAGAATAAGATGAAAAATATGTTCAGGATTTCGACTGAAAGATATAAAAATCCAACCTTGTTCAGAAGCATCCTGAGAAAGCAGTTGCAGCGTTACAAAAACAGTAAAAAAAAAAAAGTGGAGACCGAAAAGGATTTCAGAGGCTGTTTGTGTATGCTCCCCCGGTGATCTGCCTCAGCTCTTTTGTTTTTCAGTAACACAGCAGCCGAGTTGACAGCTGTGAAAATGAAGCGGGACGTTTGCTAATGAATCTGAGGTATTTGGAGTGTCCCCTCTGATTTGGGGGGATGCCAGACTTACTCACTTCCTATTAGAAGGCGTGAAACCGGTGACTTCCTGAAAGCAATCCGTTGCCCATTACAGATCATCTGATTATATTTGCAGTCCAACTTGTCAGTGTGAGTTACTATCTAGTCTTATGATGAAATAGTTTTGCATAGCCAGACCTGGCTCCACAGCGTTGTTGAGTAAGATCTCTCTACACCACAGATACATTTTAGGAGAAGAGAAAAAAGGGATGCACCGAATCCAGGAGTCAGGTTCGGATTCAGCCGAATATTGGGCTTTTTGATGGGGTTCGGTTTCTGTTTTTTTTTCCCACAGAACCCTACTCTTGCACTACGTCCGCTACGCTGGTCGACGTAATGACGCCGCCGTTGATTACAGGAAGGTGTTAACGTAGGTGGAGCGTTCAATGCAGTAGGCTGTGAGAAAGTGAAAATGGAACTCGGGAGCAGAAAAAGTTGTTGTTTGGCAGTACTTTCAGTCAAAAGAAGGCCATTTAAGTCCAGCTACATGTTCAATTTGCAATGCTGATTTGTCTCCTGTTGGCAAGGACCCTAAACAATACACAACATCGCCGCTGTTACAACATTTGGTATGAAACATCCAAAAGAATACGAGTTGTAAATGAAGGAATCTACAGACAGCAGCCAAAAAGCAGCAACTTCAGGTACGGCAAAGGAAGGACAGTCACTGTTTACTTCATAATGTGTTTACTGTGTTAATGGACTGAGGATGGGAGTAGGAGTTGGTATTCGGTTTTCGGATTCAGCAGAATCTTAACCAGTGGATTCTGTATTCGGCCGAACCCCAAAAATCTGCATTTGGTGCATCCCTACTTTAAACCAGTCACAATTGTCTTGAGCGGCGCTAAGCACCGGATGCAGCGACGGTAGTCTCGGGAAGGAACTTGTTTTGGACCTGCAAAAGAAAATGCCACATACTGTACAGTAACGTGTACAGTAACGTGAGCTATTTAAATTATCTGATACATGGTTAAACATCATTAGCTCTAACCAGTGTATCTCCGTGTGTACTTCGTCCACAGCAATCCCACCAACTGCTCCAGTTAGAGAGGAAATACCCTAAACATATTCTTTGTAAATCTTTACAATCATTCCCAAGCCAAAGACATATCTCAAATGCATCTTGGTGTGCAACACTGGCCCACGAATACATTTCTTTCATAGAACAGATTTTTTTTTTTACATTTGTAATTGTGATCAAAGGGAAACTGCGACATTTTGAAAGACTTAGTGAGTTTAATAATCCAACATTTTAACCTCATCAGTTAATAACCAGGCACTTCCACATGGAATTTCAAAACATGCCATTTGCTTTTCCTCATTAGTCCGGTGTTCTAAATGGAGCAGGACGTCGCTAATGGAAAAGAAGTGTTGCAAATGTCCCATTATGTATCCGAGTTGTCAGGCTGAATAAAAATCCTATTACATATTAATACCAAGCTTTGACAACCTTTGGTCCCCCGACCCTCAGCATGAAAATCCACCGGCGTAAGTTTAATGTTGTGGTAGAAAACGCAGGGCAGTTTGTTGTTGCAAGGGGGAGACGTTACGGTGCACATTTCTAGTTTGTGGGCTGTCAGAGTGATTAAGACGTTCATATTATGTCCCTCTAGCTCTGAAAACGTGAAAGGCCAATGCAGCAATAAAGAGGAAAGTAAATGTTTGATTTAGTCAAGCGCTGCAGCTCTGCCGGAAGCTGCCTTGTAAAACTGAACATGAGTAGTTGTTTTCTTTCTCTTGTTGCTCAGTTTTCCCCTTTGCTGTGCTGTGGCAAACACGTAGCTAACGCTGACACTTTATGTACCTTTCATTGTGTTTAGTTTTAGCCGAGCTAATATCAAGACGCTCTGAATATGAGCTCCAATGAAACAGAACGGCTTCTACAAAACAGCATCGTTATCTGCGATTCGCTCGGCCGCTTTTTATAGCGCCGAAGTGGTAAAGATGTGTTAAATGGTGTCGGTGCGTGTGTGTGTGCGCGCGTGTGTTTGTGTATTCGTGCCCCCAGGATATGAAGGTGTGATTACTCACTCCAGCTGGGGAAAGAGGCAGAGGAGGCAGTTTGGGAGGGAGGGAGGGAGGTGGTGAGGGAGAATAAATCCACAAATAGTCGACACAAAAGAGATTTCAAAACAAACCTAAGTGCCCCGTTGTACCTCCGAGATTGTATATTTTCTCTCAAAGATAGACAAATTGGGCCGCCTCATGTCAAAGCACCATACATCTCCATCCGTGGTGTTGATGGGCTTATTTTGAGTGCCAGCTTAAGTTGGAGAGGAGACTCTGTTCCCTCCTGTTGTGCCTACCAGCTGGTTCACCTGTGCCGAGACTGGTTGGTTGACTCAGAAGAGGGTCGAAGGTCCAAGCGCATCCACCCACTGACTGGGACGGCCAGATGTCCCAGAATAAATCCACAGTCCAGGTTTTAAGCCAGGCGGACAGGCTGTTTTAGTAAAACAAATACAGATGGCACACTGCTGCGATGCTTCCGCTCCCCGTTGCATCAAATCCTGCCTTCATGCTTTCATTATTTAATGCATGTAGATAAACAAGTTTCAAGTTGTCTTTGTTGGACAGTTTTCTAGTTGGGATTGTGTTCTGAAAAACTATTTTAGAACCTGACAGGAGCCCCAGACGAGAAACATGTAGTGTGAACCCACAAAGTATCAAACCCTGGACCTTCTTGCTTTGAGCTGCACTATTTTTTTATTTGCCACTGTAGAGAGAGAAAGGGATGGTTGAGACACAGAGGGCACTAAGGCGTCCGGTATACTCGTCATACCCGACCTGTCGCGCGCCAATGTGATGTCACGGGAGCGCCGTAACTATTTATACTTGCGTGAAAAAGGTAAACGACGGCAGAACTGGCAGCAGCATTGACGTCAATGTTTCGATTCGATGACCTACTTCGTTCGGCTCAAGCCTTTCAGTCACCATAAAAGAACTCATATTAACCCAGTAAGTTTACAAGAGAGACTTGCAGTCACTCTGAGAGTCCTGGCATCCGGTTGCCCTCGAACTCGTCCATGCTTCCTCTGGTCGCGCACTTTAAATCCTGGCGCGCCAGCGAGATCTACGTCATTTTGACGTCACATTGTCGCGCGACAGGTCGGGAGCGGCAACTGTAAAGACGCCTTAACGTGGAAATGCAATGTATCGAACCTGGAGAATGTATCAACAGGATAGCTAACCTAATTGACATCCAATCAGGCCCTTGTGAATCAGAACTCTGAAAATCATTGGCAATGCCCAGTTCTAATCTCTATAGTTCTAAAGGCTTATCTAAAGACTACAGGAGGTCAAAAGTTGAGTGTTTCAACTGAGAAAGCATTAACAAGTGAGCACACACACACACACACACACTGGAACACACTTTCCCCTATAACATGTTCTATTATTAGCGCTCTAATGTACCCTACAGGCCTTCAGCAGCAGGCAGTGGAGTTAAATGCCCATTCTGTTCTTGGCAGGATGCTAGAAAGGCAGAAATTCCTTCGCAGGGGCAGGTGCTCTAAACACACACACACACACACACACACACACACACACACACACACACGCACACGCACACGCACACGCACACAAACACACACACACACACACACACACACACACACACACACACTCACACACACACACACACACACACACTCACACACACACACTCACACACTCATGCACACTGTCCTCTGAGATTGTTAGTGTGTAAGGTCTACTCTAAGAACTACACTCATACAGTCTCACACATACAGTACATTACATTTACGTGCATGGCTATGCTGTATGCATGGGGTATGATTACATTGGTATTCAATTCATTCTGTTCATGCAAGCATAAATCATTTCAAACACACACATATGGAGAGGTCTGGAACCTGTCTAAAGGAGAGATCAACTGGTGATACATTGACTCGTTGTGTGTCTCTTTCAGTCTGTGTGTGTGTGTGTGTGTGTGTGTGTGTGTGTGTGTGTGTGTGTGTGTGTGTGTGTGTGTGTGTGTGTGTGTGTGTGTGTGTTTGCTGGTATCTCTGATATACAGGAGATGCATCCGAATCATTATATAACTGTGGCTGCAGTGGAGGCAGAGCTGTTTTTAGGAAACTAAGCTGGGAAATACGATAATATAGAGCTCGGTGAACACAGTTGAAGAATCTCTGATATCGATCGGTGACTTGCTGCTCACCCAGTGCATGCTGGGACAGATTTGAGCCCACACCTGGCATAAGTGAGAGATTAAATGAAAGACCAGATAGTTTGACTGCAGCAGTCAAGATTCCTTAATCTTTAAACAGCTTTCTGAGGGTGTGGATGTAATCGGTAGCTTTAGGTAGATAGCAGGTAACACTCTGAGACCTTGCGAGAACACATAACCCCCTCGAGGCTGCCTCCTGCGTTGGACTAGGCCTGTCTGCCGCGCTCTGGAAGGTTGCCAGGTTGGCGTGATAAATCACCCAATCATGTTTCAAAAACAAAACATACCTTCTCCATATCTTGTAAAAAGCCAACATTACTTTGTGTTACATCAGTAAAAAGTCAAGTCCTTTTGAGTCATCTGTCTCAAGTCTAAGTCAAGGGTCAAGTCTTAAGTCAAAGCCAAGTCGAGGCATTTATCAATGTAAGTCAAGCAAGTCTCAAGTTCCTCAAATTTGTGACTCGAGTCAAGTCGTGTGACTCGAGTCCCCCATGTTGTGGAATTTCCAGCTTATGAACTCATGCTATGTAAGTCGAGACAGTGGTACCCAGTGTCACTCAGGTCAGCGTCCAACATAACTTCATAACCTTTCCAGGCAGAGGATTTATTCAACTTTGTGCCTCCGTAGATGACGGGAGACGTAGCAGATGTATGATAAGACTGCTGCTCACCAGCCAAGGCTATAGAGGAAGTAAACACATACCACTTTTGGTCTGTGCTGAGGTATTTGGGATCCCGCAATACATAGACGTCATACATCCATGGTTGATGCTCCATGCAGCTGATTGGACGAACACGTCACGTGGGTCTGGCTACTCCTGAATTTTAAAACAAACCATCATGGCAGCTCGTTCAGAATACGATCTCGTATTTTACGAAAATAGTTCACCTAAACGTGTTTCTGAAAACCTTTTAAGCGAGAAATAGGCCATGCAGTTGCTGAATCTGTCTTCTTTTCAGATCGACAAAGGTCAGTTTGAAAGATTTTAGTCTACTTCTATTGGATAGTCGCGTCACGTTCAACGGATTCATTTGCATAAAGATGGGCATCAGCCAGCTTTTTTTGACGCGCAACATTTTTTCAAATGCAGCGCCGCCTTTCTGGGATGCTTTGCGGGCACGTTAAAGTCGCTTGACGTCACCCATAGGAGTGGAGCGCGGCGCGACAGAAGCGTCGCACGGCCAGGTGGATCTGCACTGTTAGGTGCATTTATTTGGCGCGGGGTTTATGCGTCCTTCCTCAAGAAAGTGTTATTTGTTATTTGTTTTTCCAAAAAAATGCTATTTCCCCATACACTTTGTGGGGTTTTATCTCATTGTTGGTTTTTGTGTCTCTTTGTAGTCGTGTCGTGTCTCTTTTTGGTCATTTTTGTTTTCTTCGGGCTTGTTTTGGGTCTCTGTGGTCATTTGGCGTCTCTTTGTAGTCGGTTTGTGTCCCTTTTGTGGTAGTTTTGTGTCCCATTTTCCACATCGTTTTCGACCATTATTATCACCATATCTGCGTCTAAAACGTTGGAAAAGCTAGAGCAGATAGTAAATAAAATAACTCTCAAAAAGCTTAAAGACAAAACTTGCTAAAGATGTGTAACTACAATCATTAGATCTGAGAAAAGTCTTTTAGTTACATTCATTCGGCTCAGATGCTGCCCTAAACAGCTCGGGTGCTGCACCTAAACCTTATATTGGCAGAGAAAAACCTGACGGGGATCATTTTATCAAGTGGTTTTCTGCTCTAACAGTTTTAAAGTTTACAGTTTATAGATTATAATACAGCTTTGAGGCAATGAGTCCACAGGGAAATCCTTTTTACAGTCTGGCGTCTGTTTCTCAGTACTTCCTGTTGGGAACCGTGTTGCACCATCCCAACACTGCTGAGAGATTTGCATGATTTTAGCACCCAGCGCGGAGAGCAAGGTTAGAAATACTACAACTTTTAGCCAAAAAGTGCCATATTTTTTTAGATGGATTTTTTAGTAGTTGCTTAGCAACAGCAGAAGTAACGCACTTCAGATCTCCTCAGCATCTGTTGAGCGTTTGTTTTTAAGGAGATGCCCAGTGGACACTGTGCTCTTTGATTTACCCTCTGAGAGGCCGTATTAACATTCTGCATGAGCACATAATCATTAATGATGCAGGAACATCTTTCAGAGTGCAACATTATCATCTTAGGACAAACAAAAGTAGAAATATGTTGAAAGCCTACAGATAGTCCAAACTGAACTGAATGAAGCCAGAATACTGTTGATACATGTTTTCTGGGAAGGCCCTTCTATATTTTTATATTCCCTGATCTATCGGGGCTAAGTTATAATAAAAAGTTATTTTAATATAGCACCTTTGACAGAACAAAGTCACAAAGTGCTTCACAAGAGTAAAATTGTTAAAAAATAAGACAAAAAAACTGTAAAATGTTCAAGCAACAAAAAAGAATAGAGTAACAATACAGGGGACAACGGGACAAGGATCAGACATTTTATCTTTTAGCTGTTAAGAGTTCAACAGCAAACTTACTATACAGGATGATTTAGTAAAACATATTTAGATATTTGTATTTTAATAATGAAAAAGATGCCTATGTTACAGTCCATATAAACACACAAGGCCATCCCTGATAACACAGACAGACTGTATGAACCTGTGCACTTTGTTTCACCGTGTGCTACAATAGGTTGTATCCTAAACCTAAAGCCAGTGCATGACTTAGGTTCACTCATTGAAAGCTCATACAGGTCAGTTTATTACACTGATAGGGACTTGAGTTTGACACTCGGATTTGAGTCGCACTTAAGTGGCACACACAATGACTTCAGATTTGACTCGGACACAAGATGCAGGACTCGTTTAACAATCTTTATATTTTTTGAAACGTCTGATGAATTTTACTCCCCTCCCTGCATAACCTATAACGTAACTATCTGCTGTGCGTGAGAGAGGACAAAAAACTTGTTGACCGCACCAGCAGCTGCTGTGCCAGTCATCAGAAGCATTGGCTTTAAAAACTTCATACAACAAGGCCCAAACAAAAGAAGAGCTGAATGCAAAATATGTGGACTCTAGCTCAGAGACTTGAGACTTGATTTAGACTCTAGCTCAGAGACTTGACTTGACTTGGACTAGCTCAGAGACATGAGACTTTACTTAGACTCTAGCTCAGAGACATGACTTAGACTCTAGCTCAGAGACATGAGACTTTACTTAGACTCTAGCTCAGAGACATGACTTAGACTCTAGATCAGAGACTTGAGACTTGACTTGGAGTCTAACTCAGATACTTGTGACTTGACTTGGACTAGCTCAGAGACTTGTGACTTGACTTGGACTCTAGCTCAGAGACTTGAGACTTGACTTGGACTCTAGCTCAGAGACTTGAGACTTGACTTGGACTCTAGCTCAGAGACTTGAGACTTGACTTGGACTCTAGCTCAGAGACTTGAGAGCCTCTCTGGTTTATAGCTTACATGATTCTGAACCTAAATTTGGCAGATCACACTGTTCTGTTCCTGAGAGAGTGCTCCCCAATCAAAGAACCCAGCAGACAGACACATCGCTGAGACACAGGCACACAGTTCTTAGTTAAAGCAGCAGGTTGAGAGAGCGACAAGGTTCACAAACACTCTTACACCAGAGAGGTGGCCGACACTTGCTTCCTGCTGTCAGGCAGCAAGTGTTGGCCACCCGCTGGGGAAACAGTAATGTGCTTGGCTCAAGTTCACCTCAATAACAGAAGGGAGCTTGTGTGTCACTCTCCTTTAAGCCGCCTACTAGAGCTGTAATTGGGCCTTAGAGGTTAGGCCCGACAGAATTTGGCCCGAGCCCAACAAGTAGTTTTTGATTGACAGCTTTTTAAAAGCCCAAACCCGTTTACAGCCCGACATTATTGAAATGTGCACACGCACACAGCTCTTTTGCCTTTTGTCAAGAATGAGTCATTTATACATTTTTTAACATCATTTAGTCATGACTAACGTAGGCTACAGGCCACTTGGAAGTTGGAACAAAGAAATAAAATAAGTCTGTAACATCGTAACATCTCAGCACTCTAAATAGGCCAACATGCCTTATCAGCGATGAATTCCCTGTCGTTTTGCTGTCGTACTTTAACAGAATGTCGATCTTTTGCATTTCACATAACCCACGGGCTCATTATTCTCATTATGCACATGGTCAAAAGTTTTCCACACCTCAGACTTTGCTTTCTTTGCCGCTGCAACCAAAACGTAATCGCCAGAGGTCAACCTCCGTTTCACCTCCTCAGCATCCATTATCGCGCTAATCGAAACGCATCACCTTACCGCTCGTTTACCACGTAGCCCGGAGCGCAAGCCCGAGCAAGTTGGCAAAGGGAAACAAGCGCTATCTACTTTTGAGACTAACTTCTGAAGCCGCCGTATGGATTTAGCTGTGTTCACGGCACTTGATGATAACTAAAAGTCTTGTCCATAACACTTGCAGAGCAGGTTGGACTGTAAATGTGTTTGTTGTTAAAAGCTCTGTGATAAACTGTGATCTGTTTCTCTGCCTCTGGGCCCATACATGCTGGCATTGGCTCAAACTCTCTGTGAGGATAAATAGGAAAAATCTGGTAAAACAATGACTGCATTCCCCTTAATTGCATTACAATGAGCTGTTATTGTTGGAGTGCCATGGCCATGGCCAACAACGCACAGGAAAGGCCGTGTGACAGCTTACTCAGCTCCTTCATGAGTATGAATGTATCGTGTGAACAACAGATACGTGTGTAATCTCTCTCTCTCTCTCTCTCTCTCTCTCTCTCTCTCTCTCTCTCTCTCTCTCTCTCTCTCTCTCTCTCTCCATCAGAAACACAAAGTGGATCTGTTCTACAAGGTCCGCCACGTGATGATGGAGCTGATCGACCTGAGGAGGCAGCTCCTGTCCGGCCACCTGACGCAAGACCAGAGCCGAGATGTCAAGAGACACATCACAGTCAGACTGGACTGGGGCAACGAGTGAGAACACACACACACACACACACACACACACACACACACACACACACACACACACACACACATTGTACATCCTGGATTTCTCTCCTCGCGTCTTAGTTCCCCCCACCTTAGATGTGAGCGTAGGAGGCGAGATAGAGATGCGGGGAGAAAGGAGACGAGACAACACACATTTTACAAAAGAGACATCCGTGCTACAAAGCCGTCCTTTTAAAGCGTGTTACACAGCCGATAGTTTCCGACTGTGTATACTGACTGTTTATAAAGATGGATGATGCATCTCCACTTCCTCCCACTGTATACAAGTGAAGGCCAACTCTCCCGGATACGAGCGCTACCATTTTTTTCAATTTTGGAGCCAGAGTGCACAGTAGTAATCAAGGCGGTGGAGCCGCGGTATCAAAGTCCCGCCCATACACCCGCTGGACCAATCGCGAGTTAATCCCAGCTGTCATTCATGATGTTTCAGCCCGTTTTTATAGCATCAAATAACTAATACAAACCACACTGATTAAAAATAAACACTTGAACAAACATCAGCGTGATCAGAACTACTTAAAATGACAGAAACCAGCTTTGGGGAAAAATGTATTTGGCATGTACTTTGAGTTTTTAGTTTGGCCCATGTCCCATCCGCTAATATGGAGGGGGCAGAGTTTATGACTTATACTGCAGCCAGCCAGCAGGGAGCGATCCAGATGTTTTGGATTCAGTTATACAGTCTATACATCTACCCCATGAGTCACGCCTCTTTTATACGACATGGTGGCCGAAAAGACTTCCGCAAAGAATAAGGACCAGTTTACAGAGTGTGGACTGGTAGCCTGAGAGGTGCCAGTTCGCCTCCTGGGCACTGCCGAGGTTCCCTTGAGCAAGGCACCAAACCCCCCCAACTTGCTCGGGGTGTGTGTTCATGGGCAGCGCCTTCGTTTTGACATCTCTCCATCAATGCACGTGTAGAGCTCCTGTTTGTAAAAAATTGAATTCCCCCTCGCAGATGGGGAAGCTTTATTGACTAGAAGTATGTTCTACTGCAAAAGAACATGTGGATGTCTGAAGAAGCTCTGCCCTGTAAATGAGTGCTACAGACGGCAGACGCTCCCCTGACACCCCCATGGGGAAAGTACAAGTATGATTGGAGGCAGGGGGATGAAGCCGTACACCAGCGGTTAAAAGGACTCATGGGAGCTTGTCAGGCGGCTGATGGAAAACAATTGAAAAGGAGATAAATTGCCCGTAGGCTTGGGATTGAGTTATTAATACTGGAGATATCAAAGGTAGATAGATAGATAGATAGATCTTTATTGTCATTGTATGCGGTACAACGAAATTCTGTTGGAGCCATCCTCTCCAAATAGCAGCATAGAGTAAAAAGATACATATAGTGTATACTATATACAGCAGTTATTGCACAGAGTCCGATTGCACTGAGGGGGTAAGGGATGTGTGTATGTTTTTATGTTTGTATGTGTGGATGTGTGTATGATTTCTCTAGTATGTTCACAGCTCTGGGGAAGAAGCTGTTCCGGAGTCTGTCCAGCGTGTGCTGGGGGAACCAATGATCCTCTCAGCCGCCTTAACAACCTGCTGCAGGTCCTTTCTTTCTGCTGCTGTGCAGCTGGAGTGCCACACGGCGCAGCAGTATGTCAGGGTGCTCTCAATTGTGCAGCGGTAGAAGCATTTCAGAAGTTCCCGAGGGAGCCCATTGCGTTTCAGGGTCCTCAGGAAGAATATCTTCTGCTGGGCTTTTTTAATGGTGTGGAAGGTGTTCTGGCTCCAGATTAGATCCTCCACTATGTGCACTCCCAGGAACTTAAAGCTTGCCACCCTCTCCACCTCCTCCCCGTTGATACACAGTCCATTTTGGTTTGTGGTCCAAGGTGGGTGACCCAGGACTTTAACAGGTTATTTAAAGCTCCAATCCGCAGAAATGTCGCATTGGACAGTGCAAAATGTGCAGCCACAAAGTCTGTGCACCGACCACTTTTTCTCTGAACTCTCAGTAATTCCGCTTCGGATGAAGATCCTGGCCGGGAAGCGTGGTTTTAGATAAGAACAAAAAGCCAAAATCACCTGGGCTGCAACTAAAGGCAAATATTGCTAATATTCAGGAGAAAAATGTTGTCTTAGTCTCCCTAATTTGATTCAAACTAGGGCTGCAAGTAACGATTATTTTCATTGTTGATTAATCTGTAGATTATTTTCTTGACTAATGAGTTGTGTGGTCTATAAAATGTCAGAAAATTATGAAAAATGTGGATCAGTGTTTCCCAAAAAGCCCAAGATGACGTCCTCAAATGTCTCGTTTTGTCCACAAACTCAAAGATATTCAGTTTACTGTCACAGAGGAGAGAAGAAACTAGAAAATATTCACATTTAACAAGCTCACATCAGAGAAGTTTTGATTTTATTTCATAAACAATGACTCAAACCGATTAATCGATTATCAAAATAGTTGGCGATTAATTTAATAGTCGACAACTAATCCATTCATCTTTGCAGCTCTACACCTTGCGCTTGGCAATTAATATTCAAATTTCAACTGGTGTAAAACATTATTAGTAATGGTACTAACAGTAGGATTCAGATGGTGTTTTCTGGTTTTTGTAGGACCCAGTAACAGTAGTATATAATGTAAATAATAGTTCAGGTTTTTGACACACATACCCATACAAGATGGAATTACGTGCTATATTAAAGACCATTCATTCGACCGTTCTCTGGGATATGTTTTCAAAGTAATCAAATGTGTATCTAGCTTCAGCTAGCTTCAGCTAGCTTTAGCGCGAACCGGTGATTAGCTTGCAACGCTTGTATTCGGGGCACTTGGAAAGTGAAAAACAAATCACTATTTTATACCACTAACAAAGCTCAAAACAGCACAACACTTCAACGGTAGCATAATGAGGGTCCCTACATGTAAACTGAAGCATTGAGAACTTTGTAAGTGTACAGACAGTTCGTTAAAAAGATAGATTATAAAGAATGTACTGTTTTCGTATACAGGCGGCCGCCGTCTTGGGAGCTACTGTCTTTCTAAACTATCTTTTTAATAAACTGTCTGTACACTTACAATGTTCTCAATGCTTCGGTAGCTAGGTTCATTTTGCGCCGGAATTGTCCTTTAATACTACGTTTTATATATATTAATGCATGTGTGCAAGCTGAGGTGAGATATATTGAAGCCTGGCAGAGGCTGACTGAGAACTCGCTGAGATAACAAACATTTTAAGCCACAATAACTCTTAAAAACAAGTTTACTGCGTGCTGCTTATCTCCCCCAGCAGATGACTGATAACTCCGTCTCCGGCTGGAGAGAGAAGTCCTGTCAGATAAAAAAACGAGCATCAGCGTTTACAGTTTATAGCCTGAGAGCTAATTCACACTGAAAAGTAGCTCGATAGGTAAACATGCTGCAGAGCATCTTTATTTTTCAGTTTTATTCCACATTAAAAGACAATTCCAGCGCAAAATCAACCTAGGGGTTAATAACACGTGGGTTCCGAGTCGACCGTTCTCTGGGATATTTTTTCATGCTAATCGAGTGTGACTAGTTTAAGCACAAACCGCTAATTAGCAAACCGAAGCATTGAGAACTTTGTAAGTGTACAGACGGTTTATTAAAAAGACAGTTTATAAAGACAGTAGCGTTCACCTATACAGGCAGGCGCCATCTTGGGAAAACAGTCATGACCAGTCGAACGACGAAAGCCGTGCAACCAGTAACCAGTAACATAGCTCGAGCACGACGTTCGTCGTTCGACTGCTTTCCCAAGATGGCGCCTGCCTGTATAGTGAAGGGTACTGTCTTTCTAAACTTTCTTTTTAATAAACTGTCTGTACGCTTACAAAGTTCTCAGTGCTTCGCTTTACATGTAGGGACCCTCATTATGCTACCGTGGAAGTGTGGTGCTATTTTGAGCCTTGTTAGTGGTATAGAAATAGCGATTTCTTTTTACTTTAGCCGTGCCCCGAAGACTAGCGTTATAAGCTAATTAGCGGTTCACGCTAAAACATTCGATTAGCATAAAAACATATCCCAGAGAACGGTCAACTCGGTACACATGTGTTATTAACCCCCTAGCTTCATTTTGCGCAGGAATTGTCCTTTAAGTAGCTCGAAGTGTTCCGGTAGCTCTTTTAAATTTGGAAGAGAGCTAAAAGTTACGAGTCGAATAATCGCATGTGAAAAGCTAGTTTCTTGCTTTTCACGTGATATTTTGTTTTGTTTGTTTGATAGTAATTTAATTATTTGAGTCCGTTTTCTAGCAAATGTGTGAAAAATGTGGATAAGTGTTTTGAATATCTTGAAGACTGTTGGTTGGACAAAAGAGAAATAATAAAAGGAATTTAATTTGTTACATTTTGAGGGGCATTCTTTCACTATTTTCTGACATTTTAAAGACAAAACAATCTTTTAAAGGTCCCATGGCATGAAAATGTCACTTTATGAGGTTTTTTAACATTAATATGAGTTCCCCCAGCCTGCCTATGGTCCCCCAGTGGCTAGAAATGGTGATAGGTGTAAACCGAGCCCTGGGTATCCTGCTCTGCCTTTGAGAAAATGAAAGCTCAGATGGGCCAATCTGGAATCTCCTCCTTATGATGTCATAAGGAGAAAGGTTACCTCCCCTTTCTCTGCTTTGCCCGCCCAGAGAATTTGGTCCACCCATGAGAAAGAGAGAGACATCATGGCTTGCAAACGAGCAAAGTGGCAGTTGGTCAATTCCACACCCCCACCCTCCACCTTGCTCAGACACATCCTAAGAAAAGCTCATTGTGCGACTGGCTCTAGTGGCTGTAATTCTGCACCGAGGCTGAATATCTGGAAAGATTCAGATACAGTATTACGGGACCACTAAGGCCTATATAAAAGAGACTTCAGACACAGTATTATGGGACCACTAAGGCCTATATAAAAGAGATTCCAGATACAGTATTAGGGGACCACTAAGGCCTATATAAAAGCATCCAAAAAGCAGCATGTCATAGGACCTTTAAGAATAGAGAACTCCTGAGATGAATTGTTAATGAATAAAGGTGCAGCCATTCTTTTTCTCATCAAGAAGAAACACTATGATTTACACGTAAGTAAGTACGGGAATCGTTATTACCTCAGAGGTATTCTTTGCATTGTATGAACAGAAGAGTCACGTCTCAGTAAAATATAATGACGCGACCCTCGGCTCTCAGTTCTTAAACTTTATCAGCCGGGGATGAAGTGTTTCCTCTGCCTCTGGAGCCTCGGTTAAACAGAATTTACTGGCCCTCCTCTTCCACTAGAGCGGCACAGAAACAGACATTTAGCTTCTCATTCGCAGTTAAAGAAAGCGATTTACTCCAAATATTCTGCGCCGTGTCTTTAAGAGCGAGGTCACAGGTCTGTGGGTGAAAGATGTGAATATGAGATTGAACAGAAAAGTAATCGTCAGGAGCAATAACCCTGGAGGCCACATCGGAAACTACTTTAATGTAGTGTGTGTGTGTGTGTGTGTGTGTGTGTGTGTGTGTGTGTGTGTGTGTGTGTGTGTGTGTGTGTGTTTGTGTGCATTTATCCATAGAAATAGTGTACAAGGTTTTGTGAAGGTTATATAAGATACTGACATTCTCTCTCTCGCCCTCTCTTCTCCCCTCCCTTCCTCTCTCCCCCCTCTCTCTCCCTCTCCCCATCTCTCTCTCTAACCCTCTCTCCCTCTCTCACCTCTCTCTCTCTCCCCCTCTCTCTTTCTCTCCCTCTCTCTCCCGTTCCCCTCTCTCTTGCTCTCTCTCCCCCCACTCTCTCTCCCTCTCCCCTTCTCTCTCTCTCTCTCTCCCCCCTCTCTCTCTCTTTCTCTCTCTCTCTCTCTCTCTCTCTCTCTCTCCCTCTGTCTCTCTCTCTCCCTCTCCCTCTCTCTCCCTCCCCCTCTCTCTCCCTCTCTCTCTCTCTCTCTCTCTCTCTCAGACACCTGGGTCTGGACTTGGTGCCCAGAAAGGAGTTTGAGATGGTGGATGAAGACCAGATAAGTGTGTCAGATCTTTATAAAATGGTAAGACCTTTTTATTTAGCGCAGGAAGTCTCAACTGTTCGCACATGTTTGTGAACTGAGTAATCCCATCTCAGGGGCTGGTGTCTCATGTAAACAGAGCTGAAACACTCAGATATCCCCGATTACATCTCTACTAAACTGCCTAACGTAATAAGATTCAGTTAGTGGATTTGAAATTGCATTGCATTTTCACATGTGGGGAATATAGTGTCAGTAAAGTACACTCTAAGACATATCTGTGTATTAACAGTTGTATGTCTGTATATTTTAACAGAAATTGTCCATAGAAGTGATTCATAGTTGTATTTTAGTTTTTTTATATTTCAAATCGCATCATTTGTGCTCCGACAACTTTTGTCCGTAACAGAGGTTGGTTTTGAGAGATTAAAGTCCGAGTTGCCACTTTTTTTCGACGTTGGTAAAGCATTCATTCTGTAAGAAAGTGAAAATATCAAACAAGAATATGCACATTAGGTATAAATAATAACATGTATTATTTATTTTCTTTATTTAAAAGTCTGGCCCCCGGAGCGTCTACTTAGAAAAAGTCTGGCCCTCGGATAAATGTAGTTGATGATCCTTGGCTTAAGGGAAGGTTTGTTGTGTCTGCTGCTGCTGGCATTTAGCCCCCTGCCGGTGTGTTTTCATTCTGTCTCCCGCTGGCCGTCCCCTCACATCTCCTGTTTTTATATTCCCGTCTCATCTTTCCTCTCACAACAACTCCAGCAAAATCTGCTCCAAGAAACAGGAACATGCTTTCCCCTTACCGCTGTTGTTTTGCCTTCACTTTCTTCATGTGTAATATGCAGACCATAGACTGTAAAAATAAGATGCAGACCTGTTCTCACCTTCCCGTACATTTACCAACTGCATTGTCAATTATGTTTTGCGGAAACTGTATTTTGTGCCACGACTATGTTTGTTTCAACACGTGGTTAATGTTGATGACACTAAAGTACTTGGTTAGGTTTGGGAAAATATGATGAGGGTTTGTGTTTAAATAAGTATGTTTGTTACGTAACTTAAAGGTGCAGTAGGTAAGACTTATAAAACTAACTTTCTGTCATATTTGCTGAAACTGACCCTATGTTCCAGTAGAACTACATGAAGCAGGTCATTTAAAAAAAGAGGTGTCTAACTGTGTGTCAATCACTGCTCATGCACACACATTCATTCTCCCTTGTGGGGGGAGGGGCTTAGGAGACCGTTTTGGGCTTTAGCGGAAAGGGGGGAGGGACTGAGAAGTTGTTGGTGTTCACATTTTTTTAGGCTAAGTCCTGGATCTTCACAATCCTACCTACGGCCCCTTTAAGCGTGTGCGTGAGTTAAGTCGGGCCTACATATGTGACATAAGTTGACTTTGAGTTAAGTGGACTTTGATTAGAAAGATATTTGTGATATGTAAAAACATGTAATCTATACGTACATCCATAATTATTTACGAGCTGTTAAGGCAAGATAGTAAGCAGAGGTAAAATGAATGGTTCAAAAATACTGCAATCCTGGCTCCAGACCGTAACTAATGGGAAGAGAAGTGTGGATGAGGAGGGGAATATTTTTAGCAGCCCTCTTGAAACTAAGTGCTAGTTGCTACTTAAGCAGCTGCGGTGAAGTCTTCACAGCACCTGCTAGCAGCAAACGATGCAAAACAGTTAGAAGATATGACCCGAGTTACCTCGAATTTGAAATCAGTTGGAGCGCAAGTTGAGAACACAACAATGGTCCTAAAAAAGTCTTAAAGTGCTCATATTATGCTCATTTTCAGGTTCATAATTGTATTTAGGTTATATCAGAATAGGTTTACATGGTTTCATTTTCAAAAAACACCATATTTTGTCATACTGCACATTGCTGCAGCTCCTCTTTTCACCCTGTGTGTTGAGCTCTCTGTTAGCTACAGAGTGAGACCTCTCACTTCTGTTCCATCTTTGTTGGGAGTCGCACATGCGCAGTAACTAGGTAAGGACTACTCGCCAGTCAGAAGCAGAGTATGAGGGCGTGCCCTGACAGTACCTAGGTAAGGACTACTAGCCAGTCAGGAGCAGAGTATGAGGGTGTGCCCTGACAGTACCTAGGTAAGGACTACTAGCCAGTCAGAAGCAGAGTATGAGGGCGTGCCATGCTAGCAGCTAGGCAAGCATTATAACGTGTGTTACAGTGACCACGTTTGTCTCTGAAGTAAAGGCTGGACTACAATAGAGCTGTTTGGAGCAGTTTGTGAACAGTGTTTTCTGTTGGAGATGGTAAGTCCCTTTGGGGTGGACTTTGGGCTTTTTCACTTTCTAAAGCTATAACATGCACAAAAAAGATATATAACACAATAAAGGAAAGGGGAAAAGCCACAGAGCATAATATGAGAACTTTAAAAGATACTTTGCATTTTATTTCATCTCTAAATTACTGACATGGTGTGTTTAGACACTTATGTCACCAACTAATGGTGAGAGTATTTTTTTTTCTATGGTCAGAAAAAATGTGCGATTTCATATGCCAAATGCAGACATAGCTTGAAGCTTTTCTCCACACTCTGGATGGATAACCTGTGACTCAGTCTGGTTCAGACTTCCACGGCCGTTTTAAGAAATATTGAATACAAAGAAACTGGATTTAGCTGTGAGTATGTGCAATGTGAGGCGTGTTCTTGTTTGTTCTTGGTTTCTCTTAGTAACACATGATGTTCTGTGTCTTACATCAGTCCGGCTTTAAATAGCTGAGCTGCACCAGTCAAACACTGTAGCCGCGGTGATTACCCCTTTGTTCCGTTGCTTAGATACTGATCTGGAGACAAAGATGAAAGAAAGAGAAATTAAAGAGAGATAAAGGGGTGAAGTTGATCGGGGGTAGGATGGAAGGTGGGAAACAGAGAGAACATCAAGAGAGAGAAACACATCTGTGAAATATAATATAACGGCCATTTTCAGTTACATCACATACTATTTCAGACCCACAATGTTCTCTTTACACGAGAGCAGGGGTTAAAGGGGCCGCAGGAACGATCCGGAACAGCGTTCCAGCACCTTTGATTAACAAGTCGGGCCCTATTTTAACGATCTAAGCACACGGTGTGAAGCGCCTGGCACAGGTGCGTTTAGGGCCTGTCCAAATCCAATTTTTCAAGTTTGATGGCGGAAAAAAGGGTCCGTGCACTGGGCGTATGGTTTAAAAGGGTTGTACTTAGTGTCTTCATTTATCATAGGTGTGTTTTGGGCATAACATGCAATAAGACTTATAGACGCTATAGACTTTAGACCAGGTTTTTGTTGGTCAATGGCACGATCACTTCCTGCTGCCTCAAGATAGCTATACGCTCAGAATTCACCTGAACACACCTCCCTGTAAGACCAGCACGCCCATGGGCGCACAGATTGGCGCAGGTGCATTTGCTGTTTAAACGACGTGGGCGCTGGATGGGAAATTGACAACTGTGTTGGTCTGAAACTAACTTGCGCTGCACCGGGTGCAAGATAGGGGCCCTAAATTAATATAATCGTCAGTTTCATACATCAGTGTTTCCTGTACTTTTAAAATAACGCCAAACATCCCTGTTTCCCCTATTCACTCTCAGCAGTGTGCACCGTGA
Source organism: Zingel zingel (assembly GCA_023566125.1). Lineage (NCBI taxonomy): Eukaryota > Metazoa > Chordata > Actinopteri > Perciformes > Percidae > Zingel > Zingel zingel. The sequence continues at coordinate 30,868,607 of CM042319.1, forward strand.
GTCCATGAACACGGCAAGTGACTGTGGTGAGTTCACACGCCTGTAATAAAAGCAAGACAGTCGCGTACTATCTGTTAAAGTCAGTTGAACAGGTCCGTAGACCCTGTGTTTTACCTGAGCTGGACAAGAGAGTATGCGGTTAAAACCCATCGGTGATGCTGTTCTGCCCCCATTGTTCTCCGTGAACTTAGCTGGGAGTGAATGTAGCCCCCGTGTTTTTTTATGTGGTCTGACTGTGTCGGACTCCGTTTAAAAATAACCTCTGCGATGTGGTAACTTAGAAGGCAATTTGGCCTTGTGTGCTCTGATTAATTTGGCACGCAGTTGTTACACCAGTCATGATTTAGCTTGAACAAGGAACTCAACTCCTGGCTGTTTTTGAAAGAGGTAAATAACTAGAGTTACAGGTGAACTAGTTGTAATAGTGACACAGAAACACACATAAGGAAAGACATTTAGTTTCTCATTCCCAGTTAAAGAAAGAGATTTACTCCGAATATTCTGCGCCTTGTCTTTAAGAGCGAGGTCACAGGTCTGTGGGTGAAAGATGTGAATATGAGATTGAACAGAAAAGTAATCGTCAGGAGCAATAACCCTGGAGGCCACATCGAAAATTACTTTAATGTAGTGTGTGTGTGTGTGTGTGTGTGTGTGTGTGTGTGTGTGTGTGTGTGTGTGTGTGTGTGTGTGTGTGTGTGTGTGTGTGTGTGTGTGTGTGTGTGCCACTTCAACCCCTGCCACATCCCACTTCAACCCCTGCCACATCACACTTTAACCCCTGCCACATCACACTTTAACCCCTGCACATCCCACTTGCACAAGTGTGAGATCAGAAAAAAACAAGAAGCCAGAAGACGAAAGAAAAGAAAGTTACACTGACATGAGACGGATATGAAATTATAAACGCTTCCCTGGTGGAAAACTGTTTATCTTCTAGTAATTTCCTTTTGGTTTTGATCTCAAGTTGTTACATTTGAACGAGAAAAGGTCAAGTTGAAGGAAACACAAGATAATATTACACTTCATTGATCCCTGTGGTGGATTTACATCATTGCTGCATCTGCAAAATATGTTGGGCAGATCAAGATATTTGGCAGTGGTGAAGTGAAAGAGTAGCGTTTGTCCCTCCCTCATCACCACCAGTGAGGTTCCCTTGAGCAAGGCCCTTAACCCCAACCGCTCCAGTGGAGCTGCTCAGTGGAGCTGCTCAGTGGCCAGCAAACATATGTCTCAAGTTTATTTCGTTTATATAGCACTTTAAAAGCAAACAAGTTTGCACCAAAGGGCTTCACAGAGACAAATATATATATATGTCCATAAAGTAAAAAGGTGGGTTGTGTTTGCATGAAGCAGTTCTCATGATGTTGTCGTTACACCAGCCGTGAGCATCGAAGCCAAACATGTCTGATGGGTTACCTGGAAAGATTCCGTGTTAAGAAGTGAACGAGGGAGCTGCTGCATGAATATTTGGCAGTCATTACTCCAATTCATTAAACAGGTTTTTACTTCTCGCTCCTTCTCTTCTCACGCAGCCACTCGGGAGATTTACAGAGACAAGTCGGAGTAATGAGTCTCTGCGGAGTTCAAGCTTTTTCTGAATGAAGAGAACTCAACGGAATATAAGAGAGGAGAGGAGAGGAAACAAGAGGATAAAATTAGAGGAGACTGAGAGTGAAAACAAATGTAGGCAAGGACACAATACCAGGAAATGAGAGGATAGGAAGAAAGGAGAGGAGAGGAAACGAGAGGAGAGGAGAGGAAACCTGAGGAGAGGAAACAAGGATACAATGAGAGTCGAGGAGACAAAGAGTGAAAACAAATGTAAGCACAAGAAGAGGAGAGGAGAGAAGAGGAAACCTGAGGAGAGGAAACAAGAGGATACAATGAGAGTCGAGGAGACAAGGAGAGAAAACAAAGGTAGGCAAGGTAGGCAAGGACACAAGAAGAGGAAATGAGAGGATAGGTTTGAGGTTTCAAAGTCCCTTTATTGGACCATTTTCAGATAAGATTCACACTCACAGAAAAATCAACATACACAAAACAAAGACAAAGAAACAAAACAAAACAAAAAAAAACCAAATACCATCAATACAAACTCTGTGCTGTTTAAATCAAAAACAAACCACCAACTCCCCGTCCTCCCCCACAGAGCACAACACTCCCCTTACAGCCCACAAACGACTAAAAACCACCAAATTGTCCATCATCTTGTAGTAAGCATGCTCCACCCTCAGTCGGGCCTCAACCAGTCCTACCAGCACCGGTACTGGCTCCACACTTCCAGCTCCCTGAGCCCGGTTCCTGCGCGTAAGCCAGATGGCCAATTTTGCCGTTGCAAACAAAAAATTCAATAAAATATGAACTGTCTTTTTGTGCTTTGTGTATTTTGGACCAAAAATAAAAACCTCTCCAAAACCCTGCACCCACCTTTGAAGAACACCAAACAGATCTGCCAACCGAGGACATTGGAGAAACAAATGTGCTAGTGTTTCCACCTCACGACAAAAGCTACATCCCTCCCCTAGCTCGGGATCGATGTGCGCTCTGTATCTGTTCGTAGCTATAGCCCCATGCACAATCCTCCATTGGAGGTCGGCTGCCCGCTTTTCAACGGGCAGCTTGTACAGGGAACGCCAACTGCCTTTCGGGGAAACCTCCGGACCAAAAAACTCAGTCCACCTCGACTCCTTCAGCTCAGCCAAAAACCGCATGTTCAGGGCCTTTATGCAGGTATAATATAACTCTTTCTTCCCCGCATCTTGGAACTTGTCTAGTTGAGGGGTTGTGAAAGACAGTAGCTGGCCTGCCTCCTCCCGCCATTCCCCCACAGATGGTGTAATGGTCAGCGAGGGGAAACTGTAATCCCATCCCTCACTCCACTGCTCACACAAAGACAGATTCTCCACCAGAGTTCGTTGAGGTGGTTCCAGGGCAGCACAAACTTCTTTCACCACCCTTGTAATCAGCCTACTGGAGGTGATGTTACTCCTCACTCTTAGCACGTCAACAGAGATAGCAGTCATCTTCATCAGGTGACCCAACTTAGTACACCCAGCCTCTCTGAGACTGGACCTCAGGCTGGCTGACTGCAATGTTCGAGTCCTCAGGAAGTTGTTGAAAAACAACGGTTCCTCAAAAAGCCACATTCCTGGAGTTTCTTTTACATCCCGAGAATATCTGAGTACCTGCCACGCCTGCAGCACAGAGTTGTAGAACGATGTCAACCCATTAAGGTCCATCTCTTCAGTTCTTAAGAGGAAAAGCTGCTTATTGTACCCCAAACGCCCAGCTCTCCTCAGCAGCAGTCGGGCTGTGTCCAGCCAGCTGGAGCCACACTTGTACAATAGTTTTTGAGCAGTCTGGAGTCTAAAGGAGGCAATTTTTGATTGAATATCCACCAGCCCCTGCCCCCCTTCAGCTACAGGCAAGTATAAAACTGCTGCCCGAACCCAGTGCCGGCCTGACCAGAAGAAATCCACGATGGTTCTCTGAACGTCCTCCATCAGGCCTCTTGGTGGCACGATGGCAATAAGCTTATGCCAAAGGGTCGAGGCAACCAAGTTATTGGCAACCAGAACTCTTCCCCTATTCGACAGCTGGGGTAGCAACCATGTCCATCTAGACAACCGAGCGCACACCTTCTCCTTCACTCCCTCCCAGTTCTTTTTAACAAAACCCTCAGAACCCAAAAACACTCCCAAAACTTTCAACCCTTCTTTCCCCCACTCAAGTCCCCCTGGCAGACTGGGCACGGCTTTACCTCTCCACTGCCCTACTAACAAGGCCTCACTCTTAGCCCAGTTCACCCGTGCAGATGTGGCCCTCTCATACAGGGATAGAGCATCCTGTAAACACTGAACATCTTTCTGACTGCAGACAAAAATATTGACATCATCTGCATAGGCTGAAACAACAAGAGGACGCTCAACGCTCAAGGACCCAGGCAGGAGAAGACCACTAAGTCGAGCCCTCATCCTGCACAGTAGAGGTTCGATTGCTAAGGTATATAGCTGTCCCGAAATAGGGCAACCTTGTCTTATCCCCCTCTGCACAGGAACGGACCGACTCAGCCCCGCCCCCGTCTTCACCAAACACTGTGCACCATTGTACAACAAACCAACCCAAGACAGAAACCCATCACCAAAACCAAATGCTTCAAGTGCAGAAAACAAATAAGAGTGATCCACCTTATCAAAAGCTTTTTCCTGGTCCAAAGAGACAATACCAACATCAAGATCATACACTATACACACATCGAGAATGTCCCGAACACAGAAAATATTGTCCATAATCGATCTATCTGGAACACAATAGGTTTGGTCCGAGTGTATAATTAGTTCCAAGACAACCTTCAAACGATTTGACAATGCTCTGGAAAGTACCTTATAAGCCGTACACAGGAGGGAAACTGGGCGCCAGTTCTTAAGTAACGCCAGATCACCTTTTTTTGGCAGCAATGACAACACTGCCCGCTGACAAGAAACAGGAAGAAATCCTGTTCTAATCCCCTCCATAAAAACCTCATGAAGGTCTGGTCCGATTATATTCCAGAACTGTTTATAAAAATCTGTGGAAAGACCATCTATCCCCGGTGCCTTTCCTGTAGCCATCTAGTTGACGGCGGCTTTCAGCTCCTCCAGAGTTAGCTCGCAGTCCAAAGCAGCTTTCTCGTCCGGAGTGAGCTGAGGAAGACCCTCAAGTAGCTCCTCACGACACCGCATGCTGCACTGTTGGGCCCCAAAGAGGTCAGCGTAGAAAACCATGGCATGGCTCCTCATCTCACCCGGACTGGTGGTTACTCTACCTCCTGGAAGCTGAAGGCACGTCATCTGCTTCCTCTGAGCCACATATCTCTCCAGATTAAAAAAGAAGGAGCTCGGGGGGCATCCATGTCCTTTAACTGGAGGAAACGACACCTGACAAGTGCTCCCTTCACTCTCTCGTTCAAGAAAGAGCTCAATTCCAGTTTTTTCTTATGCAACACCTGCCCTAAAGAAGGGTCAGAGTCTCTATTTAAAACCTCCTCAATACTGCTGATGTTGGCTTCAAGTTTCATGACCTCTGCATTAATCTTAGCAGTTGAATTGGAGGTGTATTGTTGACAAAAAACCCGAACTTGTGCCTTGCCAACGTCCCACCACTGCGTCAAAGACTTAAAATCGGCTTCTTTATTATTCCAGCACTTCCAAAAGTGCTCAAAAGTGTCACAGAACTTGCTGTCTTGTAAAAGTTTGTTATTAAAATGCCAGTAGGACTTAATCCTCTCACCTGGCGAGACAATCAAATCTATAAAAACAAAGTGATGATCCGTGAAGCCAACAGGGGTTATTCTACTGTGGACCAGTCTAGAGCTAAGGTTTGGTGAGATATAAATCCTGTCGAGTCTGGCTGCACTCACCCCACTGTTAATGACCCTCACCCAGGTGTACTGTCGGGATTGTGGATGTTTCACCCTCCATGTGTCTACCAAATCCAGCTGGTTAATGGTGCTATTCAAACTCTGAGCTGAATGTGGGTGTGGTTCCTCGCCTATCCTGTCCACAGTGAAATCAGGAGTACAGTTAAAATCACCACCAACAATCAGCTGATCCTGATGGTACTTATTTAATTCAGTTTTTAACTGAGTGAAAAAAATCACTCTTTCTGCTCCCTGATTAGGGGCGTATACATTAACAAAACAAAACACAGAACCCTCTATCTCTGCCCTGACAACCAGCAGGTGTCCCACTACCACTTCAGTGGAGGATATGATGGTTGCATTCGCTGCTGCCTTAAACAGAACAGCCACCCCTGCGCTGACATTAGTACCATGGCTAAGAGCATGGGGACCCTCCCACCATAAACCCCAATCTGTCTCAACTGCTGGATCTGAATGTGTTTCCTGCAAAAACAGCACATCCACCCTTTTCTGACTAGAAACCTCAGAGATTAAAGCCCTCTTGTGCCTGTCTCTCCCACCATTGATATTAAGAGATCCTATTTTTAGGCTCCTCATAGAAAAGTCAGAAAAAAGAAACAGACAAGTTGAGACAAGCAGAGAACAATATAAAGAGGAAAAAAGTTTAAGTGTCATGATCATTGGAAGTTCTTATTCTTTTTGAGGTTCTACATCCCTTTTCCTTTCTTAAAGTCGTAATGTGCTTTTTGAGGCGATAACGTTTCTTTTTATCTAACAGGTCAAAACTCACCAGTCTTTTCAGTACAGCAACAGACCTGATACATTTTTCTGTGTCTTTGAAGTAATCAGTCACTTTCACAGATCTTTTAAATGTTTCATTCAGAAAACGATCTATTTCCTCTAATGAATACAGATCTGTGCTCAGATTAATTTCTCCAATAGACACAGTATCAGACTCCGAATCATACTCCATCTCTTCACTAGCACATGACGCCTGACTGCTGAATAGGCCTACACCCTGTTCAACAGTGGTGATCCCAGTGTGATCTCTTGTGATACTTGTGGAAGCTACTTCCTCGGTAATCCCTGACTGTGACTGCGCTTTAGCACCTCCACACTCAGAATCACTCTCTACTAGCTCGGGAACCAGCTGCTGCTCAGCCTGGCTCTGCTTTTCCACATTACCTTCCTCACCTTTCTCAACCGCTTCACCGGCGGCTGCATCCGCCACGCCCCCAGCATCAGCTGCCCCAGCCACATCGGACCCGTCACCGGGCGCAACATCATCCGCCCCCGGGCCGCCAGCCCCATCCGCGGCATTATCCGCGGCCGCGGTTTCAGGCACCGCAGCCTCGCCATCAGTCGGCGCCTGCTGTCTGTGTGGACATGCAAAACGCTTGTGCCCCACATCTCCACAGTCAAAACATTTCAACTGTCCAGAGCTTGCATACACCATATAAGACCCGTTACCATGCTTCACTCTGAAGGACACCTCCAGCGTCTGTGTGGGCGAGTCCAGGAACATGAACACCTGCCGCCTCAGAGACTGCACATGTCGCAGTTTGGGATCTTTACATCCTAAAGTCACAGTTTTAAATGCACTGGCAAACTTTCCAAATCTCCGAAGTTCATTCCCCAACAACTCGTCGGATATGAACGGCGGAACACCAGATACGGTGATTCGCGTGGAGGGAACTGATAAAGGGGAAACCTGCACAAAGCTGTCTCTGATAAACACACCACTCTCAATCAGCTGATGCACCAGCTGCTCGTCCTTCATAAACACAACCACTGCTCTGTTCATTCTGTGAACTCTGTTCAAAGGCAGCAGAGGAAACGAGAGGATAGGAAGAAAGGAGTCAAGATGAGAGGAAATGAGCGAAGGCGAGGAAATAAAGGGAGAATGGAAACGAGGAGAGGAAACAACCTGATGTAATGTGTTGTGTCTTTCTCTCCTCCCAGCATCTGTCCAGCAGACACAGTGTTCAACAGAGCACCACACAGGTAATGCACACACATACTGCAGTAATGTGTTCATGTACATTTAGTCACGTTTTCTGAAGTGTGAACCTCCTTTTTTGTGAGACTTACAGCAACTACATTTATCTGATACACGTCCTATTTCTATGGTAGCTCATTATAATTGTTAAATATCTATACAGGACTGACTTAAAGGTCCACAGATAGATCCTCCCATAATACTTGTTTTTTTTTCTGGTGGATTTCCAGGGTGACAGTACCCGGCAGCGACACGGGGAGCCGTGCCGAGTTCCAGTACCGCACCACCTGCTGGTCAACCTGAAGAGCTTCACTTACAACAGCATCGGAGAAGACACGGACATCTTCTTCTCCCTGTATGACCTGAGAGAGGGGAAGACTATCAGGTAGCAAACATTCACCATTTCATATTTAAACCTGCAATTAAATGATGTATTTGTCCAGTTTGGGGGGAACAACTTGTGGACACAACGCTGAAACATCATCACCTGATAAGTTGATGTATTCATCAGGAGTCTATGGCTACGTTCACACCGCGAGGAGAGGGGGGGCGCAAGGTGGAGGGTGGGGGTGTGGCCTTGACGAGCTCGGGGCCACGGTTGTAGCTCTATTTCCTCATGGGCGGGCCAAATTCCCTGGGCAGCTGTGGGCGTCGGGCAAAGCAGAGAAAGGGGAGGTAACCTTTCTCCTTATGACATCATAAAGGGAAGATTCCAGATCGGCCCATCTGAGCTTTCATTTTCTCAAAGGCAGAGCAGGATACCCAGGGCTCGGTTTACACCTATCACCATTTCTAGCCACTGGGGGACCATAGGCAGGCTGGGGGAACTCATATTAATGTTAAAAAACCTCATAAAGTGACATTTTCATGCCATGGCACCTTTAAGCTCTAGTAAAGCCGAGAGGAGCTGCAGATTTCAGATGATCAGTCTCTGCAGGTTCATCGCTACCAGGGACACCTTATACATTAACATGTTATTATTACAAAAATATAGATTATAACCGCAGTACTGTACAGTACTGCCCGAAGCTTTTACAAGGTGCATTTTTTTCTCTCTGCACTCTCTATTTAACCTTTCACCCACTCTGCTCTCTCGTTCACACACACTTAGCTGACACAATGTGGAACAAATGGTGGCAAGTGGCCACATGGAGCTGCTGTGAATAATACATGACCCCCCCTCCCCACCGTAATGATTGACATTAATTATGCATTGGTGGAGTAATCACAATGCTAACAGTTCAGGAATGTCAATTATGAGGCTGATGTAGGCCAGCTGTGATGGGGGGATGATGTGTGTTCCTGTGTGTGTGTGTGTGTGTTTTTTAAAGAATATTTTTTTGGCCATTTTAGGCTTTTAATTCCACAGGACAGATGAAGACATGAAAGTGGAGAGAGAGGGGGAATGACATGCAGCAAAACCCGCGACCGCCGCGTTGAGGAGTAAACCTCTATATATGTGTGCCTGCTCTACCAACTGAGCTATCCTGGCTACGTTCCTGTGTGTGTTTTAGTGGCTGTGAGTTTAGTGTAGGGTCAGTGTGTGTGTGTATGTGTGTGTGTGTGTGTGTGTGTGTGTGTGTGTGTGTGTGCGCACACAAAAACAGTGGACCTTGGCCACCGGTTTTCAATGTCTAGTCTGACTCAGAAGTAAGGTGTTATGATAACACCTGCTCCTCTGAGACACTGAGGAGAGGAGAGGAGAGAAAAAGGTGGAGAAGAGAGGAAACAATAGAAGAGAAGAAACTAGAGGAGAGCATAGGAAATGAAAGGAGAGGAGAGGCAAGGAAAGGAAAGGGGGAGAGGTAAGAAAAGGGGAGAAGAAACCAGAGGAGAGGAGAGGATAGGAAAGGAGAGGAGAGGCGAGATAAGGAAACGAAAGAGAACGACAGGAGAGGAAACGAGAGAGGGGAGAGGAGGAACTACTCTTGAGACTGTTTGCCCTCAGCTTCTTGTGCCCATAATATTCGTGCAGCAGAGCACACATCACAAAGTGTGTATGAAATATTGTTATATTGATTATATTATAAATATTATACATCGCCTAAGAAAGTAACACAAACGCAACACGCATACACGCACGCGCGTCACTCACGTGCATTAAACAGGTGACACTGACACACACAGTTCAATGGATTTTAATTTATTTTATTAATTTTATTTAACATTAGCCAGTTGGCGAAGAGTAATTTTTGGACATTGTTTTGAACAGTGTTCTTCAGTTCAGTTACTGAAAAGCAAAGGTAGGCCGTTTATTTACTTATTTTTGCGGTTTGATCCTGTAGCACTATATTCTCCCTTCATGTTTATGCTTCTGTGTAATGGACAGTTTGTCCAATATGTTTGGTCATGATGTTTCAGGCCTATAATAAAAGTTTACCTCTTAGTAGCGTGTGACGTGTGTGTGTTTGCGTGTGTAGCAGAGACAGCGCGCATCATAGAGAGCGCATCTAGAGAGCGCGCGTCAGACAGAGCTTAACAAGTGATTGATGTTGGTCTCGGGTCGGGTTGGGCTTAGGCTGAAAAAAATGCAGGCGTTGTCGGGCTGGGGTCGGGTAGGGCTTGAACACCATGGGCCAGGGCCGGGTTAGGGCTGGAGTTTTTGGCCCGTGCAGGGCTCTACCCTGGAGGCGTCCTGGAGGCGTCCTGGAGGCGTACAGGTCCTGGAGAGATGGTGGATTGCAGCCAATCACCTTCTCACCTCGCTGGCTACATCCACACGACTACATTGTGGTTTAAAAATGAATATCTTTTGCTATATGCACACCTTGCATCTACACTGCTGTTGGTGTTTTGTGTGCATCAATTGTCAGTGGATTAGTATGTGGCGCTTACCCTTATGACTGGAGAAATCCTATAATGTGTCTGAGGCTAAACTGTATTAATGTTAAGCACGCCGTTATTGAATAAAAGCATGTCAGCTTAGTCATGTTCCCCTGGATAATTATGGGTTATAGAACAGAGTCGCTGACACCAGCAGGCAATATTTCGCTGTTCCCTGAAGCGAAAAAAGGCTGAGACACGCTGCTATAGAGTTTCCTCACTGCCGGGGGGGAAGAGAGGAGGCATGAAGAGAAGTCATGAAGAATTGTATCAGTGGTGTAGTCCAATGTATTGTAGTGGGTATACTTTATCATATATACAGTATATATATACTGTATATCCTCCCCCAGGGTTATTTTGAGCGTCAAAGACTTAATTTCCTGCATTCTGATACACTTTTATGCACAAATTGATGGTGGGAATACCTTTATTTATCCTATGAGAAGGAAAACACAGATGACATTCAAAATACATCCAAAATATAATGGAATATAAAGCAATAAGGGGGCTTTCACACCAGGGACCTGAGCCTGGATCACAAAAGTTGAACGAAAAAGCAACAAATAAATAAAATAGGCTACTTATATTTGTCTTAAATGTGCGGTGAAGGGAGGATACCGGCGTTAGTGTAGGTGGAGCACACTCTACACACTGCGCTCAGCGAGGAGCGGGTCGATGAAAGATGAGAAAAGTCTCTCTGCGTGTTCTGCAGCGTTAGTTTGCCGTCACATTACTCAAATAGCCGTATTTATGAATACAAATATCTGAAGTGAAAGTTCTGTCACGAAACTGTGTTGTTGCGTATCAGTGCACATTTTAAATGGGTATATGGAAATCCTGGAGATTTCTTAGTGGGTATACTGCGTATACATGCGTATCACGTAGACCACACCACTGAATTGTATCTCTTAAGAATCCCCCGAGGAGGTTCAGTGAGGGCACCAAGGGAAAACTATGAGCGGTTAGAGCAGAGTTTTTTCACCTTGGAGGACATGCAGGTCACCGCGATTTCTAAAACTGATACAATGATATTGGGTTCATACACTGAACTTTGAATTAAATTATGAATCGGAACAGAAAAATACTTTGCACATATATTACATGAGACAGGCGCGTAGGAGAGGGACAGGTAGGTCAAAAGAAAGAAGCAGAGAAACTCCCGCACGCTGTCTAACTCGCAAAGATAAATGTAATAGCTGGCAACGTTTCGGTACTAGACCTTCATCATGTAAATGGTGTTAGATACTGAGAAGCCATGTTTTGTAGGAGGACACTGTGGGTCTGCACCAATCACATTCTCCACATTAGAAAAAGACAAATACATTTTTATTTATTATTACCCCTGCCAGCTATTTGATTGATCTTTGCAAGTTTGACAGCGTGCTGGAGTTTCTCTCCAACTCGATTATAATTGACAATATAAGTTGAACATTTCTATATAATTGTATCTTCCTTCACATTTATGAAAGACGTGTGACAAATTCACATGACAGCTTGAGAACTACCTTACTATGAGAACCACAATTTTGGGACATAATCTTGAACTAGAAAATATTTGATCACGAGCTAGATCTCCAAAACACTAAGGGCCTCCTGCACACTGGCTGCGTGGCGTGAGCGTGGCGTTTCTGTTGCGTGTCAGCTGTGTGGCGGCTGCGTGGCGTTTTCTATGTCTTTGCACACCAGAAACGTGTCTGACGCGGTGCTGCTGCTGCTAGCCTTGTCTTCCCATTGATAAAAATGAAGTAATAGCGTGTTCTTCAACTTTATTTTGTCAGTATTTTTGTGTTTGCACAAAGACAACATCGGCAGTATTGACAGCAAAATAGGTTACAGAATATTCCGTTCTGTATTGACAGGTGCAATATCTCAAAATCGATCATTATTATTATTTAATTTTTTTATTACATTTGTATCTGCATTTATGTCAAAACCTAGAGACTTTCAAACATCAAAATGTCATTTTTTAATATGTATTTGTGTCAAACCGCTGCTCTTTTTGTGTTTTTCAGTGAGAAGTTCATGGTGAGACTGAACAAGAACGGAGGACCAAAGAATCCAGAGAAGGTGGACCGGCTGTGTGCCCTCTTCACGGTAACACACACCCACTCCCGCACACACACACACACATGCACACAAACCCAAACACACTCACACACGCAGTCATATAAAATGTGCTTAAATGCAGGTGGTTGATGTAGCTTAGGGAGAGTAGCTTTGAAGAACTGGTAGGATGAATATAAAAGTAAGGATGCATTACCCCCTATTGCTCTGCTGCAGAATCAACCTGGAGAGGATGCAGCTCCCAGGCATGAAAAAAAAAAAAAACATTTTCAGTGATATGAAGTTTGAGACTTTTTGGACAAAAGCTCCTTCAGTTTGCTTTACGAGTGCTTCAGCGATTCAAGTCAGGTGATTGGATGAACCATCTGTCTATCACGTCCACGGCGCCATTGTTGTTTTGAACACAGTCGCCGTCTAAACTAGCCAGTAGCGCCTCACTGGACGCTGATTGGTTCGGTCCGCTGTTGTGTGGACACAAACGCATAACTTAAAACCTGACAAGATGGATTTTTGTGTGTGATATGTGATCCTGCGATTCTCACGTGATCTTGTGATCACGAGAATCCAGCTGCCGTGCAAGGTAAGACCGGATGCGTCTGATTCCCAGGCAACTGTTTCGATGCGTGGAGCAAATATTTCAGGAAGTGCTGCAATAAAATTGTCTTTCTACATTGTAGGTTTGAACCTAGATCTTGATCTTTGCTGCATATCATCTCCACCTTCTCTGCCTTCTCTTTTCTTCTTTAACTGTGAAGTGAATGATTTCATTAAAGTGTCAGTTTTATTTAAATCTGCATTTTCAGTTCCTGTATATTTTTCTTTTCTTCTTTCTCTTGAACTGTGCAGGACCTGAGCAACAAAGACATGAAGAGAGATCTTTACATCATCTCCCAGGTCATCAGAACAGGTCAGTTTATAAAGTTTATCATGTTCAGACTGTCAGAGAAGAGTTGAGTCCAAAACTTTAGACCATGGTAAATAATTTATAAAGGAAGGAAAATAATATCAAATACGACCTTGTTATTAAAGCTGAAAATCCTCGAGGGAACCAACATTCTCAACCTTACTTTATGTCAGAAAAATATAAATACACGGTAGGTAGTTTCAGCTTTTAAAATCTGCTTCCTGTTGCAGGTCGTATGCTGCTGAACGACAGTAAGAAGGGCCCTCCGCACGTTCAGTACCGCCGGCCGTACGGCTGCGCTGTCCTGGCCATGAGCGACGTGCTGCAGACCATCTCAGAACTCAAAGAGGAGAAAGACTTTGTCCTCAAAGTCTACACGTACGTGGCTGCACACACACACACACACACACACACACACACACAAACACACACACACACACGCATGCATACACACACACACACACACACACACAGACAAACACACACATACGCAGACACACACATGCACACACATACAAACACACGCGCACACATAAGCACACACACATACGCACACACACACATACGCACACACACAGGCACACGTACAAACACACGCACACACAGACATACGCACGCACACACACATGCACGCACATACACACTCGCACACACACACACACACACACACACACACACAAACTCATACACATGCACGCACACAGACACACACACACACACACGCACAGACACATACGCACACACGCACACACACATACGCACACACACGCACGCGCACACACACGTACATGGTTAAACACGCACGCACACACATACACAAACACATACTCACACATACACACACACACACACACATATACAAACACATATGCACACATACACACACATACGCACACAGACACACACACACACACACACACACACACACACACACACACACACACACACATACAAACACAAAAGGTCAAGCCACTTTACCTCATGACACTGGTGTAAGTATTTATAGTAACTGAAATGTTGCTGATGCAAAGTTTATTTATAACCCAGTTTCCTTCTGACTTCTGTAAAACTTGACTTTTTCATTAGTTTACGCTCTCAGGCTGAAGATCTGCTGATGAACGCTTGTTTAGGATTTAAAGAAATGGCGGACCCAAATGCAGAGACGACAGAGCAGTGTCGAGTTCAAAGATTTAATAAATATGTAAATGGGTTACAACGAATAGAGTCCTGAAGTAAGCAGGCAAAATAGTTCCCAAAATGTTGAGGAATCCAAAAGACCAGGAACACAAAACAAACTGGAACACTGAGACAACGGGGTAGAAATACACACCACCACAAACACAATACAATACAATGATCTGACAACAGACAAAGACAACACAGAGACTTATACTGCGTTCCAGGCAACCCCTAACTTACTCCCCGTGTACTGGTACCAGATCGTTGTACTCCCAGTTACAGTTTTTGACGTCACACACACATAAACAACAATGGCGACCCCTGTTGATGCTGTACAGATGCCGGTGATTAACAGTGAGAAATAGAAATAAATTGACATGAATAGGCACATTGTAATCAAAACAATACACGTACGATTGTGTACTACTACAGGTTATATTTATTAAATGAAGCGTAATATATGTAGAAATTGCTAGCATCAGCTAGCGCTACCTAACGTTTGCCTGGAACGCTACCACGTCGTGAGTCGTGACTTGAAGTCGTAACTTAAGGGCAAAAAACTGTGTCTGGAACGGAGCATAAATACACAAGGTAACGAGGGCGAAACAAGGGACAGGTGACACGGGGGCTCAGGAACGGGTGAAACACATCAGGGCGGGGGCAGACAATCACAACGGCGGGAAAACACAAGGCAGGAAGTAAAACAAGACATGACATGGGAGAAAAACAGACTACAAAATAAAACAGGAAACTGAAAAACATGCACAACCCTGACAACGTTAATCTGAGTCATCAGACCAAAAATGAATCTAATAGTTTTTGTCACTTTTTTATGATGTCTTTGTCAAATTTTTTCTGTGCTTTTTGACATTTTTGGGGTTTTTTTCCAACTTTTTTGTCACTTCTTTCAACGTTCTTTTATCAGTTTTCTTCTTCAAATGCTATAAAATTGAATAAAACACCCAAATTCAATGAAAGTAGTGAACTGATCATTTATTTTACATGTGAAGAGCGTTTTACGGAACCATCCACGTTATTTTTATGACAATTTGGTTGAGAGAAACCCAAATTCCTGATATAGCAACTTTTAGAAAATGGGTCAGATTTGACCCCGAGGACAACAGGAGGGTTAACCTCACCTCACAAACATCCTCACTGGAAAGGACACACACACGCATGCAACCACGTAGGTGCGCACGCACACACACACACACACACACACACACACACACACACACACACGCACACCACTTACACACAGGGCTCTGTGATGACATTTTCCTTTCAGAAGATCTTATCGTCGTGAACATTTTAGGGGAACAGAGTAGTTTGAAAAGCAGTTTGAAATGAGACTGAATGAGATAAAAAAAGAGTCAGAGAGGGAGAATATGGAAGAGGTTGAAGACAGAATGATTTGGATTCCAACTAGAAGTGCGTGTGGTGGTGGTTTTTGTATCTGCAGAGACTCTGCACTCTGCCTGGATATTTTATTATATGTTATTTTATTTGATTTCACATTGAATCATATGTAAGGTATAATTTCAGTGAAATGTAATCCCTTAACTTGTCCATGGGTCATCATAAAGCAGAATACGGCCGCCAAGTCTTCCATGAGGAAGCCACGCTAAGAGCTAAGCTCTCTAAATATAGTGCGGCCAAACGCCAAGTGGCCAAAGCTCGTTCCAAACCGAGAGTGAGCCCGGGTGTTGGGCTTTCTCCCGCTGGCGAGCATTGAAGGAGAGGATGAGGATGAAGAGCAACCGAGGTCAGGGGGGGCTTGTCCTTCTGGTGGCGTTGAGACGGGGGGGGGGCAACTGTGAATGTCAATAAGGAGAAACAATAAAGAAGGGCACATGCAATATATCTTCATAATATCTTTACTCTCATTCTTTTTCATTCTCTTAACCGCTGACCTTTTCCTTTCTCTCTTCCCTTTGTGTCTTTATTATTTACCTCATGTAACCCTTCACCCTCTCATTAGGAGTCTCTCTCTCTCTCAGTAATTGTATTATGTAAAGGAGAGCGAAGACCGAGAGAGAGAATGAGAGTCCCCATGAGCTACAGACAGCCACTTCACTGTTTGACTCTCTGCAGTCTTATAATGCCCTTAGCTCATTCTTCTCTCTCTCTCTCTCTCTCAAACACACACACACACACACACACACACACACACACAGCGTTGATGGCAGACATTAGGGAAAGCCCTCTCGGCATGAAACTTCTGAAGACTTGCCTGCAGGAGCCCTACAGTGCTCACAGTCACGGCATGATGTAACTGTGACTGTGTGTGTTTATGTGTGTGTGTGTGTGTGTGTGTGTGTGTGTGTGTGTGTATGTGTGTGTGTGTGTGTGTGTGCGTGCAACCTTAGCTGAACTCCTGAGGATGCTTCATGCTTTATGGATGGTTACACATCCATCTCAGTTGTGATGCCGATGTGACTGAAAGCTGTTAACGTGCCACTTTGCGACAATTCAGCTCCTTTACATTTGCCGGCATGAAAATAATAAAAAACAATCATTGCAATATTCTTCCTCTTCGTGCCCGGAGGAACTGCTGTATCATCATGTCGCTTCGAATTCCAGCGAGTCCTTCTGTTGGCTTGTGGCTCATATGCTGTTTTAGCTGCAATTATATGGGCAAGAGCAAGCATTTGGTGTGACTTTTTACAGGCAGAAACCTTCCTCTGCCTTCCTACAGACATGAAGAAATATGATTCATAATGATAATAGCAGTTGGTACGATGAACAGTGGACATCATAGTACCAATAAAGATAATAGAAGTATGGGTAACACTTTACTTGAAGGTATAGACATAATCGTGACATGACACTGTCATAACTATGACATGACACTGTCATGAACGTGTCATAAACGTTATAAACAAGTCAAACGTTTGACTTCTGTCATTAAGTGTCCTCTGGTTTTTGTCATGACAAGTTGACATTGTTTGGGTTGTCTTGATTATGACAAGTTGATATTAATCAAAGTGACATTACCAGAAGTTGTCTTGGTCATGACAAGTTGACATTAAATTAGTTTGGGATGTCTTTGTCATGACAACTTGACATTCAATTTCTTTGGAGTGTCCTTATTAAGACAACTTGACATTAAACAGGATGGCATTATGTCTCACGGCAGTTTGTGAAATGGTCACTTTTTTTTATCTATTGATTCGTGTGCAGGACACGATTATGTCGTTTTTTTTGTGGTGGTGAGCACGAATTTTAATGTAATGTATTTAAATGGGATGCATATTTCGTGATCACAGCACGACTGCGGTAAGCCATTTTAAAAGAAAAAGTCTACCTTGGACTACCAAGTGATATTTAAATTGTAAACAGATTTCTATAAAAGAACGCGTTTCTTTTAATAGCCCCGTAGGTCGGGATGGTGGATGGGTCAAACAACACAGGACTTTCACCCAGGAGACCGGGGATCGCGTCCCGCGTGTGGCTTTTTATTTCCCCGTTGTTGACGGTTCCTTTCCCCGTTCTTCTTTTCCTAAACACAACCGCGTCCCGTTGTTGTTGCGTGTCCCCCCCAAGAGACCACGGGTCGTCTATACTTATACCTCCGTATAGATGCTTCCCATTATGATTCCCATTCCCATTTCGTGCTGAGCACCACGAAAAAAAACTACATAATCGGGTCCGGTACACGAATCAATAGATTAAAAAAAACGTGACCATTTCACGAACTGCCGTGAGACCGTGTTGGACTATTTCATTCTTCTCTTAAAACATGTGTTGTCATGGTATTTGTTTAAATAACCAACAGGAGGACTTCTCTGAGATTTATACACAATATTTGAGAACAATTCTGTTCTTAACGAAACCTTGCTGATATTTTTGATTTGTGTTTCTAATGGGTTTAAAAACGTGAGTCACACAACATGTTTTCTGTCTAATGAGACCTGATTCCTGCTGGTTTGTGTTTGTTCTCCAGGTGTAACAATGAGAACGAATGGTACCAGATCCACGAGAACATCATCCGCAAGTCCAGCACCAAATACACCGCTCCCAGCACCAACTATGGTACGGCCACTGTGTGTGTGTTTTCTATTGTTCTTTTAGGAGGGGAAAAAAGGGTCAAAAGCATAAAAAAACGTTAAAAAAAAAATAAAGAAACACTCAAAAAAATGTTGAACTTCGGGAAATAAATGACAAAAAAAGTGGAAAAAGCTAGCCTGACGTGGTCAGACTCAGATTCTAGTCAGAATCTGAGTCTGATACTGCTCCATGGGGCCAACCAATCAGAGCAACAGATAGACCTACAACCAATCAGAGCAACGGAGACAGACGTCACAGAAGCTGCAAGTCAAAGGCAGGCTTCAACAAAGCAAAGGCAGAGGCAGCAGTTTCCGTGTCGTGCGGACGGGTGTGGCTATGTGTATACATAATCACGGTTCTCTGTTCCTCTTATAAAATGAATGTGCTGTCGATATCTTCTATAACAGACGCGATGGCGGAATCTACACATCTCAATTCTCCAGCGACAGCCATCTTTGTTGTAAACAAATTCAACCCAAGCGCTCTTTGGTGACGTGGTTGATTACGTTACTGTTATTCATCTGTCCATCATCGTATAAAGCCCGCCCTGACAATTTGATTGGTCCGAACAGCTCTGGTTCGAGCATAGTTGTTCCACAACGGATCAAGTCCAGAGCGGCTAAGTTCGGCTGGCATCCAGGCTAGGAAAATGCGTCGAAAAAAAAACGGAAAAAATAAATATAAACCTGCCAAAAATTACAAAAATGTTTTGAAAATACAAATTAAAAAAATTCCCCAAACTGTCACCAACAGCACATTCAAATCAAATCATTCTACAAACATTCTACTACAGGGCAGGAAAACGATGACCTCATTAATGATACGATGATGCCCGAACGGGCAAATGGGTTGTTATATTTACTTGCCCGACGTGGCTTTTTACTAGCCCCAGGGCCATCAGGCGACCCTTCTTCAGGACTCTGATGAATGTATGAATGAATGAACTCCGAGTTAGCTTGCTTTAGGCGTGTCTGCATCGTGTGTCCATCTCTTCCAGATTCAGCTTCTGTGAGAGGGACCTTGAATAGCAGAGGGCACTGAGGCTTGTTGGCGTTAGGAACTGAAGTGCAGCAGCGTTACTAACTCGTGTTACTGCGTTTGTGAGGAGGGAGCTTTTTAACACACTGATTAAGACACGTTGAACACAGAGCTCATGAAGTCAGTTACAAAACAAACACACAAAGCTCCCGGCAGCGTCCGGTTTGGGAGAGCAGCACGCACTCGGACTGACACATCCGTGTCATCCCTTGACATCCGTTGGGAAATTGGTGTCACTGCAGGGAACTCAACCCCTTGTGCCCATGAATAGGTCAAAACAAGCGACAAAACCTTCAAAAAAAGGTGACAAACTTCAAATACAGCAACAAAAACTTTGGAAAAAAAGACAGTAGAAGTAACTACAGCCTTGTAACTGAAAAACATTTTGCAAAAAAAAGGTCACGTACTCCCCGCAGTCCTCCAAAGTACCCCTAGGGGTACACGTACCCCCATTTGAGAAACACTGTTTTAGTGATGTAGCTGTAGTTTGGGGCTGTGGTTCCTAACCTTTTTGGTCACAGGTACCCCCCCCCAAGAGCCCTGTCAGATTAGCTCACGTAGCCCTTCATTAATTCCCAGTGCGTTCCAACAGGATTAAAGAAAAGCCAGTATGAACACAAACAGTTGTGCTGCAAGAGAAATACGATGGCTGACTAAACGTGTGAATCCTCTCTCCGTCCCTGCAGGTCTGATCATCTCCCTGCAGCTGCTGAGGGGCGACATGGAGCAGGTCCGCCGGGAGAACCCGCTCATCTTCAGCAGGGGGGTGGCCATGACACGCAAACTGGGCTTCCCTGATGTCATCATGCCAGGTGAGTCAGACACCATGTACCGAGGAATGGTCCTCCTCAGTTCCTATTGTGTGGGATGAGAGTTGAATCACACAAGAGGAGGAATCAGAAGACTGAACCCTCATCTGTTTCGGCTCTGTGCGGACTTAAATATTCACTTCTTATTCAGCCTGTGTGCCTCAAAATAAAGATGTCCAGTATTTTTACGTGTTTTTTACGTTATTTGACCTGCATTTACTGGTAAAATAGCACCAAATTTCTTTATATGTGAATTGTAGATTTTTCAGTTTGTTTTAAAGTGCTCCTATTATGCTCATTTTCAGGTTCATAATTGTATTTGGAGGTTATATCAGAATAAGTTTACATGGTTTAATTTTCCAAAAAACAGCCATATTGTTGTTGTACTGCACATTGCTGCAGCTCCTCTTTTCACCCTGTGTGTTGAGCTCTCTGTTTTAGCTACAGAGTGAGGCATCGCACTTCTGTAACATCTTTGTTTTGAGTCACACATGCTCAGTACCTAGGTAAGGACTACTAGCCAGTCAGAAGCAGAGTATGAGGGCGTGCCCTGACAGTACCTAGGTAAGGACTACTAGCCAGTCAGAAGCAGAGTATGAGGGCGTGCCCTGACAGTACCTAGGTAAGGACTACTAGCCAGTCAGAAGCAGAGTATGAGGGCATGCCCTGACAGTACCTAGGTAAGGACTACTAGCCAGTCAGAAGCAGAGTATGAGGGCGTGCCACGCTAGCAGCTAGGCGAGCATTATAACGTGTGTTAAGAAGTGACCACGTTTGTCTCTGAAGTAAAGGCTGGACTACAATAGAGCTGTTTGGAGCAGTTTGTGAACAGTGTTTTCTGTTGGAGATGGTAAGTCCCTTTGGGGTGGACTTTGGAAACCTATAACGTGCACAAAAAGATATATAACACAATAAAGGAACGGGAAAAAGCCAAAAAGCATAATATGAGCACTTTAAGTTTATTTTACACGTACGTGCACATATACCTACTTACAGGCACATATACTGTACATATGCATACCAATATACACATTCATATACACATTATATGTACAGTATGTGTATATGTATGTGTGTTTTCTTTTCCATCTGTCAGTTATATCACACTGAACAGTTCAGAAGTGAAGCAGCATTTTGGATGAGCTGTGACACATTTTCCAAGTCTAGTTTTACAGTTTCAGTCCACTGGATCACTCATTTAGTCTTCCCGTTCTACTTACTGTGGCTGTGTGTTTAGATGATAGTCTAATTATTTCATCCAAATGCTCTCAGCTATTCACAGCCACGAAACTAATAAAAGCTAATGAAAAGAGACATGTATTTCAGTAAGTGTTTTTCTCCCTCCTAATTACAATGACTATACCTTTAAGCTAAGCTGTGTCTGCATCACACGTATTTATCTGGCTTCTTTTGTGAAACATGTTACATGTGTAGATGTTACTATTATAATTAGTATTAGTGTAAACATACAAAGTTGTGCTTCATGTAATTAGTCATTTTGTAAAAGTGTGTTCATTTTGATTGTTAGAAAACAGTTTCCTTTCAAAAGCTCCATTGTCCATTTTTGTTTTTATTGGTAAATGAAGAATACATGCACAGAGATAACAACACACATAAGGACCATAAAGTTCCAGCAAATTCACAAAGAAGCAATAAGAATAAAGTACTTATAGTACAAAGCCCAAGATGATGTCCTCAAATGTCTTGTTTTGTCCACATCTCAAAGATGTTCAGTTTACTGTCACAGAGGAGAGAAGACACTAGAACATATTCACATTTAACAAGCTGGAATCAGAAAAGTTTAACCTTTTTTCATAAAAAATGACTCAAATCAATTAAAAGATGATCTATATAGATGATAGAGATACTTTATCCAGAAGGAAATTAAGGTGTCCAATAGCTTATACACATCACACATACATAGACACAGACATATGACATCCTCGCATACATACTACAAAAAAATACAAAGGAAGATATCAATAGTGTGCCCTTACAGTAAAGTGAGATTGTAGCATGTTTAAAGGAGCGGTGTAGAAAAGGTGCAATGGTATCATGGTGCAAATTCTATATCTATTCAAGTACAACAGGCTACACAATATATCAAAAATAGAATAATCATTACTTAATTATACATAGACACTAGTAAAAGACTTGAAAAAAAGTTCAAGTTAAAGTTGAAAACTGTCCATACAGACAGAAAGACAGCATGGTCTCATGGCAGTTTGTGAAATGGTCACGTTATTGAATCTATTGATTCTTGTACTGAACACGTTAATGTTGTTATTTTCGTGTGGTGAGCACGAATTTTAAAGTAATGTATTTCAATGGGAAGCATATTTCGTGATCACAGAATGATTACAGTAGCTAGTAGTATTGATAAGGCGAAAATAACACAGGACTTTCACCCCGGAGACCAGGGATAAGCGTCCCGCGTGTTGCAGTTCCTTTCCCCCGTTCTTCTTTTCCTACCCACAACCGTCCCGTTGTTGTGGCCGGCGTGTGGCGTTTCATTTCCCCCGTTGATGCATCCCCCAGAGCAGCCCAGTTTCATGGCAGTTCGTGAAATTGTCACGTTCTAAAATCGTGACCTGTACACGACATAAACGAGGAAATCGTGACCTGTACACGAAACAATAAATCAAAATAACGTGACCATTTGACGAACTGGCTTGAGACCGGGTTGTGTATTGACCACACAGGCAAGCTAGCAAAATGGGCAGGTGGCTAATATAGCCAGTAAGGGAGTCAAGTCAGTGCCAATCAGTCCAGTCCAAGGTAGTCCAGGGTAGTCTATGTGTATGTATAAAGGTACCCAGGTGAAGGCATGATACAAAGGGCAGTGTGCAGACCAGACTTAAAGATGGTGATTAAATGTAATCGTTGACAACTGATCAATTAAGTGATTCATGAAATGATCTTTGTAGCTGTAATAAAGCAAATTGGAAAGTCATGTGATGAATTAAAGTGGTCAATTTCAAACTCAGCAACGTCACCCTCTACTTTGGATTTATTTTAATATCGTTGCGTGCCCCTTCTGCTCCAACATCATCTGACAAAGAACATGCCAAGTACATTATGTGACAAAGTTAGAGGCTTCTAAAGATGCCTTACTTTTTCTGTGTAATTATTAAAGGTGCTCTAAGCGATGTTGGGTGACGTCACTTCTTGTTGACTTTCGAAGTATTGTCAAACAAAACGGAGGCTAGCTCGCCCCTCCCTCCTCCTCATCCCTTCCCCTCCCATCCGCACACTAACCCCCCCAACCCCCACCCCCAAATCCTTCTTGTCGGACATTGGCTGGAACGCTGGAACACTGTTTGTTATGTTTGGTGGTGCAGGTTGGCGCAGTTTGTTTTTGTTGCTGTTTGTGGAGCCTGGGCTGTCTACAGAGACCGCGGTTTTTTTGTTTGTTTTTTTTTACAGTGTGTTCAGGGGACAGGCAGCTTGCGGATAGTGAGGAGATGTTTGCTGGATGTGACAAAAAATGTTGTAGTCTAAAAAAACGCGTGACAAAAAACACGAGACATTGCTTAGAGCACCTTTAATTGTGAATCATTTTCAGCCTTTGAAATAATGTACGTAACCAAAGGGATTGACATTCACCCTCAGACTGCCCTCCAAACAGCAACACCTACACATATATAACATGCAGAAGTGTCTTTCACACATTTCCACACACATTAAGAATGCATGTCACACACACACACACACACACACACGTAAAGGCTCCCCTCGGGCAGTGATGGAGCAAGTAATTAACTCCAATCTTGATACATTAAGGGTGATATCTCCTCTATAAGGACAAGCTGAAATGATAAATAAATCCACAAACGCTAACACGGGTCATTCGTCTTGTGTATGTCAGAGGTATTCAGCTTTAAAATGTGTGCGATACACTGCGTGTGCCTCAATCTGTGTGTGCGGACACTTTATACCTACAATATCCAGGTCGTTTTTGGGGTGTAAGGGCGTTTTCACACCTACCTCATCTGGTCCGGACTTTCTGACTTTTCAGTTTGGTCCGAACCAAAATTGCACGTGAGAAAGGTGCCTCGGACCACGTCAATGATTAATTTCAGCGCCCCTAACCAGTCCTTGCAGAAAAATGCAGAGTTTTTTTATGATTGTTGCGGGCAAAAATCCTTGATTATGCGGCACGTGTTCTTAAAAAATGCGATGGAATATGCAGGATATTTATGCAATTTTATGCGATGAAATTGCGGGAACTTGCAAAAATTGCGGGAACTTGCAAAAAATGGTTTCATCATGGCTTCATCGCGGGGTTTGAGCTTTTCGATGATGTTCACGTTGCGTAATTACATCACTTCATAAAGTTCCCATGGCAACAAGGGAAAATGGCTGCTCTTGTGTTCTGCTAAGATATATGTGACTTTTTTTGCAACGAAAATGCGGGGATTATAAAATCATGCAAGCCCCGCATATTTTGCGTGGAAATCGGCAATTTATGCGGCGAAAGTGCAGCATATTTAAAAAAATGCAGCCCCCGCATAAATATGATTATGCATTGAATTATGCAATCGCATAATTGCGTTTTTTCTGGAGGGACTTGTAAGTGGCACAATGCAAACTGTCTCAGCAAGCCTGCATCTGTGTTTAACAGGCTTGTATTCACATCGTGGCATCAATACATTTCTCAGGTGAAATGCGAGACAAACTGTGAGGTGTCTTGTCTGCATGTTAATGTGTCCTTGCGGTTCCCAGGCGACATCCGTAACGACCTGTACCTGACTCTGGAGCGAGGGGACTTTGAGAGAGGAGGGAAGAGCGTTCAGAAGAACATTGAAGTCACCATCTACGTGCTCTACGCCGATGGAGAGATCCTCAAGGTAGGAGAGTAGTGCTGCCGTACACCCTTCAGTCCACTTTTTGTCCAGTCTTTTCTTGTGGTCACTTCTTGAAACTTGTTTTTTTATGTATCCTTTATTTTTGGCTAGGGAGGTCCCATTGAGACGCACTATTTCTTCTTTCAGGGAGTCCTTGTTATCAATCAGGGGTTAATTAAAGTGGAATCTGACAGGTGGGAACTCAAGAAAACTCACTTTTTAAAGCAAGTTCACCCGTTACTCTCGGAACGCCGTTAAGCATCATTCCGGCCCACTTTAACCCCTGCATATAATACATAAAAGCAACACAAGAGAATTAGTAGAAGGAGAGAGGCGTACAGGCCATACCAGCGATTTCCATTTTTCCCAATCTCTGAAATGGTTCAAAGCAAACCGAGGCCAGACGTGACAGATTGAGCCCCAATCTGACAGACATATACTAACCTAATATAGTGACATGTCTTAGAATGAATGATGGCATAAAACATCATTTAACCCTCCTGTTGTTCTCAGGGTCAAATTTGACCAATTTTCAAAAAGTTTCTATATCAGATATTTGGGTTTCTTTTAACCACATTGTCAAACGAGGATGGTTCCATATACGACGCTCTTCACAAGTACTGTAAAATAAATGATCAGTTCACTACTTTCATTGAATTTGGGTGTTTTATTAATTTTACAGTATAGCATTTGAAAAAAAAATTGATGGAAAAAAAAAAGGCAAAAAAGTGGAAAAAAGTGACAAAAAAACGTGGAAAAAAGTGATAAAAAATGTGAAAAAAGTGACAAAAAAGTAATAAGAAAAGTGATAAAAAAAATGTGGAAAAAAGTGACAAAAGTGATAAAAAATGTGGAAAAAAGTGACAAAAAAACATGGAAAAAGGTGACAAAAAAAGTGATAAAAAATGTGGAGAAAAAAGTGACAAAAATATCGGGAATAGTGACTAAAGAAAAAAACATTTAAAGATTTTTTGGGGGGGCTGGGGAAAGGAAAGGGTGGAGTGAAAGAGAGGGGAGTACACGCAGCCAATGGCCACAGGTTGGATTTAATCCCGGGTCGCTGCAAAGGACTCAGCCTAAATGGAACGCACGCTCCTACTGGGTGAGCTAGAGGTCGCCCCTTTTTTTTTTTTTTTTTTTTGACAAAGAAAAACAAAAAGTCGCGTGGTCGACAGGAAGACAACACAAGGGTTAACGACTTCCTGGATACAAACAATAATATTAACAGATGCATTGAACCCAAAACACTAGGACCAAATGTGGTTGCATGATATTCAAATGTTAAAATTCACTCAGCTGGCCCCTCCAGTCCAAGGCATTTGTATTTTGCCCAGATAGACTATTATATCTATTATACCTATTAGCTTTACATGCATGTTCCTGTCCGTGTCTGCCCCCCCCCTTCCCCGCAGGACTGCATCAGTCTGGGTTCAGGTGAGCCCCCTGTGCCGGAGCACCGCTCCTTCGTGCTCTACCACAACAACAGCCCCCGATGGAGCGAAGTGATCAAACTGCCCATTCCCATCGACCGGTTCAGAGGCTCCCACCTGCGCTTCGAGTTCAGACACTGCTCCAGTGAGTCACTTACTGGTACTGGTACTGGTACTGAAGGGGGTGGTGGAGTTTGATCATCTTTTATTATACAGATATATATGAAAAGACGATCAACAGTATGCAATTTGTCTCACTCTAAACTCCCTCTGTCTTCCTCTTTCCCCCGTGACTGTATATCTTTCTCTGTTTTCTGTCTCGTTTCCACTCCACAGCGAAGGACAAAGGAGAGAAGAAGCTCTTTGGGTTTTCCTTCACTCCTCTGATGAGGGAGGATGGAACCACTCTTTCAGACGAGAGCCATGAACTCTACGTTTACAAGGTCAGACAAAGTCTTAAAGTGATGGTCTTCCATTTGTAGTTGCAGCATTTTCTACCAAGATTATTCTGGAGTGGAACATCGAAGATAGATGATAGTGAAGTAAAAAATAATTATGCTTTTAAACTGTTTAAAATAAATAACTGGCATGACAGTGTTATTAGTTAACAAAAACATGGTTTGGGAGCCATAAGCTAACCACGAAGGTGCAGCTTCACCGTGTTCTGATTTGTGAGGTTGCAGAAGTTACCTGTCGGGACAGAGTAAGATATATTGTTTTCAAGGTCCCATATTGTAAAAATATTATATAAAATGCGGAAGACCCGAAAACACTGACCAATCAGGACAGACTGGGCCTTTTCGGGAAGGAGGCTTAAAGAGACAGGCTTAGTATATTCAGAAAGACAGTTGGAGACAAAATGAAATGTTCTTCAAACATTAAAGCATGTAAAGAAGTTCTAGTAGCAACCCAGAATACAAGTATGAACCTGAATAAGAGCATTATATGGTACCTTTAAACCATTTGCTAGTATAAATGAGCACACTTTGTCTGTGTCTTCCCCCTGTCGGCCACAGTGTGACGAGAACACCACCTTCAGTAACCACGCCCTGTACCTGGGCCTGCCCTGCTGTAAAGAAGACTTCAACAGCTGTCCCAGTATCCCCTCCAGCCTCATCTTCCAGCGCAGCGCCAAGGAGACCTTCTGGATCGCCACGCAGCTCTCCTCCACCAAGCTCACTCAGAACGGTATGCAGCCGGTCCCATATTAGTTCATCATACAGCCCGGGGGTTACAGTGACACTACGGGCCCTATTTTAACGATCTAAGCGCACGGCGTGAAGCGCATGGCGCAGGTATGTTTAGGGCGTGTCCAAATCCACTTTTGCTAGTTTGACGGGCGGAAAAAAGGGTCCGGGTGCATGGTTCAAAAGGGTTGTAGCCTACTTAGTGTCTTCATTAATTCATAGGTGTCAACGGTTTCCAACACAGCTATGGACTCAGACCTGAATTGTAACACATTAAGACATTAACGGATGTTTTCATTGGTTTTTATTTGCTGCCTTGCCTCATGAACTATAGGAGGCCCAACTTCTTTTGTGTCTTTTCTGGCGGTTGACTTTGCCGTTTTCCTTCCAGTGGACCTCCTGGCTCTGCTGAAGTGGAAGGCCCACCCGGACCGGGTCATGGACATTCTGGGCCGGCTGCGACACGTCAGCGGAGAGGAAATAGTCAAGGTAAGGTCATACTGAGGAAGTTTTTCTTCACTTTAAGATAAGATAATACTTTATTGTCTGTTACACAAGGGTTACAGAACATTTTCTTTGACAAGGCTCCAGTCACGAAGAGACATTCACACAGACATATAAAAACAAGACATGGGGTGCTGAGGTATCAGATAAAATAAAAATGATAAAAATGTTTTTCAATACTTATTTTTACTATATTAACCCTGATTTTCACACATAAACCAATGCATGGCAGCCCACAGTGCACTGCAGAGTCATGTTTCTTTATGAAGGCCGTGGTTTGTTCGGCCTATTTCCCAGACTTTGACCTTAATAATGTTGAGATTAAAGAATCAAAAGCACTCTGTGTGACAGTACGTCATATATATTGTGTATAAACGTGTTCGAAGTCAGGCTATATGATAATGGTTTGCATGCTGCGTTTACAAAATACTTAGTTTGTACCTGTTCACTGACAGGATTGTTTGTCGTTCATTTTTGATAAGCCCATCTTTATCATACATATTTACCTGATAAAAGTACCTAAATATTGCTAGTGTTCTATTTATTTATTTACAAATGTACATACTGTAACTACACTTATACATAGCCATATTCTACTGCTCTCATACTATTCATCCTGCACATACACTTATTCTTACTACTCTTATAATGTTACTGTTTCTGCACTACAATGGTACTGTTACCACACTGCACATAGCTGTACATACTGTACATGTCTGTCTATATGCTTCATAAATATCCATATTTATTCTGTTTTTCTTATAATAATACACTGCATGTATCTATATTATTCTTACTACTATTATAATGCCACTGCTGCTACATTGCACATATCTGTACATGTTGTTCATACATTGTTCATATTACATAGCCATATGTATTCTGCTCTTATGAACTGCTAATACACTGCACATATTTATATTTAATTTATATTACTCTAAACCACCTTCTGTTAAGCAACTGTACACTACTGTCTACACTGCACTATATTTCGTGTCCTGTCTATACTTGAATATATCACATTGCACTTTTCTGCTCTTTTTGCACTTCTGATTAGACGCAAACTGCATTTTGTTGTCTTTGTACTCTGCACAATGACAATAAAGTTGAATCTAATCTAATTTTAACAACAGAACAAATGTATAACTGTGACTGGCTGTATGTGTGTGTGACAGTTTCTCCAAGACATTCTGGACACATTATTCTCCATCTTGGATGACAACACAGACAAATATGGACCACTGGTGTTCCAGTCATTGGTAAGTGTGTGTGTGAAAAAAACATAAAGAAAGAAAGATGAATATTTACAGTTCTGTACTTTGTGAGTGAGAAAAAACAGAAGTCCACAGAGAACCGACAACAAAAATAACAGCCATGACACACTGTCAGCTTCAGTCAGTGTCATGTCGGTTATCTGTGAAGCATATTGCACATTAAAAAGTGAGACTCAGGCAGTCAGACAGATAAGGCTGACAGAAAACATGTGGAAACAGCGCCTCTGATTGGACAGTCACTCTACACACTAAGTGACAATATCAAGTTCAAGGTCTATTGGCAAACATTACAAATAAAACAAAACCATGTTTCTCTCAAGACGATCTGGTCTCAGGTCACGTTATTAAGTGTGCTAATCTAAAATCTAAAGGATTGATTGGTCGTTAACTCACTGTAGCCTCAGACATAATCTGATCACGGCCAACAAAAGGACAACCTTATATTCACATAAAACTTAATGTGTCTCATTCATTTTCTTTATTTTAACCTCTCTCCCTCTCCCTCCTGTCTCCCTCTCTCTCTCTCTCCCTCCTGTCTCTCTTTCTCTCCCTCTCTCTTTCTCTCTCTCCCTCCTGTCTCTCTCTCTTCTTCCCTCTCTCTCTCTCTCCCTCCTGTGTCTCTCTCTCTCTCTCTCTCTCTCTCTCTCTCTCTCTCTCTCTTCCTCCCTCTCCCTCCTGTCTCCCCTCTCTCTCTCTCTCTCTCTCTCTCTCTCTCTCTCTCTCTCTCTCTCTCCCCCCCCCCCCCCCTCTCTCTCTCTCTCTCTCCCTCAGGTGTTCATTATAAACCTTCTCAGGGACAGTAAATATTACCACTTCCGGCCGGTGATGGACACATATATCCAGAAGCACTTCGCTGGCGCGTTGGCTTACAAGTGAGTGTTTTACTAACACTTCAAGACTAGGCAAAAGAAAAAAGAAAAGAAATGCTCAAAGCCATGGGTCCTAATGTTTGTTGTGTTACAGGGAGCTGATCCGCTGTCTGAAGTGGTACATGGACCGCTCCGCAGAGGTGGTGAGACAGGACCACATACAGGAAGCAATGAGGGTAAGAGCCACAGACTGAAGCTGTGAGTCACCACACACTTCAGGAATGACTTCTGAAGTTTCTTGTGACATTGGGTGGCGGGGCAAAACCATAGTAGTAAATTCATTTATACGTTCAGTTTTTCAAGTATAGTCTAATAAAGATCCAGGGTCCTTCATCTCCACGCTTAAATTCATGGAGGGCTGATGCGGCCTGTTCCATTGACAGCAAATCCATAAAGTCCTTTAAAGGGGAACTATGCAGTTTTTTTTAGCTTAATTAACCTCAACTGAACAGCTCCGGAGTCATTAGGAGGGTTATATGACTTTTTTTGAGTTGAATGGTGGTCGTCTCGCTCCCCCCTAGCGCCTGTGAGCTGAAAAACCACCCTTGCAACTTTGGGCCGGCAGCGTCAGGAAGTATCGCGTGATATCAGGTCTCGCGATGTAACGAATTGCTTCACGGCACTGCACACATACACTGAGCCGGCAAAAAAGAAGCAGAAAGCTAGGAAAGCATTGTCGGAGGAACAGATAAAGAGGAAACGGCCGACTGACCGAGCGATGAGTCAGACACAAGTAAACATCGGACCTTTTCAGAATGGTGAGAACTGAGACAAACAGAAGCCTGCAAATCCGATGCTGATCTGGCGTTCTTGCTGTTGCACTTGTAAGTATCTTTGATCAGAAACTGTATCTCCCACAGAGTTTCTTGTCAGCTTGATGTTGGCAAACGCAGGTTGCTTCTGCTCCTACAGCGTTCTAAGGCTATTGTAGGAAAAAATAATAATGTTGCGGACGCGGGAGAGAAGGGTAATATCTTGAGAAAAAACCCCAGTGGACATGGCTCTGTGCGTTCGCCGACTTCTTTGAAAACAAATGCACATGACCAGAGGAAGAAGATGGCAGGTTGGAGAGTCGCCAACGAGTTTTTACGACAGTGTCGCCAAATATCTATTCCGATAGAGTGATCATGGGCCAAAAGGCCCATGATCACTCTGGATGAACTGCAGAGATCTACAGCTGAGGTGGGAGACTCTGTCCATAGGACAACAATCAGTCGTATACTGCACAAATCTGGCCTTTATGGAAGAGTGGCAAGAAGAAAGCCATTTCTTAAAGATATCCATAAAAAGTGTCGTTTAAATTTTGCCACAAGCCACCTGGGAGACACACCAAACATGTGGAAGAAGGTGCTCTGGTCAGATGAAACCAAAATCAAACTTTTTGGCAACAATGCAAAACGTTATGTTTGGCGTAAAAGCAACACAGCTCATCACCCTGAACACACCATCCCCACTGTCAAACATGGTGGTGGCAGCATCATGGTTTGGGCCTGCTTTTCTTCAGCAGGGACAGGGAAGATGGTTAAAATTGATAGGAAGATGGATGGAGCCAAATACAGGACCATTCTGGAAGAAAACCTGATGGAGTCTGCAAAAGACCTGAGACTGGGACGGAGATTTGTCTTCCAACAAGACAATGATCCAAAACATAAAGCAAAATCTACAATGGAATGGTTCACAAATAAACATATCCAGGTGTTAGAATGGCCAAGTCAAAGTCCAGACCTGAATCCAATTGAGAATCTGTGGAAAGAATCTGCTTTATCGCCGATTTTAAAATCTCCGAGACCATTATTCAAAAAATGAACATCATTCTGTGTTGCAGAAGACTTAAAACTAGCGATTGAGACCATAAACTCATTATGAAAATGTTTACTGAGGTAATAAATCAGGTGAGAAGTGGGTCACTTTCTCGTAGAAAGAAATACAAAAACCGACCTCCTTTTTCAACCGCATGTGTCGCCCCCTGCTGGAATTCAGATAGAATGCAGGTTTAAGGCGCTTCCGCCAAGTGTATCTCGCTGCAGCCTGCACATCCAAGTCAGCCATTTTTCTTTGCTTACGTCACTCCCCATACGCTCCAACGGACCAAGACAGCCTGGTAGCATTTTTTACTATGAAAGAAATTATTTGGATAAATGCCATGTTTTCATTTTCAATCTTTTAATTTTATTTGAAAATTTTATATCTATAAATGTAAATGATCTGATATTCAGATAATATTCAGCAATTTAAAAATTACATGAAATTATATTTGGAACTTACTGACTGACAAATAAGAAGCCATTCGGACTCTGAACATTTACAATTCCTTACAACCTCTTTAATGTAAATTTCAAGTCTGTGCATCATTTCGTGTATGTATGTATGCATTTAATGTTTTCAATGTGTTTATGGATCTGTACTTGAATAATAAAGTTTTTTGAAGACAAAAAAAGACGAAGCGATGCGAAGCTGATGTAGCCTCTTGATTCACATTAGATAGAAACTGATGATGTGAAATGATATCCAAATTTGAAAAATGGGTCATTTTAAACCTTGGTAATATTGATGACAATGTGTTCAAACGGAAAACGAGCCATATTTCATTTAATTTAGCCATCAAAAGTAGAAAAGTGTGTTTCGTTATGGACTTTCATATTAACAGCAAGAATTCAGTCATTACAACCAAATGTACAAAGGGGCGATTTTGCTTTAACAATTAACAGGTGAACCAGAAGCATACAGGTGAAACTCGAAAAATTAAAATATTGTGCAAAAGTTCATTTATTTCAGTAATTCAACTTAAAAGGTAAAACTAACTATATAGACTTATTACATGCAAAGCGAGATATTTCAAGCCTGTATTTGTTATAATTTTGATGACTATGGCTTACAGTTCCCCTAATCTCTCAGTCTGGTTCACTAGAATTCACAATCAGGCGAGATGCTCCTTGGATATTACCTGTACAGTAACACACCTAATCTAAGTATTTCAAAAGGTCGAACACACAGATGTCTAGATACAGTAAAATCGCTACGTGATTACCGTTATATCCGAGGATTGAAGTTGCATTTTAACGGGGCAGTGCAAGTTGCTGCTGTGGTTTAGCTGAAGCTAACGCAGCCTGAGCTTTCACGTTACAATATAAAAAAGTGTTGACCGTTGACTTAGCTAACACGCAAACAGTTCATTTACATGTCTACGAGCATGTTAGCAAACTACATCAAAAGACAAATACCAAGGAATATTGATAGAAAGCAGGGGAAACTAGTACTTCCATACTTTTTAGCGTTGGGTAATTAGCAACCTGCCTGCCATTAGATGTTAGCTTCCGAGCTAGTTAGCAGCTAGCCCCAGAAGCTCATGAAAACAGGGCTTTTATCGGAGTAGTCTTACGTTATTTTTGAACAACTCTTTTTGTTTCAAAATCGGAAATCAAATGATCGAAAAAGTACACGGGCCCAATTACAATTCATTGTTATTGCATGAAATGTTGTTTGTGTTTAGCCTAGCTACATCAGTTTCTGTCACCTAATATGAAACAAAAGGCTATATCAGCTACCGTCTTGGTCCATTTGAGTGTATGGGGAGTGACGTAGGGAAAAAGAAATGACTGACTTGGATGTGGGCGGGGCTTGACATCAAGCCCCGCCTTCCCGCAGGCTGCAGCGAGATGCTCCTCTCCGCATTTGCAGCACTTCGCCGAACCGGATGCTCTGTCCATTAATATTAAGTCTATGGCACCACACCACAACTTCCACATGAAATCAGGCATAAATACATAACATTCATTCACATATCCATTACTATAGCTAGAGCTGTAACTTAAATAAAAATACTCTTCATAGTAACCTTAATAACACATATCATACCAGAGCAATTTATAGGAGATGGATGTCAATTTCTGTATAATGAATGCACTCAAAATAAAATTATGTAAAGCCCTCATAGAGAGACATATTTCTAAAACCTCCTGGTACCAATGGTTACCCTGCTGCTGATAACCCCTTTACTGACTTATCTGCACAATGATTGAATGTAAAAATCAACCATCAATATCAATATTTCAACACCTTTGCGATTCTTCCCACTGATTGTCTTCGCTCGGTCCACAACAAATATTCACCGCTGCATCGGTGTTGTCGAGCAGAACTTCAGAACAGATGCATGAAGCAGATTTAGAGAATGCACCACGTTTAGCAGATGTTAAAATATTCATCAGACTCAAACATCTGTCTCAAATGGGTCACACTGTCGTGTGAAAGTGGACGCCCGGTGTGAATTATTGAGGACAGTGGGACACATGCGGCAGCTGTGGGTTCTTATTTATATTTTACAACTGTGTTCTCGTCCCCGTCGGCTGAGTTTTAGCTTCTGTCTGTCAGTCTCCTTCTTACACAAACTGTGCACTCATTCATCATTTAACCCTTGTGTTGTCTTCCCGTTGACCATGCAACTTGTTGTACTCCCAGGTAAAAAATGAAAAAGAACCTTTTTAGATGCTTTTTTATGTTTCTGGCGATTTTTTTTCAAGATTCCATTTTTTTCACTTCCCCTGGATTCACCACTAACATCAACTTATTACCTCTGGTTTTACACTTTTTTTGCAATTCATAATCAATAAACCTCATTTATATGAAATTATACCTCATTTTTGAGTACAAAAAATCTGAAATGATTGACTATTTCGACAAATAGTTACAATTTAGTGGATAATCACAGACTGTCACAGTTTACAGATTTTATAGTTTTTGCAAATGCTATAAAAATTGAATAAAATACCCCAAATTCAATGAAAGTCTGATCTTAAATTTGACCTGCGATGAGCATTGTATGGCAATTTGGTTGAAAGAGACCCACATTTCTGATGTGGGTTTCCACATGTCTGATGCGGAAACTTTGAAAAGGGGTCAAATGTGACCCAAGGACAACAGGAAAGTTAAGGAATTAAAGGATGTTTTCTGCTCAGTTTTTATTACTTGTTTATTGTTTTGATTAATCCTGTGACACACTGTACAAATATGAAATGTATCTAAATATTATTGATGTATGAAGATCATTGTTTTCAAGTCAGGTTTCAGATAACTTAATCGGCTTCGATCAACATTTTTTTAAAAAGAAGCGCAATTATCTGTTTAATGAACTCATGATGAAATATTTCTGCTCATATTATAAATACTGTGTATCTAAAAGTGATGCAGCCGTAGAATCATTTTAACTGACAGTCACGAGTAAAATAAAATAATAAAATAATCACATCTACTCGTAAACATTTTGATGGTGTAGAATGAAAAAAACACAACAGATTCTCACTCCCATCTCTTAAAATACAGACGCTTGGTCAGGTGCCTTTGGCGTTGTTATTGACGATTAAAGTCTCCTTTAGTGCCATATAACGCGCTTTAACTAAACGCGCTCGGTCGTGGCTATTGGCGTCACTTTTGACGCAGTTATGTTAAGGAAAAGGTCTGTGACACACGGGAACGGGACGGTTAAATTTAGGAAAAGGTCGTGGGTTGGACCTACGTTTCCATCACACGCGGGAATAACGGGACGGTTAAAGAAGAAAGCGACTTTAGGAAACGCGTGGGACACGATCCCCGGTCTCCTGGGTGAAAGTCCTGTGTTTGACCGATCCTCCAACCAACCTCCCAACGCGGAATTTCGGCCTTACATACTACTCGCTAAACCCCGTGTAGATGCTGCTCTCCCCTGTACGTTATACAAACACGCTGAAGGGCGCTTTTTTCGTCGCTTCAGACGCTGACAGCCACTGTCCAAACGCCCGTATTTTTTTGAGTTCGGAGTGAGAACGGGTTGAAAAAACACATACAGTGGCATAAGTTTACACACCCATGCTAAAGTTGACTAAAATGAGCAATACAAAATCATATTTTCAAAATTGATCTAGATTTAAAAAATTAGGAAAAATCCAACCTTTAAGGACACCAATTTTCTTTATAAATGAATAATGTAGAGAAATAAATAAATGTTCTTCCTTAAAATACAGGAGGCATAAGTCAGTACACCCCTATGTTAAATTCCCATAGAGGCAGGCAGATTGTTATTTTTAAATGAAATTAAATTTCATGGATCCAGGATACTATGCATCCTGATAAAGTTCCCTTGGCCTTTGGAATTAAAATAGCCCCACATCATCACATACCCTTCACCATACCTGAACATTACACACTTTAAATCTCTGTCTGATCTGAATAGCTTTCTCGCCTGTGTTTTTGACTGAAGAACAGCTGGACATTTTAATCTGTGAAGCAGGGGGGAGAAAATGTTTTTCCAGGATAATTTTTCTAAGTTACTTTTTATGTCATCTGTAAAAAGAGGTTTTAAAAAAAGTTTTGTCAGGATCATTTGTGTTTGTCGTTATTGCTGTAGTACTCATTTCAGCCACAAGAGGGTGAAGTGCACCACTTACTGCATGTTCTAGTAGAGATTCAATGACATTCTTTAGCCAAAGGAAAGACATGACAGTAATGTTACATAACTTGCTAATACACAATATATGTACCTTGTATTTAAAATGCTTAAAGGACTTAAAACTCTGGGGGAAAAAAAAGCTGGAATTCTTTTTTTTAATGCTTTTAGTCCTAGTTCAGAACAAACCATTTCACCTGTTTCACGGATTACATTTTTTTAAGGAAGTTAGAAAAATTGTATTCCTGTATTCTATTTAAGTAATAAACATAGGAGAGAAAACTATCTATATCAGACTTAGAAAATGGATCACCGGAATTGTTTTTTTCTCACTTGCCTCTCAAGGTACTCAGTACTATTTTATTATATAGGTTAATAATACTCAAGTTAGGGATTAAAATGATATTTAATATTGTTTCCTCTCCATGTCTCTCTCTGATTCTGTCTCTCACACACATACACACACACAAACAAATACCAACGTCTACCCTCAGGCCCTGGAGTATCTGTTTAAGTTCATCATCCAGTCTCGGATCCTTTACTCTCGGGCCACCTGCGGTATGGAGGAGGAGCAGTTTCGCACCAGCATCCAGGAACTCTTTCAGTCCATCCGCTTCGTCCTCAGCCTGGACAGCCGCAACTCAGAGACGCTCATCTTCACACAGGTGAGGAAACACACACACACACACACACACACACACACACACCAGAGATGGCGACTCAAGTCTGAGACTCGGACTCGAGTCGCACTTAAGTCGCACAAATAGCTGACTTCAGACATGACTTGCGACTCGACCCAAAAGACTTCAGACTTGACTCGGACTCGAGCTTCGAGACTCGTCAACAACCTGTTTTCATGCAATTATTGCTTTTTAAATCTAAATTCATTCATGTATTTCTATTTTCTTTTGTTGGCGCATATACGTTGGGGAAACGTATGACGAGCTGCATGTCCCCTGCCCTTTGCCATAATGTGCAACGCACCGCATGCGCCATGCCTATGTGTGCACACTCACATTTCAAAATATGCATTGACGATGGCGACACCAAGTCCTCTTGGAGTTGTGCCTTTTGTCATTAGTTTTGCTTTCAATAACTTCGTAAACAGACTATACAATGTCCTAAGTTGACTTGAGACTTGACTTGGACTAGTGGCAAAAGACTTGAGACTTGACTTGAACTTGCCCACTCAAAGACTTGAGACTTGACTTGGACTTCCAAAAAATGACTTGTGAACATCTCTGACACACACAGACTCAACAGATTCTTCAAAATGTTTTGTTTTTAGATCTTTTCTTCAGTCGTTAAAGAAGCATCACATGTTAAAATGTCGATATGCTTTTCCCTGTTTAAGTTATCCTTTTCCACAGCTGGAACTGAAACTTGTGTCTTTGTAGTTTAGATGAGACTAATCCAACCATTTAATTGCATTTGCTTATAGTTTAGATAGTATGTTCCATCTCCTTTTAGCTGCTTTAATCTGACTCTTATTTCCTTTATTTACCTCTTTCCACTTGTACCTCGGACCTTTCCTCGCTTCCTTCCCTCACCTTCTCTTTCAATCTCCCACAATTCTTTGCTCCACCCTTTGGGTCCCTATTGTTCCTCCTGGGCCTCTTTCCTCGACACCCACACGTTACAGGGCTCCCAGCCTTGTTCAGGCCCAAATCAAGCCCCAGGCCCCGGCGTTGTGCCTAACGCTACCTTAGCTGTAGCCCCCGCCCTGGGCCAAGTCCCGCCCCCTGCCCCAGGACAGCTTCCTGGCAGCGGGCAAGCCAACTGCACTCAGACCGGGAGCTCCAACGCTCTGCGGCCGTCTCCACTGTCAGTAAGTAGACGTCTGGATGAAAAACACAACCTTGTGTGAAGCCCAGAATCCTAATTCACCTGTCCAGCCGTTTGTGAGCCTAACATCACACATCTCACACACTCCTGTGATCCCGCACACTCACACACACTCCTGTGATCCTGCGCATTCACCCCCTGACTGCTTTACACATAGCCTGGTTGACACAGATCCTTCTCAGTTGTAACTGAGAGTGGGTCTGGGGAAGGTTCATTCACAGCTCATTTCCAAAGGGGCATCACCAATGGACACCGCTCAAATGCCTCTGGGCGCAACTGGATAGTCCTTCAACCAATCAGACCAACGATCCGGGTGACGTAGCAGCAACAGCGGCATCAACTTGTTGGGTTGCTGCGCTTCGGTGGCCGTCATGTTGAATGTAAACGAAAAGCTGCTTGCCGTCGCTGCGCTATTGTCATCGTGTAAAGCCTGCCTCAACGGTTGTGATTGGTGCATCGATTTGGAAAAATTGGAAATGGGCTTGAATGGGCTCTTGGCCAGACGGACTTGCAGAGCAAATCTCAAATTTGCCGGAAGTTTGTCAGGGTTTTCCCAGGCTATAGTCCTCTTAACTGTACAACGCAGTCTCATGAACGGGTTTGTATGACATCCTACGAAATTAGGAGACCGCCGGCCGGTCACGTGACACTGGCTGCAGAGCTACGTGAGCTGTCGGTCGTATCAGCGGCAGTTTCTAGTTGAGTTTAACTGACAAAAGGTGATTGGGAGCCAGGTACAGAGCACCGGGATGTTGGTCCTTTCAGGGGCCGTTGGTAGTTGAGTTCAGCCGTGAAAAAGTGAGCGTTATACGGCGATGACAGTTAAGTTTATACACCAAAACGACTAGTTAAGTTTAGGAAAAAAAGATCGTGGTTTGGATTAAAATATTCCCAGGGAACGAACATGAATTTTCATTGGTGAAAGTCTAGTTTTTCTTCTCCTATCCCAGAATGTATCTGCGGTGTAGCCAGACTGGCAATGCGAGACTAAAGGTGAGGTTATACAAATCCAGAAATGATTTTATAGGCAAAGTGATTAATCAATTTATCAAGAAAATAATCAACAGATTGTTTGATAATGTAAAATAAAACTCTAATTGAAAAAGCGAGTATTATCACAAGATCTTCCAAGAATCAGGTTTGATTTATTAAGGCCACAGAGGGGCTAGGCTTGGTACATTAGTCCTATTTGCACTTAAAAAGGTGATATTTGTTCTCACTTTTTATTCTGTGTTTAGACAAGCGTAAAAGGGGGGAAATCTGTGTGCATATGGTGACGCAAAAGTGTGTGAAATGGAATCCACCAAGTCCACGCGCCTGCGTAGAACCTTCTTTCTACTTGTCTCCCTCTCCTTCTCCTCTCTCCCTCTCCTCTCCTCTCCCTAGTAGCGCGAAGCAAATGACAAAAGCTGACAATTTTGCCTGGACAGACGAGGAGGTGGAGTTAGTGCTCCAAACAATGCACAGACAGACACATACGCAGCACACATACACACGTGCGCGGTGCACACATACACACACTTGCACAGTGCATTTTTACCCTTTAGACAGGTTTAAGATTTCCACTCTGGAGGATGGTTTCACTTTTTTGCGTTTTTAAGCCCCAAAAATGCCGTCGCCGTCTAAACGAAAGGCACATTGATCAAATATTTTGACGTTTTCACCCGCGAGCGCATTCGTGTGAACAGGGCATAAGATGCAAAAACAAAAAATCACATTTTCCTTGAAAGACACTTTGGATCAATCTGGACCTGAGTGTCTATTAACCACCACAATTGTCTCCGATCATAACCGTCGTTCTTCTTCCAGATTCATGCTGTACAACTATGAATTAAAAAAATTTAAACCATTTTGTCCCTCCACCCAAAAGTCCCCACATCTCATCTTCTGCATCGTACTTATTGTGCTGAGTCACTAAAACCAGCCAGTGACTGCAGAAAGTCTTCATCTCTCCTCAGATTAATATTTCGTCAATGGTTGTGCTTTGTCTTAACCTTTTCCTTCTTTTAATTGTAACAATCTTTCTTCTAATCTTGCTGTGTTTTCTTAGTTGTTAATGAATGAATTCACTTTGTTCACTCTCCTCCTGTCTTTCAAATGTCTCAACTGGTGAATGGCTGTATTCCAAAATGCAGTAAGTTTGGTCTAAAATGTCAGAACATGGTGAAAAATGTGGATCGGTGTTTCCCAAAAAGGTAATTTAATAGTTGACAACTAATCGATTCATCTTTGCAGCTCTACTTTAGTGTCAGAACATACATTAACACTTGATACTTGGTGCTTGGCTCAAAAACGGTATGATACAATGGGCCCTGTTTTAATGATCTAAGCACACGGCGTGAAGTGTCTGGCGCAGGTGCGTGTAGGACCTGTCCAAATCCACTTTTGCTAGTTTGACGGCGGGAAAAAGGCTGCGTGCGCCGGGCGCATGGTTCAAAAGGGTTGTACTTAGTGTCTTCATTAATTCATTGGTGTGTTTTGGGCGTAACATGCAATAAACCAATCAGAGTGTCATCTCCCATTCCCTTTAAAAGCCAGACGCGTTTGGACCGTAATATTTTTATTTGTAATCTTTTGCATGTGTGTATGTGCTGCTGCGCTTCCCTGTGTGTGTGTAACAAGCATAGTGTGCGCACGCTGTGCATAAGCCTAGGCTTATTTTACTAAAGTGCTGTTAAAATAACAATGAAATGCTGCGCTATTGACTTTAGACCAGGTTTTTGTTGGTCAATGGCACAATCACTTCCCGCTGCCTCAAAATAGCAATACGCCCAGGATGCACCCGAACACACCTCCCTGTAAGACCAGCACGCCCATGGGCGCAAAGATGGGCGCAGGTGCATTTGCTATTTAAACGACGCGGGCGCTAGACGGGAAATTGACAACTGCGTCGGTCTTAAACTAGCAAAGACACTTGCGTCGGGCTTTGCGCTGCGCCGGGTGTAAGATAGGGTCCAATAGATCCTTTAAGTAAATGACTCAACAGACTGTTACTTAGAATGTTTTGTTGCTCTATGGTCACCACCTACATTACCATGACTACACACTGATGTGTAATAAAAAGCTTGGGTCATTTTGAAATTCAGCCTTTCACTGTGTGCACTTTAACTCACCTCTGCTCTGCTGTATTACAGAGTGAAGTCATGGTCACATTTCTATTCCCTACAAACACAGAAGCCGACATTATTATCTTTGCAACCCTCTCTCTCTCTCTCTGTATCTTTTTTCCCCCCCCAGCGTCCCTGTGTGCCCTCGCTCTGTAAAGCCATCCTCTCATTCTCTTCCCTCCCTCGTCTTCCTCAGGCCGCCCTGTTGAACTCCTTCCCAGCGATCTTCGACGAGCTGCTGCAGATGTTCACGGTGCAGGAAGTGGCGGAGTTTGTGCGCGGCACTCTGGGCAGCATGCCGTCCACGGTGCACATAGGACAGTCCATGGATGTGGTCAAGCTGCAGTCCATAGCCCGGACGGTGGACAGCCGGCTCTTCTCTTTCCCAGGTACAGGTTGCAGTTGGAACACAAACAGATCAATCGTTCACTTAAATAAGTAGTCATTAAGATATAATCAGCTCTACGGTGTGTGACGGTTAGCACTTAGTACAGTAAGTGTGGACCAATTGTCGAAACGTGTGAACGTGAGATGGTTTTTGAGTTACTGTGTTTTGAGAAGAGTTGTCATCATCTAAAAATAAACAGATTGACATATCCAACTTAAAATTGGCAAGGAGGGTGACAAGGAGCACGCTCTCTATACCGGAGCCACGCAACATTACCCACCAAAAAACAAATGTAGAATGTATAACACTATTAACTCATCATACGTGTGTGTGTGTGTGTGTGTGTGTGTGTGTGTGTGTGTGTGTCTCCACAGAGTCGCGAAGGATCCTGCTTCCTGTGGTTCTGCATCACATCCATCTCCATCTGAGGCAGCAGAAAGAGCTGCTCATCTGCTCTGGGATACTCAGCTCTATTTTCTCTATCATCAAGAGCAGCTCAGTGGTAACACAAACACCACACACACACACACACACAAACAAAATGTTTCTGTTTGGGAGGTGTGATGTAGGATTTGTCAGTATTCTTCCTTTATGAGTAAATTAATCCTAGAAATAAATAAACCCATAATGACCGATAGAAAGTGTCCCCTAGAGGCTGCACTGTGCTTCACCCTCCCATAATGTTGTTAATCCTGATATTGGCATTATTAGGGCGCGTTCAGAGCAACGATAGCTAAATATGGCCCATTTGTGTGACGCCCTGTTGCGTTCAATGTAGCACAAGTAGACTTTATATTTCACAGGTACTGTTTTCCATCAGATCTTTTACACCACAGCGTGATGTCAGGTTGCGTTTCTCTAAAAGTTGAATCGGTCTTGGGCGCCCAGATAGCTCAGTTGGTAGAGCGGGAGGCCATATATATAGAGGTTTACTCCTCGACACAGCGGGCCTGGGTTTGACTCCGACCTGCGGCCCTTAGCTGCATGTCATTCCCCACTCTCTCTCTCTCTCTCTCTCTCCTTTCATGTCATACAGTTGTCATGTCAATAAATGCCCAAAAATAAAATTGGAATCCGTCTTAACTTTACTCACTACCCCCATTCAAAATGAATGGAAAGATCTGCGTTTTTGCTGGACCATCTGATGACTGTTGCAGTGTGTGTGTGTGTGTGTGTGTGTGTGTGTGTGTGCGTGTGTGTGCGTGTGTGTGTGTGTGTGTGTGTGTGTGTGTGTGTGTGAACGCAGCCCTACAATCTTTGGTCAGATGGGTTCTTCTTGCTTTGGAGTGCATGAAGTCATGGCACAATCATCCTGTTATGGTGCAAGTGGAAATCTCCATGTCAGGATTGGGCTAAAGGAAATCAGAATCAAAATCAGAAGTCAGAAATTAGAATAATCTTTATAAATATCTAGACCAGAGTTCAGGACAGTTCAGTTGTTTCTGGCTTTACAGTGAAGTGATGGATTATTACGGACCAAACGACCACTAAGAAAGCTCCAGGATTTCCATATACCCACTCAAAAATGTGTGACAGAACTTTCACTTCAGGTATTTGTATTCACAAATATGGGTATTTGAGTAATGTGACAGCAAACTAAACTAACGCTGCAGAACATGCAGAGAGACTTTTCTCATCTTTCATCGACCCACTCCTCTCTGAGCGCAGTGTGTAGTGCGTAGTGTGTGCGTAGCAACCAGGCCCAAATTCTCCACCTACACTAACGCCAGTATCCTCCATTCACTGCACATTTAAGACAAATATAAGTAGCCTATTTCATTTTGTCTTCGTTGCTTTGGGGTCAACTTTTGTGATCCAGGCTCAGGTCCCCTTACTGCTTTATATTCCATTATCTTTTAGATGTACTTTGAATGTCATCTGTGTTTTCCTTCTCATAGAATACATAAAGGTATTCCCACCATAAATTGGTGCATAAAAGTGTATCAGAATGCAGGATATTAGTCTTTGATGCTCAAAATAACCCTGGTATACCCACTGCAATACATTAGACTACATCACTGCAAAAAAAGACAGTGTCCTTGGAAAACCTTTCATTTCTTCTATCATATCAAAAAGGTTAAA
Organism: Zingel zingel; assembly: GCA_023566125.1. Taxonomy (NCBI): domain Eukaryota; kingdom Metazoa; phylum Chordata; class Actinopteri; order Perciformes; family Percidae; genus Zingel; species Zingel zingel. The sequence continues at coordinate 30,912,819 of CM042319.1, forward strand.
TACAGTTGTGTCATAATCTAGAAACTTGGTAGCATCAAATAGCATTTGCGTGACATGTAGAAGTAGGACATTTGTTTATCCCGCTTATATCTGAGATCTGTGAATACTCACAAGTGTGACACTGAGATGGTGAAAAAAAGTTTCACTGCAGTTCCCTTTTTACTTCTGCTTTTCTTCTCTCACTCTTCCTCTCTGCTTTCCACTGTCTCACATATCCTCCCCATATCGTTTCCTTTAACTCTCCCTCTCCACTCTCCACTCTCCCTCCAGGACACGTCGGTGCAGGAGGAGGTGGAGATGATGGTGGAGTCCCTGCTGGACGTCCTCCTGCAGACCCTGCTGTCCATCATGAGCAAGAGCCAATCGCAGGAGGCGGTAAGGGGTCAACGCTGTCCGCAGTGCACCGCGGAGATCACTGTTAGTAACTAACAATACTACTACAACCTCCCACTTCCCTCCTCCATCCTGTATCCCATCCACCTCTCTATCCGTCCAACACAAGGGCTGGGCAATAGTTTAATGACTAATGTCTCTTTATATTATGACGTCATCTAGGGCTGTAACTAACTTGTTTGGTCTATAAAAATTCAGAAAACAGTGAAAAATGTAAACATTCAAAGTTGTGCTTCATGTAATTAGTCATTTTGTAAAAGTGTTAGAAACTTCTCTCAAACTCCTTTCAGAAGCTCCAATGTCCATTTTTGTTTTTATTGGTAAATTAAGAATACATGCACAGAGATAACAACACACATAAGGACCATAAAGTTCCAGCAAATTCATAAAGAAGCAACAAGAATAAAGTACTTATAGTACAAAGTCCCAAGATGACGTCCTCAAATGTCTTGTTTTGTCCACATCTCAAAGATATTCAGTTTACTGTCACAGAGGAGAGAAGACACTAGAACATATTCACATTTAACAAGCTGGCATCAGAGATAAAAAAATGACTCAAACCAATTCTCAAATTCTCGATTATCAAAACAGTTGCTGATGAATTGAATAGTTGACAATGAATCGATGAATCAAAACACTATCCTGGAAATCCAGAGTTCTCGCGAGAGCACAGTTTGAATTTGCTCAGCGAGTCACTCTGGCATTGAGTAACGATGCTCATTAACTATGCCCTTGTAGCCGAGCTGCACCAATCACATCGGTGTATCTGATATAGGCGGGCCAGAGGCGAGCTAAACAGATGACGACACCGCTGCGACGTCCAAGTCATTAGTAAACATTGCAAGATGGCTACGGATGAACACTAGTTGTTTGAAGCAGCTTTGGCCGCTAATATGAATGAGTTAGACTTGGCTTTTTATCTAAAAGAGGAACTGAAGACGACGCTCAAATCGTTCCTTCGCAAGAAGGACGTTTTTGCGGTTTTGCCGACCGGATACGGCAAGAGGCAAGAGCTCCTCTGGTAGCTAAGAGATTAATCTACCAGTTAGCTCTGCTGGTAGTTAAGAGATTAATCTACCAGTTAGCTCTGCTGGTAGCTAAGCGTATGGGGCTCTGGATACGTCACCCCGTGTATTGTTGTGATTGGTCGTAGTGTTATCCAATTGCATGCAGTGAGATTTTCAATTACATGCTTGGTGCCCCTCGAGTTGGGCCATTTTCATTACTCAATGCCAGATCCTTAATCTTTCGGCTTTGGGTCTGGATTTCCAGGCTATGAAAACTCAACAAAACCATTTGACTTATTAGGATCAATACTCCAATCAACATAGTTAATCATGGGATAATTATCACAATATTGAACTTGTCCATATTGCCCTCCTCTCATCCATCTGGTCACTGACCCATCTGTCCAGCAACACATCCCACTGAAATCCTTTTGTTAGCTCTCTTGTTAAACATGGTCTTCATCCTCTTCCCGCCCCTCTTCCTCCTCTCGGTTTGCACGCTGCACGGCTTAGCAACTCTTATTAAAGTTTGTGTTCTGCTTCTCATTGCGTCCTGTCTTTTGTATTTCTGGAGAAGAACAGAACAGAACGATGCCACAGTGTGTTTGTTGCATCGTAGAGGTGTTTTTTTTAAATGTGTGTTGTACTAATTTTACGATTCTTGAGTCAGATATAAGTCGGGGGAGGGGGGTTAAATTCTGAGATTAAACAAACTAAGAATGATTCAATTTGAATGATTAAAAACATGGATATTCTCTGAGATCATAAACTCAAATTTGTGAGGAAAACATTCGTAAAATCTTCGCTTCACTTTGTAAGGTTGGATCATCTTACTACAGATTAAATATATACAGTAATATGCTGCAGTGGATGACCTTAACAAATTATACCTCGCAATTGCATTTAGCAATAAGGGAATAGTCATGATTGTAGCCCAGAGACATTGCTGTGAATTGGGCCAATTGATAAGAAAACAACATAGTGATTTGGAAAAGGTGAACTATAACGCAATGGACAGATGCAAGGTATCGCTGAGCATTTCAAATGGTAATTACATGGCAAGAGGCGATGTTGAACAAAAAATATGAGGTTTTTTTTTTTCCCCAGTAATGTATGATTTTAAAATCTCAGAGAATATCCAAGTTCTCATAAATTCAGTTTACAAGTTTTTTCTCAGAATATAATATTACCCCCCTCCCCCCAGCCAATGGCCCTGATACACTGTCGTAGATATAATTCTTTCTCTGGGTATACTTTTCATATGCAAGAGCCACACATTTTAGCGATTGATTGTTACATGACTTTCATTTCACTCACTGCTGATTTTCATCTTTGGCTCAACCTCAATCCAGCCCCTACTTGCCCTATCCACCACATAGATAGATAGATAGATAGATAGATAGATAGATAGATAGATAGATAGATAGATAGATAGATAGATAGATAGATAGATAGATAGATAGATAGATAGATAGATAGATAGATAGATAGATAGATAGATAGATAGATAGATAGATAGATAGATAGATAGATAGATAGACAGACAGATAGACAGATACTTTATTGATCCCCAAGGGGAAATTCAAGGTCCCATTAGTTTAGAGACATCACACACAACATACGCACACACACATACATCATAACAGGATGCACCTAAACCCTTAGCTACATTTCCGTCCACCCACTTTTCATGGTGAGTTTAAAACCACAGAATCTGCAGTAAAATAGGCGTCGGTCCTATTTCTAGCATGAGCGCATTTTCGGCCTGAGACGTGCGTGTCCCGCAGGCAGTGTGCAAGCTCTAACCTGTTAACAAATAAAAACAGACACGCCACGCAGCTGACACGCTCACGCCACGCAGGCAGCGTGCAGGAGGCCTTAGACCCTCCCCTCGTCATCCTGAGTCTGACTTCTTACAGAACGACTCCCCGTAGTGAACAGGGATGAGGGGTGTGAATCTTCCCTGGTCTCACGATTCAGTTATGATTATCCGTCAACGATTCAAAATCGAGTCAATATCACAATGCATCACGATTCGTCCCCTGCTCAACTTTATTTTATATTAGTACACATGGTTTTCAACAACAAATTCAAGCAGTCAGATGTATAGTATATGAACTCCCTTTTTTGTATCTGCTCTTAAAAAAATAAAAGGCACTTCCAGAATGTAGCGCAGTCTGAACACAACACAAGCACATAACGCAGCGACTGGAAAACCACCAAGTAACATCAGTAGGCAATAATCAATTATGGTCTGTTACTGCATCGATGCAGAATCTCCCAGGTCCGTGTTGTGATGCATCGATGCAATGATTAATTTATTAATTAATAAAACACCCCTATTCAGTCCTTCCAGAAAAATGCAGAGTTTTTTTGTGATTGTTGTGGGCAAGAATCCTTGATTATGCGGCACATTTTCTTAAAAAATACAATGTAATATGCGGGATATTTATGCAATTTTATGCAATGAAATTGCGGGAACTTGCAAAAACTGCGGTTTCATCAAGGCTTCATCGTGGGGTCTGCAGCTTTTCGATGATGTTCACGTCGCGTAATTACGTCACTTCATAACGTTCTCATAGCAACAGGGGAAAATGACTGCTCTTGTGTGAAGTAAACGCAACATTTTTCAACTTTCTGCTAAGATATATGCGACTTTTTTGCAGCGAAAATGTTATGGGATTATGAAATCATGCAAGCCCTGCATATTTTGCACGGAAATCAGCAATTTATGCGGCATATTTGAAAAAATGCAGCCCCCGCATAAATATGCGGACTTTGGCTGATTATGCATTGAATTATGCGATCGCATAAACACGTTTTTCTGGAGGGACTGACTAATGTGGATTGGTTTGGGAAAAGAACCTTATCATAGTCAGTAGGGCTGGGCGATAGGGAGAAAATCAGATATCACAATATTCTTCACCAAATACCTCGATATCGATATTGCGGCGATATTGTAGGGTTGACAATTGGTGCTTTAATAAAATATCTTCACACTTAGATTTTAGATAAATAATCATCAGTAATGTGGACATAATGTCTGTGTCTATGTGGGGAAAAGGCTAATGATAGAACAGTTAGAACAGTCTGGTAGGTTCAGAAAATGCCACCACTTGACTGTAATGCAGCCTTTAAAACCACTAAAAGACAACACTTATGTCATATCACGATATTACGATATCCAAAATCTAAGACGATATCTAGTCTCATATCCCGATATCGATATAATATTGATATATCGCCCAGCCCTAATAGTCACTGCTAACTGCCTCCATGTCATCGGCTCACATGTCTGCCCCCCCCGGTTTCCTGTTGGCAGGGAGAGTACGTGTCCTGCCTGCTGTCCCTCCTCCGCCAGATGACAGACATCCACTTCCAACACTTGATAGAAAACTTTCAGAGCAAGGAGGAGCTCAAGGTACGGGAGATAGCAGCTTCCAATCAAAACACATATCTGATGAAGTAAAGAAAAGTTATTCTTTTTTGGACTGTTTGAGAGAAACTGACTCCTTCCTCTCCTTTTTTAATCTCTTTCTCTCTTCAGGAGTTCTTGTTGAAGATTTTGTGTGTGTTTAGGAATCTGATGAAGCTCAGTATTTTCCCTCGCGACTGGAACGTCATGAGGCTCCTCACCAGCAAGTAAGACCCGAATGTCCCAGACAGATTGAATATAATAGAATATAATGCTTGTATTGTCACACGTCTAACAGTGTTTCCATGCATCACTGACTCAAGCTGGATTGAATGACAACAACTGTGTGTGTGTGTGTGTGTGTGTGTGTGTGTGTGTGTGTGTGTGTGTGTGTGTGTGTGTGTGTGTGTGTGTGTGTGTGTGTGTGTGTGTGTGTGTCTGTGTCTGTGCGCGTGTGTGTGTTCCCGTTCTGCAGCATCATCCTGACGACCGCTCAGTACCTGTCTCCTGCTCTGCACAAGAACTTCACAGAAGCCGAATTTGACTTTAAGGTGCGTGACTTTAACTGTCCGACACATTCATAGATGCACACAAACTACACCTGCAACGTGACATCATGACTTCGCGTAAACATACACGGCCACTTTCTTAAGCCAAGTGGCGTGTTATCTGTACGCATTTTGAGTTATCCGTGTGTATGTCTACACCGTATACAGCGGACGTAAACATACACGCCACTTAGCGTGTTATCGCGAGAAGAAAGCTACGGTTGGGTTTAGGAAAAGAACAACGGGGTTAGATTTAGTAAAAGAAGAAAGCGACGGTTGAGTTTAGGAAACGTGACACACGGGACACGATCCCCGGTCTCCTGGGTGAAAGTCCTGTGTTGTTTGACCCATCCTCCACCCCGACTTACCTCCCTACGCAGATTTTTGCCCTTTCATACTACTCGCTACGGTGTAAATTCACACGCAATCGCAAGGTAATGTAAGTCAATGCAGGCCAAACGGCATTGATAAACACGCTAAAAAGCGAGTATGCGTCTTGATAACACGCCAATACTGGCATACAAATTGGCGTTTCATACATACACCATTTCATGAGATCAGTCTGCTACACCACTGGAAGTTAGTTCAGTAACTATAGTCTCGCATTGCCAGCTCTGTCTCCACAGCGCTGGGGAGTAATGTTTAGCTACACCACAGATGCATTCTGGGATAGGAGAAAAAATTTCTGGTTGTTTGCATTTCTCTAAACCAATCACAATCATCTTGGGTGGCGCTAAGCTCCAGACACAGCGACAGTGGCTCTGCTAAATAGTCTCAGGAAGGAACTTGTTTTGGTGGAACATTTGCACCACGCAAAAGAAAACGCCACATACAATATTAAATGAAGTTAACTGTTGACACAATACATTAACGTGAGGTATTTAAATTATCTGATACATGGTTAAACCTCATTGGCTCTTACCAGTGTATCTCTGTGTGTACTTCGTCCACAGCAATCCCACCAATCAGTCCCAAAACATCCCAGTTAGAGAAGAAATGCCCTAAACATATTCTTTGTAAATCTTTCCAATCATTCCCAGAAATAACCAAGCAGGCCTACCCTGTCGCACAATCCAAACTTCCTTAAAAACTTGATATTTTCAGCGTGTAGCTCGCTAGCTCGAAGATGTTTTCCAAAGAGAACAGAGTTTAAGACACAGCACACAGAGAGCAGAAGGTGATGTTAGGCTCTATCCTGGAAATGTACTTCCATTGATCCAGACTATCATAACTGTGATGTGAATCTTTCTCTTTCTTTCTTTGTTCACTGAGCTTTAAAATACAATGTTTTGTGTGTTTTACTCTTTTTCACCTCAACATGATAAAGGCAACTTCAGCTGTCAAACATTTTAAAATATTTCTTGGTTTTGTGGATTTGGGATCTTGTCTTCCGTCACCATTTTTTCCGATTGCTAAACGACACTGGGCACAACTGGAGTCACATGTGCAAAACTCAAACCACAGTCTGCACTACCAACAGTCACCTGAACTAAACAGTTCACATCACCTGCAGAACTCATTCACAGCAACACAACTCTTAACACACGTCTCAGAACAGGCTCAGTGCAGCCAAACACTATGCACGATCCTCACTGAGATAACACACACTGTCACTCAGAACACACTGAGAGGAAAAACACTAGCCTCAAACACCAATACAGAAAATACTCACTTTTCATCTTTACAGTTTGAGTGACTTCACACTACTCAATAGTTTCTTTAAAGAAAATATATTGATTTTATAATATACCAATTACAGTTTTTCTCAATTGCTAAAACTCATTTTCTGAAAACATTGAACACAAAACCTCATCTTCAACAGTTTTACCTGTGTTCAAAATCAAACCCTGCTCTCAGATCATGAACAAAATGATCAAAATGGTATACACTATCAAGCAGTCATTAAACAATACCCCAAAAAATAGAAAACACATTGTTCAAAACATATAGTTATCATGGAGAAGTACATTTTTAATCTCAAAAACAAATTTCATATTTCTTCCGTCATTGTCTTTAGATGAACGAAAACACGTTGTACCATAGTAGCTCAAAATTGATCAGAAATTACTACTCTGCAATTTTTTTTGTTCTTCCTTATACCCCTGTTGTTACAGTACTGTACCCTGCATCTCTTATGGATGACATGTGCATTAGAGTGCAGAATGTGTTTTTTAGAATGAGAATGTGTTTCGAGTTTTGCTGAAAAGTCTAAGTGAGATCTGCAAATTGTGTTGTACCACGTGAAATGGTTTAAGGTATTGACAACAGACTGCACAGTTAGCTAAATGAGTTCAGGCAACTGAGAACTTTGTTCAGCCAATGGGTTTTTTGTGTTTTAGCAATTGAGAAAAACTGTAAAAGGTCAGGGACATCCCCAGTGTGCTGGCACAGTCACAGGAGGAGCAGCAACAACTGTCCACTTCCTCTACGTGAGCCAGCTGAGTGCACAAGAGGGAAGACAAATGTGATCTCATGAGGGCTCAAGGCCCTCGTTTACCACCAGGAGAGAGAGAGAGAGAGAGTGAATTATCATAAATCAGTGGAGGGCTACTGTTCTGTTTAACATTTACTGAAAAACTGATTAATGGAAACTGTGTGCAGAGACAGAAAACACACTGCGACAGGACTGTAACGTGTGTGTGTGTGTGTGTGTGTGTGTGTATGTGTGTGTGTGTGTGTGTGTGTGTGTGTGTGTGTGTGTGTGTGTGTGTCCGTGTCCGTGTGTGTGTGTGTGTGTGTGTGTGTGTGTGTGTGTGTGTGTGTGTGAGAGCAGGTGTGGAACTCCTACTTCAGTCTGGCGGTGCTGTACATCAACCAGCCCAGTTTACAGTTGGAAAATCTGAGTCCTGCTAAAAGGAAGAAGGTCTTAGACAAGTAAGAACACACACGCACGCACACACACACACACACAAACACACACACAAACACACATACCACGAGAAGAAAATAAAAAAGGAAGAGGGGAAAGCACACAGTTTCTGATGCATTCACTCTGTCTTTCCCACATCATTCTCACACACACACACACACACACACACACTGACACACACTGACACACACACACACACACACCCAGCTCACAGTTTGGAAACACACACACTCCTCCAGACTTGGCTGCCAGCCTCATTACCATAACTGCTGCCTCAGAGTCGTGTGTCATCTGCAGCTGAAGTGCTGAGAGTCAGATGTAAAAAAAAACAACTCATTTTCTTCTTTGAAGTGAGCAGCGCTGCAAACTTGGCAACCTACTTTATCAATCCTGCAGGAGCTTTTTACTCCAGGAAAGCTAATTTCCGTCTCCCTATCAGGCCTTTTTACACCAACTAGTCCCAAGAGCGAGGGAGCCCCAGACACTTCCTGAGGCAGTGAAGAGTTCCTGCAAATTCTGTTGTGTTTCCACAACTCAAGAGTTGTGAAAATTAGATGTATGAGATCCTGCAGAGGTGTAAAGAAACATTAAGAACACCAACAAGAGAAAAGACAATTGTGACAATCCGCAGAGAGTTTCTAGTTGTTTTTCTGCTTAAAGGTGCACTATGAGTTCCTGCATGGTTTCAGCGCAATTTCATTGTTGTCTCAAATCGTAGGCATCTCTATTTGATCCGCTAGCTGCCTGCTCCCTGAACACACTGTGAAAAAGCCCGGTCTCGGGAGACAACACAGGGGTCGTAAACGTCAAACAAACACTAGCGGCACAGGCTGTGCACCAAAATACAACCAACCACTTCAGCCAATCACCGACAAGATGGTTGAGGGAGGGGGTGGGGGGGGTTAGTGACAGTTAGTTAGTTAGTCATGACAGTTACGGAAACATGGGGGGAGGGGCGAGCTTGCTCTGTTTTGTTTGGAATTTACTTGGAATGTCAACAGAAATGATTGTGCAGGAACTCATAGTGCACCTTTAAGTTTCGAATCAAATTGAAAAAAAATGTACTCTTAGTTTCATGTTTCTTTCTTACCAAAATCACTCCTCGCGCACCATCAGGCTACATCTACACTATTACGTATACATTTTTTTGCAGCATTTTGAGACAAAAACGATATCTGTCCACACTAGAGTTTTAGCTCCAGTAGCAAAACTATTCTGCGTCCATATTAACACGTCTGACATCACATATCACATGACCGCTCACCCACACTGGGCATGTGCGTGGCGGTGTAAACAGGAAGCAGGTTGTCTTGATGTTACTCTGCAGTTGAAAGTCATGGATGTATAATGTCGAAAACACAGAAAATACTTTGGAGAAAGAACGACGACGGTGAAAAGTAAGAGCAGGGATTTATTAGCTTGGAGTGACGGCGAGTTGGAACTGTTACTGAAAGGTCTGTAAGCTACCTAACCGATAAAACTGACGTGCGTCGTCGTTTCCAAAGGTCTCCATTTATGTCCACCCAGATTTCAAAGCAACCCCGGAGTTTTCAAACCAAAACGGTGGCAGCAGTGTTTCCAAATGTCTCAGTTTTAGGGGCTCAGAAAACGGCGGAGTAGTGTGGACGTGAGGCGTAAACGTAGCAAAATATATGCTTTTTTAAACCCAAACGTAGTGATCTGTAGATGGTGGGGTGGCAGAAGCTCAGTCCCTAGGGAGTTGGGTTGGGAGGGAGGGTCGCTAGTTCAAGTCCCCGTACGGACCAAATTAAGGAGTGTGGATTGGTAGCTGGAGAGATGCCAGTTCACCTCCTGGGTGCTGCCAAGCTGCTCTTGAGCAAGGCCCTGTACCCCCCCCCCCCCCCCCGCCCCCCCCAACTGGTCCAGCATTGGCAGCCCACTCACTCTGACATCTCAGGCCTGTGCGTAGTGATTTCTAACAAACATAGTGTAAATTGTAATTCCCCTACTGGGGATCAATAAATTAAAAATAAAATCAAAATAAATAGACGTAGACTAATCAGAAAGTGAACTTCAAGCATCAGTAATATTTATACAAACTCCCAGATTAGATTTTCTATACTATAAAGGAAAAATAAGTTAAACCTGTATTAACCTCTTACATCTAAAGGCTCCATAGTCTTCTTACTGTGAAAAACTGCACTATGATAAATGTCTGACCTTCTGTCTGTCTGCAGGTACGGAGACATGAGAGTGATGATGACCTACGAACTGTTCAGTATGTGGCAGAACCTCGGTAAGATTTCCTCTACACCTTTTCAAATATCTACTGCTCCACACGCCATTCATCTGTATGTACAGCAGTACAGAAAATCAATAAACTTTCCCTTAAAGGACAAATACGGCACAAAATGAACATAGGGGTTAATAACACGTGAGTTCTCTGGGATATGTTTTCATGCTAATCGAATGTGACCAGTTTTAGCCCAAACCGCTAATTAGCTTATAACGCTAGTCGTCAGGGCATGGCTAGTTCTATACCATTAAAAAGACTCAAAATAGCACCACAGTAGCATAATGCAGGTGCCTACATGTAAAGTGAAGCATTGAGAACTTTGTAAGTGACGAACGCCATGCTAGAGCTATGTTATTGGTTACTGGTTGCACGGTGTTCATCGTTGGACTGCTTTCTCAAGATGGCGCCTGCATGTATACGTGAACAGTACTGTCTTTCTAAACTATCTTTTTAATAAACTGTCTGTACACTTACAAAGTTCTCAATGCTTCGGTTTACATTTAGGGACCCTCATTATGCTACCGTGGAAGTGTGGTGCTATTTTGAGCCTTGTTAGTGGTATAGAAATAGCGATTTCTTTTTACTTTCCTCGTGCCCCGATGACTAGCGTTATAAGCTAATTAGCGGTTTGGGCTAAAACTGTTGCATGAAAACATATCCCAGAGAAGGGTCGACTCGGTAATCATGTGTTATTAACCCTAGGTTCATTTTGCGCTGAAATTTCTCCTTTAACTTACCATCTAACGACAGCAGTAGCTAGCTAGCTTGGTTAGCAGGACGGTGAACTAGACATTTTTAGGCGGCCAAAATGATCCACTTAACTTTGATGAAGTTAAAACACACGGTGAGAGGGTCAACGTTTTAAGATATAAACACGGACAACACCCACAGACAAATTCAGGTCTGTTTTATGTCCACATTGTTAGCATGGTTAGCATTGTTAAGCCTTACATCAGCATTGGCTTCACTTTTCAGACTCTTAAATCTGAAAATCTAAGCTCTAAATAACTTTCCACCTTTGTTCCCAGAGCATCCAATACATTTCCCTCCTGCTGTTATTCATTTGCACACAGATGTTGTAACTAATCTATTGGCTGATTTGCTAAAGATGAGTTGATACTTGTCTTGCTGGTCCTAGGTGAGAATAAGATCCATTTCATCCCTGGTATGATCGGCCCGTTCCTGGGAGTGACGCTGGTTCCTCAGGTGGAGGTGCGGAACATCATGATCCCCATCTTCCACGACATGATGGACTGGGAGCAACGCAAGAATGGAAACTTCAAACAGGTACACAAACACACACACGTGTACAGACTAAGGATGCACCGAATCCAGATTTTTGGGATTCAGCCAAATACCGAATCCACTGGTTAAGATTCTGCCGAATCCGAAACAGAATACAGAATCCTGGTAATGGTCATCTGATTAACACAAGTTTTTAGCTGTGACTGTCCTTCCTATGTCGTACCTGAAGTTGCTGCATTTTGGCTGCTGTCTGTAGATTCCTTCATGCACAACTCGTATTCTTTCAGATGTTTCATACCAAATGTTTTAACAGCGGTGATGTTGTGTATTGTTTAGGGTCCTTGCCACCACGAGACAAATCGGCATTGCAAATTGAACATGTAGCTGGACTTAAATGGCCTTCTTTTGACTGAAAGTACTGCCAAACAACACTTTTTCTGCTCCCGAGTTCCATTTTGGTAGAAACCCAACCCTGTCAAAAAGCCCAATATTTGCCCGAATCTGAAGCCAAATCCTGGATTCGGTGCATCCCTGGTACAGACGCACCTTTCACATGATCGACTGTAGACAACCTGTCAGTTATGTAAGAGGAAGCCAAGCAAAAGTATTTATTTATTCTGTAATAATGTATTTATTTGTTATGCATGCGTGCAGGTGGAGGCCGAGCTGATTGACAAGCTGGACAGTTTGGTGTCCGAGGGGAAAGGGGATGAGAACTACAGAGAACTTTTCAGTTTGCTGTAAGAAATCTCTACAACAGAAGTCTCTCTCACTCTGTCTGTTTGCCTCTGACTCTTGTCTTTCTGTTTCTAAACAAGCGTGATGGTACGTGTCCACTGGTCATTTCCACACTTCACCGTCAATTTTCTATGTGAGCAGCCGGGCAATGCATTCTGGTAGCTGCGCAGCAACTTTTGAGAAGCTGGGCGTCTAGTCGCCCGCTCCTCGTTTGCATAAAGTTGAATCCAGGCTACTTTATGCAAATCAGGGGCGTCCAGCTCGACTCGCTGCCTCTCGAAAACTCGTATAAACTGACTGTTTTCGACAGACAGGTTCAGCAGCTGCGGCTTATTTCTCACATAAAATGTTTTCAGAAGCATGTTTCGCTGAATTATTTTTGGGGTTGAAATCCAGGTTGAAATCCGGGAGCAGACAGCCCAACGTGTAAACCGTTGGTCCAATCAGGAGCAGCCATCGCGGTTGTAGGAGGGTGGAGTCTGTTTTCTTTGCTTGTCAGCGGTCATTGAAGATAAATTGATAACTGCTAGTGGCGACACATCGAGCATCCAATCCTGGGAAGCTGGTTGTTCACTCATCCTATTTTCCTAAGTCGCCTTTTTGAGGAGGATTGTGACTCGTATGGTAAATAAGCATTCATGGAGATCCTTCTGTTTCGTTCAAATAAATGATCACATTGTGTACGCTGTGGTCACTAAACTGTTTTCTGTCCACCTCTCGTACTCAAACAAAAGAACTCCCCGAGCTGTCACTCAGCACCTCCTTATACCTGCAAAGGTGACCTAATTAGGAGGAGGAGCAGAGGTTGCCCTATTCTAGTAATTATTTTAAAGTGCTCATATTATGCTTTTGGGGTTTTTCCCCTTCCTTTATTGTGTTATATATCTTTTTGTGCACGTTATAGGTTTACAAAGTGAAAAAGCCCAAAGTCCACCCCAAAGGGACTTACCATCTCCAACAGAAACACTGTTCACAAACTGCTCCAAACAGCTCTATTGTAGTCCAGCCTTTACTTCAGAGACAAACGTGCGTCACTTTGTAACACGTTATAATGCTTGCCTAGTTGCTAGCTTGGCACACCCTCATACTCTGCTTCTGACTGGCTAGTAGTCCTTACCTAGGTACTGTCAGGGCACGCCCTCATACTCTGCTTCTGACTGGCTAGTAGTCCTTACCTAGGTACTGTCAGGGCACGCCCTCATACTCAGCTTCTGACTAGCTAGTAGTCCTTACCTAGGTACTGTCAGGGCACGCCCTCATACTCTGCTTCTGACTGGCTAGTAGTCCTTACCTAGGTACTGTGAGGGCACGCCCTCATACTCTGCTTCTGACTGGCTACTAGTCCTTACCTAGCTACTGCGCATGTGTGTCTCCCAACAAAGATGTTACAGAAGTGTGATGTCTCACTCTGTAGCTACAACAGAGAGCTCAACACACAGGGTGAAAAGAGGAGCTGCAGCAATGTGCAGTACAACAAAAATATGGTGTTTTCTGAAAATTAAACCTATTCTGGTACAACCTCTAAATACAATTATGAACCTGAAGATGAGCATAATATGAGCAATTTAACAATTTAGAAATGAAATACAAAAATAAAGCAAATACAAATCATCTTGTTTGTTTTTACAATGAAATTAATAAATTCTAATATACTTATGGCTCCAAGACTGGGCAATCGTTGCTATCATAAATCAAAACGCCACAGTGGACACAAGCCATGAACCTTTCTGTCGTCTCTCTTAATCTCTCTCTGCTAAGAGAAATTAACCCTCACTTGTTCTGCTCTAACACTGCTGTTGTGTGTTTGCTTTGCTCTTTGCTGCTGGACTAGAACCCAGCTGTTTGGGCCCTACCCCAGGTATGACATCACTTACACACGGGGCGACTTATGGCGCTCATATCTGCCTTCTTATAATCATATAAGTCTGTAAAGAGAATATTACAGGCGTTATGCAACATTACCCCACACAAATTGCAACAGAAACTTTTTCAAAGTGGAAAAAAAGTGGCGCAAGAGTATGGTTCAGAAAACACCTTTTAAAAATACTTTCCAACACTTGGATTTCTTAGGACTTTTTATATTTTATTGACTGTTATGAGTTATAAATATTAGTCAGATGTTCTGTTGCAATTTGTTGGAGATTCTCCCCTTTTTCCTCACACAGTGCTTGTACTAGAAGCTTTTAAACATGTGTTGAAGAGCTGCAACAGACTGAAAAAAAGTGACTTGACAGCCAGAAGATTGGGTTTATTCAGTCAACCCAGGCAAAGAGACTTTTATCATTCTGAAACTGAAACAAACTCCCTATCACTTCACAGATTTTGGAAAGATTTGTGAAGGTATCCGTGGATGTTGTTATATGAGTTTTAAAGGTCCCATGGCATGACAATTTCACTTTATGAGGTTTTTTTTAACATTAATATGCGTCCCCCCAGCCTGCCTATGGTCCCCCAGTGGCTAGAAATGGTGATAGGTGTAAACCGAGCCCTGGGTATCCTGCTCTGCCTTTGAGAAAACGAAAGCTCAGATGGGCCGATCTGGAATCTTCCCTTTTATGACGTCATAAGGAGAAAGGTTACCTCCCCTTTCTCTGCTTTGCCCGCCCAGAGAATTTGGCCCACCCATGAGAAAGAGAGAGACATCATGGCTTGCAAACAAGCGAAGCATGGCAGTTGGTCAAGGCCTCACCCCCACGTTCGACCTTGCCCCCCCCCCCCCCCCCCCCTCTCCTCCTCAATAGCATTTAAAGCTACAGACACAGAAATGGCACATCCTAAGGAAAGTTCATTGTGGGACTGGCTCTAGTGACTGTAATTCTGCACCAAGGCTGAATTTCGGGAAGGAGACTTCAGATACAGTATTAGGGGACCAATAAGGTCTATATAAAAGAGACTTCAGATACAGTATTAGGGGACTACTAATGCCTATATAAAAGAGACTTCAGATACAGTATTAGGGGACCACTAAGGCCTATATAAAAGCATCCAAAAAGCAGCATGTCATAGGACCTTTAAAAATGTCTTTCAGTCCTTGATTACAAACAGAACCTCATTCCTCTTGTTAAAACACATATTTATAAGAATCCAGGGAAACCACCTTTCTACACTTTGAGCTAATCTTTGGTCTGGTTATTGCATACATTTCAGTCGCAGGTTTGGGGCATTTGCTCAGGCTGTAAATTACCACTGTTTTCTCACTTGAGTCGTAGCGTAAGCTAATATCTGTGGATTGTCACCAGTTTGTATAAAACCGTATGTTGTTTTAATCATTTTTTTGCCTCTGTTTTCCTTGAAGTCTGTTGGAAAAGATCGAGCAGGAGACGTGGAGAGAGACGGGGATCTCCTTCGTTACCTCCGTCACACGGCTGATGGAGCGACTGCTGGACTACAGGTAACGCACACACACACACACACACACACACACACACACACACGTGCACAACTAATTTTCTAGTGTAACATTTGGACGTAATCTATTGTTGACAACTTGTCATTTTGACAAAGATTGAACAATTATTGTTTTGTTAACATTTAAAGTTGCAGTAGGTAAGCCTTATAAAACTAACTTTCTGTCATATTTGCTGAAACTGATCCTATGTTCCAGTAGAACTACATGAAGCAGGTCATTTAAAATAAATCCAGCTCCTCTGGCACCACATACAGCCTGTAGTGCAATTTTCAAAAATCCACTGCTCCCTGTTCAGATGCACCAATCAGGGCCAGGGGGGTGTCTAACTGCGTGTCAATCACTGCTCATGCACACGCATTCATTCTGCCTTGTGGGGGGAGGAGCTTAGACCGTTTTGGGTTTTAGCAGAAAGGGGGGGAGGAACTGAGAAGTTGTCGATGTTAAAAAAATTTAGCTTAGTCCTGGCTCATCGCAATCCTACCTACAGCTCCTTTAACACTTATATCTCCCATGAGGCTTTGACACAGTGACGGTGACTAACGGTGTGTCCGTAAATAGTTCCTCTAGACGGCAGAGCACGCTCAAACTAGACAGTTCAACTTGAGCTTTTTTATTGTAAAGTTGTTGTTTATTAAATCGGTCTATCTGTTCTTCAGGGACTGCATGAAGGGAGACGAGACGGAGAACAAGAAGATTGGCTGCACCGTTAACCTCCTGGTAAGATTTAATGTTATGTTGATATATTACTCACAAACCTTCTGATTTTCTCAGTAGATTGTTAATTTAGTTACAGTTCGTTGTAACAGTAGCAAACCCTTTAGTGTTTAGTTGAAAAAGGAGGTTGCGCTTCAACTATGGGGATTTTTGGCAGAGTGCTAAACCCAAAATCTAATAGGCATGTTCCAAAAAGTGAAGAAAATTTAGCCAGCTCAGGTTCCCAAGTTCAGGAGGACAGAATACTTTAATTTGACTTGTTTAATTAGGCTCACATCACAATAAATCACTATTACGCATTTTCGGCACTTGGCCTTTTTCAACGGGGCAAAAAAAAAAATCCAGTTCCATTCAGTGATGGGCAGAGTCACTACAGCTGGGAGTTGGGCCTAATTATTCTTCAACCAATCAAATCATCCCATCCCAATAATTAGTTCTAAAGATACAGGGAAACACAGGTTATTACACACAAACACACACAGAGACACACACACACACACACACACACACACACACACACACACACACACACACACACACAGCCACACACACAGACTAACACACACAGACACACACACAGAAACAGAGACACACGCACACACACAAAAACACACACACACATGCACACACATACACAAACACACACAGACACACACACGCACACAGAAACACACAGAAACACACACAGAGCCCCCCACACACACACACAGAAACAGACACACACACACACACACACACACACACACACACACACACACACACACACACGTGTTTTCCCACATAAGCTGCAGCGTTGATGTATTGTGATGTTATCCTAATTAAATAAGTGAAATGAAAGTGAAATATTATCCTCCTTAACTTAAGATCCTGAGATGTGCTACCTTTTCTTCACTTTTTGGAACATCCCTTCAGCATTTAGAAAATATCAGCGGCCAGGAGATTTAGAAATTGACTTTTGATTGAGAAGTTTTACATCATCTCAGAATTTCTACAAGTCGGAGATCAACAAGGAGGAGATGTACATCCGCTACATCCACAAGCTGTGTGACATGCATCTACAAGCTGAGAACTACACGGGTACAGCACGCACACACACACACACACACACACACACACACACACACACACACACACACACACACACACACACACAAAACACACACACACAAAAACACACACAAACACACACAAAAACACGCAAACACACACACACACACACGAAAACACACACACACAAACTCTCACACACACACATAAAAATACACACACAAAAACTCACACACACACAAAAACACACACAGACACACACACACACACACACACACAGACAGACACACACACACACACAAAAACTCACACACACACACACACACACACAGACAGACACACACACAAAAACACACACAGACACACACACAAACACACACACAAAAACTCTCACACACACACACACACAGACAGACAGACACACACAAAAACACACACAGACAGACACACACACAAAAACACACACAGACAGACACACACACAAAAACACACATATTAGGGGACTAGTGATACATCAATCTGAATCGATATGTATCGATTCAATCCTCAACGATCCGATAATATCAAAAATATCGATACCTATCCTTGTCTTTAAGAGTAGTTTATTTTTAATTAAAATGTCTGGAAGAGCTTAGTAATTAAAATGTCAAATCATATTTTAGTTGCTTTTTCTGAATACAAATCAATGTGAAAGCTGATTGTGTTAAATAGGTTTATGTATCGCCTCATATCGGTCGCAGGCCCCTGAACTGAATCAGATTATTACCGTATCCTGGCAGACTTTGTGATATCAGTAAATATATATACAGTATACACACTGTGTGAAAGATGCCTGACTTGGCTGGTGCATCCATAGAGGCTGCATTCACTCTGCTGCTGTACTGGGAGCTGCTGCACTGGGACCAGCGGCCTCTGAAGGACTTCCTGCATTATCCCGCTCAGACTGAGTGGCATCGCAAGGAGGGGCTCTGCCGCAAAGTCATCCACTACTTCAACAAGGGGAAGGTGAGAGGATGAGGCCAACACAGCTGTACACAGACATCAATGTTACAGATGCACAAGATAGATATACTATACACATTGAGTTGTAATATATGAAATGAGTGACGTGGTGAAGGTGAGCTATCAACCTGGGCAGTAAAAGCATTGCGAAAGCAGTGTTTCCCTCAGTGTATTGCAAGCCTGGCGGACCACTTGAAATGTATCCCTACATTAGCCGCCTTCAAAAAAAATACCAAATTGTGGCTAATTCAGTAACAATATTGCTCTCATATTTAGTTTTTACACTGTGCTCTCTCTGTATACTGTTTTCCTTTTTCATTTCATTCCATTGTATTTCATCTCTATCTTATTTTTAATAATGTTAATCTGTATTTTTATTTTTGACCAAAAGCCCTACTAGGGACACGTGTCGTGAATTAGCTTCAGCTAAAAACACTATGATACATACATCAGATGACTGCTACATCAGCTTATCTATGCTTTTTGTATCTGTCCCTATCTAAATAAACTTTAATAATAATAAGCCATTGGGAATTATTTGTTAATGTTAAGATGTTAGTCCGTAGTCCTATTTTGAAATTTCCAGTTTTATTTTAGCACCGACTTAATGCTAGGCCCTATGGAATCTGTCTTATAGCTTTTTTCATTTATCAATTTTGCGATTCCGTCCATGATTTATGTTGTCACCGAAACTATTTTGCTCTACATTAACGCTGCTGTCAGTCTGTGACTGGCCCCAGATGGGGCCCACGTCATTTTATGGGGAAACCCTGGCAAGAGACACTCCAGGATATTTTGAGTTAGTTGAAAGAGAGAAGAATACTGCACTTTAAAATGTCATTCTGTTTTTTTTAAAAGATGCCTTTGGTGTTCAGACCAATGTTCAATTTCTTTAATAAAATAATGTTCCCTTCAGTTTTTTAATTCAGTAGGTGCAGGATCTCTCTTGCACACACGTGTACACACACACACACACACACACACACACACACACACACACACACACACACACACACACACACACACACACGTTTGTTTCACTATCTTTGTGGGGACTCGTCATTGACATAATGCATTCCCTAGCCCCTTACCCTAACCTTTACCATCACAACTAAATGCCTAACCTTAACCCTTACCCTCACCCTAACCATAACCTAATTCTAACCCTAATCCTAAAACCAAGTCTTAACCCTCAAACAGACCTTTAACCTTGTGGGGTCCAACATTTTGAGCCCCACAAGGCTGTGCAGACCCCAAAAGTATACTGTATTTCCCGGACCCCACGAAAATAGTAAAACAAGCACACACACACACACACACACACACACACACACACACACACACACACACACACACACACACACACAGGGGTTCCTAATAAATCAAATGAAAAGGTCATGTACAGCTGTTGATTGACTACTTCAACAATGGTTAGGGTAGAGCTCATATTAAAGTGAACATTGTGAGCACTGTTTTTTTTGTTGTTTTTTTTGCTTAAAGCCACACTAAAGAAGTGTGTTTCTGTGTGTGTCCACCAGTGTTGGGAGTTTGGCATCCCTCTGTGCAGGGAGCTGGCCTTCCAGTATGAATCACTGTACGACTACCAGAGCCTCAGCTGGATACGGGTAAGCTGCATGACACGTCACAAACTGTGGTTTCTGCTAAATCAGTGACTCACAATCTACAAAACACAGCAACAGCTAAGATATCGTTACGTAATATCGCTCGCAGTTTGACATGACTTGTCCTGAAAACATTAACAACGTGAGTTCTGTACTGTTTGTGTGTGTGTGTATGTGTGTGCGTGTGTGCAGAAAATGGAGGCTGCATATTATGACAACATCATGGAGCAGCAGCGTTTGGAGCCAGAGTTCTTCAGGGTTGGATTCTACGGCAGGAAGTTCCCCTTCTTCCTCAGAGTGAGTTCAAACTTTATCTTTTCGATTCGTTGTAGCTTTTTATAAATGCTCACTAATGCAGGTGTATTGTCTGGAATGTTATTAATGAAACAGATATAAAAGCCTTAAGCCCAGTTCAGACCACAGATTTACAACAAGACAAGTTGACACTTACAGCTACTTGCAATGCACCGAAGAACCTGCCTGTCTGTGACTAGACAGTGTATCATCTCCATAGCAACAACCCTGTTTACTTCTGTTCTAACTTTTGACTTTTCAGGGTTTTTTGTGGCTGGATATCTTTTGTAGCATCTTAAAATATGAATGAGGACAGGGATATGAGATGCTTGCTACAGTTTCATTTCTAGTTGTGAAGAAACTGCAAAAACAATGCGTTATTTCTCTGATTGACTGCTTTGTTTTAACGCCGCTCTCTCTCTTAAAGGAGAATTCTGGCAGATTTTTACCTGAATCTTGATCGCTAGATGTCACCGAGTACTGTCGATAGGGAAAAAAACGACCATAATCGGTGCTAGCAAACTGGAGTTGCTGCAGCTAATGGCCAGAGCTCCCAGTTAGCAACAAAAATGCAATTTAAATGTCTGTGCAACATGAACAGGGCCCTTACATGACAACAAGATGCGTTTTCATCTCAGACATTGTGAAGAAACCGTTTAATTTCATAGTTTGTACTGTCACCGACTTCTTTTTCCATCGGTTGCTTCACCTAAAGCCCAGAAGAGTCGATCACGGAGGTCATGCCTTCGCGACGAAAACTTGAAAGTTTATTTCCCTCTCAAAAATAGGTAATTGAGCACTGTAGTGGTTATGACCATATCAGTGACTATGTAACTACATGGAAACGGTCCAAATTATGCCTGTTTCTTGTACAGTAATAGCGTTACTGAAGGCTAGCTGTAGTCTCGCGCTGAAGTCCCGTGGGAATTCAGTTGTTGCAGGCAATGGTAAACCGTAGTGTGCAGATCAGAGCGTAGTGTAAGGGCCCTGTTCATGTTGCACAGATAATTGCATTTTGTGTCTACTAAGATGCACAAAGGCACTCTTAAGAACATGCCCCCACAACTGGCATTTTAACTAACTGGGAGCTCTGGCCATTAGCTGCAGCAACTCCAGTTTGCTAGCACCGATTTTGGTCGTTTTTTTTCCTATCGACAGTACTCGGAAATTTCTAACGATCAAGATTCAGGAAAAAAATCTGCCGGATTTCTCCATTAAGTTACTCTCGCACTTGCGGGCGCTCATTGAGCCTCCATTAAAAACATTTCGACAGTTTGTTACTGACTTGATCAGCTGCAACTTTTCCTTTCAGCGTTCTAAAACGGTTTCATCTTGTCGCAAATCTTTTGTGTGAACTGGACTTTAAAGATGGTTTACTACTGCAGCTTGCTGGTTAAAAAAATGTATATAAAGATACTATATTTTCTTTCAATACTTGCATTTGTTTTTTTCTGTGTTTTGTTTTAATTCATTCATACCAGAACAAAGAGTTTGTCTGTCGCGGGCATGACTACGAAAGGCTAGAGGCCTTCCAGCAAAGGATGCTGGGAGAATTCCCGCAGGCCATTGCGATGCAGCACCCCAATCAGCCCGACGAAGCCATTCTGCAGTGTGAAGCACAGTGTATCCTTCAGTAGAGTGTTTTTTTTGCATCTCTGCAACAAAATGAATTATTGATTATTATGAGAATTATTCTGGAATACCTCTTAGGGCTCCT
Source organism: Zingel zingel (assembly GCA_023566125.1). Taxonomy (NCBI): domain Eukaryota; kingdom Metazoa; phylum Chordata; class Actinopteri; order Perciformes; family Percidae; genus Zingel; species Zingel zingel. The sequence continues at coordinate 30,935,096 of CM042319.1, forward strand.
GCACGCTGCCTGCGTGGCGTGAGCGTGTCAGGTGCTCGAGCCACGCCGAAAATGCATGCATGCTAGAAATAGAACCGACGCCCATTTTTCACATGACATGCAAGCGTGTTGGAAGCATTTCCAGGCAAAATAGAATAAGAAAAGATGTTTATATGTCATTTAGACACAAATACATTTAATAAATGACATGTTGATGTTTGAAAGTATTCAATTGGATTCTGATAAAACAATAACGTGGAATTTATTATCTCAGGAAAGGGAATTGAAATATAAAAAAATATATATATCGAAATATGTGCAAACAAATGTACAAACACAAATATATTGACAAAATGAAGTTGAAGAACACGCTATTATTTCATTTGATCAATGGGAAACATACATATGTACAGACGAGGTGTCAAGTAACAAAGTACAAATACTTCGTTACCTTACTTAAGTAGACATTTTGGGTATCTATACTTTACTGGAGTATTTATTTTACAGCAGACTTTTTACTTCTACTCCTTACATTTTCACGCAATTATCTGTACTTTCTACTCCTTACATTTTAAAAATAGCCTCGTTACTCCTATTTCAGTTCGGCTTGTTCTCATTCCGGCTTGTCATTGTTCAAAAAAAAAAAAAAAACCTACCCAGATAAATCACGCCATCTGGATAGAGTGAATTTGATTGTGGTTGGATGAAAAGTATAAACATATACCATTCCGACACCCTATTGGTTTGTACGCGATCCATCGCACCTGCACATGACACAAATCACGTCACACTCCAGCAAGGAAATAGCAGACGTACTGTATGTATGTACGAAGATGTCCGTGGCAGAGACTCAAGAGAACTCGAGCGAAATGTTCCAACCAAGCACCGGCAATTTTCTATTTGTCCAGTTTTGTTATCTTACATCCGTTGCCTTCACAGATTCCTGCAGCTAAGCTTGGATGTGCATTTAAATTCCAATAAAGGCTACTGATAACATGCCTCTGAAGTTTGACTTTTTGCACCATTACAATACTTATAAGCAACTAGTCATCATATCTTGCACTCCATGAAACACGTTAATAGTCAGTAGTACACATATATGGTTCTTTAATGTATTTGCATTGTGCTAAAATGCGTTAATTTTCAATGGGCATAAATGCGGCTGAAACAGGTGCATCCCAAATTTTTCAACATTAACGTTTTAATATAACATTATAGTCATTATGGCCTTTAGAAACATTTTTTTTGTGGAGGTGGGGGTAGTGCACTATAGGCCCCTGTGGCGCGGCCTAAGCTTTTGTCCTTAATGGCATTTTTTTCCCCTTACATTACTTTTATTTTGATACTTTAAGTAGTTTTGAAACCAGTACTTTTACACTTTTACATGAGTAAAAAGCTTGAGTTGATACTTCAACTTCTACAGAAGTCGTTTTAAACCCTAGTATCTATACTTCCACCTGAGTAATGAATATGAATACTTTTGACACCTCTGGCAGCCGCCACGCCAACAGAAACGCCACGCTCATGCCACGCAGCCAGTGTGTAGGAGCCCTTATAAACATCATGACCATACTGTTGTAGGTGTAAACTCTTGTTACTGAGTTAGTTTTTAGGGTCATAAAGTGTACGGTGACCACCAGTCAAACTGGTCTGAGTCTACATGCTCCTTTTGTCCAGTTCTTTCTTTGACCTCGGTCCCTCCTGGGCTCAGACCTGCAGATCTATGCAGTGACTCCGGTGCCGGACAGCGTCAGCGTCCTCCAGATGGACAGAGTCCCCGATCGCATCAAGAGCTTCTACCGGGTCAACAACGTTCGGCGTTTCCGATACGACCGACCCTTCCACAAAGGGCCCAAAGACAGAGACAATGAGTTCAAGGTGAGATTGCCTTCATATCATTTTGTTTTTAATATGCAGATTTGTCTCCTCTCTGAAAGAATCTTCTTCCACATTTGGATTTCTACCAACTGCTCCAGGATAGACTCTTATAATGTAAACCTTGAAGGTATAATATGCAATGCTTTCCTTAAAAAAAAACAATGTAGACACTCTCAGTCATCATTTAGCCTGTTAGTTTCAGCTATTCTATTTTTATCATAAATTGAGTTTAAGTGACAGAGGTCGGGTTCAGTCTTAATTTCTATAATTTTACACGGGCTCGGGCTTGCGCTCCGGGTTTTGCGGTAAATGAGCGGTCAGGTGAAGCGTTTCGATTAGCACGAAGATGGATGCTGAGGAGGTGAAACGGAGGCTGGCCTTTGTTCCAACTTCCAAGTGGTCTATAGCCTGCCTTAGTAATGAATACATTATGTTAAAAAATGTGTAAATGACTCAATCTTGACAAAAGGCAAAAGAGCTGTGTGCGTGCGTACATTTGAATAATGTCGGGCTGTAAACGGGTTTGGGCTTTTAAAAAGCCGTCAATCAAAATGTACTTGTCGGGCTCGGGTCTTGTCGGGCCTAACTTTTGAGGCCCGATTACAGTTCTAGTTCACCTATCAGCTCTCATAAAATGAAAAAAAACCCTGAAACTTTATTCCTATTCGCCACATACACTTGACAGTATAACGTAGTGGAATTCAATCACTGTATTTTAACCCATCCTTAAGTATTAGGAGCCAATCTTGTGGTTGAAGGGCAGCCACTCTTCATCCGAGCCACCAACCACCCTCTTCCTACATTGCCTAACTGGCTCGACCACCACTGCTCGCTCTCTTTCTCTCTCTCTCTCTCTCTCTCTCTCTCTCTCTCTCTCTCTTTCTCTCTCTCTCTCTCTCTCTCTCTCTCTCTCTCTCTCTCTCTTTCTGTCTCTCTCTCTCTCTCTCTCTCTCTCTCTCTCTCTCTCTCTCTCTCTCTCTCTCTCTCTCTCTCTCTCTCTCTCTCTCTCTGAGCTAGGGAGTTTCCCTCTTTTGTTTTTTTTCTGTTGGGGGGGGGGGAGGGGGAGAGATGTTGTTTGGTGTTTGTATTTTATGTATGAGTGCAGACTTTATGCAGAAGTGCCTTGTGTGCAACCACTGTTTTGCTGTTTACCCAAAGCCTTTTTGCCAAGGTGCTGGTATAAATACATACCCTTTGTTTTTTATTAGAAAATGCTGAACATATTTGTACAATCACAATCTTGAACATGTGGTTTCAGGGCAGTTTCTTGTTTTGTGTGTTTGTTTTCACTGTTTGGGTCTTATTTCAACAATGTTATCAGGTGAAGCACTTTGTGACCTTGTCTGTAAAAGGTGCTATATCAAATAAACGTATTCAACTTATTATTTCAGAGTCTTTGGATCGAGAGGACGACGCTGATCCTCACTCACCCTCTGCCTGGCATCTCACGCTGGTTTGAGGTGGACAAGAGAGAGCTGGTGAGTGAATGAAACACATCAAAAGATATATATATATATATATATATATATATATATATATATATATATATATATATATATATATATATATATATAAAAATAGATTCAAAAGATAATCTATAATAATACACACGGTACTCTCTATTAGGGCTGGGCAATAAATCGATATTATATCGATATACATATACACATAGCGTAATACCGTGATATGTGTGTAGTTTACTCCTGGCTTTAAAGGCTGCATTACAGTAAAGTGATTTTTATTTTCGGAACCCTACCAGACTATTCTAGCTGTTCTATTATTTGCCTTTACCCACTTTAGTTTTTATATCCACATTACTGACGATTATTTATCTAATATCTACTTGTGAAAATATTTTGTGAAAGGACAAATGTCAACCCAACAATATCGTCGCAATATCAATATCAATATCAATATCAATGTATTTTGTAAAGAGTATCGTGATAATCAGATTTTCCCCATAGCGCCCAGCTCTGCTGTTTGTCTGTTTATGGTTTCCTTCTCTGTCTCTGCGTCCGTCCCTCAGTTGGAGGTGAGTCCGTTAGAAAACGCCCTCTCCGTGGTGGAGAATAAGAACCAGGAGCTGCGGACCCTCATTGGCCAGTACCAGCACAAGCAGCTGCACGGCAACATCAACCTGCTCAGTATGACGCTGAATGGAGTCATCGATGCCGCCGTGAACGGCGGCATCGCCAGATACCAAGAGGTTAGGCAAAAGGCGTTAACACTAAGGGCCCTATTTTAAAGATCTAAGCGCACTGCATGAAGCGCATGGCGCAGGTGCGTTTAGGGCGTGTCCAAATCTATTTTTGCTTGTTTGACGGCGGAAAAAAGGGTCCGTGCGCCAGGCGCATCGTTCAAAAGGGTTGTACTTAGTGTCTTCATTAATTCATAGGTGTGTTTTGGGCGTAACATGCAATAAACCAATCAGTGTCATCTCCCATTCCCTTTAAAAGCCAGGCGCGTTTGGACCTTGACGCATTGCTATTATGATGGAGGATTTGCACCGTAATATTTTTATTTGTAATCTTTTGCGTGTGTGTGCTGCTGTGTGTCCCTTTGTGTGTAACAGGCATAGTGTGCGCGCGCTGTGCACAAGCCTAGGAGCATTTTACTAATTTGCTGTTAAAATAACAATGAAATGCTGCATTATTGACTTTAGACCAGGTTTTTGTTGGTCAATGGCGCGATCACTTCCCGCTGCCTCAAGATACCAATACGCCCAGCATGCACCTGAACACACCTCCCTGTAAGACTAGTACGCCCATGGGCGCAAAGATGGGCGCAAAGATGGGCGCAGGTGCGTTTGCTATTTTAACGACGCGGGCGCTAGACGAGAAATTGACAACTGGGTCGGTCTTAAACTAGCAAAGACACTTGCGTCGGGCTCTGAGCTGCGCTGCACCGGGTGCAAGATAGGGCCCTGAATTGTAAATGTTAAATTCAGGTCGAGAGTCTTTTGATAGTAACCGCTGTTGGAACGTTAAGTATTTTACAGGTAGTGTATTGTTTAGTTATTTTACTTTATATACATAATTAAACATAAAGTAGAAATCAAATGTCTAGGTTATTTATGATGGGTGTTGTATGCCTCTAAGTGAATGTCTGTCTGTTTTTTAAAGGATTTTACACACCGGGGACGTTTATACGTGCTATTAATTAGCACGTTAGTTGGAGCGAATATTACACGGCGATAAAGAAATGCAATTTATTTCTCGGAACGTGGACGGTTTTTCTGAGCTTTTCGCACGGCAAATAAAACATCACCCAATCACGTTGTGGGGCGCCCTGGTAGCTCACCTGGTTGAGCATGCGCCCCATGTACAAAGGCTCATTCCTTACCACAGCAACAGCAGGTTCAATTCCGACCTGCAGCCCTTTGCTGCATGTCATTCCCCCCCCCCTCTCTCTCTCTCACTCTCTCCCCTTTCATGTCTGTCAGCTGTCCTGTCGAATAAAGGCCTAAAAATTCCCCCAAAAATTATCTTTAAAACAATCACATTGTGTTGTTTAGTTATTATGAGGATCATAATGTAACAACAGGAGGCTGTATCTGGGCAGCGTTTGCCAGAGACACTCTTTCCGTTCTTACCTTTCACAATAAAAGCCCTAGACATATAAACTACACTGCCAAATTAAATTCACTTAGAGTTTACAGTAGCTCAGTTTTAGCTTTGCTGCCAGTATAAATGGTTTAAATGTGAAATATTCACAGGCGATTCTGTAACATTTTCCTGTCGTTTATTTATCAATCCCCCCGGTGTGTTTGGGAAGATGTTTTGTTTCATGTTCCGAAAAGGCTCAATAAACCCACAGCATATTATTAGTTATATTTGTTATCCCTCCTGTTGTCCTCGGGTCAAATTTGACCCATTTTCAAAAAGTTTCTATATCAGGAATTTGGGTTTCTTTCAACCAAATTGTCAAAAAGAATAACGTGGATGGTTCCCTACAACGCTCTTCACAAGTCAAATGAATTATCAGTTCACTACTTTCATTGAATCTGGGTGTTTTGTTTAATTTTATAGCATTTGAAGAAAAATTTATGAAAGAATGTTGAAAAACATGACAAACATTTGGGCTTGATGGTGTTTTAAGCCCCCAACGTCTCCTTCAACGCAGCGCTGCGACCGTTGACTTCAAGGCACCTAACCCTAACCTTAACCATAACCATAACCATTGCATAATACATCTGAGGCTTAAAACACCGATAAACACAATTTGGGAAATAGCTTTTAAAAACATGGGGAAAAAACAACAAAAAAAGTCCCAAAAAAAGCACTGCAAAAATCGACAAAAACATCAGAAAAAGTGACAAAAAAATGTCAGGAAAAGCTTCAAAAACTTAGAAAAAAAAAAGTTGCACGGTCGACGCAAAGACAATACGAGCGTTAAAGACAATATTAAAGGTGCATTCATGTCCTCTGTAATTTGATCATGTTTTAAGTCGTATTGTGTGCTATGATTTCTTTGTCACCAGGCTTTCTTTGATAAGGAGTACATTACGAGCCACCCTGAAGACACAGAGAAAATCACACAGCTCAAAGACCTGATGCAGGAGCAGGTGAGACCTTATCTAACCAACTCTATGCTCCACATGTGTGCTCATTTACAAACCTGATTTAAGCGCCAGACAGAAGTTCAGAGGTTCACCACAATCATTATGAGTTATCCTACAGTCACAGAGAGTAACCACTAAAGTAGAACCGGGTTGTGAGTCACAGGAGAGAGTTTTCAGAAAGCTCAGAGCGAGTGAAACGACTAACATCGACTCTCTCGCTGCACAATAAAAGCATTACCCAACGATTCCTCCCCCGCAGGTTCACATCCTCGGAGTCGGCTTGGCCATGCACGAGAAGCTGGTGCATCCAGAAATGCGTCCCCTGCACAAGAAGCTGATCGATCAGTTCCAGATGATGCGGAGCAGCCTCTGCCACGTGAGTGCAGCAGAACATTCACACCAGCAGAGTTTTACTTTATTAGATTTTTAAGGGGAAACACTACAGGTCAACTAGTCTATATATAATATACCGGTATAGTATATATAATAAATATTTGAACTAATATAAATTACTATGAAACTTCCCCGGTTGATAACTTACTTCAAGATGATATTTTTTTGTATTAGAATTTTTCTGACAATTTAAATATGCAAATGAGGTATTCTTCTTATTAAATATGCATTCAGTTGCATACATTTCCAGAACAGAGTGTAAACATTGGATAAAGATCCTGTTACGTTTGTTGACATATTAGAGTCAAAAGTGGCGAGGAGATTTTGGATATCTCTTTTTATCACTCCACAAATCAGAAAATTCTTTCAGAAGCCAGAAAACAAATCCATTTTCTACATGTTTTATGAATAAAATATTGTATAAATCAGGCTATGAATGACATTTGAACAAAGACTTATGGATAGGAAAGAATGTGGAAAGTTTGGTGTTTGTAGGTTCTGCTGAAGTGGAGATTCTGAGAACAAAACTTCTCAAATATCAGATATATCACCATCAAACTTCACCAGTTGATAAATTACATTAGGACATTTTCTTTATTGTATTACACGTTTTCTGAAATGTGAGGCATTATCTAATGCTAACTTGTGTTGAATTTAAGACAAATCTACAGACAGACAAAATGAAGTAAAATAAACACATGAATGTGTATTTTGGATGTTTGTTTTCCCACTAGTCTGAAAAAAAGACGTTATGGAAGCAAAATAGCTAAAAAACCTAATATTTTATGATGATATTTTTTGCCTCTACTCTCCACTTAACTGCAGAGCTTAGAGGAGAAAAATGATGAGACGCACAAAACTTTTGTAAGCTCACCGTGATCCAAAATATGATTGGACAAAACTAAACCAGTGTTGAGTCCAGAAGAGGGTCTTTTCTTTTGGAACCGTGCTGGAAGGGTGGATCATCATCACAGCGAAGGACGCTAATTAGTAGCTTCTTCAAAGAGAGAGCAATCGGGCTTTCAGCAAAGAGAAGTGTGTCGCTGCTTGGAATCGTGTTTCAACTTTGAACGTTTCACCTCTTCTAGGTCCCAATTAATCCAACAATCTGACATGTGAATGTGTCTGCACAGCGCTTGTGTCTTGGATTTATGTGTGATGTAATGTGTGCGCATGTGGGGGGGGATGTAGGGGTCTTGTGTGAGGTTAATTGAATGTTAACCGGGGTAAACTGCATCTGTAATATGTGCGAGCTGCCCAAGACAGATTTCCCCTGAAGGAGACAATAAAGGGCATATTCTTGTCTCAATTTTGGCACACGATATGTGGATGAATGCACGTGGGCGGTGTGAATATTCAGAGCAGTGTTTCTATGTGGCGTTGCAGGGTCTGCCCGGGTTAGAAAAGGCCGGTTCAGGAGCCAACACTCCTAGAGGGATCCTGGCCTCTCACAGCCCCATGAGCCCCGAGAGCTTCAAACTCATGCACCAACACGGGTCAGCAACACACACACACACACACACACACACACACACACACACACACACACACACACATTCACTTCATCCTCAAGTGAGACGTCGCGTCCTCATCACACTGTATAGACAACACTAGGACTGCAACTAACGATTAGTTTGTTAGTTTTAGTTCATTTCTTTAGTTAATGTCTTTGTTTAACGAGTGATTATGATTAAAGGGAGTTAATGTGTCTCTGTGACAGTAGATACTGTGCGTTATTGTTTTAGTTTGATTTCTATTTTAAACTAGCCTGACGTGGTCTGATACTGCTCCATTGGGCTGTGATTGTGTGGCGAGTTCAACCCAACCAGGAAAGAAAATGTCTCTGCACTCAATTGGATAGACCTACAACCAATCAGAGCAACGGACTATGTGGCGTATGTTGAGCGACAAATAGTTGTCAACAGAAATCAACTGCTAGCTACCGCTGATGTTAGCTACTAGCCGATAGCCCTGGCAGTTTGGAAAACGCTAATGACGTTACATCCATGTTACAGGCTTTACAGCATACATACATCCCTTGGATGTATCATAAGATAATACCATGGCTGTATTAATAGAATACATGGTGAATTACAACCATTAGCTATACCCATTATTATAGCTACAGGACCTCGGGAGAACCGTAATATGAACATAGGCAGGCAGGCGGGCGCAGTCCCGTGGGTCTGCTCGCATTCATGATGCACGTTCATCATGCCTAGTTTAGGCATTGATGAAGTCTTTCTGGGCCAGAGAGGTGCAGTTCCACCATTAACCGCTAAGCCCATGGTGGATTTTAGACATGGCGCTCTTCCTGGGGGCTTGATCTCAATTCTCCAGCGGCAGCCATCTTTGTTGTACGAATTCAACCCGAGCGCTCTTTGGTGACGTGGTTGATTCCGTTACTGTTGATCATCTGTCCATCATCGTATAAAGCCCGCCCTGACAATTTGATTGGTCCCAACAGCTCTTGTTTGAGCATAGTTGCTCCACAACGGATCAAGTCCAGACCGAACTTCCCGGCCTCAAATGTTGTGGGCGGGGCTAAGTTCGGCTGGCATCCAGGCTAATTTTAAATGGCACTGAGTCTGTGCTGTCATCTGTCAGGTTTATTGCATTTTAATGAACGATAGAAAGTTTATTCAGTGACTGGCTTTCATACATTTCTTTGCACGTTTCCTTTCGCTGTCTGGAGAGTGAATCAACCCGAGATGTTATGACCTAGGACTGCAACTAAGGATTATTTTCATTGTTGATTAATCCGTTGATTATTTTCTGGATTAATCAATAAATTGTTTGGTCTTTAAAATGTCAGAAAATGGTGAAAAATGTGGATCATTGTTTCCCAAAAAGCCCAAGATGATGTCCTCAAATGTCTTGTTTTGTCCCCAACTCAAAGATATTAAGTTGACTGTCACAGAGGAGAGAAGAAACTAGAACATATTCACATTTAACAAGCTGGAATCACACACACACAAGTTTTACTTTTTTTTTCTTAAAGAATTACTTAAACTGGTTAATCTATTATCCAAATAGTTGGCAAATCATTTAATAGTTGACAACTAATCAATTCAGCTTTGCAGCTCTAGTCAACAGACACACAACTTCTCACCGTCCGCTCCATCTTTCTTCACAAGCTCACCACTGATTTCATCTGCTGTGTCTCTCTTCGACGATCTTCGCTAATTTCCTCACTGCATCTGTGTTTGTTCTACGGTCTTCTGCACACATCACACTTTCTGAAATTCTACCATTGTCCTTTTCTCTCTCTCTCTCTCTCTCTCTCTCTCTCTCTCTCTCTCTTTGTCGTTTTCTCTCTTTCTTTCTTTTCGTCTTCCTCTCCCATCATACCACCCCATATCTTGCTTCTTGCATGATCTTGGCTGCAAACTCCTGCATCGCTCTCATCCCACCAAAATACTACATGCATGTTTGGGTTGTTGTTTGGGTTGTACTATGCATGGCTCCTCGCTCTGTCCTTTTTTTCCTCTCCTCCCTGTGCTTCTACCCCTTCTCTCTCTCCCCCCTACCCTCCTCATCTTCTCCCTCCATCCCTCTCCTTCTACGCTCCTCTTTCTTCCCACCGTCCCTCCTTGGTCCCCTCCTTGGTTCCCTCCTTGGTTCCCTCTTTCGTTCCCTCCTTGGTTCCCTCTTTGGTTTCCTCTCTGTTTCCCTCTTTGGTTCCCTCCTTGGTTCCCTCTTTGGTCCCCTCCTTGGTTCACTCCTTGGTTCCCTCTTTGTTTCCCTCCTTGGTTCCCTCTTTGGTTCCCTCCTCCCAGTGCCATAGCTGTTTTGACTCCGGTGCGCAACTCCTCCTCCTCTCTCTCCTCTCACAACTCCAGCGAGACAGGAAACGTCGGCAGCCTGCTGATCCTGGCTGACGGCATGGTGGTGGAGCACCCTGAGGACTTCTACCGCATGCAGGTCAGTGGTTCCCTGCGCTGTCGGGGTCAATGAAAGAGATGAAATAACACCACTGATCCACAGAGAGAACATTATCATGGAACAGCAGCACAACGATGGTTTAAAGAGGAAGGAAACTGAAAAAACAGCTTTAGCTAGCTAAAATCTATCTACTAGGGCTGCAACTAACGATTATTTTCGGATTAATCGATTGGTTGTTTGGTCTATTAAATGTCAGAAAATTGTAAAAAAAAAAAAAATGTCGATCAGTGTTTTCCCAAAGCCCTAAGCTGCGTTCATGCTGCAGCAGTATTGTGTAAAGTCAATTTACTTATTACTACTTATTTACTTGCTGTCACTACTTTCTCCCTGAAGGCGAGCCCCTCCTCCTCCAGCCTAAGCTCCACCCACTCCGCACCCTCTCAGATGATTAACTCCGCCCCTTCCACCATCAGAGGTAAACGGCTCAGATTCAGTACGGTTCACATTCAGGAGGTCACAGGAGACTAACGGAGAATTTATTATTTTTTATTTTTTTTTTTAACACATGCATACACATTTGTTCATATCGTATCTCCTGTCTGTCTGTCTGCCTGTCTATCTTTCTGCAGTTGGCTCTCCTTCTCTGCCGGGCAAATACAGACACAACAGAGAGATGCTGATGCTGCTGCCGCCACACAGAGAGAGACCGAGCAGCGCCATGTACACCAACATCACTGAGAATGGACAAGTACGGAGGGCTGGGAGTGACTTTCTATTCAAGTTTTGAACCTGTATTTATCTGTACTCCATCTCTCTTTATATCCCTCTGTGCCAGCCGGTGATTCTATTTTATTGTGTGATTGGATACCTTAATGTTTGACGTTTTTCTGTCTCTTCCTCTTCAGCCAACGAACTTCCAGCGAGCGTTGTTCCATCAGGTGATCGGTCCATGCAAACCCTGCAGTGACCCTAACCTCTCCGTCGCTGAGAAAGGTGAGAGCTCAAGCCACTCTTTCACACTAAAGCCTGATTTAAGGTTCTGCGTTGAATCCACACCATAGGTATGTAGGTACGCAGGTACACGTAGACACAGACCCTACGCCAAGGCCTGACATGGACCTCTCCAGAAATGGAGGCGCCTTCTTCGTGTACAACATGATATCGAAGAGAGGGTTCACTTTTCAAACAAAGTGTCTCCCATGTGCTTTCCGACCGTGGTCAGAACAGGGGAGACACTTTTTTTCTCCATCAGTACTCATTCCCAAGCCAATCCACGTCACTCTCTCACTCGCTCTACCACACACTCCCCACACACACACACACACACACACACACACATACCCGCTCTGCTATTTTCTTGAAGACGTACACCAGATCGACATATCAACGCACAGGTATAAATCTTCACAACGGCGTCGGCTCTGTGTAGAGCTACATATTACTATCAGCCTTTACAGTACAGTGAGCAAAATAAGGTGTAAAATATCAGTCTATTTATCTCTTTCACTCTCCTTTCTTTCTTTCCTCTCTTCCTCCCACCATCCCTTTTCCTCCCCTAACTCTCCTCTCCCTCTCCCTCTCCTCTCCTCTCCCTCTCCCTCTCCTCTCCTCTCCCTCTCCCTCTCCTCCCCTCTCCTCTCTCTCCTCTCCTCTCCTCCCTCTCCTCTCCTCTCCTCCTCTCCCCTCCCCTCCTCCAGTCCTAACCACTCCCAGCAGTTGGAGTTTGGACAGTGGTACCAGAGAAGCCCTTCCATTCCTCTCCGCTCACGTCGGCAGTGTCCTGGCACCTCCGGTTCCCCCACGCAACCTGCCTCACGGTATGACGCTCTGCTGTGTGTGTGTGTGTTATATTGTGTGTTTTGTGTATGTGTTGAGTCACCGGCGTGTTTTGTTTATGCGTGTAAAGTGGCTTTGTTTGTTAAGTATGTGTGTATATTTTTGTGTTGTTGTTGTTGTTGTTGTGTTCATTTTCCAGTCAGAAATGTCCCTGTTGGTCTACTTTGGTATGAACATCAGCCTACATCATTTTATTACTTGTTTAACTTACTTACTTAAATTACTTTTATAACAGATCAGATAATTCCAGTTAGGAGCGGCTAAGCTCCGCTGATAAAACAACAAATGTTTGAGCTTCATCATTATCTTATAGAATTTCTGATGTTGCAATGAAGTCAAATTAAACACAGTGGAATGTGAGCCGCTCAATTTATCTATTGTCAGTAATTCATGTGACACGTTCTGCTAATAATACATCTTGTTCATATCACTCACTAAGTGGTGAGTTATATTTCTCATGCAGAGGATGTACAAGATCATCTTTCGAGGCTCGGCAGAAAGTGATTTTTAAGCGTAGGATTTGGTCGAACTGACCCTTTTAAAGGACAATTTAGGCGCAAAATGAACCTAGGGGTTAATAACAAATGATTACAGAGTCGACCGTTCTCTGGGATTTGTTTTCATGCTAATCGAATGTGACCAGTTTTAGCGCGAACCATTAATTAGCTTATAACGCTAGTCTTCGGGGCACGGGTAAAGTAAAAATATATCGCTATTTGTATACCACTAACAAGACTCAAAATAGCACCACACTTCCACGGTAGCATAATGAGGGTCCCTAAATGTAAATCGAAGCATTGAGAACTTTGTAAGTGTACAGACAGTTTATTAAAAAGATAGTTTAGAAAGACAGTACCGTTCACGTATACAGGCAAGCGCTATACTTTACCCGTGCCCCGACGACTAGCGTTACAAGCTAATTAGCGGTTTGCGCTAAAACTGGTCACATTCGATTAGCATGAAAACATATCCCAGAGAACGGTCGATTCGTGTGTTATTATATGTGTTATTAACCCCCTAGGTTCATTTTGCACCCGAATTGTCCTTTAACTTTTCTGTCTGTCGATGCAGATGTTTTATTTATTATTTATATACTCAAAACCATTTGATCAGCTCCCATTTAAAAAGTAAAAAATAAAAAAATCCCCAGAAACTGGAGTTTAAAGGAGTTAAAGGCTATTTGAAAGAACCCCCTTGGACCACAGACCGTATATAAAGATGGACCACACGTCTCCACTTCCTCCCGCCGTCCAAACTGAAGCCAAAATCTGAGATCACAGAGTCTGTGCAGTAGTGATCAAGGCCATGGAGCCGCGGTATCAAAGCCCCGCCCAATCGCGAGTCAATCCCAGCTGCCAATCATGACGTTTCAGCACGTTTTTATAGCATCAAATAACTAATCCACACACAATAAAACACTTGAACTAGGGCTGAGCGATATGGAGAAAATCAAATATCACGATATTCTTGACTAAATACCTTGATGTCGATATTGTGACGATATTGTAGGATTGACAATTGGTGCTTTAACAAAATATTATTTACACAATGAGATTTTTGATAAATAATCATCAGCAATGTCAATTTAATGACAAAGCATGTAAAGGCAAATAATAGAACAGCTAGAACTTCTATTTGTGCTAAGTTGAGAAAACGATATCCAATATTACGATATCCAAAATCTAAGACGAAATTTAGTCTCATATCACGATATCGATGTAATATCGATATATTGCCCAGCCCTAACTTGGACAAACATCAGCGTGATCAGAACTACCTCAAATGACAGAAACCATCTTTGGGAAACATTTATTTGGCGATCCAGATGTTTGGGCTTCACATTTGGGGAGCTGTCATGTCGACCATCTTTTTTAAAACAGCTGCTTCAAACTCCTCCCCTCCTCCACACACTCCTCCACCTCCTCTCTGCTCCAACCTCTTTCCTCCTCCTGCCCACATCTACAGTGCCTTGCGAAAGTATTCGGCCCCCTTGAACTTTTCAACCTTTTGCCACATTTCAGGCGTCAAACATGAAGATATAAAACTGTAATTTTTTGTTAAGAATCAACAACAAGTGGGACACAATCATAAAGTGGAACGATATTTATTGGATATTTCAAACTGTTTTAACAGATAAAAAACTGAAAAATTGGGCGTGCAAAATTATTCAGCCCCCTTAAGTTAATACTTTGTAGCACCACCTTTTGCTGCGATTACAGCTGTAAGTCACTTGGGGTATGTCTTTATCAGTTTTGCACATCGAGAGACTGACATTTTTGCCCATTCCTCCTTGCAAAACAGCTGGAGCTCAGTGAGGTTGGATGGAGAGCGTTTGTGAACAGCAGTTTTCAGTTCTTTCCACAGATTCTCGATTGGATTCAGGTCTGGACTTTGACTTGGCCATTCTAACACCTGGATATGTTTATTTGTGAACCATTCCATTGTAGATTTTGCTTTATGTTTTGGATTATTGTCTTGTTGGAAGACAAATCTCCGTCCCAGTCTCAGGTCTTTTGCAGACTCCATCAGGTTTTCTTCCAGCATGGTCCTGTATTTGGCTCCATCCATCTTCCCATCAATTTTAACCATCTTCCCTGTCCCTGCTGAAGAAAAGCAGGCCCAAACCATGATGCTGCCACCACCATGTTTGACAGTGGGGATGGTGTGTTCAGGGTGATGAGCTGTGTTGCTTTTACGCCAAACATAACGTTTTGCATTGTTGCCAAAAACTTCGATTTTGGTTTCATCTGACCAGAGCACCTTCTTCCACATGTTTGGTGTGTCTCCCAGGTGGCTTGTGGCAAACTTTAAACGACACTTTTTATGGATATCTTTAAGAAATGGCTTTCTTCTTGCCACTCTTCCATAAAGGCCAGATTTGTGCAGTATACGACTGATTGTTGTCCTATGGACAGAGTCTCCCACCTCAGCTGTAGATCTCTGCAGTTCATCCAGAGTGATCATGGGCCTCTTGGCTGCATCTCTGATCAGTCTTCTCCTTGTATGAGCTGAAAGTTTAGAGGGACGGCCGGGTCTTCGTAGATTTGCAGTGGTCTGATACTCCTTCCATTTCAATATTATCGCTTGCACAGTGCTCCTTGGGATGTTTAAAGCTTGGGAAATCTTTTTGTATCCAAATCCGGCTTTAAACTTCTCCACAACAGTATCTCGGACCTGCCTGGTGTGTTCCTTGTTCTTCATGATGCTCTCTGCTCTTTAAACGGACCTCTGAGACTATCACAGAGCAGGTGCATTTATACGGAGACTTGATTACACACAGGTGGATTCTATTTTTCATCATTAGTCATTTAGGTCAACATTGGATCATTCAGAGATCCTCACTGAACTTCTGGAGAGAGTTTGCTGCACTGAAAGTAAAGGGGCTGAATAATTCTGCACGCCCAATTTTTCAGTTTTTTATCTGTTAAAAAAGTTTGAAATATTCAATAAATTTCGTTCCACTTTATGATTGTGTCCCACTTGTTGTTGATTCTTCACAAAAAATTACAGTTTTATATCTTTATGTTTGAAGCCTGAAATGTGGCAAAAGGTCGAAAGGTTCAAGGGGGCCGAATACTTTCGCAAGGCACTGTACTTCCCTCTCTCTCTCCGTTTCTCTTTCCTTCTTTCCATCTTCTTAAGGCTGATTTATGCTTCTGCGTCGATTTGACGGCGTACCCGTGCAGACCCCTCCGAGCCCTCTGCCGTAGCTCGACGTGCATTTATAATGACAAATGATTCTGATAATTGAATATTAAAAAAATAAAATAATAACGGACAAAACCCCCTTCAACCATGTTCAGAGTGTTGCCGCTGCATAGTTTGTCCACCAGAGGGCGCTCTACAACCTCCCTGTTGGCAACACTGTGATTTTGTTGTTGTTATTGTGTTTTTGTTCAAAGGACTTTAAGTTTCATATCTTAAGTTAGTTTTTATTATACATTTTATTTATCAGAACTTTAATATATTTTGATGTTCCTCTGTTCTGTTGAGACAACAAAACAAACAAGTTTATTTTTAAACGGCATTATCATATTATTTTAGTGAGGACTGTTGGCATGAGGAATGAACTGAGGAATGTTAGGGAAATCCGTTTATGTTTTGTTACGCATTTCTGGATTTTTTTTTTTAAATATATCGGCCGATATATCGGAATATCGGATTTTTAAATCATCAAATATTTGTATCGGTATCGGCCTTAAAAATCCTTTATCGGTCGGGCTCTAAAACTGACGGGGGTTATCCGTTGGTAAAGTGTCTATATGTCAGGAACGTTTTGAAATTAGCACTTCGCCAGCAAGCAGTACTTTGTGGGCAGTTGTGCTAAAGTTAGCATGCTAACATAACATAAACTGGCTGGCAGACACCTCGCAAATAACTTCCGACTTATCGCCCCCTGGCATTATGGCGGTGAAACGCACCGCGATGCAAAGCAACCCCGACGCAGAACTCCGAAAGGGTCGTGACGCCATAGGAGCAACGGCGTAGCTACGGCGTGGAGTTGACACAGAAGCATAAAACAGCCTTTGCTCTTCTTCCCCCTCGCGGTTGTGGCTAGAATGGATAAAGCTCAGCCGGAAGTTGCGCAAAATGACGCTTAATCTCACAAAATCTCGGCTAAAATAATAATATTTTACTTTCACCCAGTAAATACGTGTTCGTTCCTCGGGAGTGTCCCCGCAATCTTTTTCCTAAACTTAACTAGTCGTCGCCGTAGTTGTATCCCATCTAGCCTCAACCTCCTGCTCTTCTTCCCCCTCACCATTCTTCTTCCTCCTCCTCTTCCTCTTCTTCTTCTTCTTCTTCTCTGGTCTGAGGTGTGTGTGTACATCTCTCTCAGCCGATCCTGCTGTGTCTCCCCCTGTAGGGCAACACCTGTCGATGCACTTTGACGCTTTCCACCACCAGGTCAGCGACCTCCCTCCAGCTCTCCCCGCGCGCTCCTTAAGAAAGGTATCCTCCTCCTACTCCTACTCCTCCTCACTCCTGATGTTGGTCTGAATGATTGTCTGTCTGTCTGCTAGTCTGTCTGTATGTCTGCACTCCCCAAAGAAAGGCTAAGAAAAACTGATTTTATGGTGTTGTGTGTCACCGTAACAGAAGATTAAAGAAATCAAAGGTTGTCTCCCTCGTGTCTGTCCGGTTTCCCGTTTGTAGTTTCTGCTTTTTCTCACGGCAGATACCTTCCTCTTCTTTTCTTTTTTTTGTCTGTCTTTTTTACTCCTCTAACCTTCCTGTTGTCAGTTTGATTCCTAAACTCAACAACATTTGACTTACTTCAGTTCATCCTGTCCTTTTTCTCTTTGCCTTTTTTGTCCCATGGCATGAAAATTTCACTTTATGAGGTTTTTAAACATTAATATGAGTTCCCCCAGCCTGCCTATGGTCCCACAGTGGCTAGAAATGGTGATAGGTGTAAACCGAGCCCTGGGTCCTGCTCTGCCTTTGAGAAAATGAAAGCTCAGATGGGCCTATCTGGAATCTTCCCTTTATGACGTCATAAGGAGAAAGGTTACCTCCCCTTTCTCTGCTTTGCCCGCCCAGAGAATTTGGCCCACCCATGAGAGAGAGAGACATCATAGCTTTCAAACGAGCAAAGTGGCAGTTGGTCAAGGCCACACCCTCCACCTTGCCCCCCCTCTCTCCTCAATAGCATTTAAAGCTATAGACACAGAAATGGCACATCCTAAGGAAAGCTCATTGTGGGACTGGCTCTAGTGGCTGTAATTCTGCACCAAGGCTGAATTTGGGGAAAGAGACTTCAGATACAGTATTAGGGGACCACTAAGGCCTATATAAAAGAGACTTCAGATACAGTATTAGGGGACCACTAAGGTCTATATAAAAGAGACTTCAGATACAGTATTAGGGGACCACTAAGGTCTATATAAAAGAGACTTCAGATACAGTATTAGGGGACCACTAAGGTCTATATAAAAGAGACTTCAGATACAGTATTAGGGGACCACTAAGGTCTATTTAAAAGAGACTTCAGATACAGTATTAGGGGACCACTAAGGTCTATATAAAAGAGACTTCAGATACAGTATTAGGGGACCACTAAGGCCTATATAAAAGAGACTTCAGATACAGTATTAGGGGACCACTAAGGCCTATATAAAAGAGACTTCAGATACAGTATTAGGGGACCACTAAAGCCTATATAAAAGAGACTTCAGATACAGTATTAGGGGACCACTAAGGTCTATATAAAAGAGACTTCAGATACAGTATTAGGGGACCACTAAGGCCTATATAAAAGAGACTTCAGATACAGTATTAGGGGACCACTAAGGCCTATATAAAAGAGACTTCAGATACACTATTAGGGGACCACTAAGGCCTATTTAAAAGCATCCAAAAAGCAGCATGTCATAGGACCTTTAAAACACTGCGTGAACGTGTGGTGCTACATGTTTTGTGCCACGAGCTGTTTTAAGTCCAAATTTTACATTTAAGAAAAATTAAATAATACAAATTAGCTGCAAGAGGTTGTTAGATGGAGTGACCCTACAGCTATCAGCTTGGTTATAGCAAATAATTTGGCTTATTATCAGACCCAAACGGAGTTCTCAGCAGTAATATCAGGCACGGTATTATGAGTGCAAACGATAAACATATGTTATGCCTTTTTAAAGCTATAGTGTGCAACTTTTTGATATTAATGAACGTCAAGCCATTGCCAAATGAGTTGCTACAAAGCTAATTAAGACTATCAGCTCCACACAACTCTCTCTGGATTTCTCAGTATGACTATGTTCAGAAGATTGTGTCGCCCGGCGACTTTCCCGCGCAGAAACTGAGAAAGGACAACAGCAACGTTCAGTTTTGGAGACAAAGAGGACATAAAACTACAAGATAATGACCTCTTCTGAAGAGTCCATCGTGTTTTTTTAATCCTCCGTGTCCTCCTTGGCTACTAGCAACTGTTTGGAGGAATCACATGAGGTCCCCTGGTAATACTAGTCGAAAAGGGCTACAATTAAACATACTTTTAACTCTCTTCTCTATCTCTCTCTCTTTCTCTCTGTCCCTCTCTGTGTGTCTCTCTCGCTGTCTGTCTCTCTCTCTGTCTCTCTGTCTCTCTCTCTCTGTCTCTCTGTCTCTCTCTCTCTCTGTTCCTCTGTGTGTGTGTGTGTGTGTGTGTGTGTGTGTGTGTGTGTGTGTGTGTCTCTCTCTCTGTCTCTGTCTCTCTCTCTGTCCCTCTCTCTCTCTTTGTCTGTCTGTCTCTCTCTCTCCCTCCAGTCTCCCCTGCACCCTATACCTGCCTCGCCCACCAGTCCACAGTCCATCCTGCATGGCAGTAACTCCACCCTGTCGGGCAGCGCCAGCTCAGGCGTCTCCTCCCTCAGCGAGAGCAACTTTGGCGGCCCGGCCTCCTCCTCCGACCGCCCGGCCAGCCGCACAGACACCCTGGAGTCCGTCCCCAGCAGCCAGGCCTGGACCACGGACCAGGAAGACCTGGACTCGCCCTACCAGCCCGTCAGGTACAGCCTCTCAGAGCCTGACGTCCTGGATGGAGTCAAACCCCCGCCCTGCCGCAGCCACTCCGCCCCGGGAGGCGTCACCCCGGCTCAGGCAGGCGGACAAATCCAGCCCCAGGCTCCGGGTCCGGCCTCCACGGGGGCTCCACAACAACAACAACAGCAGGACGGGCTGCCACACCCCCAACACCTCTACTATTACCACCACCACCACTTCCACCCGCACTACCTCCCCCACCACCCGCCGCTGTACCACCTCCACGAGCCGCCGCCGGCGCTGCCGCCCAAACCCTACCTCAGAGAGGGCTGTATCCCCGAGGAAGACCCCCTGAACAACACGCAGTCGGCCCCGCCCCCTCCCGCCCCCAGGCCCATGCCACGCAAGATCTCCCAGCCCATCATCGCCGCGACCAAGGATGAGCAAGCGAAGGTGGCGTGGGAGCACGGCGTCAGCGAGGAGTGAGACGCCAGCGGACGGAGACGGTTTGTAAGAAAAAACTTGTGGAATTAAAATAAGAATATTAACTCTTTTTTTCAGAAGAGAGAGAGAAAGGAGTGAGAGCTAGAGCCGAACTGAAGCTGAGAGATGTCTCCAAAAACTAAACTAATCTAAATATGTCTCCCCGTCCTCAGCAGCTCTGTGTTCTCCGCGTTCAACACCTGAAAATAAGATTTTTCCTTTAATAACCAAATGATCTTTCTCATGTCGCATCCTTCTGTGATCGCACCAAGCCTTGTTTGTTTCGGTTCAATCACGAACAACTATTTAATCACTTAAAATCATCATGATAATGTCCATATCTCTAAGTTCGGTCACACCTGTACTGAAATTCACAGAAATGTTTGTTAGTTATTGACTTATTTTCATTGATAACATTAATCAAACACCATTCAGAAGGTTTAAGAGTTCTACCCCGTTGTTACCTCGCTCTAAAGACGTTTAGACAAGCAGCACTTTAACAACACAAGGCACCAAAACAAAAGAATTATAATCTCCACATATTTTTATAAAAGAGGGACAATTATTAGGATGGGTTTATTTACTGTGGATGCTAAATGAGGATAGAGCAAATGAATTATAATAACAAAGACACGAGTAGGGTTGTCCTCGACTAAAGAAGTTCTTAGTCGACTAACATTTTGTCGACTAATCCATTAGTTGGTTTAATCCACAGATCTGTAGTTTCTCCACAGAGAAGAATGTAAAAGCACCACTTTAGATCTTGTGTTGATCAGAGATGTGCTCAGAAGTTTTGTTGAATAAGTCATTCAGCATGGAAAAAAAGCATAAAAAATGACTAATGGACTAAAGAAATCTTAGATTAGTCGACTAATCGACTACTGCTACCATCTACACTACTATGTTTTATTTTTTAAAGTGCTCATATTATGCTCATTTTCAGGTTCATAATTGTATATTGTATATTTTAGATACCAGAATAGGTTTACATGGTTTAATTTTCAAAAAAACACCATATTTTGTCATACTGCACATTGCTGCAGCTCCTCTTTTCACCCTGTGTGTTGAGCTCTCTGTTTTAGCTACAGAGTGAGGCATCTCACTTCTGTTCCATCTTTGTTGGGAGTCACACATGCGCAGTAGCTAGGTAAGGACTACAAGCCAGTCAGAAGCAGAGTATGAGGGCGTGCCCTGACAGTACCTAGGTAAGGACTACTAGCCAGTCAGAAGCAGATGAATGTTAATACAAAGTGATGCACGTTTGTCTCTGAAGTAAAGGCTGGACTACAATAGAGCTGTTTGGAGCAGTTTGTGAACAGTGTTTTCTGTTGGAGATGGTAAGTCCCTTTGGGGTGGACTTTGGGCTTTTTCACTTTGTAAACCTATAACATGCACAATAAAGATATATAACACAATAAAGGAAAGGGAAAAAGCCAAAAAACATAATATGAGCACTTTAAGCTGCATTTTGAGACAGGTGGAACTGTTGCTGAAAGGTCTGTAAGCTACCTAGCCGATAAGACCGGCTGACGTGCGTCCTCGTTTCCAAAGGTCTCCGTTTGTGTCCGTCCAGACTACAAAGCAACCCCGGAGTTTTCAAACCAAAACGGTGGCAGCACTGTTTCCAAATGTCTCCGTTTTAGGGGCTCGGAAACACCAGAGTAGTGTGGACGTGAGGCGTAAACATAGCAAAAGATATTTGTTTTTTAAACGTAGTGGTGTAGATGTCGACTAAGAGGGGGCAGCCCTAGACACGAGACTTCCACCGTAACAACCAATCAAACGACACATTGATAAATCAACAACAGACGACGAGCGAAAAGTATTTATATTGTACCAACAAAAGCATCAACGTATGTAGATAAATGTAAAGCAGTATGTAGAAGTATATAAATACCATTTATATTTAATTCTTACCCTTTTTGATTGAAGGTGAAACCTATGTAGAAATATGCAAGATAGATGGCTTTCTGAGCCGTTCGTAGCTGCTTGATAGGACATGACGTGCACTCGTTTGGAAGAACAGGAAGACGCGCACGCACACACACACACACACACACACACACACACACAGACAGTCAGGGGTCAGGAAGTCATTTTATTGAAACGTGATGTTATAAAGGCCTTGTTAACCTGTGAGGGATTTTCTTTTAGCTGCGGAGGGAAGGCCATTCATAAAGAATATTAACTATAATAAATATACACTTTTTGGGAATTTTTTTTTAATGAAAGTAATGAACTGTGATGACTGTACATTTTTTTAATTAATAAATTTTGTATGCATGTTCATTCATTGACAGCTCAAACAGATGATCCACAAAGCTAAAACGCACTGCTGGAGAACTTCTGTGCACTGATGTCTTTAAAGTTTAGAATCACCAACCATGTTGAAGCTACAAGATTTAATCTTGGTGTAAAAGTACTGTGAAGGATACTACTTTTCTATTTCGTTTTTTTTGTTTTGTATTAAAGATGTCAAACTTTTTACTTTTAGCCACCAGTTTGGATTAGGAACATGCTGTCGTGCTGTATAATCCGTCTAATCACTCCTCTCCTTTTATGTTTGTAATGAACACAAACTGAACTGTGAACAGCTGTTAGCTGTTTGTCTCACAAGATAGTCAAACATGCTCAGTGTTTTCTGCCTGATGCTGGATTACATTCTAACTCACAGCGATGGTGAACTGTGACTTTTGTGAGACGATTTATGTGCACAGACTTGAATTACAAAATTGTAAAGGTCCTATGGCATGAAAAAATCACTTCATGAGGTTTTTTAACATTAATATGAGTTCCCCCAGCCTGCCTATGGTCCCCCAGTGGCTAGAAATGGTGATAGGTGTAAACCGAGCCCTGGGTATCCTGCTCTGCCTTTGAGAAAATGAAAGCTCAGATGGGCCGATCTGGAATCTTCCCTTTATGATGTCATAAGGTGAAAGGTTACCTCCCCTTTCTCTGCTTTGCCCGCCCAGAGAATAGAGCTCAACAGTCCCGCCCCTCCTCTGAGAGACCTTGGGTTCCAGAAGTAAATTTCTCATTCATTTCTCCCATTGACGTCAGGAAAAATCCGTACATAAAGAGTTTTAGACCATGCCTTAGGCTGACCAGCTACGACGTGACTCATAAGCATACAACGTACCATTTTGAGTAAAGAAATGAACAGAAAATCCCCAAAAAGTCAAAGGTACAAGACTGTGTACATATCGTCATCTTAGAGCGAAGGAACTACTCATCCCATAAACCACCGCGCACCACTGAATAAAGGAAGCTAACATTAGTTTAGCTAACAGCTAATTCAGCTAACCGCTAGCTGAGACAGCATGTAATAACTTTAAAAGACCTTCAAAATAAAACCTGAAAATAACCGTTAACATATATAACAGCTGTTACGGCAGCTGTAGACGGCTTTACCCAGTGTTTAGTTTGAGTTAACGTTATTTTAGATTGAATCAAGCTGTCAGCTAGCGGTTAGCCGAATTAGCTGTTAGCTAAACTGACGTTAGCTTCCCGGTGGAGGCTAACAGCAGAAGCGTGGAACAGATTGTGATTCGTGCAGTGTTGTAAATCCTCGTGACAGATCGTGCAGGCAGCACAGATTGGGTACTGACACCCCCACCCCCCCCCCCCCCCTCCTCACCAGCACAAGTTCCACCAATCAGACGCATCACTGTGGGATTGTGGGATTGTTCAGGATTGTGGGTAATGAAGTACTTATCCAAGACATTGTGAATAAAAGACATTTATCTCAAAACAAGGGTAGTCCCCCATGATTTGTGGCGTCTCTATGAGCATATACAATCGCTGAGTCATGTCGGCATGCTGGTTTTAAGTCTATCATCGACGGTTACGATTTCATGGCTTATACTCCAATTTGTCAATGGAGAAATTGAATTGTACTTTTACTTCCGGAACCCGACTGTTGAGCTCTATTTGGCCCGCCCATGAGAAAGAGAGAGACATCATGGCTTGCAAACATCGACAGTATATAAGAATGGACCAACAGATCCCGTTGCTCTGGACGGAGACCAGTGAAAGCCATTAGAAGCACTTTTCCTGTGCTCACAAGCATTACTGCGCAGCCTCCAACTGAGAGAGACGACGTAAATGTGACGTGAGCAACGTGTCTGAAAGTTGTATGTCTTCTGGTAGCTGTGCCAAGAGAAATCTCAATCATTCCCAATCTTGCAGAGACGGAGAGCGTAGGAGATAACATGGACACAGGCTAATTACTGCTAACTAAAATGCCAGTTAGTTAGTCATTAAACTTAAACAGCTAATGTAAGTCAAAACTGTCTGTCTGCAAGCTTCTCCTGTACTATACGGTAATTTCTCTACTATGCGACAGTAAGTCGCGTGGTTATGACCCAATCGTTAGCCTATTTTTACAAAAACATCTGCTACTGGGCCATAACGTGAGGTACAAGGTAATGGAGCCTTTTGTACATTGTCGTGTTTCTTTAGAAATAAACAATGGACAAATAGAGTCTTTAAACGCTTCAGATGTAAAGTTATTTGCTGTCAAAGTGACGTCAAAATGAATGGCAGTCAATGGAATGCTAATGGGGGCTGAGTGCTTATTAGCATCAAAATGGCGCCATAGGAGGTTTGGGTTGTGAGGAGACGCTTACGCCCTTGCTTGCAAACGAGCGAAGCATGGCAGCTGGTCAAGGCCACACCCCCACCCTCCACCTTGCCCCCCCCCCCTCTCCTCCTCAATAGCATTTAAAGCTACAGACACAGAAATGGCACATCCTAAGGAAAGCTCATTGTGGGACTGGCTCTAGTGGCTGTAATTCTGCACCAAGGCTGAATTTGGGGAAAGAGACTTAAGATACAGTATTAGGGGACCACTAAGGGCTATATAAAAGAATCGAAAAAGAAGCATGTCAGAGGACCTTTAACGGACCTCTGAGAGAAATGTTTAAAGATATAGCTGGTGATATTCTGCATTATATTTTTTATTTTTGACTCCCACAGACACCAACCTGTTTCCATAAATACTAGAACACACAATGTGGATTAATCCGTCGTTGAAAATAGTCCCCAACAAACTACAGTGAACAGTTGTTAAATTAGATAGAATTACACAATTTATTTGTGAGGTTTTTTTTTGTTTTTTTTAAAGATTTGCATCTTTACTAGGGAACCAATTAGCCTGACATCGAGTGTCTGAAATTAACTTTTTGACCCGCCGGCCAAGTTGGTGGGTAGATGAAAAAAATTCAGCGGCCATGTTTTTGTAACGTCACAAAACCTTCTGGTCAAAATGATAGTGAAAATAAACCTGTTGTCCTTTAACCATCACCTGAAACTGGAGCTGTCATGGGACTGGTCCTCAGGTTACTTCTTGTTCTAATGTCTAATGTTTATTTTAAGGAACATGAAAAGCATCCAAATTGCAATTCTTCGTCCACACACAGAGGCTTAAGAGTCTGACACATGACTCAGCAGAGCAGTCTGAGGTTATTTCTGTCCGCAGCAGCTCAGCAGCTGAAAGGGAGTGAGAGGTCGCCTCTTTAGATAGTATCAGTCACAACAACGGAGAGAAACTCATCAAACAAATAGCAGTATCTATCTTGCTCCTGTCGTAACTACTATGGACACTATAAACCTAAATATAGATCGTAATAGCTGCTTGAACAAATGACCTATGGGAGCGTTTTTCGGGGGAAGACAGTCTCCTCTTTTAGCAAAGCACCAGTTAGTATAACAGTGAGCATGTTGTGACACTAAAACCACTGAACACACTTGTTTGTATTTCTTTGTCATCTGTAAATGCTGTAACGGATAAAAGGAATGTGAAGGGAACGCAGATAATCAGTGCACGGAGGTTTGTTTCTGTGTACATAAACAAGAAGTGTATTTATACCGATCATAAAAGGGCAAAAACCTTGTATACATGTAGATTGTGATTGTCTGTACTTTCTGATGTAAAACTGTTTTTAAACCTAATCAACTGCAAACAATACAAGTTCCTTTTGTCTAATTATTCAGATTATTTCAGGGCAGCTGTGGGAGGTTTATTATTTTTATTATTTTGTGTATTTTGCATCAATGATGAATTCAGATAGTGAGTTACTTTGATGGTTTTTCTTTGTACAATAATGCTAATAAGTATTTCTTGTATATAAAAGTCTTTATTGTGTTAGCATGGGTATAAACTGTGATGTGTATGACAGTAGATGTAAATACTCACGTTTTTTTCCTACTCACTAAACAAACTGCTGTGTTGTGGATTCATGATTAATGACAAACATTAAACAATAATGTTTTATTGACTCAGTTCTGAATTGGCCTACATTCATTTTACATGTTTAGAACAAGTTAAACTCTACACTAGAAGTATTCACGCAAACTAGCAATACCATAGTGTAAAAATATTCTGTTACATGTAAAAGCATTTAAAGTTGTACTAAGTAATAGTATTATCTGCAGGATTTACTTTAAAAGACAGGAACTCACTGTGAGGGCAAAATAGTCTATCAGAGATGGTAAAAAGTCATAGCATAGTATGTTGAAAAAATTCATAAAAAAAATTCATAGTATAGTATGTTGGAAAAATTCATTAAAAAACATCATAGTATATTATGTCGAAAAATTCATAAAAAGTCATAGTATAGTATGTCAAAAAATTCATAAAAAAGTCAAATTATAGTATGTCGAAAAATTCATGAAAAAAACAGTATTTTTTGTTGAAAAATTCATGAAAAAGTCATAGTATAGTATGTCGAAAAATTTCATTAAAAAAGTCTTAGTATAGTATGTTGAAAAATTCATAAAAAAGTCATAGTATGTCGAAAATTTCATGAAAAACTCATAGTATAGTATGTATAAAAAATTAATGAAAAGTCACAGTATAATAAATTTCAAGAAAAAGCCATAGTATAGTATGTTGAAAGATTTCATAAAAAGTCATAGTATAGTTTGTCGAAAAATTCATAAAAAAGTCATGGTATAGTATGTTGAAAGAATTCATAAAAAAGTCACAGTATGTCGAAAAATTCATAAAAAAGTCAAATTATAGTATGTCGAAAAATTCATGAAAAAAACAGTATTTTTTGTTGAAAAATTCATGAAAAAGGTCTTAGTATAGTATGTTGAAAAATTCATAAAAAAGTCATAGTATATTGAAAATTTCATGAAAAACTCATAGTATAGTATGTATAAAAAAATCATGAAAAAGTCAGTATAGTAGGTCGAAAAACTTCATAAAAAAAGTCGTATGTCAAAAATTTCATAAAAAGGTCATAAATAAATCGTATGTCGTAAAAAAAAAAAAAAGCCATAGTATAGTTTAGTGAAAGATTCCATAAAAAGTCATATTATAGTATATATAAAAATTCATAAAAAGTCATAGTATAGTATATATAAAAATTCATAAAAAGTCATAGTATAGTATGTCGAAAAATTTCAAGAAAAAGCCATAGTATAGTATGTTGAAAGATTTCATAAAAAGTCATAGTATAGTTTTTAAAAAAATTCATAAAAAAAAGTCATAGTATAGTATGTTGAAAGAATTCATAGAAAAGTCATAGTATAGTATGGCGAAAAATTCATAAAAAGGTCATAGTATATCATGTTGAGAAATTCATGTAAAAGTCATAGTACAGTATGTCGAAAATATTCATAAAAAAAGTCATAGTATAGTATGTCGAAAAAAGTCATAGTATAGTATGTTGGAAAATTTCATAAAAATGTCATAGGATAGTACGTCAAAAAAATCTTTAAAAAATCATAGTATAGTATGTTGAAAAAAGTCATAAAAAGTCATAGGATAGTATGTCGAAAAACTTCATAAAAAGTCATAGTATAGTATGTAAAAAAAAGTCATAAAAAGACATAGAATAGGATGTTGAAAAAGTC
This sequence comes from Zingel zingel, assembly GCA_023566125.1. Classification (NCBI taxonomy): domain Eukaryota; kingdom Metazoa; phylum Chordata; class Actinopteri; order Perciformes; family Percidae; genus Zingel; species Zingel zingel. Next base: position 30,963,435 of record CM042319.1, read on the forward strand.
ATAAAAAGTAATAGTATTGTATGTGATGAAAGACAAAGACAAACAGATTACATTTAACTTTATTGTCATTGCACAGAGTACATGTCCTGAGACCGTGAAATGCAGTTTAGCATCTAACCACAAGTACAAAAAGCAGTAAAGTGCAGAGTAATGTACAGACTTCATAAAACATGGAATTAATAGAATTTGGAATAAACAGAACGAGGTGTGAATACACTAAGATATATACTGTATAAACATAGTAAGCAGTGTAGCTAAAAGCATAAATTACAAAGTGCAGAGTGTAATTAACAGGTAATACTAACAGTGGACAATAAAATACATAATAAAGGAGAAGGCTGAGGGGAAGAAGCTGTTTCTGAGCCTGCTGGTCCTGGTCCTGTGAGTCCTCGCAGTTTTCACCCTCTGCAGTGATTTCTGGTACATAACAGAGCAGTTGCCATAATGAACTGTGATGCAAACACGTAATCCTATTGCAGGACTTAAATACCTTAAAAATATAGTAAACAATAAAAAGGCATAGTACAGCATGTCAAAAACATCATGAAAAAATTATAGTATAGCATGTGGAAAAAGGTATAGTATGTCAAAATAAAGTCTAAAAAAAGTCACAGTATAGTAAGTCTAAAAAACGTCATAGTATAGTGTGTTAAAAAAACATAGCAGAGTATGTCGAAAAAAGTCATAATCATAGTATAAAATGTTGAAAAAAGTCATAGTATAGTATGTCGAAAAAGTCATAGTATAGTATGTCGAAAAAAATAATTTAAAAAGTCATAATATAGTATGTCGAAAAAATCATAAGTCATAGTATGTTAAAATAATTAAAAAGTCATAGTATAGTATGTCTAAAAAAGTCAAAAAACAATCATAGTATAGTATGTTTAAAAAAATCATAAAAAATACATAGTATAGTATGTCGAAAAAGTTTATTTAAAAAGTCATTGTATAGTATGTTAAGCCATAAATAGAACATGGAAAAGTCAGAATGGTGTAAAAAGGCAGAAAAAGTCACTGTATAGTATGCCATTAAAATTTGTATTCAAAAAGTCGTCATAGTTCATAGTTTCTCGAAGTGCGGCCCATAAAAAGTTTAAGAACTTGCAGATCAATGAGGGAGTCATTTAACAAATAACAATAATAAAAATGTCCAAAACTTCAAGAGCAACAAATGAAAAATGAAATATTACTGAAAACCAAACCCGGCCTAATTGTAGAGGATGTTGTTTTACTTTGTTACTCATAAACATTTTTAATTACTTGTGTATTGATAAACTATATTATACTTCAAATCAAGATTTTAAACATTGTTAAATTCACTTCAAACATTTTCTTCAAGATAAAAACATCCAGTCACTCAATTAAGGTATAAAATGTATTTATTGTCATAACACACAAAAAACACAATGTCTATTTTCTTTTCTTTTTTCTTGCGTAAAAAAATGAAAGCGGATGTATACACAGTGGTGAACGGTTGTCTCGCTGACACCAAATGTCTGCCACAACGCTGTATTCTGCACAGGTGGCCAACTTTTACAATGCTACCTCTCTCCATTTAGCCAAAGAACTTAGCTTCTAAACTCTTTGATTTAGCAAGACGATTTGCAATCTCCAACCATACGTAACGTCAACTTGGGACGAAAGAGTCGAGTTTATTCGCTCTAAACCAGTTGATGGAAACGCTTCTAATTCACTTTTTTTTTCCTTTTTTGCAACATTTTAAAAGTTCGCTTAATAATTAGATGGAAACATGGCTACTGAGAGAAAGATATGAGATCTGCTGATTGAACAGGTCCCCTCTGTTTAATCAGTGTTTCTGTAAAGGGTTAAAAAAAAAAAAACTTTTATTGAAAAAACCTGGACAATATATTTCACAGGCCCAATCATTTTTTTAAATATATATTTTATTTTATATTCACAATGAATACAGTATCAAACTGCATTTCACAAGCTGCACTGCAGTATAAGAATAACATTATGCAATGCCATAAGGCAGTCAGCCCACATGTGCCATAAAGACACCATTACATATTTGAATGCCTAAAAAATCCATTATACCTTCTTTTATCAAAAAATCTTCTCCAATAAAAAAAAACATACATTCCAAGTTAAAAAATATTTACACACAAGTAATAAAATAATTGAGGCAACATATGTTACAAAGTGCTTTAAATTTTGTTGTAGATTTCATTATGATCTGTTGGTTTTATCACAACTGTATCTTCATAATGATTATTAGGTCATTATATCTGGAAGCGAGTTCTTCTTTATTCAGAATAAAGGAATAAAGTCACTCTCTAGTTGACAACTTATTCAGACTTCTGAACTTTAAACCAGTTTTAGAGGAAGAGAAAATAGTATCAACCATAATTGCCTCATTTCTAAGCGTCCTTTGAGTTTTAGAATAATAGATTGAATGACATTTTTATCATGGTGTCATGTATACAACTATGGCCAGCCTGACAAGACACCATAAATTTATACAACAAAGAGCAGAGTGCAGCGTAGACATTTCAAACAACAGAAAGTACAGAAATAGAAAGTCAGCTTAAGTATCTTTTTACAATGAAACCATCAGACCAACATTATCTACAACTAACTTCTATCATCTGACATTTTGATTAATTCACATCTCATAAATATATATTAACTAGATTTATTTACATTTATAATATTTACATAGAACTTTTCATGTAAGAGATGTTACAAACTGCTTCATAAAACAGAGGATCAATATTTAAAAAAATCAAGTTACTTTAATTGTATCAGGTGAGTTTCTTTTTTTTTCTTATTACCACTTTAACATAGGTAATGATTTTTTTTAGGTTTTGTTCATCTCATTATCACTTTGGTAACTTTCACTCTTTTTGTTCAGTTTCTTTGGAGCTTCATCTCATTCATTTAGATGCTATAAAGTCCATAACAACAGTGTGAGAGGGAAAATATAAGATGAGATGGTGAAAAACAAGGTAAAATACTAAAAAAATAAAAGTGAACATGCAGAGAGCTGAACAATCATGTTGACCTACAGCGACATAAAATAAAAATCCCTGTAATAAACATGATCCTCGTGTAACCTATTTATATAGTTCTATTTTATAGTGATCCATTATCTGTTCAAGAAAATGTTCTATGTTCTATGCAAAATGTAACATTTTCTATTAAAGAAAAGATAGAAAATAAATATTTGTGTGTGCTGTAAAGTGGTTAGAAAAAATTAAATCGGAATCGGCTAAAATCGGTATCAGCAGGTCAAACTCAATGAAAAATCGGAATCGGCCTAAAAATTGTAATTGGTGCATCTCTAAATCCAACTAACGAAGGCAACGAGTACAAGCCATTCAGAGGTAGAGTAAAATGCCTTCGCCATCCCAGGAAACAAAAATGTTTCCCATCCGGAGCTAACGTTACTTGTTTGCTAACACAGCACTGTGAGCTGTTTATTTGTGCTACTTTGGGGAAACGTGTTTGGATGTAACATCTCTGAATGCTCTTCACATGAACTGTTTCCTTGGCTATTTTCCTGGTTGCTCAAACCGTTTCCCTGCTGACGAGAACCTGCAGCAAAGAAAAGTATACATTCCATAAAGTCAACTTTTATCTTACACAGATATTATTTTGGTGACCAAAACAAATAGATTTACATTTCATCAAAAGTCTATATACTAACAGGTTCATAGCCATGTTATAATAACCACATACAAAGGCTAGGATTCAAATTCCTTAGAATTAGACTAAACTTACCTCTATTGCAGTGTATTGTGATGATCTTTGTACGATCAAGCAGAACTTGAACTACAGCAACAGTCAGAGCTCCCAAAACAAATCCACCAAACATCAATCCAAAGACCACTTTACTGGATGAGTCCTCACCCACTTTCCCTGAAACACATCAAAAACAGCTGATGTAACTCAAACTGCATACCAGGTACAGCACACAGACTACACACAACACTTAAAAGGTGTCTAGAAATCTTTAAAACTAATAATACATGAACAAATTAAATTATGTCCTGATTAAACCCCCAAGAAAGAAATCTCACCACTGATATGAACAAAGGTCTTAGCGTGAGTCTGATGGCTGATTTCCTCCTGTGTTACTATACAGTGGTAGCGGCCGGTCTTGGTCACAGTAGTGTTGAGGGTGATGTAGTAGCTGTCTCCTCTTTCTGAGATCTGTGGTTCCTCAGCAGGAAGTGTGTTTCCAGCACAGTCCTGCCACTCTACTTTAGGTTTTGGAGCTGCCCTTCGGACCTCACACTGCAGCAGGGCCCAGTCAGCTGTGGCATCAAGTGTTGTTACAGATGGCACTGGAGTGGCAGCTGTGAACAAAGTTTAAACAAAGCTTATTTAAAGATGAATACATCAAAATAATAGAAATGTGATAATATAACATTGTTGTTTATGCCTGACTGTAGATACATTGTGAGAAGAACGTGCAGTCGGAATATGACGGAAGTATTTTCGTGGGCTCGGGATTCTCGTGTCACCATCTACTACACACTCCAGGAGAATTTGTTAGAACATTTTATATATATATATATATATATATATATATATATATATATATATATATATATATATATATATATATATATATATATATATATATATATATATTTTTTTTTTTTAAATTTTTTTAATTTTTTTTTTTTTTTTTTAAAGATAATTTTTTGGCCAGTTTAGGCCTTTATTTATATAGGACAGCTGAAAACATGAAAGGGGAGAGAGAGGGGGAATGACATGCAGTAAAGGGCTACGGATCTCCGTCACGACCGGAAGCGCTCCATACCCGCGCAAAGTCCAGGCCCAGATTATCCATAAGGGCACTTGGGCCAGTGCCCAGGGGCACCAACCATTCACAACCAGAGGGGGACACCAGATGAGACAGGCTTTAACAATATATTCCGTAAATTGTTATATTATTCACTTGAAATTGTTGAAAGACCATACATTACTTGTTAATGAACAGTAATTTCACAATAATAAAAAATAAATCAATATTACATGACCACTAACACTCCCCCTCCCCAATCTGTCAGAGTTGAGTTGGTCCACAAGTACGTGCAAATGTATCATTTGGAGGTTGGGAGGGGAATTTGGGGGGGGGGGGTTTAACTATAATCAAAAGTGGCCAGTTTAACCCCCCAAAAATGTTATAATAATGATGAATTATAATGATGTTATAAAAATTATAAGTGGTTGGCTTTCTTGATTCAATGTAATTGGCAAGCAAAGAAAATTGTTTTCACCCAAACCCCTCCACCTCTGGGTGAGACAAGCACACAGTTTTATTCAGTATGCAGAGAAGTAAAAGACCGGTTCACAGTCTGCGCTTCTTTTCCTAGAGAAACTCGTATTTCATTCAGAGGACTTCGTACAATAAATCCATATTCTTAGATCTTATATTGATAGTCTTTTATCCATATCTTATTCATTTTCGGTCCTTTTATTGTCGTTAGCTGTGATGTTAAAGCAGTTTTAGCTTTCCCATGATGCTTTTGAAAGTTTTTGACCAATCAGAGAAGGTGCTTTCAGGGCCCGTGAAATAAAGTCGGAAAAATACACATTTGACCGACCCACAATGCTGCAATACATTGTATTGATTTTGGCTTTTCGAATTGATAGACATTTTGAATTGAGACATTTTAATATAGTGCTCACTGCTCATATGCCTACATGTATGTAGTTGGATAAGTTAGTAAATTACATTTGAGAAATCCCCTTGATTATGTCTGATACTTTTGCCAGGAGGACAGCACGGGTAAAGGGGGGGGGGGTACAGTGCCCAGGGGCACCACATTGTCTTAATACAGGCCTGGCAAAGTCACCGTTTCTGGGTTACTGGACTACTAAATGCCAAGGCCCTGGCAGATCTCCAGGGCCTGCAGCTTGCCGCGATCTTTATCCATAGGATTTAAGGGACACTAGCAGCTAACGAAACCCCTCATATTCACATAAATGCATTAAATTAAAATCGGACACAAGCGTTAGCTTTGTAAGACCTTAGGGTAGCGGTTATATAAGTGGCGTGACTAAATTCAAACTGTAAATACACTATAGTTATGCCGGCAGCCGGCCAGCTCTGCGGAGCCCCGAGCCCCGGTAGTCCAGTAATCCAGAAACGGTGACTTTCTCCTGGGTATGGAGCGCAGCAGGCTGCCACTGTCTCGTTAAACTGTGTGGACCTTCTGAAGTCCGACATGTCTTACCAAATTATAATTAGCCATCAATTTTCCTAAAATGGCCCATATTTGAGCTTTATATAGAAGATTTCTCACATAAAAAATCTCAGAAGTGAATTTAGTAACGAAACATTGCAGTGTCTGAAATATGAGACCTGCTGTCTCGTCTCCAATGTATGTGCATGTGGTTCCTCAACCACTCAGCTCACAGCTCATCTAAATATTCATGAGCATACCATATTTGGAAGAAAAGCTCTCGTTCTAAATAGGGCCAAAACACAGGGATGCATAAGGCCCATAAAATAGCATTTGGGCAATTTTCAGCCCAACCAATGTTACATACCCTATTAGGAGACCTTAAGGAACAGTGTAAAATACCCTATATAATCATTCTATCACCCCTTTACAGTCCCTCCAGAAAAACGTGATTATGCGATCGCATAATTCAATGCATAATCAGCCAAAGTCTGCATATTTATGCGGGGGCCGCATTTTTTCAAATACGCCACACTTTCGCCGCATAAATTGCAGATTTCCGTGCAAAATATGTGGGGCTTGCATGATTTCATAATCCCCGCATTTTCGTTGCAAAAAAGTCCCATATATCTATGTTGTTTACATCACACAAGAGCAGCCATTTTCCGCTGTTGCCATGGGAATGTTATGAAGTGACGTTATGAAGTGACGTAATTACGCGACGTGAACATTATCGAAAAGCTGCAGACCCCGCGACGAAGCCATGATGAAACCGCAGTTTTTGCAAGTTCCCGCAATTTCATCGCATAAACTTGCATAAATATCCCGCATATTCCATTGCATTTTTTAAGAAAACGTGCCGCATAATCAAGGATTTTTGCCCGCAACAATCACAAAAAAAAACTCAAAACATTTTTCTGGAGGGACTGCCTTTAAGGTAAATTAAGCTAAAGAATGGATCTATAAAACAATTTCTATGGCACTAAAGTAAAGCTGAAACCAGTTAATCCTTCGTCATTTATCAAACAAATATTCTGTTTCCAGCTTCTCAAACGTGATCATTTTCTGCTTCTCTGTTTTATATCTTTGTAAACTATTAATATTTTGGGGGTTTGATTGTTGGTCAGATAAAACCAGACACTGGGACACATTGGGCTCTGGGACCTTGGTTGTTCATTATAAATAATGGTAATAACTCTTGGTCATTATAAATAATGGTAATAACTCTTGGTCATTATAAATAATGGTAATAACTCTTGGTCATTATAAATAATGGTAATAACTCTTGGTCATTATAAATGGTAATAACTCTTGGTCATTATAAATAACGGTAATAACTCTTGGTGATAAAACATTGACGGGTCGTTTAGAGAGAGTCAGACCTTCAAACACAGATCAGGAGAAATCATTGGTCAGTCCTGATTGATGATGTCACTGATTTCTACACCTGCAGCGTGTGCTACAACTCTGTCACCCAGAGGCTGGGTATTATTATTATTATTATTCTTCATAGATTCAGACACAATACCTTCACTTAAATAAATTAACCTTTAAAAACATTGTAAAGATCAGTGACAATCAAATTAGGACTCCCCTCATCTGTGTTTTAAGATAGATCAATGTAGATCTAAAATATATCTGATCAACAGATATTTTATCACAAAATTAGATACGGATCTGATGTATTCATATTCACTGTCAGGAAGAGTTTAACTTCTGGCTATTCTGTGAATGTGCTTCAAATATTATATCCAATCAAACAACAGTGAGGCCTTATAGAGAACCAAATCTGATGAATGAACTGAGACTGAAGGGGAGTGATCTTGTTAGCTTGTTAGCATGTAGTTAGTTAATCCCTGTCCCCCTCTGCTCCTGTCTACCAGCTACACTGGGTGACAACAACTGAAGTCAACATGAAGGTACTGCATCAGAAGATTTAAATGATACTGATTTGGTATATAGCACACATTACAGAAATTATAGACAGTGACATCACCTTGGATTTCTCCGGACCGGTCTTTGAATACAGATCCTGAAAGAGAAATGAAAACATTAAGTGGAGGGTGATGGTTTAATATCATGAACTAGTCGAATGATCTGAGCCTGATAATGGAGTTTCAACATCTAAAATGAAGCGGGGAAAACACCAGTAGAAGCACGAATCACACACACAGGTCATATTTATGATATAATGGGGGAGTTTAGACTATCAGCTAGTAACTAAATGGAGATAGCACTCATGTCCGTACAGCAAATATGAAGCTACAGCCGGCAGACGGTTAGCTTAGCTTAGCAACAAGACTGAAAGATGCCAGAACATGCAGCCATGCACCAACAATGAAAAGGAAGAAGAAGCAAACTAGTAAACATGGATGTAAAATACTCAAAACCCCCTTGGTCCAGGAAGCAGAGTGGTTAAAGCAAGCAGCAGCTGAGTTACCATTAGAGCAGCAGTAAGCACAGGCAAAGACTCAGTTCTTACACCATGATTTAGAAGATCTCGCAGGCAGCAGGACGATCAGTGGCACTGATTGGTTGCTTACATGCAAAGACAAGATCAGGTAGCAGCAGAGAAGAAAAAGATGGCAGGTCAATGTTTTATACCATAAGCATGACATGTGGAAACTACGAGAAACCTCCTGGTCCACTGTATAATTCTGAAATTGTAACTGTCTCAACATCACTGGGAGTGCTCCTTGTTGACAGATCGTTATTTAAACAGTGAAAATGTGCTCTGGATAGTTTACTGAGGTAGCTGCTCCCTTAAACCCATGACAAAACTATATATTTGCATTAAGACTAGGGCTGCAACAACGAATCGATAAAATTGATTATTAAAAAAGTTGGCAATGAATTTCATTATTGATTCGTTTTATCAATATGCCACTCAGTCGCGGAGATAAAAAAAAAATAATTGAGTTGAGTGGAGCAGCGCAGAGCACAAGAAAAGAAAAAAAGAGCAGAGCAGCGGTGGGGAGGGGGGGGGGGGGGGGGGAAGTCATCCAAGTCATCCAAGGTGTGGGAGCATTTCACACTAAATAAATCGAAAACGTGTTAATTGCAAGATAAGCAAAAGCGACATGGCACGGGCTCACCACGGTGATGATTCAGCCCCTAAAACGTAAACATGTTGGAGTCCTTGATGAGGAGGAAGGGAGTTCTCCAGCAGGGTAAAGTCACGACACAATCCTACTGTGGTTCCGTTCTGAAGTGAGGAACGTAACGTCTCTCCAGGAGCTCTTCTGGTGCTGGTGTGGTGTTTACTCGTTATCCAGCTTGACGAGCATGACAAGCTAGCGTTAGCTCGTTAATAATAATAATAGTAAAGTTAGCAAGCTAGCGTTAGCTCGTTAATAATAATAGTAAAGTTAGCAAGCTAGCGTTAGCTCGTTAATAATAATAGTAAAGTTAGCAAGCTAGCGTTAGCTTGTTAATAATAATAGTAAAGTTAGCAAGCTAGCGTTAGCTTGTTAATAATGGTAGTAAAGCAGGGGTGGTATAATTTGCAAGACTAAAGACACATTTTTATTCACTCGCCTTTTTTGGCCCATTAATCTATTGTCATGTATATATTCTGTGCTTTTATATATATATATATATATATATATATATATATATATATATATATATATATATATATATATATATATATATATTTGTGTGTGTTGTACCTTTTAATTTAATTTTAAAGTTTTTTTATAGCACTTGGTCATCTTAAGCTGTGTTTAAATGTGGTGTACAAATGAGCTTAACTTGCACTTACTACAATGATGGTAATAATTTCATGAATAAGCTTCAAGTGTGTGTGTGTGTGTGTGTGTGTGTGTGTGTGTGTGTGTGTGTGTGTGTGTGTGTCTGCTCTTTGGGTTACTTACCTTTACACAACTATTAACTAAAACAACAAGTATGTATGCAAGTATGTATTGAGTTGATGTAAATTAATTCTTTTTTGTTTTTTATCTGATTCATCAAAAAAATAAATCGACAGATTAATCGATTATTAAAATAATCGTTAGTTGCAGCCCTAATTAAGACATTCACAAAAACTCAACATGCGATTTATTTTTGTTTCATGTTTTGAGGTTGTTGTTTTATGTTAAGGTCCCATGGCATGGAAATGTCACTTTCTGAGTTTTTTTTAACATTAATACGAATTCCCCCAGCCTGCCTATGGTCCCCCAGTGAAGAAATGGTGATAGGTGTAAACCGAGCCCTGGGTATCCTGCTCTGCCTTTGAGAAAATGAAAGCTCAGATGGGCCGATCTGGAATCTTTCCTTTATGACGTCATAAGGAAAAAGGTTACCTCTCATGAGAAAGAGAGAGACATCATGGCTTGCAAACAAGCGAAGCATGGCAGTTGGTCAAGACCACACCCCCACCCTCCACCTTGCCCCCCCCTCTCCTCCTCAATAGCATTTAAAGCTACAGACACAGAAATGGCACATCCTAAGTAAAGCTCATTGTGGGACTGGCTCTAGTGGCTGTAATTCTGCACCAAGGCTGAATTTCGGGAAAGAGACTTCAGATACAGTATTAGGGGACCACTAAGGTCTATATAAAAGAGACTTCAGATACAGTATTAGGGGACCACTAAGGTCTATATAAGAGAGACTTCAGATACAGTATTAGGGGACCACTGAGGCCTATATAAAAGAGACTTCAGATACAGTATTAGGGGACCACTGAGGCCTATATAAAAGAGACTTCAGATACAGTATTAGGGGACCACTAAGGCCTATATAAAAGAGACTTCAGATACAGTATTAGGGGACCACTAAGGTCTATATAAAAGAGACTTCAGATACAGTATTAGGGGACCACTAAGGCCTATATAAAAGCATCCAAAAAGCAGCATGTCATGGGATCTTTAAAGGAACACGCCGACTTATTGGGACTTTGTCTTATTCCCCCCAGAGTTAGATAAGTCCATACATACCCTTCTCATCTCCGTGCGTTTTGTAACTCTGTCTGACCCCCCCACCGCTAGCCTAGCTTAGCACAGATCCTGGAGGTAACCGGCTCCATCTAGCCTCCTGCTCCCAATAAGTGACAAAATAACACCAACATTTTCCCATTTACATGTTGTGATTTATATAGTCACAGCATGTAAAAATAACAAGGTCACATGAGACACAGCCATCTTTTAACCGTATACATACTGGGAACTATATTCTCAGAAGGCGAAGCACTGCTACTTCTACTACTTGGGCGGAGTGATCTGCTGGCAGCACCTGAGAAGCCCCTTGGTGAGGAGCAGAGAGTAACAACGGTGCTTTTCAGGTGTTGTGCTAATCACTCCGCCCAAGTAGCAGTGCTTTGAGATCAACAAACAATAAATCAAAAATTAAATGTTTAACCCTCAGAAACCTAACCAATCATCCACGATCGAAAACAGCACCTCTGATTCATATTTAGATAATTTAATAACCGTAAAACGCAGCTTCTTACCGATTTTTTCTGCTAAAAGCTAAGGAGTTAACCATCACGGGGGTGTCTTTTGTGTCTTTCTAGCCTTTACAGAAGGTTTTCTATCCAGCCTGGAAGTTGTGCCTCTTTTCGGAGTTGTTCAGCAATACAGCCAAACTCTTATATCCAAGATTTATCCACTTGATGTCCATAATTTATAAATCTTCCGTCATTTTTGCCGCTAGCTCAATGCTAGCTTCCATTTTGAATATCCCATGATGCTTTGCGAGATTGTGTTGACGTCTTTCAACCATTGACATATACATATATATATATATATATATATATATATATATATATATATATATATATATATATATATATATATATATATATATATATATATATAATGGACCAACAGATCCCGTGTCTCTGGACGGAGACCAGTGAAGGCCATTAGAAGCACTTTTCCGGTGATGGCTAGGGTTACTGCGCAGACTACAACTGAGAGAGACGCCGTGAGCAACCTGTCTGAAAGTTGGAAGTCTTCTGGTAGCTGTGCCAAGAGAAATCTCAATCATTCCGAATATTGCAGAGACGGAGAGCGTAGGTATATGTAAGGAGATAACATAGGCACAGGCTAATTATTGCTAACTAAAATGCTAGTTAACATTAGTAATTACACTTAAACAGCTAATGTGAGACGAAACTGCCTGCGCGCTTGTCCCTGTACTATACGGTAATTCCTCTACTATGCGACAGTAAGTCGCGTGGTGATGACACAATCGTTAGCCTATTTTTACAAAAACGTCTGCCATGGAGCCATAACGAGAGGTACAAGGTAACGGAGCCTTTTATACATTGTTGTGTTTCTTTAGAAATAAACAATGGACAAATAGAGTCTTTAAACGCTTCAGATGTAAAGTTATTCGCTGTCAAAGTGGCGCCAAAATAAATGGTAGTCAATGGAATGCTAACGGGAGGTGATGGCTTATTAGCATCAAAATGGCGCCATAGGGTCTTCGCGGTCCGAGGAGAAGCTTACCCGCTTGCTTTCAACCGATGGGAAGGCAGGTCCGTCATACAAAGAGTATATGGAGTGGAAAAGATGGATCACTCCAGCGAATCCGAGCGAGAACAAAGGCTATAGAGTGAAAAGATAGGTCACTCCAGTCTATTACTGTTCTACAGAGAAAAATGTTTTGAGATGTGGCACACATTTGGGCCTTTTTTGAAGAAATGTAAATAGTTTGTCCTTTTACATGAGTTATAATGTTCATTATGTTTATTTTTGCACTGCATGACTCCAAATATATAGGATAACTGTTTTAGAACATTGCTATGTGTGATTTCAATAAATATGACATTATTATAATGATTAGTGGCATAAGTGAATGTCATGAGGGCACAGTGTGACTCCTAATACATGTGGGAACTGATTTAGACAGGAGATTGGCTTCACTTTTATTGATATGTGTGTGATATCAATACATATCTGTGAGATTCATGTTCCGTTTTATTTATTTATTTATTTATTTGTCTTTAAGGTCATACAACCTTCTTTTTTTTACATTCAAGTGACCTCACTGCAGCACAAATATTCTAATAGCCCAGTTTTTCCTGAAAGAAATGATGTTCAGAAATTGACTGTAGACAACAGGGTTGATGTTTTACAAGCTTTTTTAGAAAATAAAACCAGACGGACAATGAACTGTAAAACTGACCTTAGGTATCTGAGCGTTAATAAAAGTACTCACCAACCAGCAGTTCAATGTTGAATTTTTGAGGTGGCTGAAGACGGGGGAAATAACAGGTGTAGACACCACTGTCAGCCACCTTTGTATTTCTGATGGTTATGGAGGCGTTGCCGTACTTCAGTTGATCTGGAAAGTGAGAGATTCTATGTTGGAACTGTTCACTCTGACCCGGGCGACCATTGTTGTAATGAATGCCTCCATCATACAGGAACACCTCCTGATCATCTTTCTGAGCAACTTTCTTCCTGTCAAACAGTTTTGAAGCAATGTTCTCATTGGTGCTGAGAGAACAGGGTAACACAACATCATTGCCTTCTTTCACAACCACTTTAACACCACCTGGACCTGAAAGACAAAGCATGTTTTAATCATTATGTTTAAATAGAGAAAGTCAGGTTAAGGCCGTACAAGTCATTACATAACATTCTAACAGTGTTTTAAATCATGTCTTTTCTTCAGTAACTCTCATAAAAGCATCATACTGCAAAGAGTCTCCATCAAACACTCTGATCTCTTTCTTTGGCAAAGATCAGAGATAGTGTACGATTTAATTTTTCAAGAATTTGATCAAAAGAAAATTAAACAGCAAATATTTTGGATATCAATTTATCATTTCAATCATAAAAACATTTGCTGGTTTCAGCTGTTCAACTAGGAGGATTTGCTGCTTTTCTTTGTCATATATGAGAGTAAATAAAATACCTTAAGGTTAAGGTTTTGTTTGTTGATGGGACAAAAATCATATTGAATCACCACGTTGGGCTCTGAGAAACTGTGAAAAATTATTTCATATTGATCCATAATTATTAGTACTGAGGTTCTTGCTGAAAGCAGCTGAGGTCTCTTGTAGCTGCAGTCTAAACTAAACTAAAAACCAACCTGTTGGAACCATTGACTGTATAAACTAGGGGCTAAAACAGAAACATGATGTTTAATATGAACTTCCTCACAACATCAACATGTGTATTCTGTCCTCACGACTGCGTGTCTGGATAAGGCTAGACAGATCAATAAACCGTGTTTTAGAACATGTGTGGCTTTATTGATGGCCACACATCTTGCAAACATATGTTTCTCATATTACAACATGAGAAACATCACAATTATAGCCTTAATTATTACAAGCTACTTCCAAAAACGCATTCATAACAAATCAGTACAATTGCAAGAAAGGCGAAAAACAAAGTTGATCTGTATATGCCTTAATCGCCTCAAAGTGATTGTTAACATCAAAGCAACATTTTGTTTTGGGTTGATCTGAAACAATAATAGGCCTATATAATTTCCTCGGGTATAATGTAATATTGTAGCCTCCCTTCGGCGTATCTTCGAAAAATACCCGACATATCTGTTGTGATTTCTCTATCAACACTTTTTAAATGTAGGCTATAGCTTAATGTCCACAATCACATTATGTAGCCTATATTAGTTTTTGGAAGTGGTTGTGATGTTTCTCATGTTTATATGCTAGTGTTTTATTATTAAGGGGCGCACTTGGTTAAACCCAGAGAGAAACTGTGATATATATCACTAAAGATGAATAAGCTCATTAAAAAATATCAATAGCTACTTTGCTGTGTCGGAGTTAAGATTTCAGAACAACTTTACATCAGTTTGGATGGAATGATTCGATTAGGGACACATTACAATGCTTGGTTAATTTGCTGCCAAACTCAAGTAGGTTAACACTGTATTACAAGCCGTTGTTTTGCAAATTCTGAGGTATATATTACTCTACCCCATACCATATAGGTTACACATAAGGAGAGACAATGACTGTAAATCACGAAGACCATGCATTCAAACTGAGTCGCGTATTACCACTTGTCTGTGACTCGGTGGTAACAATTGTGTATATCGACAATATTAGACCACAAGTTATCGTTACTGTTAAAA
Organism: Zingel zingel; assembly: GCA_023566125.1. Taxonomy (NCBI): domain Eukaryota; kingdom Metazoa; phylum Chordata; class Actinopteri; order Perciformes; family Percidae; genus Zingel; species Zingel zingel. Next base: position 30,978,656 of record CM042319.1, read on the forward strand.
CATATGTATCAGTCACAATGTGTAGCTTAGTAGGTGGCTGTGATGAAGTAGTAGTAGTCCATAGGGCCGTAGATGCGAGGAAAGAAACGTGAAAACTATCATCGGGTATTTCCTCAACTAAGTTTTAAATCAGCTCAAAACATGTTACCTGGTTGCTGACGTAGTTGATACATATGTGACTGGAAGCAGTTTCACCTACAGCTTCGATAGCTTAGTGTAGCGCAGCGGACTCGGGTGTTAGCTATTACATTTATGCCACAAGATCGAAACCAGCTCGACCCGAACTTGAATGATATTGTTTTTAGCTCTTTTTTTTTTTTTTAGGTGGCTGTGATGTGGTGTGGTGATTACTTAGACAAACATTTTCGCGACAGTAGATCTGGAAACGATTTGAAAATCGCCAGTAATGTTTGTGATTGTGTGACGAATCTGGGGACTGAGGCGGACCACACCGGCAGCTGTTTGGTAAACACAACATACGGAAACCAGTTAGTGTGGAAACCAGTAGGGCTATAAACACCGGTCTTATAACGTTAATGCATGATGCTGTCAGTCAGCTAGCTAGCTAATGTTCGCTTCCCCGTTTGGGAATGTTAGCTAGCTCCCTGGTCTGATGTTATCGTTTTCTAGCTAAGGGGACCATTGATAAACTAGCAACATATTAATGTAAACAGGGTTCAAAATTAATTTTCTCGTCCAGCAGCCAAATGGCTAGTGGATGTTCAAATTCTACTAGCCACTCAGTATATTATCACTGTTTTTTTGGCTGGTGAGTAAAGCAAATCAGCGGGTATAAGTTAGTAGCAGGTTTGATATTCGCTGGATATTCGTTTTCGACTTACCCCCGATTCAGTTTATTTAATAAAATTCCACTACATTACGAGTGTAGTATGTTGAGGTCAGTTTAAGACATTGTATAAAAAAATGACAATGGTATTTCTCGTTGCTACCGATTTACGAGAGAAAACAGCACTTTTATCTACGTTCCAGCTGTTGGCTGAGTTAGGGACCGTCTACAAATTACAGTGCTCAGGCTGGTGACAGACTTATGGGATTCTTTCAGGAAAGAAATCACCAAAAATCAATACAAAGACCTTTTGTAATTCTGATTACTTCAGTAGTAGCCAATGGTGGTCTGCTAGTTACTACATGTCATATTCTTGTCATATGTCATATTATAGTGAAACAGGATGGAATTAAAAGTTTAAAATATTCACCAAAAATCAACAAAAGTACATTTTCTCATTCTGATTGCTGTAGTAGTTGCCAATGGTGGTCTGTTAGTTACTACAGTTCATATTTTTCTCATATGTCACATTATAGTGAAACAGGATGGAATTAAAAGTTTAAAATATTCACCAAACTGACCTTGATAACGGTTGTGGGGTGGACTGGGGTAGAGGGGAGGGCAGGGATAGGAAGACCACTCACTCAAATCCTACACATTGACAGCTTTACTGCAACGGATACTGTACTGATCACAGATTCCTGATGTATGATAGTTTAATTGATGACAACAGAGGGATGAAGGGTCTTACATTTTACAGCTGGAATGTACGCGGAGTAAACAACCCAGTCAAGAGAGGTAAAGTTCTGACCCACCTAAAGTCACTGACCTCAGACATTATGTTCTTACAGGAAACCCACTTGAAGAGTGGCTCGCACGGCAGGTTAAAAGCAAACTGGATAGGGGAAGTTTACCACTCAAACTTTTCATCCAAAGCAAGAGATGCAGCCATTCTACTGAGAAAAGGTGTGCCCTTCTTACAGAAAAAAACAATCACTGACAAAGAGGGCCGTTATATTATAGTAACTGGTGAAATCCACAACATTTCCCTTACTTTAGTAAATGTATATGCTCCCAACATAGATAACCCCATATTCTTTTAGAAGGTTTTTTCACTGATACCAGACATCTCACAAACACACTTGATAATAGGGGGCGACTTTAATACTGTCCTTGACACATATCTTGATAGGTCCTCCACAAAGAGACTCCCAAGAAATGCCTCTAGTGAATTTTTAAATACGTTCATTAATAACATGAATGTACTAGATATATGGAGAGTGATGAACCCTTCAGGTAGGGACTATTCCTTTTCACCTGTACACAACTCCTACAGTAGGATAGACTACTTCCTGGTGGATGCTAGACTCATACCGTCCACAATGAATGCTAAATATCACAGCATTGTGATTTCAGATCACAGCCCACTCACTTTCTCGAGACCAGATTTCTCTATACTTTGAAATAAACGACAACCCTTATATCTCTCCCTCCATCCTCTGGGAAGCATTCAAGGCTTACATAAGAGGCTGTATCATCTCGTTTGAAGCTTCTAGGCGAAAAGTAAATAAGACCAAATTAAAAGAATTAGAAGATCAAATTAAAATACTTGATGTAGAAAATGCACACTCCCCCTCTATTATATTGCACAGAAAAATAGCAACACTTAAGTATGAATATAACAAAATGATGTCTGCAAAACTAAGTAAAGCATTCCTCTATACTAGGCAAAAATATTTTGAATTTGGTGACAAACCACACAAATTGCTAGCTAGACAACTCAGAAAAATGGAAAACGACAGAATAATACACAAGATAAAAGCTCACAATAATACAATACTTGCAAAGCCTAAAGATATCAATGACAGGTTTCTTGAATTTTATACTGATTTGTATACCTCAAAGACCACTTCAGATCTCTGTAACTATTAATACATTTTTAGACAAATGTGAGCTTCCCAGACTGAACAAGGAAGATTGTGATTCTTTAAATTCTGACCTCACGATTGCAGAGGTTCGGAGCGCCATTGCCTCACTAAAGAGTAATAAGACACCCGGTCCTGATGGGCTTCCAGGGGAATTATACAAAACATTCAGTGAAAGCCTATCCCCTTACTTGTTGAAATTATATGAACATGCCCAGATAGAGGGTAACTTACCCCCCACCTTAACTGAGGCTGTGATCACATTAATTCACAAAAAAGGGAAGGACTCACAGGAAGTGGGCGCTTATTGTCCTATCTCCCTCCTTAATGTCGATGGGAAATTATTTGCCAAGATACTGGCCAACAGGCTGAATCCTCTATTGGGAAAGCTAGTTCATAAGGACCAGACAGATTTCATACCAAATAGGAGTGCTACTTTCAATCTTAGACGTCTTTTCAATATTATATATACAAAGAGAGGTCCACCTACTGATCTTGTCATACTTGCACTTGACGGCGAGAAGGCATTTGACCAGATTGAGTGGTGTTACTTATTTGAAGTTCTTAATAGGTTCAACTTCGGAAATAAGTTCCTGTCACTAATTAAACTCATTTACAAGAATCCCACAGCTCAAATCCTAACAAACCGGACAATATCCTCCTCGTTTAGCTTACATAGAGGGACAAGGCAGGAGTGTCCACTATCCCCTTTAATTTTTGCGTTAGCTATTGAGCCTCTAGCCCAATGTATCAGAATAGAACCCCAGATTTATGGATACTCCACCAAAGACACAAATAATAAGATATCATTATACGCAGATATAATGATATTGGGAGATGGTTCCTCTCCGGGAACCATCACCTTATCGTGGTGGAGAGGTTTGTGTGTCCCTATGAACTTGAGGGCTGTGTTGTCTGGAGCCTTGTGCTCCTGGTAGGGTCTCCCAAGGCAAAGTGGTCTCAGGTGAGGGGCCAGACAAAGAATGGTTCAAAAACCCTATGAGAGATCGAGGAAGGGATGGAGTGACCCTGCCCGGAGGAAGCCCGGGGCCCCCGTCTGGAGCCAGGCCCAGACGGAGGGCTCGTTGGCGAGCGTCTGGTGGCCGGGTTTGCCACGGAGCCCGGTCGGGCACAGCCCGAAAAAGCTACGTGGCATCCATCTCTCCAGCCCATGGGCCCACCACCTGTGGGAGGAACCGCTGGGGTCGGGTGCATTGCCACATGGGTGGCAGTGAAGGTCAGGGGCCTCGACGGACCAGACCCGGGCAGCAGACGCTGGCTCTGGGGACGTGGAATGTCACCTCTCTGTGGGGGAAGGAACCGGAACTGGTGCGGGAGGTGGAGCGCTACCGGTTAGATCTGGTGGGGCTTACCTCTACGCACAGTCTCGGTTCTGGAACCGTACTCCTGGATAGGGGTTGGACTCTTTTCTTCTCCGGAGTTGCCCAGGGTGTGAGGCGCCGGGCGGGTGTGGGGATACTCACAAGCCCCCGGTTGAGCGCCGCTATGTTGGAGTTTACCCCGGTGGACGAGAGGGTCGCCTCCCTACGCCTGCGGCTGGTGGGGGGGAAAACTCTGACTCTTGTTTGTGCATATGCACCAAACAAGAGTTCGGAGTATTCGGCCTTCTTGGAGACCTTGAATGGAGTCCTGTATGGGGCTCCAGTGGGAGACTCCATCGTTCTGCTGGGGGACTTCAACGCGCACGTGGGCAATGATGGAGACACATGGAGAGGCGTGATTGGGAGGAACGGCCTCCCTGATCTAAACCAGAGTGGTTGTTTGTTGTTGGACTTCTGTGCTAGTCATGGATTGTCTATAACGAACACCATGTTCGAACATAGGGATGCTCATAAGTGTACCTGGTACCAGAGCACCCTAGGCCAAAGGTCAATGATCGATTTTATAATCGTTTCATCTGATCTGAGGCCGTATGTTTTGGACACTCGGGTGAAGAGAGGGGCGTAGCTGTCAACCGATCACCATCTGGTGGTGAGTTGGGTCAGAGGGTGGGGGAAGACTCTGGACAGACCTGGTAAGCCCAAACGGGTAGTGCGGGTAAATTGGGAACGTCTGGAGGAGGCCCCTGTCCGACAGACTTTCAACTCACACCTCCGGCGGAGCTTTTCGTGCATCCCTGTGGAGGCTGGGGGCATTGAACCCGAGTGGACAATGTTCAAAGTTTCCATTGCTGAAGCTGCGGCGAAGAGCTGTGGTCTTAGGGTCTTGGGTGCCTCAAGGGGCGGTAACCCACGAACACCGTGGTGGACACCGGTGGTCAGGGAAGCCGTCCGACTGAAGAAGGAGTCTTTCCGGGATATGTTATCCCGGAGGGCTCCGGAGGCAGTTGCAAGGTACCGAAGGGCCCGAAGGGCTGCAGCCTCTGCCGTGAAAGAGGCAAAGCAGCGGGTGTGGGAGAAGTTCGGAGAAGACATGGAGAAGGACTTTCGGTCGGCACCAAGGTGCTTCTGGAAAACCGTTCGCCACCTCAGGAGGGGGAAGCGGGGAACCATCCAAGCTGTGTACAGTAAGGATGGGACGCTGTTGACCTCAACTGAGGAGGTAATAGGGCGGTGGAAGGAGCACTTTGAGGAACTCCTAAATCCGACTAATACGCCCTCTATGGTAGAGGCAGAGCTGGAGGATGATGGGGGATTGTCGTCAATTTCCCTGGTGGAAGTTGCTGAGGTGGTTAAACAACTCCACAGTGGCAAAGCTCCAGGGATTGATGAGATCCGTCCGGAAATGCTTAAAGCTCTGGGTGTGGAGGGGTTGTCTTGGTTGACACGCCTCTTCAACATTGCGTGGAAGTCTGGGACGGTGCCTAAGGAGTGGCAGACCGGGGTGGTGGTTCCCCTTTTCAAAAAGGGGGACCAGAGGGTGTGTGCCAATTACAGGGGTATCACACTTCTCAGCCTCCCCGGTAAAGTCTACTCCAAGGTGCTGGAAAGGAGGGTTCGGTCGATAGTCGAACCTCAGGTTGAAGAGGAACAATGCGGATTCCGTCCTGGTCGTGGAACAACGGACCAGCTCTTTACTCTCGCAAGGATCCTGGAGGGAGCCTGGGAGTATGCCCAACCGGTCTACATGTGCTTTGTGGATCTGGAGAAGGCGTATGACCGGGTACCCCGGGAGATACTGTGGGAGGTGCTGGGGGAGTATGGGGTGAGGGGGTCCCTTCTCAGGGCCATCCAATCTCTGTACGACCAAAGCGAGAGCTGTGTCCGGGTTCTCGGCAGTAAGTCTGACTCGTTTCAAGTGAAAGTTGGCCTCCGCCAGGGCTGCGCTTTGTCACCAATTCTGTTCGTAGTATTTATGGACAGGATATCGAGGCGTAGTCGGGGTGGAGGGGGGTTGCAGTTCGGTGGGCTGGGGATCTCATCGCTGCTTTTTGCAGATGATGTGGTCCTGATGGCATCATCGGCCTGTGACCTTCAGCACTCACTGGATCGGTTCGCAGCCGAGTGTGAAGCGGCTGGGATGAGGATCAGCACCTCTAAATCGGAGGCCATGGTTCTCAGCAGGAAACCGATGGAGTGCCTTCTCCAGGTAGGGAATGAGTCCTTACCCCAAGTGAAGGAGTTCAAGTACCTTGGGGTCTTGTTCGCGTGTGAGGGGACAATGGAGCGGGAGATTGGCCGGAGAATCGGCGCAGCGGGTGCGGTATTGCATTCAATTTATCGCACCGTTGTGACGAAAAGAGAGCTGAGCCAGAAGGCAAAGCTCTCAATCTACCGGTCAGTTTTCCTTCCTACCCTCACCTATGGTCATGAAGGCTGGGTCATGACCGAAAGAACAAGATCCAGGGTACAAGCGGCCGAAATGGGTTTCCTCAGGAGGGTGGCTGGCGTCTCCCTTAGAGATAGGGTGAGAAGCTCAGTCATCCGTGAGGAGCTCAGAGTAGAGCCGCTGCTCCTTTGCATTGAAAGGAGCCAGTTGAGGTGGTTCGGGCATCTGGTAAGGATGCCCCCTGGGCGCCTCCCTAGGGAGGTGTTCCAGGCACGTCCAGCTGGGAGGAGGCCTCGGGGAAGACCCAGGACTAGGTGGAGGGATTATATCTCTAACCTGGCCTGGGAACGCCTCGGGATCTCCCAGTCGGAGCTGGTTAATGTGGCTCGGGAAAGGGAAGTTTGGGGCCCCCTGCTGGAGCTGCTACCCCCGCGACCCGATACCGGATAAGCGGACGAAGATGGATGGATGGATATACGCAGATGACATCCTTTTATATATAACGCAGCCTCAAATTACTATCTCAAACCTTCTGGACAAAATCAACCTGTTTGGGACCTTTTCGGGTTATCGGATCAATTGGACTAAAAGCGTTTTAATGCCGGTCCATATGAGTGACTTAGCACACCTAGATCACTTTCCATTTACAGTCTCTCCAAAGAAATTTACCTATTTGGGGATAGAAGTGACAAAGCAGTACTCCTCTCTATTCCAGGCAAACTTCCCCCCTCTAATAGAGCGATTACAGACTAGAATATCATTCTGGGACACACTCCCAATTTCTTTAATTGGGAGAATTAATGCTATAAAGATGATTTTCCTCCCGCAATTGTTGTACCTATTTCAAAACATCCCAATGTTTCTAAAAAAATCCTTTTTTAAACAACTCGATTCTTTAATAGTTCCTTTTCTGTAGGGACACAAGGTTCACAGAATAGGCAAAAAACATCTCTGTAGGCCAAAGCCGAAGGGGGGATTGTCACTCCCAGACTTTTTGCTATATTACTGGGCCTCAGCAATTAAGATGTTTACCTTTTGGTTAGACACATCAATACCAATGTCTGATTGGCTAATGCTGGAGCGGGAGGACTGCCACCCGTAATCTTTGGCCGCGGTCCTACTAGCTCTGGCTGTGGTTAATAAGTCCCTGTATAATAACAATCCCATCATACACAGCATGATCTGTACCTGGAAACAAATCAAGACCACCTTTAATCTTAAACCAATCTCTCCTCTGTTACCCATCACTAGAAACCCCACATTTGCCCCCTCCAGTCTGGATGGAGCCTGGAGAGGGGTGTCCAATGTATTGGTGACTTATATGTGGGAGGCGTCTTTGCTTCATTCACACAACTACAGAGGAAGTATGAGCTGGGGAATAATAACTTCTTTCATTACCTACAAGTTAGGGACTACGTTCGGAAATACTTAAGAGAATTTGAGACTGAATCACAATCTAAAATAGATGACTGTCTGAAACTTTCTCCTAACGAAAGTAAATTGATATCTCGCGTCTATAACAGTCTCTTATTAATAAGCTCCCCATCGACTGAAAATTATAAACGTAAGTGGGAAGAGGAACTTGGTGAATCTATTCCAGATGATTTATGGAAAGAAAGTCTTGAAAAAATACATAATTGTTCAGATAACGCTAGACACTGTCTTGTCCAATTTAAAATTATACATAGGCTTCATTACTCAAAGGAGAAACTACATACGATATACCCAGAGGGGTCACCTATGTGTGATAAGTGCCACTCTTCCGTAGCATCACTTCTCCATAGTTTTGCTCTTTGCCCTAGGGTCCAATTGTTCTGGATTGATATATGTAACATTATGTCTGAGGTCATAAATACCTCAATCAAACCTGAGCCCCTGTTCATCATTCTTGGAATATCGGAGACCTTCAGGAAATTTAGTGTGGCACAGTAGCGCTTTCTCTCTTATTGTTTCATAATAGCAAAGAGATTAATCCTCATCTTATGGAAGAGCACAACTGTACCTACCTCTAAGATGTGGTTAGAGCATTTAACTAACACACTTCATTTAGAAAGGTTAAGGTATACACTGAAAGACAGGCTCAACTTATTCAATAAAACATGGAAACCCCTTATATCGTACCTCAAAACTACAATCAACAACAGTCCGCATCCTAGCACATGATATATGACAATTGTAAAGGTTTTAGAGTGAAGGCCTCTGTGAAGGAGGGTGGATGGGGTGGTGATACATGGGCAGGGGGTAGAAGGGCGGACGGAGGGTTGGGTTAGTGTGGGTGTTCCACAAGAACCACAAGAGCGGGTGGCCTAGATCCAGGCAATTCCCTTAGACCACCAAGCTTCTACACAAGTTCCAATATTAGATACATTACAATAGTCACATACAAAGATTAAAGCAACACTATGTAATTTTTCCCACTTCGGCCCCCCTACAGGTTGGAAGCGGAATTGTCAATTACATTACATTGTCCACTTCATTCAAACTACAGATCTGGCGACCCAATCTGGCAAACTTGCATAATGTAATGTAATGGACTATTCCACTTCCAACCTGTATGGGGACCAAAGCAGGGAAAATTACAGTGTTGCTTTAACCTCAAAGACACTGCTATGATGGTATTCAATAGAATTTCTTACCTTTAGTATGACCTTCTTTCACCTAAAAATTGAGTTGCTGTGTAAGATGAAGTCTTGATACAGCTCCAATTGCAGGTTCATGGTGTATGTTTGCAAAGTTTGTAATGAACCTATCCCTAGTTTTCTTCTGAGGTCCAAATTAAAGAGGAGGCCAGGAGCTTTCAGATGCAAAAAACTGCATGTTTCTATCATTATCTGTTCCAAAGATCTATTTATTTGAATTTTTGTACTGAAATTCCCATGACTACTTGTTTGAATTATTTTATTTGATTGGTCCTTAAAAAGGAATACAAGCTTAAGAGCTCTAGCGACACCAACAGGCCAAAGATGGACATGCATTCATGTTTTTAACTTTTGACCCGTTCATCCAATTTTCACAAATGAGGTATCATTGGAATCCTTGGGCCAAATCGAGTTCAACACACCATATGACGTCATTTTCCACCATGTTGGATTTTATCTAAAACCTTCAAAAGGCATCTCCTCTCTCAAATGTTGTCCAATCATCTCAATACTTGGCACAGATGATCTTCAGACCAGGCTGCACAAAAGTTATCACTTTTTGTCTTAAAATTCTAAACAGTTTGTCCATGACAGCCAATCAAATTTGACGGTGAAGCTGCAAAACAGGAAGTAATCCTCATTTCTCAGAAACCCATTGACTTGGGGATCTTTGACCTTTAGGCAGGGCAGCAAATAAGGAACATGTTTTTTAACTCTTATCCTTTCAAGAGTGGATTTAAAAAATATGTTCAATGTCTAGTGATACTGTAAGACCTCCGCATTTAGCTCCTAAACTAGTTCTCATGACAATATCATAAGTGATTATATGTTGTAGGTCAATGGTCAAGTCCATGAATACCTTGAGTGTGATATCTCAAGGACGGCTAGATGCACATGCTTCACATTTAGTATGAATGTTTGTATGGACTCAAAGATCAAGTGATTTGATGTGGGAGGTCAAAGGTCAAATGTCAAGGTCAAAACCATTTGAGTGTGATATCTCAAGAATACATTGACACACATGCTTTAAATGTATGAGTAAAAGTATGGATTGAAAGATGAAGTGATTCAATGCTTTTTCATGAATCTCCCCAACATCCAGCCAGGAACCTTCCATCCACTATTTCAATTCCTTGGCATTGCATTTCTAGTATTTTATTGATTTTTGGTGAATATTTTAATCATTTAATTGCATACTGTTTCACTATAATGTGACATAAAACAAACATATGACGTGTAGTACGTAGCACCCTGCCTTTGGCAACTACTACAGCAATCAGAATGAGAAAATGTACTTTTGTTGATTTTTGGTGAATATTTTAAACTTTTAATTCCATCCTGTTTCACTATAATGTGACATATGAGAAAAATATGAACTGTAGTAACTAGCAGACCACCATTGGCAACTACTACAGCAATCAGAATGAGGAAATGTACTTTTGTTGATTTTTGGTGAATATTTTAAACTTTTAATTCCATCCTGTTTCACTATAATGTGACATATGAGAAAAATATGAACTGTAGTAACTAGCAGATCACCATTGGCAACTACTACAGCAATCAGAATGAGGAAATGTACTTTTGTGGATTTTGGGTGATTATTTTAAACTTTTAATTCCATCCTGTTTCACTATAATGTGATATATGAGAAAAATATGAACTGTAGTAACTAGCAGACCATCATTGGCTACTACTACAGTAATCAGAATTGCAAAAGGTTTTTTTTATTGATTTTTGGTGATTTATTTCCTGAAAGAATCCCATAAGTCTATGTCACCAGCCTGAGCACTGTAATTTGTAGACGGTCCCTAACTCAGCCAACAGCCGGAACGTAGATAAAAGTGCTGTTTTCTCTCGTAAATCGGTAGCAACGAGAAATACAATTGTCTTTTTTTGATACAGTGTCCTAAACTGTCCTCAACATACTACACTCGTAATGTAGTGGAGTTTTATTGGAGAAACTGAATCGGGGGTAAGTCAAAAACGAATATCCTGCGAATATCAAACCCGCTGCTAACTTATACCCGCTAAGCAAATCTACCAGCCACCTGCATATTTTACCAGCATTTGGCTAGTAGAGGTGCTAATTCTGAACTCTCTCTTGCCGTGTTCCTGTCCAAGTATTATTCCAGTCAAAGTCAGAAGAGAGAAAATAGGATGCAGGAATCTCAACCAAACTCGAAGACCAGACATGTTGTCCAGAAGTAACGCAAACAAGTAATCAAACAAACGTTAGCGCAGAGTGATGTGCTGCTAATGATTCTTCTTCTTCTTCTTCTTCTTCTTCTTCTTCTTCTTCATGAGATTTATTGGCGGTTGGCAAACCAACTTAAAAGGTGCATTACCGCCACCAACTGGACTGGAGTGTGAACGAGAGATAAATGCAGAAAATAAAAAAAATAAAAATATAAATCCTCTTTACCAAATCAATTTCTCTTAGAAACTTCATAATACAGTGATATACCTTGCCGACTGGCGTCCCCAAAAGCCCTGACAATGAAAATGCATGGTGATCTGCCTTACGAAGTGTCTGAAAAAGGTGCTCTCTCTGGGTGTCGTATTCCTTGCAATGAGTCCAATTCTGAGACGAGTAATGATACTTTCTTCCCTACGTTTAAAGCCCACCTTCCTCCCATCACCAACACTGCTTTGTATACTGTAAAGATGTCTTCCTGTTTCACTAATGTCCCAAAACCCCTGCCATGTTGTTTGTGCATATGTCCTGATGAATGATTTAACTTCTGCTTTGCTCATTGGGACCTTTAAATCTACATATGTAATCTCAAGTGCTTGTTTGGCCAGAATATCCACCTTCTCATTTCCCTCCACACCAGCATGGGCAGGAACCCAAATGAAAGTTGTAAATAAACCCATAATTTGCATTCTGTACAATACAACAAATATTTCATTGATGATATTTGTTCTAGATGATGATCTGCCTGTTCTAATGCTAGAAAGTGCAGAAAAACTATCGGATGCAATAACAGTTTTGGGTAAACCCTTCTCCTCTATCCACTGTAATGCCAATAACACTGCCATCAACTCTGTAGTGTATCCTGATAAATGATCAGATAACCTTTTCTTTATTGATGTATTACTCACCGGGATATACACTGCTGCACCTACACACCCTTTTTCTGGATCTTTAGAGCCATCTGTGAAAACAGAGTCTGATAAATTATTTTTAACATATTTCCGGACTATGCGCCATACTGGAAGAAGTTCTGACTTATTCTTCAGTTCCTGATGTATGCTAAGATCTACACTTGGCAAGGGGAATAACCATGGAGGAATGGAGGAGAGTGAAACAGTAGGACTATATTGTAATTGATCTAATCCAATGCTTGTTGCTTTAGCATCACCAATCCATCCAAAGCTAAAGAAATCTGACTTATTGTGTTCCCAGCAATCCATTAAAATTCCCTTTGCAGGATGCAAATCACAATGCCCCTGGAGATTAACCCAGTATGCCAGCATTATCTTGACCCGTCTTATTCTCAAAGGCATCTCTCCCATTTCCACCTGCATCGCTGAAACTGGAGATGTTTTAAAAGACCCACTACAGATCCTCAGAGCTTGAGCTTGCAAATCATCCAGCTTCTTGAGATGACATTCTGCTGCTGACATGAAAGCTATACAACCATAATCTAAAACAGGTCTCATGAGAGCCCAATATATATTTCGAAGAGATGATCTGTTTGCTCCCCACTCCTGTCCAGCCAAACAACGGAGTACATTGATAATCTTTTTACATTTAATCTGAATCTTTCCTATATGCATATTCCAAGTGAGATTTTCATCAAACCATACACCCAGAAATCTAATTGCTTTTACTTGTTCAAGAGTTTTTTCATACAGTTTTACCGTCATGGGTGTAATTTTACGCCATCTCGAAAAACATATCACCTGAGTTTTTTGCTACAGACAGTTTGAATCCCCGTCTATTTGTCCATCCCTCCACCTGAGCCACTGCAGCCTGTACCTTTTTATTTACAAATGCCACATTGCGGCCTCTTATCCACAACGCCCCATCATCCGCATACAAAGACCTTCCCACACTCTGATCAACATGACAAAAAATATCGTTTATCACAATGTTGAAAAGCAATGGACTACAAACACTTCCTTGCGGGTACCATTCTCCACCTCATAAACACTGGAGTATTCTGCACCTACTCTAACTTGTATTTTCCTCTCACATAAAAAATTTGCAACCCAATTATATACTCTACCACCAATTCCCAAGGATTTCAACTTAATAAGCAGTCCTTCTTTCCAGAGCATATCATATGCCTTTTCCACATCAAAGAACACAGCAATCATTACTTCCTTATTGGTCTGTGCCTTCCTAATTTCGGATTCCAAGCACAACACTGAATCCATTGTATTTAGACCTTTACGAAACCCACTTTGATATGGAGAAAATAAAACTTTACTTTCTAGGAAATATGTTAACCTTTCAGTAACCATTCTTTCAATGATTTTACATAAATGTGACGTTAAGGCAATAGGTCTATAACTGGATGGATCTGAGGGGTCTTTCCCTGGTTTTAGAATAGGCACTATTATCGCCTGTTTCGACACTGATGGAAGTTGACCGATTTCCCAAACACTATTAAAAAGTTATAACACTTTGCCTAGTGAGTTCTCTGTCATATGTTCCAACATTTTATAACACACACCATCTTTCCCAGGAGTGGTTTGACGAGCACCAAAAACTGCTCTTTTCAACTCAAACATACTAAAAGGCAAATCTAATGAATCTCTTGACTCTTCTGCTGCATCCACTATTCTGGGATTCTCCATTAGTGTTCTGTTTCTACACTGCCTGGTCTCCTCTGAAAGATTATCTGAACTATGCACTTTCCTAAATATTTGAGCAAAAAGCTCAGCCTTCTCCAAATTGTTGACAACCATTTTGTCCCCACTAACCAAAACTGGAATTCCATAATTACCACGGATCCCCCCCATTCTCCTAATCATTCCCCAGACATCGGACAACTGTACTTCTCTTCCAATACTATTGCAGTACAGCCTCCAACATGAGCGTTTTTGATTCCTAATTGTTCTCCTTACTACAGCCAGGGCCCTTTTATATTGAACCAAAGTTTCCAAAGAAGGAAGTTTTTTGAGTTGCTTAAATGCTTTATTTCTGCTTTTTATGGCTTCACTACATTCACTATTCCACCAGGGTACGTTCTTGTTCCGTCTAGCTCCTGCACTTACTGGAATGTTTCCTTTGGCTGATTGTATTATTACCTTAACTATATCATCATTAAAATTGTTTATATCCACCTGATTCTCCACTTGAAGTATTCCAAAAAGGTTTGAACTTTTGTCTTGGAAAGCATCCCAATTAGCATTTCCTAATTTCCACCTAGGAATGTAGTTTACCTTTTCAAACAGAATCTTAGTACCAACTTCAGTCCTCACAGGGTAGTGATCACTACCCACTGTCTTGAGATGCCTCACCACATTCCATGTACATATACCTGCTAATGCACTGGATACAAAAGTCAGATCAAGTGCTGTTTCAGTATTTTGCGTGCTATTATATTGTGTACCTTCCCCAGTATTAATACAGACTAAACCGTGCTCATCAACAAATTCTTCAATAACTGCACCATTTGCATCTGTTCTAGTACTACCCCACAGTGAGTTATGAGAATTAAAATCCCCACACCATACTACCCTATCTTGCAAAGATCCCCCAACATCCTCTAAAATATCTCGACTTAATGGTCCACATGGATTATAATAATTAATTATACCTATAGGGCCTCTTGCTGCCAATATCTTGATCCCAATTGCTTCATGACCTGTGCTCACATAAACAACTTTATAACTCATACCAGTCTGTATGAATGTTGCAAATCCTCCCCCTCTTCCAGTTTCCCTATCTTTTCTTACTGCAGTGTATCCCTTTACAACAAAATCCAACTGTGGTTTCAGCCATGTCTCTTGTACACAAAGCACATTAGGTTTATCTTTTAAATTATCTATATACTTCTTGAACTCTTGACCATTCGCTATTAAGCTTCTTGCATTCCACTGAAGTACAATTAACACCATTAGGAATGGCCAGCCCATCCCTGAGAAACTGGTACATCATCATTAAGAATATCTTTAACCTTTTCCCAGGGAAACCCTGTCACATCAAGGTACTTTTCAGCTGACTTGACAATTATTTTGATCCTTTCATTTCTGCTATTTGTCTGTGCTGAACGGTTGATTATCTCTGCCATAAACAGAACAAAATCATGTTTACTAACACTCAAAGTGTCCTCTTTCAATTTATCACAACTGATACACTTTCCTGCATCTTTGTTCTTATTATCATTATGCCTTGTGACCCGTTTGTCTCCTGAAACCCTTTTCACTGCCTCAGCATAACTAATTTCCTGGGTAACTCTGACTCGCTGCGCCTCTTCTGCTTTCTTACTAACCTCGCATCCACGGTAAGCTGAACTATGTTCCCCTCCACAATTGCAGCACTTCAACTTTGCCCCCTCTTCACATTTGCCGTATTCATGATCTCCACCACATCTGCCACATCTCTGTTTTCCCTTTCACACCACCGCAACATGTCCAAATCTCTGACATTTAAAACATCGTAGGGGTGGGGGGACATACGGCCTCACATCATAGCACATATATCCTATCAACACCTTATCTGGAAGCCTTCCTACATCAAAGATGATCAGAACCGATAGACTATCTGTTTTAATCCCATTCCGACTAGCTTTCAGACGTCTAACCTCACTTACTTTTGCATTCGTTTTATTACCTTTGATATCATCTTCTGAAATCCTTACCGGAGTCCCTGTCACAAATCCCTGTACCAACTTTCTGCTTTTAAACGCAGAACACTGCACTTTCTTGTCATCTACTTTACTCATCCGGATTGCTTTCTCTTGTTGTTCACCATCTTTACACATGATTAACATTGCTCCATTTCTCAATACCTTGGCACTCCGTACCTCCCCAATTTCCTTAGCGATGGCTCTAGTTAACTTAATTGGATTCCATGCGCCAAATGAAGCACCCTCCTGCATAAGTTTGACTAACACCTTAAACTCATCTCTACTTCTTTCTGCTACATTTGTTCTACGCACGCAATCATTATCACTATCATCCGATTTAGCATTCTTACTCTTTTTGCGTTTATTTTTCCTAACTACATCCCAATCTCCAGCTTCAAAACTCCCGCCACCACCTTCATCCATCTCCAACCCGCTTCCTACTCCGTCACTTCCCTCTGCCATCTCTCGCCCAGTCACAGTCCAGTGTCCACCAAACCGCCGTGATCCGGTCGAGCAAACTGCTGCTAATGCTCTTCTTCTTTTCTTCTTTAATGGCGGATTGCAAACAACTTTTAGGTGCATATCTCATCGTTTAACCCTATTTTTTGTTCCCGGTCATGTTGCATTAATACTCATCAAAAAAATGTAAATAATACATGTATTCTTTATTTTAGATGTTTGTAACTTAAATTCTTATGAATAATTCAAAACAAAAGTATGTCTATTTGTTATTATTATCAGACAAAAGGTAGAATGGAGAGAAGGTCCTTCTTATAGTTTCTATTGCATTTCTTCGCAATATAGGTTACTTTTGCCTTCCCTTGCCAATAGGTTTTGCTATCCCTTATACAAGACAACCATTGGCAAACACCTATTCCACTTTTGAATGAATCATCTCATAAGGGAAAAAATTCCACTAATTAACCCTGACAAAGCACACCTGTGAAGTGAAAACCATTTCAGGTGACTACCTCATGAAGCTCATTGAGAGAACACCAAGGGTTTGCAGCGCTATCAAAAAAAGCAAAGGGTGGCTACTTTGAGGAATCTAAAATATAAGACATGTTTTCAGTTATTTCACACTTTTTTGTTAAGTACATACTGTAATTCCATATGTGTTCATTCATAGTTTTGATGCCTTTTGCCACATTTCAGGCTTCAAATATAAAGATATAAAACTGTAATTTTTTGTGAAGAATCAACAACAAGTGGGACACAATCATGAAGTGGAACGAAATTTATTGGATATTTCAAACTGTTTTAACAGATAAAAAACTGAAAAATTGGGTGTGCAAAATTATTCAGCCCCCTTAAGTTAATACTTTGTAGCGCCACCTTTTGCTGCGATTACAGCTGTAAGTCGCTTGGGGTATGTCTTTATCAGTTTTGCACATCGAGAGACTGAAATTTTTGCCCATTCCTCCTTGCAAAACAGCTGGAGCTCAGTGAGGTTGGATGGAGAGCGTTTGTGAACAGCAGTTTTCAGTTCTTTCCACAGATTCTCGATTGGATTCAAGTCTGGACTTTGACTTGGCCATTCTAACACCTGGATATGTTTATTTGTGAACCATTCCATTGTAGATTTTGCTTTATGTTTTGAATCATTGTCTTGTTGGAAGACAAATCTCCGTCCCAGTCTCAGGTCTTTTGCAAACTCCATCAGGTTTTCTTCCAGCATGGTCCTGTATTTGGCTCCATCCATCTTCCTATCAATTTTAACCATCTTCCCTGTCCCTGCTGAAGAAAAGCAGGCCCAAACCATGATGCTGCCACCACCATGTTTGACAGTGGGGATGGTGTGTTCAGGGTGATGAGCTGTGTTGCCTTTACGCCAAACATAACGTTTTGCATTGTTGCCAAAAATTTTGATTTTTGTTTCATCTGACCAGAGCACCTTCTTCCACATGTTTGGTGTGTCTCCCAGGTGGCTTGTGGCAAACTTTAAACGACACTTTTTATGGATATCTTTAAGAAATGGCTTTCTTCTTGCCACTCTTCCATAAAGGCCAGATTTGTGCAGTATACGACTGATTGTTTTCCTATGGACAGTCTCCCACCTCAGCTGTAGATCTCTGCAGTTCATCCAGAGTGATCATGGGCCTCTTGGCTGCATCTCTGATCAGTCTTCTCCTTGTATGAGCTGAAAGTTTAGAGGGACGGCCGGGTCTTCGTAGATTTGCAGTGGTCTGATACTCCTTCCATTTCAATATTATCGCTTGCACAGTGCTCCTTGGGATGTTTAAAGCTTGGGAAATCTTTTTGTATCCAAATCCGGCTTTAAACTTCTCCACAACAGTATCTGGGACCTGCCTGGTGTGTTCCTTGTTCTTCGTGATGCTCTCTGCTCTTTAAACGGACCTCTGAGACTATCACAGAGCAGGTGCATTTATACGGAGACTTGATTACACACAGGTGGATTCTATTTTTCATCATTAGTCATTTAGGTCAACATTGGATCATTCAGAGATCCTCACTGAACTTCTGGAGAGAGTTTGCTGCACTGAAAGTAAAGGGGCTGAATAATTTTGCACGCCCATTTTTTCTGTTTTTTATCTGTTAAAAAAGTTTGAAATATCCAATAAATATCGTTCCACTTTATGATTGTGTCCCACTTGTTGATTCTTCACAAAAAATTACAGTTTTATATCTTTATGTTTGAAGCTTGAAATTTGGCAAAAGTCAAGGGGGGCGAATACTTTCGCAAGGCACTATGTATATATATATATATATATATATATATATATATATATATATATATATATATATAAACAGTACAGGCCAAAAGTTTGGACACACCTCATTCAATGCATTTCCTTTATTTTCATGACTATTTACATTGTAGATTCTCACTGAAGGCATCAAAACTATGAATGAACACATATAGAATTATGTACTTAACAAAGAAGTGTGAAATAACTGAAAAAATGTCTTATATTTTAGATTCCTCAAAGTAGCCACCCTTTGCTTTTTTTGATAGCGCTACAAACCCTTGGTGTTCTCTCAATGAGCTTCATGAGGTAGTCACCTGAAATGGTTTTCACTTCACAGGTGTGCTTTGTCAGGGTTAATTAGTGGAATTTTTTCCCTTATGAGATGATTCATTCAAAAGTGGAATAGGTGTTTGCCAATGGTTGTCTTGTATAAGGGATAGCAAAACCTATTGGCAAGGGAAGGCAAAAGTAACCTATATTGCAAAGAAATGCAATAGAAACTATAAGATGGACCTTCTCTCCATTCTACCTTTTGTCTGATAATAATAACAAATAGACATACTTTTGTTTTGAATTATTCATAAGAATTTAAGTTACAAACATCTAAAATAAAGAATACATGTATTATTTAGATGTTTTTGATGAGTATTAATGCAACATGACCGGGAACATCAGACATGTTATTATCAGACAAAAGGTAGAATGGAGAGAGGTCCTTCTTATAGTTTCTATTGCATTTCTTCGCAATATAGGTTACTTTTGCACCTGCTCTGTGATAGTCTCAGAGGTCCGTTTAAAGAGCAGAGAGCATCATGAAGAACAAGGAACACACCAGGCAGGTCCGAGATACTGTTGTGGAGAAGTTTAAAGCCGGATTTGGATACAAAAAGATTTCCCAAGATTTAAACATCCCAAGGAGCACTGTGCAAGCGATAATATTGAAATGGAAGGAGTATCAGACCACTGCAAATCTACGAAGACCCGGCCGTCCCTCTAAACTTTCAGCTCATACAAGGAGAAGACTGATCAGAGATGCAGCCAAGAGGCCCATGATCACTCTGGATGAACTGCAGAGATCTACAGCTGAGGTGGGAGACTCTGTCCATAGGACAACAATCAGTCGTATACTGCACAAATCTGGCCTTTATGGAAGAGTGGCAAGAAGAAAGCCATTTCTTAAAGATATCCATAAAAAGTGTCGTTTAAAGTTTGCCACAAGCCACCTGGGAGATACACCAAACATGTGGAAGAAGGTGCTCTGGTCAGATGAAACCAAAATCGAACTTTTTGGCAACATTGCAAAACGTTATGTTTGGCGTAAAAGCAACACAGCTCATCACCCTGAACACACCATCCCCACTGTCAAACATGGTGGTGGCAGCATCATGGTTTGGGCCTGCTTTTCTTCAGCAGGGACAGGGAAGATGGTTAAAATTGATGGGAAGATGGATGGAGCCAAATACAGGACCATTCTGGAAGAAAACCTGATGGAGTCTGCAAAAGACCTGAGACTGGGACGGAGATTTGTCTTCCAACAAGACAATGAACCAAAACATAAAGCAAAATCTACAATGGAATGGTTCACAAATAAACATATCCAGGTGTTAGAATGGCCAAGTCAAAGTCCAGACCTGAATCCAATCGAGAATCTGTGGAAAGAACTGAAAACTGCTGTTCACAAACGCTCTCCATCCAACCTCACTGAGCTCCAGCTGTTTTGCAAGGAGGAATGGGCAAAAATTTCAGTCTCTCGATGTGCAAAACTGATAAAGACATACCCCAAGAGACTTACAGCTGTAATCGCAGCAAAAGGTGGCGCTACAAAGTATTAACTTAAGGGGGCTGAATAATTTTGCACGCCCAATTTTTCAGTTTTTTATCTTTGTTTGAAGCCTGAAATGTGGCAAAAGGTCGAAAAGTTCAAGGGGGCCGAATACTTTCGCAAGGCACTGTATATATATATATATATATATATTAGTGCATTCCAAACCATGATTCACATCACAAACTCAATGAATTATTGTACACAGTAACATTGGAATATTATACTATGGTAACAGCTACAGGAGTCTAAATTTGTCTCATTGTGTCTACATTTTATCTGTATAACTCAAAGTCAAACTTTTCTTTTTGTTTTACAGTGGAAAGAAGTGGCCATTGGAGTGGGTGGCGGATGACAACACTTGTTAGTGCTTCCAGTGTAGGTGCCAATGGTGCCAATGCCATTGGTTTGTGGAGATCTGCTATGAGTCGTTGAGTTTGCCGTTAGGCGCAGCCATCCGGGTTGTGGATGTGACGATTTTAGACGAGAGGGAGGAGTGAGGGAGGAGCCATCAACACTGCTTATACTCTACATTACGTTACACACTTTCACTGGCAATCGCATCATAATTACGCCCTAAAACACCCCCTGCTTTATCGCCGATTTTAAAAACAACAAGACCATAATTCAAAAAATGAACATCATTCTGTGTTGCAGAAGAATTAAAACTAGCGATTGAGACCATAATCTCATTATGAAAATGTTTACTGAGGTAATAAATCAAGTGAGAAGTGGGTCACTTTCTCATAGACTTCTACAGGTTTAAGGCACTTATGCATTTGTATAATCCATTAATATTTACAGTCAATGTTCCAGTGTCATATATCCCTTTCCGTTTTGCGGCTGTGTTAATATTGTAATAACTTGTAATGCATGTACTTTTTGTGTATTTGTTTATTATTGTCACTCTAAGCTAAGGTTGCATTTCAGTTTAGTGCACTTTATTCAATAAAACAGAAAAATGAAATTGTTTCTTTTTTCTAATATCACACACTTTTAATTGAATAGTCAAATTCAGTTTTATCAACATACAAGATAACATAACATGTATCTGGGAATTTGGTCAAAACAATAGTTTCAAAAAAGCATGTCAACATTCTTAGCTGTGGCATCCTTAAGATGTCTATATCGAAACCACACTGGCTATCCAATGAATAGTAAATTATATTGTTCTCTCAGTGTTGGACTATAGCTCAACAGTGAATTGTCTATGGAGATATTGAAACCAGACCCAGAGCCAATCAAAAACTGTTATTCACAAATTAATTCATCACATATTTTGCTTACACATTATCAATGGAAGTGCCTTGACATACAGCACCTTGATTTTGTTAGACAACTTAGATCTTAGGGATCACAAGTGGACATCTCTAGGTCCTTGTGTTTTTACCTGTCTGTAGAATGTGTCTCCAGATCTTACTTTCCCACTGTATGCAAATAAACATGTGAATAACACAGACACACTACTAACAGAATATAATAATAACATCTACAACACATGATTCACTCAGTGGTTTCAGTAACATGAGAAACACTTTGAGTGAGTAGACTAGCCTACAAATTTCCGATCATAGTTGAGAGGGCAGTGTTAAATGTGGACACATAACACATTCCTGTTATCACTGCTATTAGAATGTGAACATGTGGCTCAAACCACCTCCATATTTTATCCGATCTCAATGCATACTGAAAGAGTTTTCACCTGTACTTAAGAGTTGTCCACTTGTGTTTGTATGGGTATATGTGTACATATACACCATGTGTTTTGGTATTTTTGGCACACTTCTATCCTCAGCCTACTACACTAAGACATTAAACCTATTTTGCTAAAATAAAGAGCTTTCTGCAATAGTGCAATGTCAACCATGTCTTTGAAACACTTCAAACTGAGGAAATGATTGTGACATGGGTCAGTGGGTATCATAAATGATGAAAAAAAAACAATCAGGTCTGTTCTAATAAGACCCTTGGCGTTCATTTGGATAACATCTTCGGCTGAAAGGCCCGTGTTGAAAGTGTGTGTTATCATTTACAGCAAAGATTAGATTTTTTATGCACAATTGGGGTGAATCAAAGGGTTTATCTTATACCAGGCTGCATTACAGAGCATATTCATGTCTAAACACAATTAAAGCTTACTTTTCAGGTACAGACAGTGTCATGAAGGTTGTGTAGAAGAATAGAAACCAGTCTCTCCAGGCAAGCACAGATAATATGGTCTGATCTATCTTTATTCTCCATGCCAAGTATGAGCTCTTATCCTCTGGAAGAAGATATAGGGTACCCCAATGTAAACTTGACATTATTTTTAAACTAGGCCTGATTTGGACCTGCATCAATTGAACCTTTAAATAATGTTTCTTCAGGGGTTGTGCAATTGCTTCATATTCATTATATGATGCATAAGGTTAGGTTGCCTTAATCAGTCTTTGTGAAAGATGAGCAATAGATTGTGGTTGTGTGATGTGATTCAGTCTGACTACATATCACTTTATGTTTTTTTTTTATTTTTTATTGTAAGTATATGTCAGCTGTATGATAAAACAATATGTCAAGTGTTATGTGTGAAGTATTTGAACTCAAGGCAGATATCTCTCTGGGGGCAATAAAGTATCACCTGCAACATGGTCTTGTGATATAGTAAAAATTAAAATGTTGTTGTAGGGCTATATCAAACACATCGTTGGAAAGGTCTCAACCTGGAGAGTAACATATGTCAGTCTGAAGAGGATGCATTACTCCTGCTTTGAAATATTGACCTCTGAACCTTGAACCCAGTCCATGTTTAAAGGCTTGTCATTTAGCAACAGAAGGTGATACACACATAAGACCAGCTGTTATAGAAAGCTCTGGACCTCAGCTGTCATGTAGCCGAAGTTTACCCACTGTAAGCACTGTCGAATGTGGTAATAAGCTATTTTCACCTATTTACCGATTACATTTTTAAAATCTGATGACACCAGTGTGTTCCCCATCCCAAAAAACCCCAGGGTGTATCCACAATTCTACACTACCAACTTCTAATTATGAGAAATATACCAATATATTTTAAAACTACAACTCCCACTATAGACGCACCCCAGAACCTGTTAAAAAGCCAGTATACTTGTAGTTCTTCCGGGGTGGGTGGGGGGACAGGTTCGACTCCTGTGTTTCTGCTGTCTGCCGTGAATGGGCTCCATTCCATTTCAGATTGCTGCCGCCCGCCGGCCGGCCGAGCAAACAGTCAAACAGTACATGAGACAAATACATTAAACTTTTTTTTTATTATTATTGTTATCTTTATTGTTTACATTCTCACATACAACGTGTGACAAATAAATCAATAATACTTGTGATATGTATTTTGTCTTTCGGATCCGCAATTACTACGTCACGTCCGCGGAGGATGCCCGGTTAAGTACACGTTATTAAAAAAAATAAAAACGTTATTATACGGTACTTAACTTACTGGAAAAACTAAGCAGCTAGTCCTACGGTTGCTGGTGAAAAAAATCACTCATTTAATATCCACATTGAAGCAATACTGCCGTTAAACCACTGCCTGATGGCTATCCGATTCTATGACATGAATGACCGCATTGCATTGTGGGATATGGAATTTGAGTGCGCTCCCCTTGTACCGTAGTTTGTTTACAGCAGCATACTACAATATTTCACCATTTATAAAACCAAAATAATGTAATTAAATGAAAGAAATGAATACCATGTTAACATCTCGTAAATAAATGTAGATTAATGTAGCGTTATAGTTTTAAAATATCAATAAACAATTTAGCAATCCAGCATCCCTGGTAATAGAACCCAAATAAGAACGCCCCTTGTGTTAATTATTGTATCCAGAGCAGTCCTTCAGCAGGATGATGAAAAATATATTTATTCTAATGTTATGCAATAATTAATACATCTTACTATAGACTTACTTGACATCCAAATGTCAAAATGTTATTTTGCCTGAAAATTACTTTTACTTATTTTAAAAACCCTATATACAACTGGCATACAATGTTAAAAGAAAAATGACAAATCAGTTATTTTGCATACATATTTTATTTTCACGAAGACAACATTAGCATGAACAAGGTTACATGCACTTACACTTACTAACAAATAGTTTTATTCCTGAAGTAATGGCATTGGGAAATGTGTTGATTTTTTTGGAACAGTAACAGCAGTATAAACAGGAAAAACAACATAAGTTCTACTTGTCTAAAAAAGGAGTGCTAAGTGAAACAGCATGACATGATATATATTTAATAATGACAAACAGCGGTAAACAATATTGTTTGGGATCACTTTGAGAGCGATTTGATGGATGATAGAAACACTGACAGCCAACCAAATCCATCCAAATGTACAACACGACATGGCAGATGTAACTGCAGAGGAATTACAATTACTACATTGTCATTGTAAAAATGAATTTAAATAGTTTGCGTGGTGTGAGTTATCCTCTAGGTGTGGGCAATCCCTCTTAATGCACTTTAGAACAACACAGTTTAGTTTGCATTGTATCTGTGTTTGGAGCCGTTTGCAGTTGCGTATTAGTTTAGGCATTTAGCAACATATTTTTTCATTTGCAGCACATATTTGTTGTTGTATTGGTTTTGGATTTTTGTATGTGTTGTTTTCATAGTTTCCTGAATATGGGGTCAGATTTATCTCATATGTTGCGAGCACAATAAAACATGCTCACAAGCAAATTATATTATATCTTGCACACAGATATTAGACTTTGCCTAACAATTCTACAACCGAGTGTCGTGCAGGCAGCTGGGAGTGCAACACAAAACATAGGAAGATTTTACATAATGGCATCTTCGTGTATGAAACTAAACAGCACGCGCACAGAGCAGCCACCACGTGTGAGGAAGAGTCTGCTCTCAGAGAGCTGGAGGGCATACATGTTCTTGCAGGGAAGAATATATCGTGCTTGTGACACTTGACATAAATCCGATGCAATACCTTTCCATCTATAAAGCTAGTGTTGCGAAAAACTCTGGTTTACACTGCCTCAAAATCACTCTCATCTGAACTCTCATATGCACGTTCTTTGTCGTCCTCCGGGATGTCCTCGGGTCCATCCTCAAGCAGAGAAGCAGCATTTGGTCCTAAAGCCTGGCTGTACCTTGATCTAACGACTTGGAACTTCTCCTCCACATCAGCAAGCCTTTTCTGATGAAGACACAGCAACCCACGATGCCCCTCTTCACTTAAACTGCCTAGAAGGAAAATGAAGAAGAGGTGTGACAATACCTCAATTGAGTTAGTGTAGTTCAGCTAGTCATTAACTATACTAAATGAACTACAGATAATTTAGATTTAGCCACAAGGAATCCATAATGTAATACCTGAGGATCTCAAAGTGATAGTCCAGGTCATATAGGCTTCCCTGTTGCGAGAATGGGCACATTTATTCAAATATGATTTTGTTATCATCAAGGGACCTTGAAACTGCACTAAGTGATTTCAGAACCTGTTTTTTTTCAATTCTGAAAAATAACCTGTGCTTTATGGAGACTTTTGTACCCTAATTATAAAAAAAAACACCAAGTTGCTAGTCCCAGCTAATTTACACCTTCATTTATACTTCTGCGGAGGCTCCATGCAGACCTTTTGCCATAGCCTACCTCACTAGTATCTCTCTACCGAGCAAATTACACAACATTGAACAAAGAGATAATTTAGCAACAGTGACTATTTTGTAAAGTGAACCTTCTGTAGCACCATATTATCGTTGCCTGTAAAGTATAGTGTGTTTTTGCACTGAAAAACAATTGATGAGGTTTGGCCATGTAAATTTCAGTTGAGCAGTTGTTGTTAATGTTGAGCTGTCCCTCAAGTACAGCACACTGGATGGTTAAGGACCACTGACAAAAGGTCATGGTGTCAGTCAAATCAATAGTGCAGCACTAGTTGCTTAGACATTTATAGTATCCCTGAATCTGTCACTGTAAGGAGAACACAAAATTATTAAATTTGGCTTCTTACCACTGTTCCTGCCAGAAGACATTTCTGACATCATTTTGCGGAGACTCCAGGCCAGCTTTCTGAGGTAGGTGCAGTGCTGTCTCATCTCCCTCATCAAAATGATCTTCTCCTCTTGAAGCCGCACTTTTGACATGTAAACATCAAAAATCTTCTTCTTTGTGAGGATATTGCTTGATCCTGAAGTCACAAAAATAACATCCTTTGAACACAAGTTTGACCTGTACAGTACATTCTTAACAGAAAGCATACCTGCTAAAAGATAAGTAGTGTAAGCAAAACCTAGCCTGGAAATCCAGACCCAAATCCGGGCCTGGCAATGAGTAATAAAAATGGCCCAACTCGAGGGGCGGCACCAAGCATGCATTTGAAATTTTTAATCTCACTGCACGCAACTGGATAACACTAGGACCAATCACAACAATACACGGGGTGACGTATCCAGAGCCCCATACGCTTAGCTACCAGCGGAGCTAACTGGTAGATTAAACTGTTGTCATCCGTTTAGCTCGCATCTGGCCCGCCTATATCAGATACACAGATGTGATTGGTGCAGCTCGGCTACCAGGGCATAGTTAATGAGCAGCATTACTGAATGCCAGAGTGACTCGCTGAGCAAATTGAAATTATGCTCTAGCGAGAACTCTGAATTTCCAGGGTAGGCAAAACCCATAAATACAAACTATATACACATACACAAACACAGAAATTGTTCAATACCTCTGCTGTGCACTTCCCATGGCCATATTAGACAGTCTGCCCCACTGTCTCCTCCCAACACAGAGAGTCTGCTCTCCACCTTATCCACAAGGATGCGCTCCTCATCTGCAACCTGCTCATTGTACAGCTTGATTTTTTCAAACAGCTTTTTCTTCTCTTCCCCTAATTTCCTTCATCGCAACTGTCGAATTTTGTTGCTGTCTAGAGTTACAAAACACAGAAAACATAATGCAGATATGATAAATGCAATACTGTTAAAGCCTTATACTTAACATAATTTAACAATTTATACATCAAAAAAGAAAAACAAATGAATTAAAAGACATAATAGCCATAGTATCTGTAAAACTAAGGACTTGTAGATACAGAAATAAACAATCCAGATAATACATCTGCAAGTGATATAAATGACAATATTAGATCCGTTATCAGCATACCAGTCTGATTATAAAGGCTGGCTTTTCTGTGATGAACCGCAAGAAACATTTCTTCAATTGATTCCTGAAGTGATTGTTGGTCATCACATCTGGTACCTGCAGAATCTTAAAATACAAAAGCAATATAAACAACAATAAACAAAAAAAATCTGATCTATCTTTTAGGTTGTACATTTAAAAATTTCAAATGCATAAAGCAAAAGCTAATGGCTGGGGAAGGAGCAGGAGGTGCAGGGCCATGCAAGGAAGGTCTGAGTCATATAATTGACTATCACAATACATTAGAAAACTATGTAAACGAATGTCCATAAAATATTATACCATCAGAAGCCCATTCTCTGACATCATGAACCCACTGATGCACCATGTTGTCAGGGCAACCAAGTTGATTGCTCAAATCTTCCAGTCTCTGAGACTCAGCCTCAGCCTTTTCACAAGTCTACAGTAAAAAAAGCAAGATTTTTAAGATGTTATCTTCAAAGGGTAAGACAAATCATAGAGGCGTTATACTGTATATACAGTATCTAACACACATTGGTCAAACAGGACATTGTTTTTATATGAATATGGTCAGTAAACCTGATCATGTCTCATGTTATCTGGTCAATACCTTGACGTATCTGCTGGATAATGCAAGATGAAGGCCATCCTGCTTCCGTCGGTTCCATCCAATAGCATGGACTGTTAACATGTCATTCCTGGCTTTTTAACATAATGAATAAAGTGATGGAGGAAAGTCACATTAATGGTCATCGTTTTTCAGTTAATCAAATCCTTCACAGTTGAGCTTTAATTTCAGATAAATGTAACAGTTTTATTGATGTATTGTCATAGGGGATTATTAAGAGTTTTATCTTACACAAAGAGTAGTTCGACTTACCAGATTTTGTCATGTACTTGGTTGTGAGGGCACAACGAGAAAGGTAGCTGTTTACCATTTCAACCTCCTCCCCTGCAGTTGTGCCAGCACCCTCTTGATTTTTGCCACTCCAGATTATCTAACAAATCAGTGTGGACATTTATTTTATAATCATATGTATTATACGTAAAAGTTACCATTTAAAACAGAAAGGAATGGCCTCATCTGCAGTAAAGGTCTGAGTTCTAACATGGAGACCGACAACTTTTCAAGGTAGGGCCAATACTTGCAAGCAATATCCGTGCAAAAGAACTGTCCATTTGTGGCTGCCTGAAGCTCCTTTTGCAGGAACAGCGGATAAGCAAATATTTCCCCCCTATACATGTTGAGGGCCTTCAATAGCACTCTGTGTCGGCAAACAACTACCTCAATGCCCTCTTCATCCAGTTTACTAGCTCTTCTGGCAGTCTCACGTGCAGCAGACCACTGACTGGCTCCACAGGTTCCTCCGCCGGCAGTCTGCATGACAAAATAGTTATGCTTATAACAGAAACAAAAAAAAAATGATCCTATGTGATTACTTAATCCATCAGGACCATGGAGTCAGGTTACATTACACCAAAGAGCATCTTTATAATGATTGGAGACATTAAATATTTACTTTCAAAATACAACTGGATGTTTTGTCAGGGCACAAGGAGCTTCAGAAAATGCATCTTTCACTTAACCCTACTCCAGCTAAGGGTGACAAAAACATGCATACTCACTACATATTACCGAAATCTAGCCACTTTGGATGTCACCACACATACCCAATTTCAAACCCAAAATGACTTGGATGAGATGCAACATATTGCTCAAATTGCTGGTTGGGAGATGCTAGTCTGTTCCATTTAAGCTGACACCATCTGGTCTTGAGGGAAGAAATAACTAATTTGTAATGGAAAATCCTACATTTCAAGTTTTAAGCCATACACTGCAAAAACAATATATAAATATTTAACTAACAATTTTCATTTTACTCCTGATCTCCTCAACAAAATGCTGTACTTCAGCGTCCTTGGCGATGAAAGTACCGTCAAAATACGGTTGCTATGACCTAAATAAAATAAGAAAAAAGATCTTGTTCAGTGTAAGACATTATTTGTTCAGTTAATTTTACTAAGTGTAAAACAACTAACCCTTTTGACTGTTGAAATCGGTACTGCTTTCTGTTGCCATCTGCGCAAAGAGCTATCATGTTGGGTTATATGTTATACATGCCGGGCAGGTGAAGTGCTGTACACTGGCCATGTTCTCACAGTGGTACTGGCAGAATGTGTACTCCAAATAACTCCTTTGGAATATGTCTCCATGGATTTTGCCAGCCTATACATTTGCAGGTGAATTAGTAAAAAGTCAAATTAAATAGCTCTAAAATATCTTTACTTGAGGTAACTATTATCCACACTGATCTTACCCTTCCAAATTGACAGGTCCTCTTCTCCAACATCCGCAAAAAACCCTGACGCGACAAACTGGGAGCCACAGTTTTCATCTCTTCAAATGAAGTGAAGACATCCACTGAAAACAATGTGTCAGCATTCACAGATGCTGGCCAATACTGCGTATGAGGTCGCTCATGTCAAGGTGTCCACTGTGCCAGACATAATTTGCAAGATAGGTTTGGCAAGTGCAAATCATACCGACCTATAAAAATAAAGCAGTACATTTAATGCAGGGTTATGTTGTGACAATAACTCTGGACTGTACAAGAAAAAAAATTATATAAAAAGCCATAGTTCATACCATTTATGCAAACCATAATTATTGCTCTACCAGCTGATTCTGTTATGACTGCAGGATCACACATGCACAACTGAACAGGTCTCACTGTAGGCAAAAGACATACTGAAAAGAGAAGTTCAATAAATAGTGAGAAGCTTTAAACAATTATTATTATTATTAAATAAAATTTTTAATAAAAACAAGGACACAACTTCAACCACTTTACCAAAAAGATCAAAGCACTACCTTGATTAACCAGTGTATATCCGCCATCTTGCTTTACGCAGCACACTGTTGGCTCTATGGGCTTGTAAATTCCCCCAATGGAGGACTCCCTGTTATGGAGTGTGCGTTTTTTGTGGATGTGTATGTCACACTCCGTACACAGCCACTCCTCTGGCATGCAGTCTCTGCATCGAATGATGGCAGGAGATGTGCAGTGGCTGCAATTCTTCTCTGGAACCACATTGCAGGACAGCAAGGAGCTCAGATGATAAGACCTCGCTTTCCGCCACTCATCTTGGGCTGCAGATTGGCGCAAGCCCCATGATGTGGAGGTGGAAGGATGCCCACTCGCATCTGCAATATCTTCTGAGGTCTGCAGAATGTCCTGCAGTTTGTTCATCTCACTCTCTGAAAAACAGATAAAATAAAACAAACATCCCTTTCATGCTTTTTACTGACTTGCTTAATTACAGTAGTGTTTCATCTTACCAAATAACTGTTGAGAGGAGTCTGACTGGGTCACTGTGAGAACCTCCTGAGCTGACTCAAAAGGAGTAGAGTCCTCACTGGGAACCACGGAAACTAAAAAGATAGATAGAAACAGGCTGTAATAGGCATAAAAATACAATGTTTGTTTGATGACTTCAGGCTATAATACGGAAATGTTACATGTAAATCAATATTAGTTACATTCAATATAATATGAACCTGACCAGGACTGCTTCACTTCCATTTCACATCTTTGGATTAGTTTAGCAGTAGTTGACATTAAAGTTAACAGTGCAGAATGCATGTATAGACCTAGTTTAAAATATACATTTAAAAATAGATGAAGTCAAAACATACATACATAACAGATCCACCTTGTGGTCTTTCTAATGGCACAGTTTAACATATTTAAAAGGACGAAATTATCAAAAATAGGAAACAGAAACCCTATTAATATCCACCATAGACAAAATAACAGAAACACCCCCTATTTTTGTGGTCAATGTTATAAAAAGAAACAACAAAAACAAAATGTAATTACATAAGGCTTAGCTATGAAATACCAAACTACATATTGGATCGAATGGACACAGTACTTAAGTTAATTTCGATCCTTGAGGTGGGTAATCAAAAATAATCTTGGAAGACTACCTGTAGCTGAAGCACGATTCCGTGTCTCTCCGCTTCTGCTTCTTTTTAGCAGTGGACTTCTTTCAGCATTTCTTTTCAACCATCGGACCTGAAAAGTACTGCCTGTAGCAGAGTCTGCTTCGCCCTTGGCTTTCTTTTCCTTGGATGGCAGAAAGATAGCATTGTATGACAACACTGAAATACAGTTATACAAATATCACTCTCTAATTCCCACACTTTAGTATCATCACCAATATGGCAAGATTGCGGTCTTACTTTTTCTTGAGCCAGAAGCATATCAGCAAGGAAAATAGCATCTTCTGCTTCCCAGTTATCTTGCTGATCAGCCATTTCAACAATACTATGTTGTATAAGTGAAACAAAAACATTGTCAGAAAAAAAGAATGCCATAGGCACGTTCAAATGTTCAGGCACTGTGTTTTTTGGACAGTAAGACAGTAATGTGAAATACAAAAGAAGGAATAGAATGACAATACTTACTTGAAGACAGTAGGCCTTCTAGAAGAGATTTCAGTGCTGGCGCAAGCGCGAGACAAAGAGAGACAGAGAGAGAGAGACAGAGACACAGAATGTCTGTGTGTGTGTGTCTGTGTCTGTGATGAATATAATAGGAGTGGCTCTTAAAAGAGCCGTTGGTTTATTAATAAAGGAGGTACTGTATATATATATATATATATATATATATATATATATATACATGCACACATACATACATATATACATATATACACATATATACACATATATATATATATATATATATATATATATATATATATACATACATACATACATACAGTACAGGCCAAAAGTTTGGACACACCTTCTCATTCAATGCATTTCCTTTATTTTCATGACTATTTACATTGTAGATTCTCACTGAAGGCATCAAAACTATGAATGAACACATATGGAATTATGTACTTAACAAAAAAGTGTGAAATAACTGAAAATATGTCTTATATTTTAGATTCTTCAAAGTAGCCACCCTTTGCTTTTTTTGATAGCGCTGCAAACCCTTGGTGTTCTCTCAATGAACTTCATGAGGTAGTCACCTGAAATGGTTTTCACTTCACAGGTGTGCTTTGTCAGGGTTAATTAGTGGAATTTTTTCCCTTATTAATAAAAAAAAAGCAAAGGGTGGCTACTTTGAAGAATCTAAAATATAAGACATGTTTTCAGTTATTTCACACTTTTTTGTTAAGTACATAATTCCATATGTGTTCATTCATAGTTTTGATGCCTTCAGTGAGAATCTACAATGTAAACAGTCATAAAAATAAATAAAAAAACGCATTGAATGAGAAGGTGTGTCCAAACTTTTGGCCTGTACTGTGTGTGTGTATATATATATATATATATATATATATATATATATATATATATATATATATATATACACACAAATATCAATGTATGCTATTTACAGTACCTTGGCATATACAGTACCATAGATATATATCTATGTACAGTACCTTGGCATATATTTACACACAGTTATCCATACTACGCATGTATTACACCTTTTTGGAATATTATCGCCCTGACATTCTTACCCTAACCATAACCGATCCCACTCCTCTTGCCTAAACCTAACCAACCCAACCAGAGCAGGTATATTCAAGAGTCTTCCCCTACCACCCTGCCAAAATTTTTTTGAGTTCGCGGGCCCTGACTTGCGCAATTTCATGCAAATTATCCAATCCTAAATGAAAAACCAAGACCACTTCCCTGGAGAATCGAACTCCAGACACCCAGACCAAGGG
Organism: Zingel zingel; assembly: GCA_023566125.1. Taxonomy (NCBI): domain Eukaryota; kingdom Metazoa; phylum Chordata; class Actinopteri; order Perciformes; family Percidae; genus Zingel; species Zingel zingel. Next base: position 31,011,974 of record CM042319.1, read on the forward strand.
TCCTAACCACTCACCTAGCAGCTCTTACAGAATGCTGTTCAACTGTTTACCACTTGGTGTCTTCAAACCGCGGTTGCTAGGTAACCATACTGTATACAAAAAATAGGTACTAACTAACAAACTAACTGTTGTATGCTTTCACTGAAGACAGAAAGCGCAACTGTAGTAACCATTTTCCGCTAGAAATTCAATTGTTATAAACTTTAGAGACAAAGCTTTCCTAATATTCCTATGTGACAACTTGCGTCACGCCGTGCAGACCCAGACCTGGGTGCAGACCCAGACCTGGGTGCAGACTCAGACCTTAGATTGACTGTTTACACCCAGTAAAGACACGCACAGGCGCACCTCCCAATCACACTCTCCCATAAGCTCTCAGTCCTTTACAAATAACTCTGCTAACCCACAGACCAGCTATATCATTTCAGTAAGAGTCAGTAATAACATTACTCAAAGGTAGAGCGCTACACGCTCCTCTGTGCACCAACGAGGTGCAATACTTAACAACCTAATTGGAATCAAAACAACCACTGCAACGATAGAACAGAATAGGAGAATCAAATGTGGACTATTAAATATCAGATCTCTGTCTTCTAAAGCATTACTGGTAAACGATTTGATATCAGATAATAAAATTGATTTATTCTGTCTTACTGAAACCTGGCTGGGCCATGAAGAACATGTTAGTCTAAATGAAGCCACTCCTCCCAGTCATATTAATACTCAAATTCCTAGAGGCTCAGGCCGTGGAGGAGGAGTTGCAGCCATATTTGACTCAAATCTGTTAATTAATCCTAAACCTAAACTAAATTATAACTCGTTTGAAAGTCTTGTTCTTAATCTTCAACATCCAACGTGGAAATCATTTCAGCCAATCATATTTGTTGTTGTTTACCGAGCGCCAGGCCCATATTCTGAATTTTTATCTGAATTCTCAGAGTTTTTGTCATGTATTGTGCTAAAATCAGATAAAATAATTATTGTAGGTGATTTTAATATCCATGTGGACGTTGACAGTAATAGCCTTAGTACTGCCTTCAACTCACTACTAGAATCAATTGGTTTCAGTCAGAGTGTGCATAAGGCCACGCACTGTTTTAACCACACCCTCGACCTTGTGCTGGCATATGGCATCAAAATTGAAGATTTAATAGTATTTCCACAGAATTCTTTATTATCAGACCATTTTTTAATAACTTTCGAATTCTTACCACCAGACTATATGAAATTTAATAAAACCTTCTACGCTAGATGCCTATCTGACAGTGCTACAGCTAAATTTAAGGAAGATATTCCAACAGCAATTAACTCAATGTCGTGCTTTAATATAACAGAGGACCTTTATGATAATTTGAGTCCTTCCCAAATTGATAATTTTGTAGACAGTACTACGACCTGCCTACGGACGACTTTAGACTCTGTTGCTCCTCTCAAAAAGAAGATGATGAAGCAAAGGAAACTAGCACCTTGGTATAACGCCCAAACTCGCAAATTAAAACAAATCTCACGGAAACTTGAAAGTAAATGGCGTTCCTCCAAACTGGAAGAATCTCGTTTAGATTGGCAAGATAGTTTAAAAACCTACAGGAGGGCCCTCAGAAATGCCAGATCAGACTATTACTCGTCATTAATAGAAGAAAACAAGAACAACCCAAGGTTTCTTTTCAGCACTGTAGCAAGGCTGACAGGTAGTCACAGCTCTACTGAGCCATCTATTCCCCTAGCTCTTAGTAGTGACGACTTCATGAGTTTCTTTAATGATAAAATCATAACAATTAGGGATGGAATTCATCACCTTTTGCCCTCAACTTCTAACGGTTCACCTTGTGATACAGGAGTGCTAGAAAGAACGACAAGACCTGACATATACTTTGACTCCTTTTCTCCTATAGACCTTCAACAATTAATGCTAAAGGTATTTTCAGCAAAGCCTTCTACCTGTCTCTTAGACCCCATCCCAACGAGGCTACTTAAAGAAGCGTTACCCGTGGTTAACACTTCATTACTAGATATGATCAATATGTCTTTATTAACAGGTTATGTACCGCAGTCATTTAAAGTAGCTGTGATAAAACCTCTTCTGAAAAAACCTACCCTCGATCCTGAGGTCTTAGCGAACTATAGACCTATATCAAACCTTCCTTTTCTCTCCAAGATCCTTGAGAAGGTAGTCGCTAATCAGTTATGTGACTTTTTACATAGGAATAGTCTATTTGAGGACTTTCGGTCAGGATTTAGAAAGCATCATAGCACAGAGACGGCACTGGTGAAAATTACTAACGACTTTCTAACTGCTGCTGACAAAGGACTTGTCTCCATACTTGTGTTATTAGATCTTAGTGCTGCATTTGACACTATTGATCATACAATCCTTTTACAGAGACTGGAACGCTTAGTTGGCATTAAAGGAATCGCACTAAGCTGGTTTAAGTCCTATTTCTCTGATCGATCTCAATTTGTTAATATCAACGATAAATCCTCCAGGTATGCCAAAGTTAGCCATGGGGTTCCTCAAGGATCAGTGCTTGGACCAATTCTATTCTCCTTGTATATGCTTCCTCTAGGCAATATTATTAGGAAACACTCAATTAACTTTCACTGTTATGCAGATGACACCCAATTATACTTATCAATCAAGCCAGACGAAATCAGTCAGTTAGCTAAACTGCAAGTGTGCATTAAAGATATAAAATCATGGATGACCAAAAATTTCCTGAAGTTGAACTCGAACAAAACTGAGGTTATTGTGCTGGGCGCTAAACACACCCGAACTTCATTATCCGAAGATATAACTACTCTGGATGGCATTGTCATGGCTTCCAGCACTACTGTCAGAAATCTAGGAGTTATTTTTGATCAGGATTTATCCTTTAACGCCCACTTAAAACAAACCTCAAGAACAGCTTTTTTCCACCTTCGTAATATTGCCAAAATTAGGAACATCCTGTCTCAAAACGATGCTGAAAAACTTGTCCACGCATTTGTTACTTCTAGGCTAGACTACTGTAATTCGCTACTATCAGGATGCTCAAATAAATCCCTCAAGACTCTCCAGCTGACCCAGAATGCTGCAGCGCGTGTTCTGACAAGAACTAAGAAAAGAGATCATATTTCTCCTGTATTAGCTTCTTTGCATTGGCTTCCTGTAAAATCCAGGATTGAATTTAAAATCCTTCTCCTGACCTACAAAGCTCTAAATGGTCAAGCACCATCATATCTTGAAGAGCTCTTAGTACCTTATTGTCCGACTAGAGCACTGCGCTCCCAGAATGCAGAGTTACTTGTGGTTCCCAGAGTCTCTAAAATTAGAATGGGAGCCAGAGCCTTCAGCTACCAGGCTCCTCTCCTGTGGAACCAGCTCCCAGTCTGGGTTCGGGAGGCAGACACCGTCACCATTTTTAAGAGTAAACTTAAAACTGTCCTCTTCGATAAAGCTTATAGTTAGGAAGTTAGGAGTTGCAGCATTCACCTGGACCGGCGGGGGAAGGTGTATAGCCATAGTCATGACGCACCTACTTCATATCTCTGCTTCTCTTCATAGAAAGCTTACTATATTTAGGGTATGAGGAGTTGCAGCGTGCGCCTAAACCGGGGGGGTGGGGGGGGGGGGGGGGGTGGGTGTGTAGCCTCAGTCATGGCGCACACCCATCCTGTCACTGCTTCTCCCCATAGAAAGCTTACGCATACTTAGGCAGTAAGGTGTCGCAGCGCTAGCCTAGACCGGCGGGGGAAGGTGTGTAGCCACAACACAGCCTCCCTATGCGGTTATAGTTCTTGAGCTCTATAGCTATAGCTCCACTCTCCTCTCTCTTTCCATCTGTGTGTATTCATGTTCCAGAAATGCTTGTTATTAACCTAGCTCCGGGGAGCTTCCCCGGAGTCCGTATGTTCTTTGTCCCCCCAGCACCATCATCTTGGATCATGAAGGCACCTACATCATGGTGGCAGCTGTCGCCGTGGTCCTGCCCTACGACCTGCTGTGCCCCATTACACCCTGCAATGCCCGCCGTCGACTCGCTATGTCCGGCCAACGCCCTGTTACGCCATGATGTGCTCTACGACACCATGAACTATTACAATTACTCTAGTCATTATCTTAATTGTGACTTTTTATTGCCATTGTTCATCAAACCCCCAACCGGTATCGTCAGACACCGCCTACCAAGAGCCTGGGTCTGTCCGAGGTTTCTTCCTAAAAGGGAGTTTTTCCTTGCCACTGTCGCACTTACACATTCATGCATGCTCTTGGGGGAATCACTGGAATTGTTGGGTCCTTGGAAATTACAGAGTGTGGTCTAGACCTACTCTATCTGTACAGTGTCCTGAGATAATTCTTGTTATGATTTGACACTATAAATAAAATTGAATTGAATTGAATTAATATGCCAGTTTCTTTTTTTTTTCTTTTTCTTTTTTTCCCCCTAATATGCCAGTTTCTGCGATCATGGAAGATGAACGTAAATTATTTATTAAAAATGTAATAACTTATTTCACCAGTAAATTCCTGTTAAACACAAAAACAACCACTGGATGGAAGCGCAGGCATTTAAGTGGCATCTAAATAAGGCACTGAAATCCAAGTTGCTATTCGGTCCGGTAGATAACTGTCTAAGGCACCGGTGCCGTATTAGCACTGGGTCTCGGTCCCGCCCAAAAAAAAATTTAAACTCTTCGGATCGATTCACGTGGATGACATTTTCCCATTCAAAACGGCGATTTTCGCTGTAAAGTTTGCACATAGTTATTGTTCTATATCTATGAGTTTGCAGGTATGTTTATAACTACTGGGGAGTTTGTTTGGGGTGTCCTAAGCAACCAAAATTTAAAACTCACCTGGTTAACTGCTCGAGTCACAGCTATCTCCAAATCACTGTTCGAATGTCCCCATCTCGAGAGGTTGTTCTGCTCACAAAATCTTCTGACACTCGACACTGAGCATCCTCGTTGGACACCCATACGACTAATGTTTGCAGCGAATGGGATAAGTAATTTTATGGGACTGGAACTATGTCTCCACTGACAGCCAAAAGTGTCAACGGCCAGTCCTGCCTTCTCCAAAACATCCTCCAAGGTTGGAAACTTTTCTACTGAGCCCTGTTCCACGCGAGCCCAACACAGGTCCAACTTTTTCCTAAATGCAGATACTTTATCATGTACCAAAATGACATGGCACTCCTTCCCATAGATCATTTTATTATTATTATTATTTTTTTAATATTTCCATGCTTTTTTCATGCCTACTACGCGAAGAAGAGTCTCTCTCTTTTTCCAACGTGACAGATGAAATCTCTCACTTTTGACCCAAACATGTGTTACTTCATGTGAATGTATACATTTTTAAATGGTTAATAAACAAATGTCCTTTGTAACTTTGGCCCAAAGTAATCTGTGATAAACAGTAGCCTATACTATGTTTCATCTGATTATTTATTTTAGTCAAAATAATCCAGCAATTATGTTTTTTAGTACTATCAATGAGGCATACAGGCCATAAATAACAAATAGACATACATTTTTGTTTAATTATTCATAAGAATTTAAGTTAATAAAAACATCTAAAATAAAGAATACATGTATTATTTACATTTTTATGATGAGTATTAATGCAACATGACCGGGAACAAAAAATAGGGTTAAACGATGAGATGGGTCTTCCCCTCTCCTACTCTCCTACAAAAACAGATCGTGCCTTTTGTCTGACAACTGTCAATGCGTGAACATGTTTACATTTATTTCAATATATTTTTTCAGTCAGTTAAGCCAAATAATTGGGTGACAAATAGCATGCATATAGACTATTTAACAGGCTAACAAATGCAGTGTGGGTAAACTCTTATTTTGAAAAACAATGAATGCATATCCTGCCAGTCAGATTTAGCACCACCCACAGGGGAAAATCGGAATATCAAGTGGTTTTTCTGATTTCCGTGCAAGAACGGGAAAACCAAAAATCAGGTCATAATTTCGTTTTTTCGTTTTTTTTAAAAAACGGAAAAACGGAAAAAGGAGTTGTTTTCTCGTTTTTTCGATTTCATACGTGAAAGCAAAAACAAATGAACGAATGGTACCTGGACCCACACACACACACCCACACACCCAGACACACAGACACACACACACCTTGGATGCCGAAAACGTCAGTTCAGTGCTTCACAACACAGACGGGTGAATTTATGAATGAACGCGTGAAAGTTCTCAAAACGATGTTGTTACGTATCATCTCGCTGTTTTAAATGGGTATACGGAAATCTTTGACCGTTCCTAGTGGGTATACAGCGTATAGGCTGCCTGCGTATCACGTAGACTACACCACTGGTCTAGTATGCTACATGTTTTACTTTTTTATATCACGTAACGTGACCTCATTTATTGCTCGAGAGACAGCAATGTCAAGGTCTGAATCTGAAGTGTGTCCTTTTCTCCGCATATTATGCTTGGCAAGTGCTGATCTCAGAGCTTCCACAATGGACACCCATTTCTCGCACGCATCTTTACTGAGATCTCATGATATGGCATTCCATTCATAAACATGTCCTCAATAAAAGGCATGTATGGTTCGAGTGCCATTTTGACTGGAAAGTTTGACCAACTGGGACCGGACCTTTTGCTTTTGGCGCTCAGCGAAATACTCCTTTGAAACTATCCACTGCGCATGCGCAAAGCAAGCGGAACGGCACCGTGGGAAATGGTTAGACCTACTACAACAAATAAAGAAAAAAAAACAGAAAACTTAATTTGATCCATTATTTCGTTTTGGTTTCCTTGTTTATTATATTTCCCGTTTCGAGCTTAGAGCTATGAAACAAACGTCAGTTTTCAGTTTTTTGTACATACAGAAAAACAGAAAAACTAAATATTGATTCGTTATTTCGTTTTTGGTTTGCCAGATTAAATGGAATAATTGAATGATCGGATGATACACGGACCCTAATGCATATATTTATATGTATGCCTCATTTATGCATTTCATGATGTATTTCATAGCCATATTTATGTATATTTATGTAAAGAGGTGCAAAAAACGGAGGATCAGTCGCTCAGGAAGTTAGGCTACAGTTTCCCTCAACTGCAGCCTGGTTTAAAGCAAAACTGGTAGGCTACACCGGTGCTAGTCATGGATGTATTAAGAGAATGTGCTACTGCCTTGAAAAGGCAACATCCGGTCTCAGAATATGAAAAAAACCTGGCATTTTTTCATTTCTGTTTTCTAGTGATTCAATTTTTTGTTATATGAAATAGAAAATGAAAATCGAAGCATGTTTTAAATTTTCATATTCCCTTTTGACAATGAAAAGGAAAAAACGCCTTGTATTTCAATTTCAAATTTTGTATTTTAAAAACGAAAATCAAATAACCATTCATTTTTTGTTTTTTAATACCTGTTAATGAAATGACAATCGAATGACCAAAACATACACTGACCGTACACGGACCCTGTATGCTTTTTATGACAGCTAAATAGTCAGTGCATAGTACCACCCTATCAGGTCTGACCTCTTCAACCCACTGTAATGTAATGATGGCTGCCACTATTTATGCTGTATATACCGACAACTGGTCAGATAATCTTTTGGAGAGATTTACTTTAAATTCTGGGATATGTATTCCAACTCCCACACATTCCTGTTTGTTCTTGGATCCGCCTGTGTAAATCTTTAGATAATTATAATAATAAGGTAAATGCTTGTTTTAACTCCCACTTCCTCCATTCTCCAGTCTCTTTTCTTTTCCAGGATATTAATATCAGCCTTTACTTCTGGAAAAAGCCATGGTGGAATGTTTCTAACTGGGTTGGCCGTGGTGAAATCTCAGGCTTCCATTTCATATTCCCTCACTCTCTCTTCCCTCGTCCATCCAAACCCAAGCCCCTTAAACTTGGAATACTCCCAACATTCCTGTGCAACGAGTTTTCTTCTTCGGCTATGGTTTATTGGCCGTTTAAACCAACTTAAAGGTGCATTACCACCACCAACTGGTGAACGAGAGATAGATGCAGGGAAAAAAAAAATAATAATAATTAAAAAAAAAAAAAAAAAATATATATATATATATATATATATATATATATATATATATATTTAAAAAACTAAAACAAAGAAAGAAACAAGATTTTCTTTACTAAATCGAACTTAATAATATTATGGTATGCCTTGCCTGCTAATTTCCCCAAAAGCCCTGACATTGAAAAAGATAAGATAAAATAAGATTGACTTTATTAATCCCAAACTGGAAAAATTCCAATACACCAAGAAATCTGATTGCTTTTACTTGTTTAAGAGGTTGAGAAGGGAGATTGGTGATGATAAAGGTAGGAATAACAATCACAAGCAGATTAGGGCGGGACATATCTTCGCCCCGCTTTCTGCCTCTGGTTGGCTAAACCTGGTATTCTCTAACCGTAACCAATCTTCCCACTCATGCACATTTGTTGTCTAAACCTAATACCAACTCAATCAAAGAAGGCAAAGCGTAGCCTAGTAGCCAATCAGAAGCAGAGTAGGGCAGGTCATGCCTTCGCCATCCGAGGATAAAAACAATTTAGAGACAGACTTTTATCAACAAACCGCAAAGTTATTTTTTCATGTTCTCAAGAGTAATGAGCTGGCTTTCTGATGCTGAATGACAATACTTGAACATAACAGTAAAGACAGCTCTTTTGATCAACACTTTTATTTTTAATGGTGTATATGCTTTCTGAAAAAATAATGAGAGACTTAGCCTAATTATGGAGACAGCATCAGCACATCTGTAGCAAAGGTGAACCTGTTTCTTTAACATGTACAGTAGCAATTTCTAAGCAAATATATGTTAGAACTGTTCATGCCTTCACTGCTGTATTTGTACGAGTATGGACACCTCTACATCTATTATTTTAGAGAGATGGCACTGAAGCATGTGTCCTAAATGACTTATTTCTCTGTTTGGAGAGAAGCTGCGTTCTAGACCCAGTGACGAAGAGGGGAGAAGATGATTGATTGCCATGTTTAGGGCTGCAACAACAATTGTTTTCACTGCCCATTATTCTGTTGATTATTTTCTCGATTCATCGATTAGTTGTTTAGTCTTTAAAATGTCAGAAAATGTTGAAAAATGTGGATCATTGTTTCCCAAAAAGCCCAAGTTGACGGCCTCAAATGTCTTGTTTTGTCCACAAACTCAAATATATTAAGTTTACTGTCACAGAGGAGAGAAGAAACTAGAAGATATTCACATTTAAGAAGCTGGAATCAGAGAAGTTTTACCTTTTTTCATAAACAATGACTAAAACCGATTAGTCGATTATCAAAATAGCTGGATATTCATCTAATACTTGACAACTAATCCATTAATCTTTGCAGCTTTAGCCATGTTTATGGATTTTCTATAAGAATTGTATAATCAGAATTCTGCCTTTAAAAATCAGAACTGAAATATTTTTCTTCACATTAGCCCAAATCCTCTTCTGTAGTAAAACCATTATTATACCTTCCAGTCAAAAGTTACCTTACCAACCCTTCAGTTGTATTACATTGGACTACTTGTGAAGATCACAGGCTGCCCTAAAACTGAAGTAAGACCTCCACCTAGTGGCCAAAATTGAAAATGACTCAAGTCACCAAACCGTCATATCATTAAATAACTTACCAAACAATCAATCAATCAATCAATCAATCAATCAATCAATCAATCAATCAATCAATCAATCAATCAATCAATCAATCAGTTAATGGAGAAAATAATAAATAAAAAACCTGTTGAGCAGCCAAGAAACATGTTTTAGTTTTAGCAGTATGTTTGTAGTTTGTTTATTTTATCAAAGTTTGAGAAACATCCGCAACAGTCACAACATACAGTTTGACATATTTCATGTTTTATTCAAACATTTGGATAGAAGATGAAGTGCATTAACCTGGGAGTGCATGAGATAAAACATCGCCATACATGAACAATTCTGATATCAGAGCCAACAACACTTTATAGTTCAACCTGACAAACTCTGGCTTAGCACCTTAAGAAAAGAAGCAGAACATGCTTGGACCAAATTATGTCAACGACACAAATATCAAAATAAAATAGTCACATTATATTTCAACTTTGACTACAAAAAATTATTCTTTTACAGCGTGACAGCAGGCTGTAGTCTTATGTTTATTTTTTTAATGCCCATCACATCTAGCTCAGTTAGGACTTTTAAGAACTACAAGCAAAAGGATAATATTAATAAAGCAGTTTATATGTCATTCATCCATTGACATTCACTCACTAACTGTGGCACAACATGAACGCAGCACAGAAAATCAGTGAAAAACCGGGGTGAGACGCGACGAAAGGAAGCAAGAGAAGTAAACATGGATGCAATTAAACGAAACGAGACGTAACCATCGCAACCATAGGACGGGGAACCAAATCTGAATGGCTTGTTGAAACTGACTGTTTTTTTCCCCCACAGTTTGCGGTTTGGTCTGCACTCCAGATACATAAATGTTTGTGCACAGCACTAAAAAGAGTTTTTCATAATATGTCCCCTTTAAAATTAAATTTAGTGAAAATGGTGGTTTCCTTTAGCTGAGAATCATAAAGAAAAGATCTGGAAGTATTAACTGATTTGATCTGTGAGTTTTAGATTTTAAGATTCTGTTAATAATGTTTTGTTACTTCATGGTCAAACAAAGCTACAGTAACACTTTCTATTAAGCCTGTCTCTATAATGCATTATAAATGTTTATAATGCTATAGAAGTATTGTTATAAGCACTTATTAATAATCATAATGCTTTATAACAATAACCATAACACATTAAAAAGTATTTTTATAATGACTTATAAGGTCAAGTATCATAATACTCTATACTTGCTCATCACTCCCAGACTACCATATTCTTTCCAGGACCATAGTGTATTATATGTCTCATAACTTAATACATTATAATCAATTTATAATGCATAATAATCACTGCTATAAGGCATTATAATGTGATTATAAGTCACTAAAAGTGGTCATTGGGTGCTCTAAGTAAAGTGAAAAACATATATTTAAATCTATGCAAGAACAGAACAGAAAACTTTGTAAAATGTATTTATATGTTTAACAGGTCATAACAGAAATTGAGTAATGCAATTTGAAACAAGTTTTTGGTAAAGAACAACTGAATGATGGACATTTAACTAATGTAATGTACTCAATTTACTCAAATTATAGATCAAACCTGAAACCATTTCTACTTCCCTTTGAAGTGAGCTTGTCCCTCAGGATCATTATTTTGCAAGGATCATAAAGTATTTCTCATGGTTGTAATACATTGTAGCCTCATATTTAAAATCAATTTGGTGTAAGTGAGTGACAGAACATTTTTTAAATAGCCTATGTATGTGTTGCTTTGTTTATCTGAACTGGTGGAGAGACATCAGCCACTCAGAGAGATACGTTGATCAAGTCCCGCCTCTAGCTTTATTTGATTGACAGATCATGACACACCTGCATGATTGTGCGAGTAGAGGACATGTGCTTGTGATACAGCAACCGGAGCAAAGAAAACAAATTATTAGCAGCAAAAAGTTACCAGTTAGTGTTAGTGCCGCAATGTTCATTGTCAATGGATTAAAGCAATAAGCTCTCGGTTAGTAAAGCAAATGCTACAAAGATACCACGTTGGTTAATATTATTGTATTATCACTTTCAAAGAGAAACATGTTAAACTAATATTCTACTGTGGGGAATGTGATTATTTATTTAATGTTAATGTATTTTGTACTATCACAAGAGAGTGGGCATCGCAGATATTAGCAGGGCCATATGTAACATGCATACATATCATCCTTCCTAATTTTGGATTGAGGAAAAGTGTAATGCTATTTTCATAATCAGTTTAATTAGTGTTATAAGGTTGTGGTGAAATGTATGTCAATGTCAATCATTTAGTTGTTATTTAACAAAAAGTTGTTTCAAATTGGAGTACTCAATTTCTGTTATGACCTTAAACAAATATATATATATTTTTATTTTACAAAATTGCATATAGTTCAATCACATTATAATGCCTAATAGCAGTGATTATTATGCATTATAAAATGATTATAATGTATTATGTTATGAGACATATGATTATGGAAAAGATTCTGGAAAGTTTGAGTATTATAATACTTGACCTTATAAGTCATTATAAAAATGCTTGATAATGTGTTATGATTATAGTTATAAAGCATTATGATTATTCATAAGTGGTTATAACTATACTCATAGAGCATTATAAGCAGATTATAACACATTATAATATATATAATGTGTTTATAAAGCAGTATAGAGACAGGCATCATAGACAGTTACCATAGCTACAGTATAACGTCCTCAACAACAGTCCAGTGGGCAGTTTTATGACTTGACATTGAGCTTTGTGAAATTCAAACTATTCATTTAATTAATGATGATCATTGTGTTGTGTTTTGGGATTGTCTCTTCTTTTCTGCAGGAAGAAAATATACAGTATATAAGTTATATTCAATAAAACCCAAACGGCTGGTGTAAATACCAACAGCTGAGAAGATTAAACTGTCTAAAACACTGTAAATATGAGATTCACATAAATAATTTGTTGTGTCGTCTTTCCATTATGAATATGTTGCTACAAAACATTATTTAATCTTACCTTTAATTGTTTTAGTATTGGGTAAAGCTTGGCTACAATCATAGCTAGAATGGCGCCAATAAAACCAATTACAAAAATACCACCAATCCATCGATTGCGCAAACCTGAAACAGAAGACAAAGAGTTAATGTAACACTCAGAATGTAACACAGATCATATACAGCAGACTGGACAAACTCTAGAGCTGTTTGTTTTTGGTGAGAACGTGATCCGACCTTGAACCGCACTAACTATACTCTGCAGTCTGAGCTAAGCGTCTCCTGTAGTCAGGTGTGCTTTGCAATCTGCGATGCTGCAAAGCAGCAAACTGTAGCAGCTTCAATGATTCTCTCACAGAAATAGACTGCGGTCAAGGTTGCCGTCACTCGCACCACCATGGTCAAACCAGCCGCTGCAAAAGTTGGAGACAGACGCCGGCAGAGCAGAGCGAAGTCTCAGTGAGCATAGCACAAGTCATTAAATAGGTTCTTATGGGGGCCTGACATATATACATAACGTTTAAAATGACATAAAATGCAATTTAAAATACAACACAGACAGCAGTCAACAGGTATAACAAGAGAAGTGGACAGATACATGGGTGAATAAGAAAAGGAGAAAACATACAAATGTTTAGCTGGAAAATTATGATGTGGAAAAGCAACTGCATATGTCGGTGAACACGGATTAGATGGTGTTTTTGAAAGATGAAAGGAAAATTAGTTTGTTCAGTATAAGAATCTTTTGCAGAGCATTCCAGTCGCTAGGAGCAGCACTTGACTAGTGAATAATGTGTGCAGTGGAGTTTGTTGAAAGGGGAATTTGTGGCAAACCGGATAGCAGAATGATAGAGAGTGTCAACGTTATCAAGTCGCTCACGAAACAATGTCCAATTATTTAAATGAAATGAGCTGGTTTGACCATAGAGATGAGAGAAAGGGCGAAGGTTATCAGGGTGTCAAGACATAACCATAGCATCCAATGCCCACAATACAGTCTTACTGACGTCACACACAGTAGTTTAGTTTAGTTGTCTATTATAAATGTACTTGTTTATGTAACTCGTTGTGCCTATGGTCTTAAATGAGCTAAGCGTAACATTTGTGGATGGAGAAGGGGGAACTGGGGGGGTCAAGGATGATAGAGAAGATGGAAAAAAAACATTTGGGGTTGGAGAAGGAGGACTGGATTTTGGTCTCATAGAAAGAGCTTTTGGCTGCAGAAATAGAGGCAATGAAGGAGGAGAGAAGAGATTGATAGTAAGCAGGGCTTCAGGGTGTTTTGATTTTCGCAATTTCCTTTGAGTAAGAGAGCAAAGGAAGAAAGTAAAAGAAGTAAGTCAGATGACTTCTCTGTCTGAAGACGCCAAGAAAAACCAGTGGGGGGGCATTTTCAGGGATGTTTGAAAGGAGGACCTCTAATTCCTCCAAGAACTCTCCCAAAGGTCCTGGTGGACGGTAGATAACGATGTTTAATTGTACCAGATAACTTATGGTCACAGCCTGAAATTTTAAAGACAATGGAAGAAAATGTGGCAGTGGTTAGAGAGAAAATCTCCATTTGGGGGTGATGAGTAGGCTTGTAAGCCCACCTCTACAAGTGGGTCTGGGTGTTTGGGTGAAAGAGTAGGCCAAGGAGAGAGAAGCAGGGGTGGATGTGTTGGCTGTTGGGTGTGTGGAGCTGGTGGGATAGATAAGGGTGGTTTGGATCTGATACCGTTGTGAACATGGCCGAGGCTGATAGGAAACACGAACAGGAATGAAAAATGTACACATGATTGAAAAGGTAAAAAGATACTTAGCTCACCTAGCCTTCCTAAAAAACTCCCGCCTAGACCCTTTCGTAGACTCATTTGTCCTTCTGAGTCTTCGTCGGAGGAGTCTGCCGCTGAAGCTGCCCCTTCAAACAAATGACAATTGTGGTATAATCTTGGGTTTTTTCTGGCCGAATCGTTGGCGGTCCAATCAGCAAACAGAGGGAGTGGCTGAGAATGATATCGTTGAGGTTGTGCCCTAATGGCTAATTAGTTGTAGTTCCGTAATGGCGGCGGAGAAAAATACGAGCGAAGCATTTGTCCGTTGTGGCAACACTGCCGAATATCCAGAAGTTAACGCCCGAGCAAGAACAATCTTTGCTGAGTTTTGTTGGTGGCCATGATGTTGTGGCCCTCCTCCCCATGGGGTTTGGGAAAAGTTAGATTTTCCAGTTGGCTAAGGCGAACGCTAGCGATGCTAAGCCGAGGTCACGACCAAACGTTAGCGATTGGTTATGGCAGATCCAGAGTGGCTCTGGGCAGATCCAATAGTTTTAAACTTCAACAGAGTACCCACGTTCAAGGAAGAGTCTGGTAGGACCAGGCTAGAGTTTTAGCTCCACTAACAGAACTAATCTCTGTCCTTACTAAAAATAAGACGATTTCTTCTTTGTTTAGAGTGGCGACGAGGTAGAACTGTTACTGAAAGTAACACGTGACTACAAGGCAACAACAGCAGAAAACACAGACTGGGAGTCCATCTGACGTTACTCTGGGGTTGAAAATCATGGGAAATAAAGAAAATACTTTGGAGAAGAGCAGGGATTTATTAGCTTGGACCGATGGCAAGGTGGAACTGTTACTGAAAGGTATGTAAGCTACCTTACCGATAAGACTGACTGACCAAAGGTCTCGGTTTGTGCCCATCCAGACTACAAAGCAACCCCGGAGTTTTCAAACTCTGCTTCTCTGAGTGCATGCACGCTCCCGCGGCCATGAGATTCAAATCCTGACAGGGATAGGCCTGGCAAACTCAATTCCTCTTAAGGATTCGGGTTATTCTGAGTCACTCACAAAACTGATCCGGGTTGTGCAGTTGAGTCACTTGAGTCAGTATTGCTAAAATTGCCAAGGAAACGCAGTCCTAGCCCATTATCTCTAACCACTAACATAGTAGGAAGTTCTGTGGATTCACTCTGTGCAGACTCACCAAATAGGAACAGAGAAATGCCAGCAGTGAATAAATAAAAATTTTTTTTTTTTAAATCGATCAACCTAATTTTGATATGCTACATCTATACACCTATAAGCATGCTATTTCAGAAGTGAAAGAATGGCTTTTATTGTGGATTTGCTTTTCACCGTGACTCGAGGAGAGACTTCACTCGCTCTACAGATCCACTCGTGACAACATAGCTGGCTAATTCGCGCGACTGACTCACTCGAGAACTCATGAGTCCTCGAGTGAGTCCCATGGTCTGCGAGCTTGCAATGTTTCCGGCTCTGAGTCTGCGGGTCGGGACGTTCCTATAATCTGTCTCGGACTGTCTCTCTGCTCACTCAGTCACTTGAGTTGACTTGTGGAGTTGTCGTTGCCTACGTAATTGTAAGTTATAAAGCTTTTGGCAACTAAGATGGCTAGGACTAGTAGTAGCTAATGTTGCAAGAGGTTTGTGTGTGGCGCTGTTATCATTTTAGACTGAATTATAGTAGGACTAAACTGATCCCATTAATGATACTAGAGACTTTAAATACACGGGTGAAAGATCCGAGTGAGTCATGACTCAAACAGCTTTAGGGGATAAGTGCCTTGGCACACCACCGGCACCAGTCAAGCAGCAAGACGTGATTTTAACAACAGGTAGGTAAACAAAGCAGAGATAAATGGGCTTGTGGCAGCATACATAGTGGAGGAAATGTTGCCTGTTTCGACAGTGGAATCGCCGTCTTTCCGAAACAGTTAGGCCTACTGGGCAAAATACAGAAAATGAAGAGCAGACGGCCATTAGTACTGTAGCCTTGTTTTGGACTCATTTTGGGCTGATGGTTACAACTTTGTTGTAATGGTATTAAAGAGCATACAAATGAGATCTTGTGTATGTTCAGCAGCTGAGCAGCCTGATTAATAATCTGTTTCCAAACTTCTGCATGTTTAAAGATATTACCAACAATTACATTAAAGGTCCAATATGTAATATATTTACTGTAATAAATCCAAAAATGACCCCAATGCGTCATCAGATATTAAGGAAACATGCTAAGTTGAAATACTATCTTTTCTGACAACAATGCTAATGCCAGTATTTTCTCCTTTTGAAATTTCCGTTCCGTGACGGAATTTGTTGTTATCAACTGCCCAGTTTGACAGCCAGGCCGGGTTGCCAGATATACCTGTAAAAACGTAAACCCAGCGCGCTTCAGCTGTAAGGTTAGTACAGCCATAAAAGCAGCAAACAAACGAACAGGATCAACGGAGACTGATTTTACCCGACAAAAAAAACGGCATGTATCTAATAGTTGCGTGACCCGAGACGTAACAAACCCCGGGTAAATATTGGAGATGTATTTGAAAGATGGAGACAGCTTAGAGCCCAAAAGGATGCAGAGTTGGCTAATTTCCTCCTGAACAGGTAATAAATCAGGCTAATTTATCACAGCTACTAGGGACGGGCATTTTATGTCATTTCAACATTCGTGTAGCTACTCACATTGAATTATATAGCTAGAGTACCCGATTTGGTTACTCGCAAAAACAATTGAGACACAGCCAGTGAAGTGATCCTGACTGGTCCTGGCTAACGCCGCCATGCTAACCCTGCTAACTGCTAACGTTACCAGGACCAGGCAAGCAGCCACGGCTGTTTACAATGTGTAAGCGGCTGTATCCGACAACGGTGAGTTATTTGAAGCCAAGAGAGGGGGGCTTTAAATCGGAAAAGAGAGGACCTTGAGTTTGCAGTGTATTTAGTGATTGTTGCCGTGATTCTAAGCCATTAAAGTGTGTTCAGTCGGGTGGAAAAGGACGGCAAGGTAGTGGTATTTTTAGCGGTTCCTATTGGAATTCTAAGCCGAGGAAGTGTGTCTGTCTGGCGTGCGGAGAGGATGGCGAGGTTGTGGGCTTTTTAGCAGTTCCTACGGTAATTCTAAGCCGAAAAAGTGTGTCTGTCAGTTGGGTACAGAGCGCCACGTGAGCATGGGCTTTTATGACTGTCAATATAGCCAGCATCTAACGTTAGCCACTCTGCTGTGCTGTGGAGTAATGTCTGGCTATGTAAGACAAGCGTCTAGCAATATTGTTGTGAATGCTGCGGTCTTAACCTGGCAACCAACATGAACTGAAATTGACGTGAGTCTGGGGAGGAGGAGGCGGGAGAGACGACTCTCTCCAGTATTTTGAATTTGTACTGCAGTAACTATTTTAAACACTAGCTGTCAGTATTACATATTGGACCTTTAAATAAAACTGCATTTGCAAAAATATAACATTTTTTTTTTTTACCATTTATGTTATGTATATGATGTTGTGTATTTATGTGATCGAAATAAACTAAACTAAAAAAATAAAAATAAACTTGTCATGTTTTGGTTTCTGCTTTAGCTTATCAAAAAAAAAAAAAAGCTACAGGATGTTGGCAGCGGATGGACAGTTTCTGGGAAATGCAGATCAATGTCCCACCTTCTCATGACAAAATGGCGCGCACACACACACACACACACACACACACACACACACACACACACACACACACACACACATACACACACACTCCCACACACACAGAAATGATGCCACAGCATGATTCAAATTCCAGACCTCTGCATGTGTACAGGTGCTTATCATTTAGATAAAATAAACAATGACATTTGCAAATACATAACTCAGTGTAATGATCAGTTTTCTTACTGTTTTGTTGAGCAGACGTGATTCCAGAGCGAGTCAGGAGGCAGAGACACAGAAGAGGAAGAAGCTCCATCTCTGTCGATGTCTCCTGAAGATCAAGCATCACTTTAACATCACAACGTCTCTAATAACAGAGATGGAGCCACTCCTAACGGGTACTGTTGCAACATCAGCAACAACACAAATCCTTCAGAATAAAAGCGTCATCCTCACATACAGTAACTATGACTCGTGCATTCTGCACAAAAGCTGCTCATAATGTGTGCAAGCTGCAAAAAGCTCTTTATCTTCACATGGACATTACATATTGTTATTAAATAAAAACCTCAGAGCCTCAAATTAACTCACAGCACTGCACAGTTTCAACTTTATTGTTGCACAAATGTCTTCATCTCCTGACCACTTTATCAGCAGAAGTAAAACCGTTTCTGGTGCAATTTCTTCAGAATAAAAGTTAATTAACTTGCACAGAAAGGAGATAGTGTGTGTTGGCAGCAAAATGCAGCCATTTTGGATCACCAACCAGGTAAAATGTGATTAATACTTTCTGATAATTTGATTATGAATTAAGGACGGGCTAAACCACAGATTCATTCTGGGATAGGAGAAAAACACTCAGGGTTGGTGGAACAAAACCGCCACACAGAATATTAAATTAAGTTAACTGTTGACACAATACAGTAACATGAGCTATTTATATTAGCTGATACATGGTTAAACCTCATTAGCTCTTTCCAGTGTATCTCCGTGTGTACTTCGTCCACAGCAATCCCACAAACCTCACACGCCGGATGTGAGGCAGTTATCCTGGAAATGTTCTTCCGTGGATCCAGAATAGCAAAAGGGTTAAAAAAAAAAAAAAAATGTATTCCTGCAGACTGTACCGTTACACCAATTTTTTTGTAACCCTAAGAGTATTATGTGTACTTCTACCATGAGATCTTCTCAGGTAGAATTATTTGTTTTGATGAAAAACACCTGCAGCTGAATCTGACATAAGACAGTTATTACTTTTAAAGAATCATTAGCGTATAGTTAGACTTAAAGGATGTGTAAATACCACTTTTTCAAGTGAACGCTGGGTATACACGTAATGATATAATGAATAAAGATGATGGAAAAGCTTCATTTGAAAGTGTTACAGTTCATCTGTAGAATGAATTCATGTTCTTCCACAGATTCTCCCAGATTCACGTTAACTTCCAGCTGCTTGAGTAAATTTATATTTAGATTTATATAGATGGAGTGATTGAGAGTTTCTCAAAAGTCATTCTAGTTATCAGAATGAAACTTTATTATAACGATCAATGTGGAGGATTAATCAAAAAAGTGAAACCTGTTGAGCAGCCAAGATACGTGTTGCAGTATCAGAAGTATGTTTGTAGTTTGTTTCTTTTATTAAAGTTTGAACACAGAAACATCCACAACAGTCACAACATACAGTTTGACATATTTTATCTTTAATTTAGATAAAAATATGAAGCGCTGCCTGAAATTACATGATGCCCTGCGAGTGCATCAGATAAAACATACTGTACATGCACAATTCTGATATCACAGCCAACAACAGTGTATAGTTTAACCTGACAAACTCTTGACTTAGCAACTTAAGAAATAAAAAGAAGCAGAACATGATTGTCCTAAATAATGTCAATTACACAAATATCTAAATAAAAAAAGAAGTCACATTTCTTTTACAGCATGACAGCAAGCTTATAAAGTCTTGTGTTTCTTTAATGCCCATCACATGGGAGGATAATATTAATAAAGCTGTTTACAGTATATGTCATTCATCCATTCTAGGGCTGGGCATCGTTCAAAATCTTTTGATGCGGTGCCAAATTCAATACCTCAGTTTCGATGCCGGTTCCTTAACGATACTTTTTTAGATACCATATGTTTTAAAATCTATTTCAACAGCAAACAACAATACATTCAACACAAAACTTTTATTTTCGACCTTAATTGTGAATCAAACCAGTTATCAAAATAAAAAAATTCTGGTAAAACTGCTCACTCAGAGTATCATTAATAAAACTGGTTGTGCTTTTAGATCGGGGTGCGCCAGTCACATACTCAGGATTGGTATCAATCCTGAGTATGTGTCATCAGGGCACAGGAACCACTGTTGTGCCTGCTTGTCTCAGAGGAAGTGGGGCAGAGGCTAGTATAATGCTCGCTTAACGTCAACAGCACCACAACCGCTTTCGCCTCTCCATTAACATCATATCACAGCAAACGCTGTCTGTGTGAAGTTTTGAAAAACTGTAACCACACTTAAAACCACTTTATCGGCATTGCCGTGACACACTGTGACTTCAACAAAACTGCAGAGCCAACGTAGTTTGCTCGAGTTTACCCTGTCCACATCTCTGCGCGTGTTTGTGTGTGTGTCGGAGGTCTGTTCTCTGTCAATATGCAGAGAAGACAGAAAAGCTTGCGCTTACGCGCTCTCAGGTACCGAAATTTGGTAGTACCGACGTAATTCAGTCGGTACCCATAAAAGTAAAGAGTTTGGTACCAAACCCTAATCCATTCACACCCCAATGACAGTGAGCTACCATGCAAGGTGCTGTCTGACCATCGACCCTCATCATCATTTTGGGGTTCAATGTCTTGCTTAAAGACACTTGGATGTGTGGAAAAGATAAGCTGGGGATCGAACCACTGACCATCGACCCTGCCAGCAAGTATATCAACATTTTCTTTTAAAGGAGACGTATTACAGCCCAGTCTCATGGCAGTTCGTGAAATGGTGACGTTAGTTAATGTATTGATTCGTGTACAGGGACACGATTTACTCGTTTTTAGCGTGGTGGTGAGCACGAATTTTAAACTAATTATTTCAATGGGAAGCATCTTTCGTGATAACAGCATGATTACGGTAGTGAGTAGTATTGAAAAGCCGAAAATCCGCGTAAGGAGGTTGTTCGGGGGGTGTCAAACAACACAGGACTTTTACCCCGGAGACCGGGGTGAAAGTCTTCCCGCGTGTGGCGGTTCCTTTCTGCGTTCTTCTTCTCCTAACCACAACTGTCCCGTTGTTGTCACCGTCTCATGTGTGTGATGGTTCCTTTCCCCGTTGTTCTTTTCCTAACCACAACCGTCCCATTGTTGTAGTGCGTCCCGCGTGTGGCGGTCCGTCCCGTTGTTGTCGCCGGCATGTGGGCATGCTTCTGAAACCTGAATTCTAAAACTCTTTGCAGATAAAACCAGCCGTAGGATGAATGTCACCAGGAACAGAGATGTTAGCGCTGATCATCTGGACAGTTTCCTCCTGCTTAGCTACACAGCTGAGAGTTGGTTCTGGTTTTAGTCTCAGTAGGGAAGAAGAGGAGGAGGAGGAGGAGGGTGATGTTTATATCTGACGTCCGTGAAATGTGTTCTCTAAACCCTGAGCTGAGGCTCACAGATACAAGTCAATGATTGACTCTGGGTTAACTCTTGTTTTTATGACAGTTGTTGTTACAGCTGATTAGCTTTATTAAAATAATATTACCCATCCAGCTAAACACACAGCTTAGCTAAGCTATTTAAGTAGAAGTTAATGTTTCATGAGCAGTAAAAATAGCGACCGCGGGTTCGACTCCGACCTGCGGCCCTTTGCTGCAGGTCATTCCCCCTCTCTCTCCCCTTTCAGGTCTAAGCTGTCCTATCCAAATAAAGGCCTACAAATACCCAAAAAATTATCTTAAAAAAAATCATTATGGTTGGCCTGAAGTTCCATTAGCCTGGTTGACACCAGACCCTTCTCAGTTGTAACTGAGAGTGGGTCTGGGAAAGGTTCATTGACAGTTCATTTCCAAAGGGGCGTCACCAACGGACGCTGCTCAAATGCCTCTGGGCGCATTGTATAGTCCACCCAATCAGACCAACGATCCAGGTGACGCTGCGCTTCGGTAGCCGTCATGTTGAATGTAAACAAAAAGCTGCTCGCCGTTGCTGTGCTATCGTCGTCGCGTAAAGCCTGCCTCAACGGTTGTTATTGGTGTAAAGTCCGCCTCAGCGGTTGTGATTGGTGCCTCAATTTTGGGGACATTGGAAATGGGTTTGAATGGGCTCTTCGCCAGACTGACTTGCAGAGAAAATCTCAAATTTGCCGGAAGTTCGTCAGGGTTTACCCAGGCTAAAGTTCCACACTAACATGCGTACATACAGTATGGGAGATGTTTTAGTATGTCCGACATCTTGATGATCTTAGTAGGAAACCATTAGTACGTGAATTGCATACTATTTCTGGTGAAATATTACAGTATGATGCAAACACTGGACACTACGCCTGCATATGACAACGTTCCCAGACAAACTGACAGAAACCAATCAATAATGCTCTAATTTACATTTCTACATATTTAAAGATCCCATGACATGGTGCTCTTTGGATGCTTTTATATAGACCTTTGTGGTCCCCTAATACTGTCTCTGAAGTCTCTTTTATATAGACCTTAGTGGTCCCCTAATACTGTCTCTGAAGTCTCTTTTATATAGGCCTTAGTGGTCCCCTAATACTGTATCTGAAGTCTCTTTTATATAGACCTTAGTGGTCCCCTAATACTGTATCTGAAGTCTCTTTTATATAGACCTTAGCGGTCCACTAATACTGTATCTGAAGTCTCTTTTATATAGGCCTTAGTGGTCCCCTAATACTGTATCTGAAGTCTCTTTTATATAGACCTTAGTGGTCCCCTAATACTGTATCTGAAGTCTCTTTCCCGAAATTCAGCCTTGGTGCAGAATTACAGCCAGTAGAGCCAGTCCCACAATGACCTTTCCTAAGTATGTGCCATTTCTGTGTCTGTAGCTTTAAATGCTATTGAGGAGGAGAGAGGGGGGGCAATGTGGAGGGTGGGGGTGTGGCGTTGACCAACTGCCACTTTGCTCGTTTGAAAGCCATGATGTCTCTTTTTCATGGCAGGCCAAATTCTCTGGGCAGGCAAAGCAGAGAAAGGGGAGGTAACCTTTCCCCTTATGATGTCATAAGGAGCAAGATTCCAGATCGGCCCATCTGAGTTTTCATTTTCTCAAAGGCGGAGCAGGATACTGTAGTATCTAATTGACTTGAGTCTTTGTTATATACACATGGTTCCATTTGGCTAAAACAAATGGTTAGAGGACACAGTGACTTTGCTGAAGGAAATGGAGATCACTGACTGAGTGGCCCCAGGACTGAACTACCCCCATCACCACGTCTCATGTTACACAGGACAGTACTTAACCTCATGTTTGAAAGAAATCTTCAGAGTGACCATTTTGAGAATTGAGAACTGTCCTCTCCAGGGTTCTGCAGAACCCGTCATGATGCTGGAATCTTTGATGTAATAAACCTTTTATAATCAAGATCCGTGTCGGCGAAGACTCCTTCCATACAGCATTACAGCAACAAAACTAAAGATACCACAATACCCAGGGCTAGGTTTACACCTATTGCCATTTCTAGCTACTGGGGGACCATAGGCAGGCTGGGGGAACGCATATTAATGTTAAAAAAAACCTCATAAAGTGAAATTTTCATGCCATGGGACCTTTAAAATGACTATTACATGCACAAAAAAGAATAACACTATAAAGGAAAGGGAAAAAGCCAAACAGCTTAGCCACTATAGATACTTTCCTGCTTTTCAACCCGCTTTGTATTATAACAATGAGGGTAGTATGTGTGAATGAATTATGGTAAAACTTTCTTCCATGGGACAAAGCCTTTATCAATGTCAACGTATCATTAAAGGTACACTGACCGATATACTGGAATGATTTTGCTACAGGTAACTTTAATAAAGTCACCCAGTGTGACAAAGTTACAAATGGACATTAAATATAACTCATAGTTGTTATAAAATTGGAGCAATAAAACTCTTATAAATCTTTTAAAACTAAAAATGTGTTGGTGTATAAATGTCTTTACTTATCGGTAATGAGTTACATCACACACACGTTGATGTAGAGATCAGTAAATTCATCAAAATCAGGACTCACCTGAGGTTGGCACTGCTCCGTCACATAAAAGAGAAAACAAAATATGTTAGAGTGCTTATTACATATCATTCATCAGCTTGGTAGAGAGGCAAACACTGAGAAAACACCAGGGGTCTCATCTATAAACATGGCGTATGCACAAAACGGGGCTGAAAATGTCCGTACGCTACTTCCCATGCAAAGGTTGTGATTTCTAAAAAACAAACTTGACGGGAGAATGTGCGGTCCACGCAAACTCCGACCCATGCGTACGCACAATTTGGAGACAATGGGAATTGGCGACGCAGATGGTGAGATGGTGAACTGAAGTCAGACTGCAGAAAGTAAATGTGGGAATAATGATTACTCGTAATATTTTCAAGTATTGATGTCTCACACACATCTTTTCACTCCATCTCATCCACGTTATCATGAAGATTAAATCCAGCAGTGTTATTTGTGATTGTACTAAGTGATACTTGTTCCATAAACACCTTGTAAAATCCAACTCAAATCTTAAATAAAAAATCGTTCTTAATATTTAATCGGCGCTGTCTCACCGTCACATTGTCCGCTACGGAGCGCAGGAGGAGGAGATGGCCCGACTCCATGGAATAGAGGATAGCAACAAATACCCTAGCATTAGATAACTGCAGAACACAGTGTAAATAACTAAATATCTGTCTTTATCATCAAATGTCAAAGTCTGGGAATACAGCCGTTAAACTCTCGCACAATCGTTACCCTTAATGTCCTCGTTATCGGTCCGAACTTTAATACTGTTCGTGACAAACCTGCATGAAGAAAAGTGTGTTTGCCTATTAAACTTTAGTCTTCAAATTGTATCTCTCCACTAGTTGATGCTGTGATTTTGGCAAGGTGTCTACAATCACACATTGTTGTTAACATATAAATACTGCAGTGACCCCCGTGCGTAATGCTGCATGATGGCACTGCTGGCCCTGCAGGAGGACTACGGCGATGGAAGAATCAGGAGAGAAAGAGACTTCAGGGATCACGGCGATGACTGGCTAATATGCCGATTTAAATTCCCTAAAGCGGAGCTCTTGGATCTTTGTACTGAATTGGGTCCAGTAGAGAGGGCAACGCGCCAGAACCGTGCCATCCCGGTCCAAATACAGGTCCTCACCACTCTGGGGGCAACCAGCTGTTTCCAGAGGGAAATGACAGACAGCTAAGTGTTTTATATAAATATGATATCTAATCTTCAACTTTATCACTGAGGCTTGTTTGGATATAATACATAGTTCTGTTAAATCTGATCACATAGGTCTGGTATATCGAAGCTGTCCCTGAGTGCCGTAATGCCTGCTGTTTTGGACAGTATAGGTAGTCTATAGATCAGGTTTACCTACACTGTGCGAGAACAGGCCGAAATTATAATTCAATTCAATGTAGCAATTCCTGAACGTCTGAGAATTTTGATTCAGCATTCATGAGGTGCTTTGCATTGACTATTTATGGTTACAAATGGGCGTGTTCAGGGGGGGATAAGAGGCTGATTCACGTACGCACACTTGTGAGTAATCTGTGATATATAAAGGGAACATTGCTTACAGGTGTGCATACGCACGGTTTTATAAATCTGAATTTTTTTTGCCGTACGCCATTTTTGGCTTATGAAGCTCAGCGCAAATTCTTTCAGGAAGACTTCTAATTTACTTCAATCACCACTATCTCTCTCTAAAACTATCAGCTGTTAAGAGGCATTCACTTTTCAGTAAACCAACCAGAACTGGCCACGGAATTCAGGATCCAATCACAGCATGACATTGACTTTGAGTTTAAGCAACTTTTAGTTTGTGAAAAGCGCTATATAAATTCAAATTATTATCATTATTATTATTATTATTATTATTATTATTATTATTATTGTTGTTGGTTTAAATGTCTCCTCTCCTTATTATCAGCTGTCTTTTCAGGCAAGCGTGCAACCCTCCTCCTCCCATTCCACCTCCGGGCGTCATCAACCACTGCAACCTGAGTCCCTTTCCGGCAGTCCTTCGTTTGGTCTTCGGGTTCCCTTTCACCAGTGTCTAGGCTCCATCGGGAGGGGAATATGTCTGGCTTCTCTACCCCTTTAAAATATTTTGAATGATGGAGTCTAATCTCCAAAGACTCTGTACATTTCATATTATGTTTATGTACAATAAATCTTTGCATATCTGCAACGAAGTCTCTCCTGATTGAATTGGGTATATGTACACTTTTATTAAGGATTCTACGCACAGTATAATTAATGAGACCCATGGACTTTGTTTCCCTGTTTATTGAACAGAATTTGTCCTTCTGTCATCACAAGCTGCAGCAAAACGTACACGAAATAAGTTTTAGTGGCCAATTTAAATATGAAATACGTTGCTAACACTTAGTAAAAGTAAAGAAAGTTTCGAGAGTGTTTCTAAATGCTGTATGGAGGAATGTTTTAGTTTGAGAATAATATGTATTCATGCAGTTGAGAGGGAAACATGCTGCCTAACAGTCAGAATGTATGGAATGGCATTTAATTTAATATTAAATAAATGAATAAATAGATAAATAAATAAATATGCCTATGAAATACATCCTGAAATTAAAAAAATTGGTAATTAGAGAGGTTTTTCGGCAGTCTGGAGATTTTTCGGCACAACACCGGTGGAGAGTTGCATTGGTTCAGAATCAGATCATAGGGATCAGCAGTTTTAACTAGTAGTCCGACCCAGTCCCCAGCGAGTCGAGCAGGTACCATGTAATGGAAAAGCGCCATAAGTGGCAGCACCTGGGGGTACCAGAAACTCAAAACAAGTGTCAATAGCAACAGCAAAATAACCTGTTGGGCAATGGAAGAGAAGATTTGGCACATTTTTCAAAGGCGCAACCCACATACTCAGCGCTGCTGCTCATCCCACAAATGCATGTTCCTTACAAATCGGGCACCATTTGAAAGGGAACTAAACAGGCTTTCCAACGGTATAAGATTTATTGCCAAAAAGCATTGTTACCATAGAAAAATAATCTACCAAACACAAATATCCTTACTTTTTGTGCTAAATTTATATAGAGATTAGATGATAACAAACATGTACATTTTTATTTAAATATTAAGAACATATTTTTTATTTTTATTGGCAGATTTAGCACTTTGGGACATTTTGTCAGAATAATTAAATTATATTATCCTGTTCATTGAGCGAACATCTTTAACTGTTTAATGAAAGTACTCACCAACAACAAGATCAATGTAGAATGTTTGAGGTGGCTGAAGATTTGGAAAATCACAGGTGTAGACTCCACTGTCGACCAGCGTTGTATTTCTGATGATTATGGAGGAGTTGCCGTGTTTCAGTTCGTCTTGAAAATGAGAGACTCGACCTTTGAACTCTTCACTCTGACCACCTAGACCGTTGTTGTAATGAATGCCTGTGTCATTCAGGAACACCTCCTTCAGACCATCATCTTTCTGAGCAACTTTCTTCCACTCAAACAGTTTAAACTCAATGTTCTCCTTGGTGCTGAGAGAACAGGGTAACACTACATCATTGCCTTCTACCACGATCAGTGGTGGCCCTGAAAGATAAAATCATGTATTAATCAGTATGTTCACATGCAGAGTAATTAAGTTGATAATAATAATAATAATAATAATAATAATAATAATAATAATAATAATGATAAAAACTAATTGTCGCTTCATTTTCTGGAGAAGAATGTAAAGTACAACCTATTTAACAGTCGGTACTTCTGTCAGTAAGCTGCAGGCAGTCACACATCTGACTGACCCTAACCCTAACCCTCTGACTTTTTTACTCTAAAGTCGCTGAAAGCTGCTGCTGTTTCAATCCTGTTGGCTCTCTGCAGCGGGCGGGGCTGCTGCTCAGTTCACCCCGCGACTGACACACGCGCACACACACACACACACACACACACACACACAGATACACACGGTGGATGCAGTAAAAACCAGAGATGAAACATACACGATGACCTAAATTGAGGACAGCTACGCTTGTTATTGTAAGTGCAATGATAAGTTAAAGTCCAATAAGTAGTTTATCAAACCGTATGAATGTGTGTCCCAGCCCAGGATAGGAAATTAACTAACAATGTAAAGATCAACAAGCCACTGACACAAATTTGATTCATTCATTAAATTATTATTTTTTGTCTTAAATCCACCAGCCATTTTCATATTATACCAACATTTGCAGCATCCTGAGCCTTTTTGCTTAATAAGAAAACTCAGCCCAGAGTAATTTTAATAAATTTAATTCTCCCCAAAACAAGTTTCCTTTTCATTTTGAAAGAACTAAAAAAAATCGCAACTTTGTTGGAACTTTCATTGTCTATTTCATTGCAACAAACATACAAAAGACGTCGCAATTTTTATCACAATTTTTTACAAAAGCTCCCGCAAAATCAGGCATTTTGGGCCGCTACAATCTAAAAAAAAAGGCCACAAAATCCTGGAGAGGCTGATTAATGTGTTACACCCTTTTTTAATTTTTCACTTGTGGAACAGAAATGTCATTGATTCTTTGACTTTAGTCACTAAATCACCCTCATGAGGTGTTTTCATGGTGATCCTCAGGATCAGATTGTAACAGCTGGTTATAAATCTTTTACTTTGTGTGAAGTTTTAATAAATCATAAAATAAGTTATAATTAGCTTCATCTGTAGCTGCGTCCAATCAGAGAAGAACATCAACAATACAAACATGGAAATTATTTCAGCATCACGAGCTGCAACAAAACTTATAAGAAATCAGTTTTAATGATCAGGTGAAATATTAAACTAAGTTAGTAACACGATGTAAAAGTAAAGAAGGTTATGCTTTGTTTGTCTTTCTAGATGCTGTATGCAGAATGTTTTAGTTTAAGAGTAATATGTATTCATGCAGTTTAGAGCGAGCGGTAATATGCTGACTAACAGACATAACTTGGCTATTAAGTGTAACTATGTAATTATTGTAAAGTGTAATTATTATTGCCATAACTTTGAGCAATATTAGATTATTTAGTAACACAACTGTACTGAACAGGTTGAATGTTGTGTTTTCTGAAGAGAACAATCAGCTACTCCACAGTTACATGTAGTAGTTAGTTTGTGTTAATAATTCTAACAACGAGCTCAGCTGTATGTAAGACTCAGAAACTTTTTCATTCACAAAGTATTTTGGACACTACAGACTTTGTTTTCTGCATGTTTTCATCTCAACTGGAAAGAAGAAAGAGCGCGTGTCCGCGCTATTCTCGCACATGTAGGAAACCTTGTGAATTAACCTGCAACGTGTCAGTTGTGTGGAAATTATTCAGCATGTGTGAAGAAGATAACAAGTTTGCACCATGTACAAGTGTTGACAGTGAGCGCTTGTTTAGCCTGGCTGGACATGTGGCAGATGAGAGAAGAAAGCAGAAATGCTTCTGTTTGCGAAGAAAAATTTGCCATTGATGTACAAGTGATTGCAATAGGCTTGTGTGTGTGTTTTGAGAAATATATTTATACTGCAAGGATATACTTATTTTATTTGTTATTTATATATTATTGTATTGACATTACCTGTTTTCATACAGAAGTTTGGTTTGCTAAATATATCACATTTCTTTAGTTAGATATTGGATGTGAAAAGAAGGAAATGGTTCTTCCATAACATTGCACTTTAGATGTGTGTGAATTTCCCACACCAGGAGTAATTTATATAGTTCTATGTTATAGCGACCCATTATCTGTTCAAAACAATGTTCTATGTGCTATGCAAAATATAAAATGTTCTATTTAAAAAAAAGATAGAAAATAAATATTTGTGTGTGCTGTAAAGTGGCTAGAAAAAATTAAATCGGAATTGGCTAAAATCGGTATCGGCTGGTCAAACTCAATGGGAAATCGGAAATCGGAATCGGCCTAGAAAATTGTAATCGGTGCATCGCTAATTCTGTGAATTTCACTGTTTTTGCAGTTTGTGCTTATTTAGCTTGAACAACCAATGTATAACCCATACATACATATATAAGTTATACGTAGCTGGCTGGAATGTGTGTGTGTGTGTGTGTGTGTGTGTGTGCGTGTGTTTGGCAGTTGAGACTGATCTCAAAATTAACCATCAAGTGTTAGTGCAGTTCATTCTGTTTTTTTTCGCCTCCTCTTATTCTTCCTTTTATCTCTGGTGGTTGTTGAACCAGCACCACTATTTGTAGAAATTAAGACTTTCACTTAGTTTGATTTCTACATAAGCAGATGTGTTTTCATTTAAGTTAGAACTGCTTTGAGTTCATTCACACACACACACACACGCAAACGCACACGCGCGCACACACACACACACACACACACACACACACTAACTTATTCACAGATAAAATCAGAATGAGGAAGAATCTCACCATGGATATACACATCAGTCTCATCAGAAATCTGATGCCTGATTTTCTCCTGTTTGGCTACACAGCGATAGCGGTCGCTCTTGGTCACAGTAGTGTTGAGAGTGATGGAGAATAGGCCACTTTTTATTGTGACCTGGGACTCAGCATTAAGTTGGTTTCCAGCACTGTCCTGCCACTTTACTTCAGGTTCTGGATTGCCATGAACCTCACACTGCAGCAGCCTCCAGTCCTTTGTTTCCTGAAGTGATGTAATGTATGGTTTTGGAGCCGCACCTGTGAACACAGCACAACAGTAGAATATTACAGGACAATTAAAGCATTCAAATATTACAGTGTGACAAAAAGAAACCTAAAAACACAAGCCTTTCAGTAGGATTTAAATTCAGAGTGGGTTTTTTCATTGGGATTGACAATGAATTATGGCCAATGCACAACAAATACTATTTATAGTCACTGTCTTTATAAAAATTGTAAAAATGATTTAAACATTTGAATGATTAACATTTGCACAAACTTAAAATGATGTTGGCGTATAAATGTCTCCATATGTATTCAGTAAGGAAGGTTGTATGAATTATCAGAACTGTGGGACCAAACAGAAGCCACAGATTACGTTATTAAAATCAGAGCTCACCTGGGATGTTTTCACCTGATCTGTCTTTTAAAACAGGAACTAAAAGGCAAAACAAAACATTAGTGCTTGTTAAATATTATTAACTTGACAAACACAAAAAGTTAAAAAGACATTTTAATATCCTGTTCATTGAGCAAACTCCTTTAACTGTTTAATAAAAATACTCACCAACAATAAGCTCAATGTAGAATGTTTGAGGTGGTTGAAGACGAGGAAAATCACAGGTGTAGACTCCACTGTCGACCAGCGTTGTATTTCTGATGATTATGGAGGAGTTGCCGTGTTTCAGTTCATCTTGAAAATGAGAGACTTGACCTTTGAACTCTTCACTCTGACCACCTAGACCGTTGTTGTAATGAATGCCTGCGTCATACAGGAACACCTCCTTCAGACCATCATCTTTCTGAGCAACTTTCTTCCACTCAAACAGTTTAAACGCAATGTTCTCCTTGGTGCTGAGAGAACAGGGTAACATTACATACTGTATTAATCAGTATGTTTACATGCAGAGTAATTAGGTTTAACAAGACAGTCTTGTTTTCTGGCCTTGTTTTGAACATTGTGCTCTGCAAATCTTTTTTCTGATTCTTACGTTTTGGTTCGCATTTTCTAATTTTTATTTTTTATAACCTTTATATATATATATTCTAATTCTTACGTTTCACACTGGTCTTAAGCATGCAATAAAAAATTAATAGCATTTAACTCATTCTTTTTTTCCCAAATAATGTTGAACATCAACTCGGTATAAGCCTTTCTCTCTCTCTGCAGATTGTGGACATTCAATAATGCTATTGTATGAACTTCAGAGTTGAGCTGAGTTAGAAATGTTACAGCCGTGCTTTTCTCTTCTAGTAAGATTCCTACCATGACTTTCACTTCCTGGACAGAAACTAAGAACATTATTATTTTTATAAGGTGACCATATGTCAATGTTGTCTTCTGCCCCTGAATGGTCAGACAAATAAATAAATGTAGGTTAACACCACTGCTCTGCAAAGAAACAGAGTAAACATCCTATGAACCCGTTGGCATTACAGCTCTTATTATTTACCACATTCTGTCTCCTCATCAGATACATCAAGTATAAACACTACAGCACTTCTCAATGTTTATCATTTCTGTCCCTGAAATCTTCCTCTGAAATATGTTTACAAACAGTAGATAGAACGCTGTAATCAATCTTCCTCTCCCCCAACCGGTCGAGGTAGAAGACCGCCCACCTAGAGACTGTCTGAGTTTTCTGTCTGTCCGTCAGAATTTGACACACATCAATTGAATTGAATTCTGTGAATGTGACCGCGTATCACGTACAGTATCAGTGTGTAATCATAGTTGTAAAAAGTCAAAAAGAGAATGATTAATGAAGTACGTGCTCATAAAAGGTGAATTCAGACTAAAGTTTATATTGTCTCTATTTATTCTGTGAAGTTGACTGTTTTTGCAGTTTGTATTTATTCAGCTTGAACAACAAATATATAACCCATACATACATAAGTTATAGCTGGCTGGAATGTGTGTGTGGCAGTTCAGACTGATCTCAAAATTCCTTAACACACACACACACACACACACACACACACACACACACACACACACACACAAAATTATTCACAGATAAAATCAGAATGAGGAAGAATCTCACCATGGATATACACATAGGTCTCAGCAGAAACCTGATGGCTGATTGTCTGTGTGGCTACACAGCGATAGAGCTCGCTCTTGGTCACGTTGAGAGTGATGTAGAAAAGGCCTCCTATTTCTGAGACCTGGGACTCCTCAGCAGTAAGTTTGTTTCCAACACTGTCCTGCCACTCTATTTCAGGTTCTGGATTGCCATGAACCTCACACTGCAGCAGCCTCCAGTTATTTGTTTCCTGAAGTGATGTAATGTATGGTTTGGAGCCGCACCTGTGAACACAGCATAACAGGGGATTATTACAGGACAATTAAAGCATTCAAATATTACAGTGTGACAAAAAAGAAACATAAAAACACAAGCCTTTCAGTAGTGTTTTTTTTCATTGGGATTGACAACAAATTATGTCCAATACACAACACATACTATTTCTAGTCACTGTCTTTATAAACATTGTAAAAAGGATTTTTTTACATTTGAATGATTAACATTTACACAAACTTAAAATGATGTTGACGTATACATGTCTCCATATGTATTCAGTAAGGAAGTTTTTATGAATTATCAGGACTGTGGGACCAAACAGAACCCACAGATTACATTATTAAAACCAGGATTTACTTACTTGAATCATATCAGGCTTGTGATCACATATATGTGAGAAGTAGAGAGTAGTGTTATTAAAATCAGGACTCACCTCGGATGTTTTCCCCTGATCTGTCTTTTAAGGTATGATCTAAAAGGTAAAACAAAAATATTAGTTAGTGCTTGTGAAATATTAGCCCTTTTACAGACACTTCAAAAGAAATTGTATTATCTTGCAGACATATTTAAATGTTTCACCCAACTTTTGTATTCATGAAATCAGCAACATTTCAAAGTGGCTTGTTTGGTGCATATTTTTTCATGTAGCTCTTAGTCTTAGCTCTCCTTCGCTACCAGATGGGTCTGACCCATGAGTTTGCTGGGGGGGAGGGGGGGCAGGGGAGCACTGCCCCCTGGTGGCTGAAACGGGTAATTGCATTGTTTAAAAAAATGAGTGGAATAATTACATCTGGCATGACCAGATGTTTTATAAATATCTTAAACACAAAACAACTAAATGGTGGTAGGTAATACTTCAGATTTCATATACTGCTTTAGTAAAAAAAAAATTACTTGGCTGACGATGGGAGCAGCAGGACGCAAAAAAACAAAAATTACTGTTGCACTAGTCTGGACATCTTGCTGTGCCAACCTTGCAATAAAGGTTTTCTAAATGCCATGTATATAATAATATAATATAATATAATGTGATGTCAGCTTACTAATTGATTGCGGTTGTGTAGCTTTGGACTTTTATACGTTTATTCCACTTTGTTTAAACGCCGAAGTGGAGAGGCCTCGTTCACCTGTTTGCAGCTGGCTGGTGAATGTGACACTCTAGCTAACTGGCTATAGTTAGCCTGTGCGAATGCTAGCGGAATTAGCTAACGTTGCGTAGCCAGCCAGAAACTTCGGCAGTAGTTTCGGCAAGCTAACCACGACAGCTAACACATCCAAATGTGTCTCCATTTCAAACATCACTGCAAGTTAACTGCTTTTAGCAGCAGAGGAAAACTACTGCCAATTGCCGAATTTGCTGGCTGGCTATGCAACGTTAGCTAATTCAACTAGCATACGTACAGGCTAACTATAGCCAGTTAGCTTTGTGTGTAACGTAACAAAACCCACCCATCTCATAGGAGCAAAGCTTAACATTTCATTCAATAAAATGATGGTACAAAAGGAGCACTAACGCCACATGTCTTATGATGACAACGTGGACGCAGATATAGGAAACTCCGAAGGCAGTCGTAATATTTACCTAGCAGTCCAGGCTAACGCTGTTGTGCTAACGTTAGCAAACGTTGGTGTAGCTAGCTGTCTAAACTTGTGAAAAGCCGAACAGCATCCCCGTCCAAGCTGTGTTTCACTTTCCCTCCAATATTATTATATACATAATAAAGACACATGGACTCGGTTGAGACCAAAAGCCATATTTTGCAAGACCAGTTGCACAGACCGAGACCATAGACAGTGAACCGAGACGGGGTTTCGTCTGTCGTCTCCCCAACGTGACGTAATGCAATGCATTGTGGGGGAAAAGAGAATCATTGCAAACTGCTGTAAAATAATACTATTTTTATGTATTTTATTCTGTTTTGTGATATCCATTGTATTTGATGTTGTTGGGTAACAGTTTAAATTTGTATTACCAACAAGCAAATTGCGCAAATTCGTTATAAAAATAAACCCTTCAAGATGAGCTTTAACTCGTGTATGTCATGGCTGTAAAAAAAAAATCAAATGGCATCTGTACATCTTTGCTAAGTGCAAACTAGCACATAAGGGGAGGGTCATGCCTCTTTTTCAAATCATTTTGGAGGGTCATAGAAAAATTATTACTGGCGAGGGGAAGGTCAAGTCTTTTTAGCCTAAAGGTCCCAAAACTCCTCCGGTAGCCCCTTAAATAAATAACAAACAGCCCCTAAGATATAACAAAAACATCTTGTTATGTTGGCCTTATATGTCGTCCAGCCACATATCTGCCCATTTTAGTTTTTCAGGATATATTTCAGATTTTTATCCTGAGTTTATAACCTGTGGAGGTGGGCGTGGCCTGCAATCAGCTGCAGTGGAGACAGGTGTGTGGATAGAGCAGGAGAGCAGTGCCAGGTGAGTTGACTGTCTCAGCTGTTGGTTGTAATTAAAGCTCTCTCTTTATATGCAGTAGGTGTTGGACCTTCAGTATGCTGCCCCACACCACAGGGAAAGGACTGTTGGAGATGGTTTTGTTAGCTCTGTGAAAACATTGAGCAACGGGCCATGCGCCTGCCCGTAGCTGGGCCATCGGAGGAGCACAGTTTGTTGTAAAGTTGTGTAAAGTTTAAGCAGTCAGAGAAAATAAATACTGTTTGGCCTGTAAATTGTCTGTCTGCTGTGGTCTGTGCTGAGGGTAACCCACGGTGAGAGCCAATCATACTACATAACCTTTATATATTTTTTTCTAATTCTTACGTTTCACACTGGTCTTAAGCATGCAATGAATTATTAATGACATTGAACTCTCTTTTTCCCAAATAATGTTGAACATCAACTCGGTATAGCCCTTTCTCTCTCTCTCTGCAGATTGTGGACATTCAATAATGACTTTTACTTAAAGCGTAACTCTCGCCAAAATGCAACCCCAGGGTCTTTTTGTGAATGTACAGGAGTCAAACTTTCGTTTAAAAACATATTTACGACGGAATCGCTTTTAAGATTCACTGTATTTTCATTTTTTGGTCAAATGGCCTTTTGAATGGGAGTGCTAGGGGCACTTTTATGCTAGCCTCAAAATAGCTATTTTTAAAACACTAAGGCTCGACACAACATGAAACGTTGTTCCAAGTATCGCCAGGGGCTCTACACCTTAATGGAAGCATTGACAACATTGTTTGTGTACCCAGAGTTTACTAAAAAGAACTCACGTTAGCTGTTGTTGTTTACGCTATCCGCCATTTCCCA
Source organism: Zingel zingel (assembly GCA_023566125.1). NCBI lineage: Eukaryota > Metazoa > Chordata > Actinopteri > Perciformes > Percidae > Zingel > Zingel zingel. The sequence goes on from CM042319.1 coordinate 31,048,360, forward strand.
GTCAAAAATAGGCGATCTCCGAATGCAAATGAACGGACTCCATAGGAGGAAATGTCATTCTTATATGAGGCTCCTTTTTCAACTACAAGGTCAATATTGTGTTTCACTAAACAACGAATTATCCGTGCATTTATATGGAACTAAGCTTTAGGAGCTTTCCATCTTTACTCTCCTCCCTCGACTATTTTTGTCTGGCTCGATAGACGGCGACTGGAAGAACAACAGTTACAGTGAGTTGCTCAAAACCTTTCTTTTTAGTAAACTCTGTGAACACAAACAATGTTGTCAATGCTTTCGTTAAGGTGTAAAGCCCCTGGTGATACTTGGAGCAAAGTTTCATGTTGTGTCGAGCCTTCTTAGTGTTTTAAAAATAGCTATTTTGAGGCTAACATAAAAGTGCCCCTAGCACTTCCATTCAAAAGGCCATTTGACCGAAAAACGTAAATACGGTAAATCTTAAAAGTGGCGATTCCGTCCTAAATATGCTTTTAAACGAAGGTTTGACTCCTGTACATTCACAAAAAGACCCTAGGTTGCATTTTGGCGTGAGTTACGCTTTAAGTAACATTTTCAATGCAGTACATTTGAGTATTTTTACAGTACATTAGTACTTCTACTGAAGTAAAGGATCTGAATACTTCTTGCATCACTGCATTAGAGAGAGCAGTATGAACGGGGAATGTGCATGTTCACAAAGATAAAGATGGATATCGGCAGAAAGAGTGAACACGTGGGATCTTTTAGATGTGTTACACGCTACAATTTGTTTATTTAAATACAAAAAAATAGGAAGCTAAACAAATATAAAAGTGAGGCAGGAATGGTAATGTGTATATGAATGAGAATGTATTTTATTTGTTTATTTTTGTTTTATATCTTCTGCATGTAATATCTGAGTTAATATGTAATAGGTATATAAAATACAGAAATTATTAATAATACACTTTATAAGATTGATGAGATCCTGAGGGACCTAAGAAGAAAATAAGAATCAAATAAAATGTAAAAAGTGTGTAATAAGTCAATACTATAACCTAAACGATCAGAATGTATTATAAACGAGTTAAGATGACACTATGAACTAAGGTGACACTTTTTTGTTGGTTTGTTTTTTACCATTTATGTTATGTATGTGATGTGTATTTATGTGATCGAAATAAACACAAAAAAAAACAACTAAACTTTTCATATTGTAGTTTCTACTTTAGCTTCAGGCAGTTGGCAGGATGGACAGTTTGTCGGAAAAGCCCCACCTTCTCACTACACAATGGAGACCACACTCACTCACACACACACACACACACACACACACACACACACACACACACACACACACACACACACACACACACACACACACACACCAGAAATGACATTTTTTGATCTTTGCTAAATATTAGGAAACATTTTGATGTGACAGTAGCTGAGCAGCATGATTAAAATTCTGTTTCCAGACCTCTGCATGTTTACAGGTGCATGAGAGAGAGAGAGAGAGAGAGAGAGAGAGAGAGAGAGAGAGAGAGATAGAGAGAGAGAGAGAGAGAGAGAGAGAGAGAGAGGAGAGGGGAGTAAAACATGTAACTTTCTCTGTTTGAAATATTTAAATGTGGGGCTCTTAGCCTAATAAATACATTTTAAAATTCACATCAAAGTACTTTTACTACTGTAAAGCCTACATTTTCCAGTGTTGTAATAATACTTTTACTTAAGTAAAGGATCAGAATACTTCTTTCATCACTGCTTGTCATATTGTAGTTTCTACTTCAGCTTATAAAAAAAAGAAGCTACAGGCAGTTGGCAGCGGATGGACAGATTCTGGGAAATGCACAAAGCCCCACCTTCTCACGACAAAATGGGAGACTATGCGCACACACACACACACACACACACACACACACACACACACATACACACACACACACACACACACACACACACACACACACACACACACACACACACACACACACACACACACACACACACACACCAGAAATTACGCTACAGCTAAAATACATAACTCAGTGTAATAATCAGTTTTCGGTATACGTGCAGTTCAGTGTCCCAAATCCCCCCATACGATGTCCTTAATTATGAACCTGCTAAACCAGCTGTGCTGTTTAATAGGTGTTTATAGTAGGCCTAGTTAATGTGCGCGTGACAAGTTTGCCGCTCAAAAAGTAATTTTGTTGCAAATGTGCATTATTTACAAGCGGGCACTAATACACACAGTTGCTACAATTTACAGTGTAGCCTAAATAAATCATGACATACTTGCCTAAACCCCACCCCTCAAAACTCTTTTTATAAACGGCGCTTTTCCGGCCGCACCCCAGACCCAGTCCCGAACGGCTCTGCTCACCCGGTCGAGGGAGTTCAGTCATAATCCCGCAGATTGTAGCTTCATGGCAGGTTTGGGACACTCAGTTTTTGGAAAATAATAAACTAACCTGTCTCAAATAAGACCCTCATCATTTGGGACACTCAGTTTTTGGAAAATAATTTGGAGGCAGAGACACAGAAGAGGAAGAAGCTCCATCGCTGTCGATGTCTCCTAAAGATCAATCACCTAACGGTGATTGGCTGATCAGAAACACTTTTGGTTTTGAGGATTACGCAAGCTACAACAACAGCACCACTTCCTGCACAACTCCTTCTGAATAAAAGCGTCATCCTAACATAACTATGACTCGTGCATTCTGCACAAGAGTTGCTCATAATGTGTGCAAACGGCAAAAAGCTCTTTATCTTCACACCAACATTAAAGCTGATAATTAAATAAAAACTACAGAGCATCACATTAAGCTATATATTCACTGTTAATGCACAGACGTCTATAGTCTTCTCTTGACCTGGAAATGGACTTCCTTTGATCCAGACTAGTGAAAGGGTTAAAAACATGGGAAGTTATAAGCAGCAGCGGTAACATAGTCTTTTTTTTCAATTTATCTGCTTGCTAATTTCCCCAAACTTTTGGCTCACCCATCCTTTGTAATCCTAAGAGCATTATGTGTACTTCGTGTCCCACGTGTCACGTTTCCTAAAACCAAATGTTGCTTTCTTCTTTTCCTAAACCCAACCGTCCGAAAAACAGTTATGCGTCTTGATAACACGCCAAAATGGTATACAAATTGGCATGTCATACATACGCCACTTATTGAGATCAGTCTGCAACCCGATTGCTGTATACGCCGTAGAAATTACACGCGGCTAGCTCAAAATGCGTACAGATATGTTTACGCAAAGTCCTGATGTCATGTTGAAAGTTGAGATGATGGTAAATAAAGTGGAATTTGAAAGTGTTTTGTATTATTATGTAATGTTCCTCCACGGATTTTTCCAGATCCACGTATCCAGCCGGGTCGGGCTCGGTCTATATCAGCGTGATAAGGTATTTGTTGAAAAATGGTGCTGCGGCACCTTTAAGAGAGCTCAGTGCGTGTGTGTGTGTGTGTGTGTGTGTGTGTGTGTGTGTGTGTGTGTGTGTGTGTCTGTGTGTATGTATGGTAAATGGGCAGAAGAGAGATAGAGAAAGAGGAAGCAGACGTGCACAGAAAAATGCAGCCGATCCGCACTCTATGCAGCACAGAAAACAAAACAACATGAATGAAAATCTTTTCTGTCTTGATCCTATTCAAACTGTACCATTCTTCTACAGGTTTTATCTGTGTGGTACACTCCAAGGCTTTTTTGTATTTTGATATGTAACATTCTGTAATTCACATGGTTTCAAACAAGAATTTACAGAACGGACTTTCAGTTCCTGAGTTTAATTCCTTACTTTAATTCATTTGGTTCCAAAGTTCCTGGAAGTGTTTGGTCAAAAGTGTCACTTTCAGTCAGGAACAAATTTTTGACGTGAACTCTTTAACCCCTTACTGTATGTGTCTCAAACTTAAAGGAATATGATAATTAATGCTAGACTATAATAACTCCCTCTTAACTTTCCTTGACAAGTTAAGAGAAAGCTCAGTTTCTAAAAGTCTCTCTGTGTTCAGCTCTCAGTATTTTTGTAGTTGCTTCCTGAGTCTCTGTTTAGTTTCACTTCTGTTTTCCTTTTTTGTACTTTCACACATCAGCCTCACTGTGCTATATACTGCACCATCGAGTTAAGCTGCAGTACTACTGGCCCGTTTCAGACACTGATCCAACCGTGAAAAGGTAGAGCAATGATGTGCTGCAGACAGAACACTATTTCCAAGAATCTCTTCTTTATATAAAACCAGATTGACAGTTACACTGATTACCTAACTTTGGACTCACGTATCACTAATGATGAAATATATGTTCACATTTCACACACGTTTGTGTTTGTGTGCACGTGCATGTGTCTGGGCGGGCCTATGCTGCCTCCTGTTATGAAAAGTTTATATCCGCTACCTGAAGCTTCCTCTTCTTTTTTGGCTGGAGCTGACGTAAAAACATACCACAATACGCCACTCAGTGAAGCAAGCACTGTGTGAATAGCGACATGTACGTATAGTATTCAGATCATTGTCAAACACTGTCTTTTTCTTATTTGTATTTTTTTATTAACAGACACAAGCACTGCAGCTGTTCTTTTTTTCTGTCCAGGAAGTGAAAGTCATAGTTGTAATCCTTATGCCGTAGAGAAGAGAGACTTCTGTAATTCTTCCACCAGCTCCAGTCTGAAGTCCATACGATCACATTATTGGAAGCAGTGTTTCCCACAAAATTAGATCTATTTGGGGTGGTAGCTGACCCAGGGTGGTGGGGGGTGCACGCGCGGAAAGAGGTGAAGACTTCTTATATTAATTGTACTGCAAATATTTTTATACAAAATTCTGTTACATGCCAAAAAATATATACCAACATTTTTTTTAATTTAATGGTATAATACAGTAAAGGAAGGGGGCTTTTTTAATCTGACAATGACTGACAGCTGTAGTCACGAGGACCCACGATATCTCGCAAATTCACGTAGAATAGAACCACAAAACCAACAAGAGTTTGTTTCCATCCAGAGGAGTAGAGGGGAAACAACTCTGTGCTGTGTTTTCAAGGTGTAGTGCAGTGACTCTGCAAACGCTGGCCTCTGAAAATTAGACGTTTTGGTGCTTGTGATATTCCTCTGGCGCCGGCTAAAACCTCTTTAAGGGGCGGCAAAACTTTCTCTATGCAGTATAAACCCTTAATAAATACCGGTAATAACTTTTAAACTCTGGATCGACTCCAGCCGTCTTCTCTGCTGGGAAAAAGATGTCAGAAAAAGCAACTTCTTCTTCTCTGTTAATTAGTAGAGAGAGGAAGGTGAGGGACCGGATGTCAGGCGATTATCCTGGAAATGGACTTCCTTTGATCCAGACTAGTGAAAGGGTTAAACACATGGGAAGGTATACCAGCAGCAGCCGTAACAGTCTTTTTTGTCAATTTATCTGCTTGCTAATTCCCCAAATTTTCGGCTACCTTTACACCCATCCTTTGTAATCCTAGGAGTATTGTGTGTACTTCTACCTGAGATCTTCTTTGGAATTTTAAAGTATTACAGTCAATCTGTGTTATTAAGTAATGTTCATCCGCAGATTTTTCCAGATCCACGTACGTTAACTTCCAGATACTTGAGTAAATATATATTTAGATACATATAGAGGGAGTGATTAAACGTTTCCCAAAAGTTATTCAAGTTATCAGAAGATCAAAGAGTTAAACAACGTTATTATGACGGTCAATGTTGAAGATTCATAACCAACTGTCGAGCAGCCAAGAAACATGTTGTAGTATCAGAAGTATGTTTGCAGTTTGTTTCTTTTATCAAAGTTTGAACACAGAAACATCCACAACAGTCACAACATACAGTTTGATATATTTCATGTTTTATTCAAACATTTGGATAGAAGATGAAGCGCTGATTGAAATGACATGATACCCTGCGAGAGCATCAGATAAAACATAAAAACCTACTATGTATATAGTTCAGTGTGTAACTGTACCTGACAAACTCTGGCTTAGCACCTTCAGAAATGAAATGAAGCAGAATATGCTTGTCACAAATAATTTCACAACATATAATTTGACACAAATAAAGTAAAAAAATAAGTCACATTATATTTCACATTGACTAAAAAAAGTAATTTACTTTCTTTTACAGCGTGACAGCAGGCTTCAGTTCTGTGAAGTCTTATTTAATGCTCATCATGTGTAGTTCAGTACTTTAAAGTGTAACTCTCGCCAAAATGCAACCTAGGGTGATTTTGTGAATGTATCCGAGTCAAACTCTAGTTTAAAAGCATAATTAGGTCGGAAGCGCCACTTTTAAGATTCACCGTATCTTCGTTTTTTGGTCAAATGGCCTTTTGAATGGAAGTGCTAGGGGCACTTCTATAATAGCATCAAAATTGCTATTTTTAAAACACTAAGAAGGCTCGACACAACATGAAACTTTGCTCCAAGTATCACCAGGGGCTCTACACATGAACTCAAGCATTGAGATCATTGTTTGTGTTCACAGAGTTTATTAAAAAGAAAGGTTTTGAACGACTCACTTTAGCAGTTGTTGTTGTTTCCAGGCGCTACCATCTCCGAATGCAACGTAACTCGGAGGCAAGTTTTTTATTTTTTTATTTAACCTTTATTTAACCAGGTAGGCCGTTGAGAACAGGTTCTCATTTGCAACGGCAACCTGGCCAAGAAAAGCGTGCCAGACAACAAATTTTTGTCAAAGTTTCACATTCAATACAAATAGTTTCACATTCAATACAGTACAAGAACACAGAATACAATATGCTACATAAAGTGCAGAATAAGTGGGTAATTACAAATGCCGGCACGTAGTGAGGTTCAAGTAAGTCGATGTATAAGAGTAAAGATGGAACGCTCCTAAAGCTTAGTTCCATATAAATGCACGGATAATTTGTTCTTTAGTCGTTAGTGAAAAACAATATTGACCTTGTAGTTGAAAAAGGAGCCTCATATAAGAATGACATTTCCTCCTATGGAGTCTGTTCGTTCGCATTCGGAGATCGACACTTTTCAACTGGCAAGATGGTAGCGCACGGAAACAACAACTGCTAAAGTAAGTTGTTCATAAACTCTGGGTACACAAACAATGTTGTCAATGCTTTCGTTGGAGCAAAGTTTCATGTTGTGTTGAGCCTTTAGTGTGTCTCCAACCAAATCATGATTATTGACAATTCTATTGCTAAAGTGCCTGACTTTGCACTGGCCCCAAATGGCCAAATATGGCTCCCCGTTGAATTTAAAAGCTGATTCACATACTACAGATACTACACTTCCCATTGATGCCCAGCCTGTCCATATCTACCCTGGAGTTATGGAGAAACCCCAGCTGCAACCAAATCAACATTTTGACAATTCTATTGCTAAAGTGCCTGACTTTGCACTGGACCCAAATGGGATTTTAAAATTAAAGGCTTTCGAAAATGAAATGAGATCAGGTTGGTTATGTATTATGTATAAAACTGTGTGACCAAAGAACAGTTTATGCCTGAAAACATATTTTCTTTTGCCATCCACGTCTCAGTAACAAAAAGAAGAAGGTGTCAGCATTGCTTTTCAGCTCAGCAGAATAGTCTCTCCCAAGTTCCACATAATGGTATTTGAGTTGATGCGTTCACTGTTCTTTGGTAGTGTAGGGCAGTGGTTCCCAACTTTTTTGGTTTGAGCTACCCCCACACTCCTGTCAGATGAACTGACCTACCTCTTCATCAATTTGTAATGTCTTCCAAATGTATAACACTATTAATTATATAAAAGTGGATATTGCTACTTTTTCATACAACTGAACTGTCAATGTTTAGGTTGGTTTGGTCAGCAATCGTAGTACTACTACTTGGGAGTGAAGCTGAATGTTTCTTTTTATCTATTACTTTTAGCTAACTGTTTAGCTAACGGTTTAGTCAGTATCTTTAGCTAACTATTTTAACAGTTTAGTCAGTAGTTTTAGTTAACTATTTTAACAGTTTAGTCAGTAGTTTTAGTTAACTATTTTAACTGTTTAGTCAGTAGTTTTAGCTAACTATTTTAACAGTTTAGTCAGTAGTTCTAGCTTACTATTTCAGCTGCTTATGCAATACTTTTTGCCATTTATTTTTGACATAATTTATTCATTAATTTTAGCTAAATATTTGAACAGTTTAGTCAGTAGTTGTAGCTAACTATTTCAACTGTTAGTCAATAGTTTTAGCTTACTACTTGAACTGTTTAGTCAGTAGTTTTAGCTAACTATTTAGAACAGTTTAGTCTATAGTTTTAGCTACCTATTTGAACTGTTAGTCAGAGGTTTTAGCTAACTATTTCAGCTGCTTATGCAATACTTTTAGCTATTTATTTTTAACATTACTTTTTGCTAACTTTTTAAAAAGGTTTAGTCAGCCGTTTTAGCTAACTGTTTGAACTATTTAGTCTAGGTAACTATTTGAACTGTTAGTCAGTAGTTTTAGCTAACTATTTCAGCTGCTTATGCAATACTTTTTGCTATTTATTTTTAACATTTATTCATTACTTTTAGCTAACTATTTGAACGGTTTAGTCAGTAGTTTTAGCCAACAATTTCAACTGTCAGAGGTTTAGCTATTAGCTATATATATATATATATATATATATATATATATATATATATATATATATATATATATATATATTATTATTATACATATATATATATATATATATATATATATATATATATATTATTATACATATATTTTTTTCCCACAAACCGGCTTATCCACCTGCCGCGCTATTGGCGGGTTTAACACGATGATAATAGAGAAGTGACTAAGAAGCTTTTTGTTTACGTTCAACAAGCCGGCCACCGAAGCGCAGCAACCGGCAGCAACCCGTTGATATCGCTGCTACGTCACCCGGATCGTTGGTCTGATTGGTTGAAGGACTATCCAATTGTGTACAGAATCATTTAAACTATGCCCGTTGATTTTTTTTTTTTTTTGCACAAACCTTTTACACGTGTGACAAATCTAAACACATTAGTGGGGCATGGCTAGCCTGGCTATCACCAGTTTCCCCAGTCTAGGGCATGGCCTCACTCTCAAATGGATTGTCATGTATTTTATGTTATATAAAGACGATTTCAGTTATTCTTGCTAATTAGACCGCTGCTCAGTTTGAAAGTGGGCCATAGCTTAGATGAGATGTCTTCATATACCAATAATAATGATTGTTGATTGATGATAAGTTGTCATTTGTCCTGCCCTATCAGGTGCAACAAAGCTAACAAGAGACTCCGAAAGATGTCAATTAATCAGTCTATACACACCCACACAGTGCTGGGAAGAGGTTTAATCAGCCAGATTAAATGAGAACACGTGTTGGTGTTCAGAGCCTTTAAAGCCACATTTTCAGAGGCTTTGGTTTTTAATGGTTTGCTTACACCCATAATGTACAGTGAAGTGCACTCAAATATTTAGACACCTTCACTTTCACATTATGTTGCAGCCTTATGCTAAAATTGGTAAATGTATCATCAATCTACACTTTTCAACAAAAAAGCCCAGCTCAGAAGAGGGTTCCAGTGATGGTTGTCCGTCCCCCCACCCCTGCAAAATAACAAAATGTGAAACAAGTGAATGGGTCGAATCCTTTCAGAATTCGCTGAATATTAACAAACCACTTCCTGTTCTAGGGCCCTGTCACAAAGCTGAAATTTGAGTTGTTTTTCATTAAGTGGATACATGCTTCTTACAGGACAGCAATGACATATGAATGTCGTCCTTGAAACAATATGGAGTGGGCCTTTGGCGTGTTTAAATCAGTGTTTTTTCGTAGCAGGATAAAGGCTAAATGTTGAATAGTTATTCAAACTTTCAGTCATTCAGTCGGCAGATGTTGGGACTTCCAGTTAATTTGCAGGCATATGGCATATTTTAAAAGGAAACAAAGGATGTTGGATACTCTGAGTTTTACTTGACTTCCTTTATTGTCCAATCATCCAGCACATGATGAAATAAACCAGCAAATCTTGTACAATTAGTTGTGCAATCAATGTATCCAAAGCCACTGATATGAGCTGATAAATACAATAAAGAATGTTCCGAAGTAGAATTTGGACAAGAAGTTAGTTTGTAGGGCTCATTTTTGTTTTTATTCACACACAAAAGGGAAATACTGGATTGGTAATTATTTATTTTCACATTGGCTGTATTTTTCAAGACTTCTCTTGCAGCAAGAAACACAATGTTTCAATGTGGCGATGCAAAATGCGTGAAAATAATTTCAACTGAAATAACAATAATAATAATAATAATAATCATTTTTTTATAAACAGAAAATTATGAGCCTTACTGGTTTGGTATACTAGCTTAAAAAATTTGATTAATGAAGACAATGACAACGGTTGAAGACGCCGTTAAACATTCAATGTTACATTTCAAAATCAGAAAATCGTGATATGATCCACTTTTTCCCATAAGGAACATTGTTGGTGTGTAATGAGAAAACCTCAAAGCTACTGTGGTAGAGAGAGTGAGAGAGTGACGGCGATTAGCTTTGGAGCAAAACTGACAAAGGTTCTCTCCTGTGCTTTCTGACTACGGTGGGAAATCTGTAGTTCGATGGTGTTCTCTGCCTCCAATGGTGCCTTCCAGGCAGCTAACCCTAACCTTAACCCTAAACATAACCACTGCCGCGCTGCCGGGGAGGAGACGTTGGGGGCAAAAAAAACCAAAGACCGAAATGCGTAGCAGGAAAAGTTAACCCTCTCCTTGATTTCATGTTGTTTATGGAGAAGGAGAACCAGGTAAAACAGTAATTAAAAACAAGAACACAGACAGCTACATAAAAACATTTTTAAGCTTCTTTTTTTTTAACTAGAACATGCTCGAGGACATTATCAACAAGTTTATATTAATGTAAACAAGAAAATGACAAAGTAAATGTATATTCTATATGTATATTGTAGGAGCCATTTGACCTGTTAAGTAAAGAACAGTAAAGTTGTTATTTTTCTGTACACTGCCATCTGGTGTCAGGTCACGTGTAGCTTAGTCAATTTTATTTATACAGCCCAATATCAGAAATCACAAATTTACCTCAGTTAGCCGTAGATAAAGGTTAAAGATGGAAAATGAAAAGTAGAAAGAAGTAACAAGAGAAGCCATGTGTTACAGAGGAAACAAAAGCAACAGGAAACTTTCTTTTTCATTTCTCGAATCTAAATATAGCACTTTCAGTTGGTGTAGTTTATGACTCTTGCACTTTTTGGGGTTGTGTGCACGTGGCTGAATGCAATTTTTGTAAATCGCTTTTGGTCGTTTTGTAAGTGTTTTTAGGCCTCAGCAAGCTGTGTCATGAACCATTTGTATAGCTATGAAAAGTAAAGCACTGTTATTTGTATGTAGAAGAAGAAGAAGACATGCCTTTAGTTATCCCGCGAGAGGAAATTCACAATTTTCAGTCTGTTAGTACAGTTGCATACAAATTACACACAAGGCTGAAATACACACACAGGACCTATACATGCTGTGCACACTAAAGGAGAGATGTCAGAGTGAAGGGCTGCTCCATGAGATGAGCGCGAGTTGGGAATCCAGTGCCTAGTTGAAGGACACCTTGGCAGTGCCTCTCAAGCTACCGAACAAGGTTTCTAGAGACGTAGCTCCATCCACAACATGTATTCCACATATGTATTACTGTCAGCACCACACTGACTGCTGCTGTATAGGAGCGTGAACATCCTCTAGGCTGGAGGTGGGTATGGATGTTTGGCTCCTAGCCGTGGAGAGGAGTTCAAGTCCAAAACAAGTTAAGGGGAAAGCACAAGTGTTCATGGCCCATGTCCCGGGCACAAGGAAAGAAATGTGAATAAATGTGTGCGTATGAGGGGTTGTGAGGTATTTCTGAGCTTTTCCCCCTTGAGACGGAGCAAGATGTGTAAACATTCAGGGCTCTCCTGTTCTTTCTGACCACGGTGGGAAATCTGTAGCAGGAAACGTTAACCCTCTCCTTGAGTTCATGTTGTTTATGGAGAAGGAGAACCAGGAAATGAGTTGGGGGAAATACAACTCTACCAAGCCACGGCCGAGCGACGTGCGTTGATGCGACGTGTAGTTACATTTTTTGAGAGGTGCACGTCAGGCTACGGCGTAGGGTCCGTACATAGCCACTGCGTAGATTTCACGCAGAAGTATGAATCAATCTCTACACTTAAAGGTGCAGTAGGTAAGACTTATAAAACTAACTTTCTGTCATATTTTCTGAAACTGACCCTATGTTCCAGTAGAACTACATGAAACAGGTAAAAAAAATAAAAAGCTCCCTGTTCAGATGCACCAATCAGGGCCGGGGGTTGTCTAACTGCGTGTCAATCACTGCTCATGCACACACATTCATTCTCCCTTGTGGGGTGAGGGGCTTAGGAGACCGTTTTGGGCTTTAGCAGAAAGGGGGGAGGGACTGACAAGTTGTCGATGTTTTTTGGCTAAGTCCTGGATCTTCACAATCCTACCTACAGCACCTTTAAACAAACAATCTATGGGAGCGTTTTCCGGAGGAGGAGATGCAGTCTAACTCACAAAACTCCAAAAACGGCCCCTAAAGTGAACCAAATAGACCATGGACCCCCAAAGATTTTCTCCTAGGGTCGACTATCAGATTTAGGATTTTTTTTGGTGTTATATAACAGAGTGTATGAAACCTATGACTAAAACACTTATACATCCTGTCATTGTGTTACTTATGGATGGAATGTTTGTGAAAAAATGATTCCTTTTTTGCTGCGGACCCCCTGGAGCACCCTCAAGGACCCCTCGGGGTCCCCGAACCCCACTTTGGGAAACCAATGGTATAGACTTTTGTGCTATCAAAAAGTATTGATCCCACTTTACCTGGTTGGTGATCTTGAACAGCTGCATTTTGTTGCCAACTCACAGTACCTCCTTTTTGTGCAACATTTAGTTAGTTAACTCTTATTTTGGAGAAATTATTTTGGAGAATATTTTGGAGAAACCGGAAAAGGTTTTACTTCTGCTTATGAACTGGTCAGAAGAAGTACAGGCATGTGTGCATTAACAGTGAATATATAGCTTAATCTTTAGCTCTGTAGTTTTGTTTTTTATAACCAGCTTTAATATTAGAGTGAAGATGAAGAGCTTTTTGCAGTTGGCACACATTATGAGCAGCTCTTGTGCAGAATGCATGAGTCATAGTTATGCGGAGATGACGCTTTTATTCTGAAGGATTTGTGCAGGAAGTGTAGCTGTTGTTGCAGCTTGCCTAATCCTCCAATCATCCCGTTAGCAGCATTGACGTAGGTTAGGAGTGGCTCCATCTCCGTTATTAGAGACGTTAAAGTGATGTCTGGTCTTTAGGAGACATCGACAGCGATGGAGCTTCTTCCTCTTCTGTGTCTCTGCCTCCTGATTCGCTCTGGAATCACGTCTGCTCAAATAAACGGTAAGAAAACTGATCATTACATTGAAATAGACTAGGCCTATACGCACGACTAAGTAGGCCTACATTTACAATACGATGTTTTATCATAAATTAAACTACCCAACAATATAATGGCCTAAAACTCTGAAATGATTAGAGCATTAAACTCAACTGTCTGAAACATTTCCCAGTTTGTGTGAAGATTATTCTGCATTGAGTAGGCTACTTTTAATTCAAATACAAGTTCGTTTTCCTGATGATACTTACATACTTTTATTAAAGTCATATTTTCAACGCAGGGCTTTAACTTAAGTAACAGAGTATTATGCAGTGTGGTATAGTAATTTTACTGAAGTAAATTATCTGAATACTTCTTCCACCACTGTAGCTTTTCTTTAACAGATTCTAAACTCCGGGGTTTCCGGGTTTTCCGGTTGCCGAACTGAATGCCAAATTATAACGAACTTTAAAAAACACCGAGGTCATCTGTGAGGAACAATCAGATCAATAACCTGTGCTGTGAAGGGTTAGGCTACATGTGTTATTGACACTAATGAGATAATAACTATATTAATCCATAGTATCATTTGTGCTGATTATAGCCTACTTATATTAAGATCTACAACAGACTGTGTGTCTGTCTTTATATCTACAAAGTTAGTCATTCTTAGCGTTTTCATCACAAAGTGTCTTCCCGGTCAAACACAGAAGACACAAGCACAGAAGATCCAGAAGAAGCTTCATAGTTGTAAATTAATTATTGGAAGAAAGACAGAGTTGTTGTTACAAATGATACATTGGCGATGGCGCGCAGTTTTTTTTTTTTTTAAACTTTCGGTTTCGGTCTCAGCCTACCACGCCTCAGTTAAAAAAAAAAAGAGACATTCCTCGGTGGAGATCTATCGCCATCTTGTGTCGTGTTACTGGAGTTACACAAGTCTAATATCATCATCAGTCCTGTCTCTTGTGAGTAGATGATCACATGATTCCATTCCTGTTGTTAGAGATTGGTCTGTTTTAAGGGCCATGACTTGAACCCCTTCACGTTCCTTTTTTCTGCGTTATTTGCATTTTTCTACATTTACTGTTTGTTTATATCATATATAACATGTTATAGTTTTCATGCACCTACAGCCAAGGCAAATTCCTTGTAAGTGTTACTTACTCAGCAATACATATTTTTCTATTATATTTTCCGTCTGGTGGGTGTGTCTCTCGTTTTTTGGCTGTGTCACAGGTGATCCCCTGGGATTACGGAATAATAAGTATCACGTTATTACCTGAAAAGTTTATTATAATAAGAAGATGTTTTTCACGTTATAACAAGGTATTTTCACATTTTAACAAGATTTTTTCACGTTTTTACAACATACAAACTTATCAAGTTATAACAATTGTTGTTATTACCATATACTATTTATCACATTATAAGGTGAAAAGTTTCACTTTATAACATGATACTTTTCATGTCATAACATGGACGAAGTATTCAGATCAAGTGTTATATTATAACCGGGGTGTCTGCTGGTCGTTCCCTAGGAAATATTTCTGCATTCTGGTAAATTTCTATGCAACAATTTGTGCCTTTTCTGCATGCAAATGTCTGTATTTATGTAAATAGTATTATTAATAATTAATTAATCTGCTGCATTGTTTAAAGCTTTCTGCAGATTCAAAACATCACACGTGTTTCAGGATGCTTTTTTAGGAATCTTAACAACAAATATTTGCCTGCCACAGCATTCCAACTCTTACCGGCAATTGTAGCTTCATGGCAGGTTTGGGACACTCAGTTTTTGGAAAATAATAAACTAACCTGTCTCAAATAAGACCCTCATCATTTGGGACACTCAGTTTTTGGAAAATAATTTGGAGGCAGAGACACAGAAGAGGAAGAAGCTCCATCGCTGTCGATGTCTCCTAAAGATCAATCACCTAACGGTGATTGGCTGATCAGAAACACTTTTGGTTTTGAGGATTACGCAAGCTACAACAACAGCACCACTTCCTGCACAACTCCTTCTGAATAAAAGCGTCATCCTAACATAACTATGACTCGTGCATTCTGCACAAGAGTTGCTCATAATGTGTGCAAACGGCAAAAAGCTCTTTATCTTCACACCAACATTAAAGCTGATAATTAAATAAAAACTACAGAGCATCACATTAAGCTATATATTCACTGTTAATGCACAGACGTCTATAGTCTTCTCTTGACCTGGAAATGGACTTCCTTTGATCCAGACTAGTGAAAGGGTTAAAAACATGGGAAGTTATAAGCAGCAGCGGTAACATAGTCTTTTTTTTCAATTTATCTGCTTGCTAATTTCCCCAAACTTTTGGCTCACCCATCCTTTGTAATCCTAAGAGCATTATGTGTACTTCGTGTCCCACGTGTCACGTTTCCTAAAACCAAATGTTGCTTTCTTCTTTTCCTAAACCCAACCGTCCGAAAAACAGTTATGCGTCTTGATAACACGCCAAAATGGTATACAAATTGGCATGTCATACATACGCCACTTATTGAGATCAGTCTGCAACCCGATTGCTGTATACGCCGTAGAAATTACACGCGGCTAGCTCAAAATGCGTACAGATATGTTTACGCAAAGTCCTGATGTCATGTTGAAAGTTGAGATGATGGTAAATAAAGTGGAATTTGAAAGTGTTTTGTATTATTATGTAATGTTCCTCCACGGATTTTTCCAGATCCACGTATCCAGCCGGGTCGGGCTCGGTCTATATCAGCGTGATAAGGTATTTGTTGAAAAATGGTGCTGCGGCACCTTTAAGAGAGCTCAGTGCGTGTGTGTGTGTGTGTGTGTGTGTGTGTGTGTGTGTGTGTGTGTGTGTGTGTCTGTGTGTATGTATGGTAAATGGGCAGAAGAGAGATAGAGAAAGAGGAAGCAGACGTGCACAGAAAAATGCAGCCGATCCGCACTCTATGCAGCACAGAAAACAAAACAACATGAATGAAAATCTTTTCTGTCTTGATCCTATTCAAACTGTACCATTCTTCTACAGGTTTTATCTGTGTGGTACACTCCAAGGCTTTTTTGTATTTTGATATGTAACATTCTGTAATTCACATGGTTTCAAACAAGAATTTACAGAACGGACTTTCAGTTCCTGAGTTTAATTCCTTACTTTAATTCATTTGGTTCCAAAGTTCCTGGAAGTGTTTGGTCAAAAGTGTCACTTTCAGTCAGGAACAAATTTTTGACGTGAACTCTTTAACCCCTTACTGTATGTGTCTCAAACTTAAAGGAATATGATAATTAATGCTAGACTATAATAACTCCCTCTTAACTTTCCTTGACAAGTTAAGAGAAAGCTCAGTTTCTAAAAGTCTCTCTGTGTTCAGCTCTCAGTATTTTTGTAGTTGCTTCCTGAGTCTCTGTTTAGTTTCACTTCTGTTTTCCTTTTTTGTACTTTCACACATCAGCCTCACTGTGCTATATACTGCACCATCGAGTTAAGCTGCAGTACTACTGGCCCGTTTCAGACACTGATCCAACCGTGAAAAGGTAGAGCAATGATGTGCTGCAGACAGAACACTATTTCCAAGAATCTCTTCTTTATATAAAACCAGATTGACAGTTACACTGATTACCTAACTTTGGACTCACGTATCACTAATGATGAAATATATGTTCACATTTCACACACGTTTGTGTTTGTGTGCACGTGCATGTGTCTGGGCGGGCCTATGCTGCCTCCTGTTATGAAAAGTTTATATCCGCTACCTGAAGCTTCCTCTTCTTTTTTGGCTGGAGCTGACGTAAAAACATACCACAATACGCCACTCAGTGAAGCAAGCACTGTGTGAATAGCGACATGTACGTATAGTATTCAGATCATTGTCAAACACTGTCTTTTTCTTATTTGTATTTTTTTATTAACAGACACAAGCACTGCAGCTGTTCTTTTTTTCTGTCCAGGAAGTGAAAGTCATAGTTGTAATCCTTATGCCGTAGAGAAGAGAGACTTCTGTAATTCTTCCACCAGCTCCAGTCTGAAGTCCATACGATCACATTATTGGAAGCAGTGTTTCCCACAAAATTAGATCTATTTGGGGTGGTAGCTGACCCAGGGTGGTGGGGGGTGCACGCGCGGAAAGAGGTGAAGACTTCTTATATTAATTGTACTGCAAATATTTTTATACAAAATTCTGTTACATGCCAAAAAATATATACCAACATTTTTTTTAATTTAATGGTATAATACAGTAAAGGAAGGGGGCTTTTTTAATCTGACAATGACTGACAGCTGTAGTCACGAGGACCCACGATATCTCGCAAATTCACGTAGAATAGAACCACAAAACCAACAAGAGTTTGTTTCCATCCAGAGGAGTAGAGGGGAAACAACTCTGTGCTGTGTTTTCAAGGTGTAGTGCAGGGAAATATGATCCGCCGTGAGCACGGTGTATTTTACTTTGAAAATTAACCAGATTTTTATTTTGTTTCTGTGCTCGACTTCCTGTCACGCACTATCTGCCGTGTGCTGAATTGCTGCGGAGCGCCTCCGGCATCCAGCAAAAATAGAAGATCTGGATATCTGCTGGGACGGAGTAGGGACGCAGCCGTTCCGCAGTCAGTGGAAATACACACATTGACTTTAATGGAAACCTAATGACTCCGTCGACGTTCCGGAGACGTTCGGCATCCAGTGGAAATTGCCGGTTTGGGCCCTATCTTGCACCCGGCGCAGCGCAGCACAAAGCCCGACGCAAGTGTCTTTGCTAGTTTAAGACCGATGTCACTACCCGATGTGAGTCGAGGGCAGATGTGAGTTGCGCGTGCGTCACTTTGCGACAATGACGAGGACAACTTGTTAGTTGTTTGTGATCCTCGTTTCTTTTCCCAGATACAAATAAAAAAGATACAAATAAAAAAAAAAACATCATGGTTAATTTGACGTGTTAAGCTAATGGCAATGTTATTGGGTACTGTTACAATGCGTACTTGCTAAAGTGTATTTTCTCCCCAGTAACAAGCTAATCTTGATGGTCAACAACTCAAGATAACTTTCTGCTGTCTGATGTAAATTGCTTGAGGAGGACACTCTGCCAAACTCTACAAGTTAGCAATCAAACACAACAAGGCTGTCACTTGAATGGAATTTTGAGCTAATGTTAGCAATCAAACAATCATAGATAACTAATACGTTTGCCGGATCCAGATCCCTTGGCGTTATGCCGTAAACCGTTTAAATCTGAGCATGTGCAACACACATCTGCACTCGACTCTCATCGGGTAGTGACGCCAAGGGGGTATGCTTCCCTTCAGAGCTCGAACCTCCTACGGCGCCATTTTGATGCTACCAAGCGATCACCTCCGTTAGCATTCCATTGACTGCCATTCATTTTGACGGCACTTTGACAGCAAATAACTTTACATCTGAAGCGTTTGAAGACTATTTGTCCATTGTTTATTTCTAAAGAAACACGACAATGTATAAAAGGCTCCGTTACCTTGTACCTCACGTTATGGCTCGGTAGCAGACGTTTTTATAAAAATAGGCTAACGATTGTGTCATAACCACGTGACTTAATGTCGCATAGTAGAGGAATTACTGTATAGTACAGGAGAAGCTCGCAGGCAGTTTCGACTTACATTATCTGTTTAAGTTTAATTACTAATGTTAACTAGCATTGTAGTTAGCAATAATTAGCCTGTGCCTATGTTATCTCCTTACATATACCAACGCTCTCCGTCTCTGCAAGATTGGGAATGATTGAAATTTCTCTTGGCACAGCTACCAGAAGAGTTCCAACTTTCAGACAGGTTGCTCACTGTTACGTGGGGGAACTGAACAGACTCAATCACAGAGCTCACAAAAGGGTTTATTGAGGATAGGGGAAAAGGGGGAGTGGAGAGGCAGACGCCAGGGACGGGTAGCAGCTAAGGGGAGGATGGAGAAACTGGAGGGCGAGGATACTCAGGGGAGGCGCGGGAGTGACACTGGGGGTGCAGAGCAGGGGAAGCGGGGAGAGGCTGGAGCAGAGTGCCGAGGGAGGGGGTCCGTGGGTGAAGCCAGCTGACTGGAGATGGCGGTCGGAGATGGAGATTACTGAGGGGAAAAAAAACGTAAAGGTAACTGAGCGGTAAGCAACAGAGAAGGAACCAACGAGGAGTTCAGAGAATAGTTTGCTGAGAGTTTCACCAGGATGACTGGAGCAACGATCAAGTGGAGATGGTCTGTTGAGCCGGGGTAGAAATACTGGTCTTGATTGCTGATGGAAGGCAGGTGTGTGCAGCGGGAGAAGTTGGTCCATTCTTATATACTGTCTATGAGTTACGCCCATAGACATATATATATATATATATATATATATATATATATATATATATATATATATATATATATATATATATATATATATATATATATATGTATGTATATGTGTATATATATATATATATATATATATATATATATATATATATATATATATGTATGTATATGTGTATTTATATATATATGTGTGTGTGTGTGTATATATATTATGTCTATGGTGACGCCAACGCAGTTGTCATTTCCAGTCCAGCGCCCACGTCGTTTAAATAGCAAATGCACCAGCGCCCGTCTGAGCGCCCGTCTGAGCACCCATGGGCATGCTGGTCTTACAGGGAGGTGTGTTCAGGTGCATTCTATCGCATAGCATATTGCTATCTGGAGGCAGCGGAAAGTGATCGCGCCATTGACCAACAAAAACCTGGTCTAAAGTCAATAACGCAGCATTTTATTGTTATTTTAACAGCGCATTAGTAAAATGCGCACACACGCTATGATTGTTACACACACAGGGACGTGCAGCAGCTAAACAATAGTATTATGGAGTTTTAGTGGCATAGTGCTCGTGCCACATGATCTGCTCGCTCGCTTTCACTTCAGGCACGAGCAGATCAGTGTCTTCTCTCCTTCCTGCTCAGCAAATCCTCCATCATAATAGCAATGTGCCAAGGTCCAAACGCGCCTGGCTTTTAAAGGGAATGGGAGATGACACTCTGATTGGTTTATTGTATGTTACGCCCAAAACACACCTATGATGAATGAAGACACTAAGTACAACCCTTTAGAACCATGACCCGACGCACCCATTCCCATCTAGGAATGCTGTGGGGGCTAGCCAAACCCTCCTCCACCGCGCTGTGAAGGAAGGTCTGGCAAAGCGAGGCTAGCCTATTAATAATACAGATAACATTTAGAAGTAAGGGTACTGGAAGTAAGGGTAAGTGCCGGTACTCAGTTCTGGTGAGTACTACTGGCCCGTTTTAGACACTGATCCAACCGTAGAGAAGAAGGTAGAGCAATGATGTGCTGCAGACAGAACACTATTTCCAAGAATCTCTTGTATCACTAATGATGAAATATGATATTTTCACATTTAACACACGTTTGTGTGCACGTGTGTGTGCGTGTGGGTTGGCCTAGGCTGCATCCTGTTGTGAGACGTTGGGCCGTTGATCTGCATTTCCTAGAAACTCTTTATATCTGCTGCCTGAAGCTTCTTCTTTAGGCCTACCTACCTACATACCACAATACACCACTCAGTGAAGACAGCACTGTGTGAATAGCAACATGTACGTATAGTATTCAGATCATTGTCAAACTCTGTCTTTTTCTTATTTGTATTTTTTTTTTAACAGACACAAGCATTGCAGTTGTTCTTTGTTTCTGTCCAGGAAGTGAAAGTCTTAGTAGTAATCTTTCTGCCGTAGAGAAGAGAGACTTCTGTAATTCTTCCAGCAGCTCCACTCTGAAGTTCATACCATCCCATTATTGGAAGGTCACAATATGCAGAGAGAGAGAAAAAGCCTTTTAACAACCGAGTTGATGTTCGTCATTACTTGGGAAAAATAGAAAGAGTTCAGTGTTATTAGTTATTCATGAGTGCGGTGTGATTCCTGTATACAAAGCAATGATGTTATTATGTGGAAGATTTACCTCCTCTTAGAATAGATGGATTGAAGCAAATGTATTAAAAATGAAGTACAAATTTCTTAACAACTCTCAGCTACAATACAATTTTTGGTTTGCAGTTCATCGTTCCAGAGTAGTAAGTCTTCTGTTAGGTTGTTTGGGATGTGAAGGGTGGGTCAGGCCAGGCTTTATATCTGTGCTCAGACCCTTTGTATTATTAGATTGTAGTAGATTCAGTGTGAGCCCTCTCCCTGAGTGTAGCTTAGAGCAGTGTTTATCAAACTTTTTCAGACCAAGGACCATTTACCCAATGAAAATATCTCACAGACCAGCTAACTGCCAAAACATCCCCAAAAACAATAGGCATCCTACTTCAACATTAAATTACATCAGGGAAGCAATGTCTGTCTGAAGCAGAGACCATATTAACAGTCTATGGTCTGAAGCCATCGACCCATCTTATCAGTTAACAGCTTACCCCAAACTTTACTCCTCCGTATGTCCTTCAAATGTCACGCTGATTATTTGTGATGTATTGGAGGCAGTGTCGCAAAACGGTCCAACAACAGCCAATTCAAATAATAATGTTTGAATTTACTTATGAGTGTATTTCTTTTGAAAACAGCACATCTATGCTCCTCACTGTCAGGCTTTGGAGTCGCTGGCAGGCAGTTTGAGAAACGCTGTTTTGAATTTTAAAATTCAAAACAGATGATATTTTACCAAAATCTCCTCACCGTGGACCACTCTTTAGAAAATACTGTTTAGAGCAGTGGCCTCCAACATTGTCCTGTGATGAGCTCAACTACTAACCCTCCATCATGCTCCTAATGTCTTCAGCTGAACTGAGTTTAAACTGGATGTTATTCAACTTTATTAATCATATAAAAGTGGAATTTTTCATGCAAGTCAAGTTATTTTCAGGAACTGTCGTTCAGCCGTTGTGTTAAGGTGTTATAGCTGACTCCTTCAGGTGGAGGCTTGTCCTGTGGATCCGGCTCATTGTAGTTACTGCTGCATCTCCCCATGTAACTCCCTGCCAGCTGTCCTGGTACAACCTCCTCACCACAAAACACTCCTGCATAAGAAATCACTGCAGTAAGATCATCTGTTCACCTCTAACCCCCCTATCTGTTCCCCCCTATCTGTTCCCCCCTAAGTCATCAAGAAAGCCACCCTCATCACTCTATGTGACCTGTGCAAAAGGTGATTGCTCAATCAAAAGAATGAACTCGTATTTCAAATGTAAATAAATCCATCAATGAATAAATCATTGACATCACAACATAAGGTTCCTTTATCATTGCTTATACCAAGACAGTCAAAATGAAAAGACATCTGGTCTAATGACAGTGTACTCTGAAAGTGTGACAGTTACCCACTCTGATATTGTCCAGTGCTAACATTGTATATTTAGGCAGTTAAATAGTATCCGTGTCAGTCACTATACATTCTCATTGTATGTACACACCAGTCAACCGCAGATACATAAAGAAAGCTTGTACAGAAAATACATACATCAAAATTATTAGGAAATACTGTACAATATGTGCAAGAAACAAGACAATATACTGCAAATATATCAACCTCATGGGTCATCCAATCTCCTCTCTGTCTGGCCACAACATTTTATCGACATCACACCTGATATCCTCCCTTTACAGTAACGAGGGAAATATCTTTTGGCCAACGTGACATCATGATTTCACATAAACATACACGCCAATTTCTAAAGCCAAGTGGCGTGTTATCTGTACGCATTTGTCTACGCCGTATACAGCGGACAGGTTGGGTTTAGGAAAACAATAACGGGACGCGGGACAACAACGGCACGGTTGGATTTAGGAAAAGAAGAAAGTGACGGTTGGGTTTAGGAAACGTGACACACGGGACATGATCCCCTGTCTCCTGGGTGAAAGTCCTGTGTTGTTTGATCCATCCACCATCCCAACCAACCTCCCTATGCAGATTTTCAGCCTTTCATACTACTCAAATTGACACGCAATCACAAGGTAATGTAAGTCAGTGGAGGCCAAACAGCGATGATAAACACGCTAAAAAACGATAATGCGTCTTGATAACACTCCAAAATGGCATACGGATTGACGTGTCATACATACGCCACTTATTGAGATCAGTCTGCTTTTGGCATGACGCAAAAAATTGTGAGGAAGTTGTATTGTTCCCCTCTATCTATCTGACAACTTTTACAACAAAATCACATACCTGTTATGTATCTAAGATATGTGGGACAGGTTATTGTGATTGTTGGTTGCTCTGTTTTGCATGTAGGGATTTACACAATGAACATGTGTATAATTGCATTTGAGAGTAATGTGATTCAATAGCAAATGAATGCAGACTATTTTTATCTGCAAGGCTTACTCAATGCATGTTGTGCCAAAGCAATGAGAAATGACTATAGTCATGTTAACAACTAACCAAATGTTCATATTAATAGGCCTAGTCGTGATAAATAGCATGGAAACATACTGAAAAATGCATCATTTTATCTTTCAGGGCCACTATTGGTTAAAGTGGAACAAGACAGAGATGTGGTGTTACCCTGTTCTCTCAGCACCAAGGAGAACATTGTGTCAAAACTCTTTGACTGGAAGAAAGATGCTGGTGAGAAGGAGGTGTTCCTGTATGACGCAGGCATTCATTACAACAACGGCCGAGGTGGTCAGAGTGAGCAGTTCAAAGGTCGAGTCTCTCATTTTCCAGATGAACTGAAACACGCCAACGCCTCCATAATCATCATAAATACAAAGATATCTGACAGTGGAGAATACACCTGTGATTTCCCTCGTCTTCAGCCACGTCAAACATTCCACGTTAAGCTTGTTGTTGGTGAGTGCTTTTATTAAACAGTTAAAGTTTAATGAAAACTATTTCTGTTTAACTGTTTGTCAAGTTGATAATTCTTTACAAGCACTAACTGTTTTTTTTTTTTTGCCTTTTAGATCCTATCTTAATCTCTTAGGGCTCATTTTGATCATGTACATTTCTGCCTCTTGATAAAGACACATTTTAATCTGTATAATACCAGAACACAAGGAACTGATGTATGTAAATGACATCACTGTTAAACAAACACTCATTAGGTTTCATTAGGTGTGTTGATCTCACTTCAGGCTCTGAAAGAGTTGAATGGATCAAATATTTAACATAAAAAAATGGAAGCTTTCTTATTTTTTTCCCTTTCAATTCCTATTTGAAATGCAGATAATCGGTCATACTAAGAGCCATCAGGCTGAATTTCACAGGATCTCTCCTTTTAACTTGTCTGTAATGTGTGTACTAAGTTTTACGTTGAAAGACTAAAGTGGCTCTGAGATATTTAAGAAAGTGTAATACAAAGTATCTTCAGCAGAGGACTCTATAGAGCTCTCTAAAACTTTTTAAAAGTTACCAAATCATGTTAATAAATCTCTTAATGATTCTGAAAACATGTCCCTGAGAGTTAAACACTATTCTATAAAACTATAAAAATATGTTCTTAGCATTTAAATAAAGATTAACACATTTATTCCCTTGAATCTCCCCTTTATAAACATATAAATAAAGTTTCTCTGTTCTGTTGGTGTCCCGCTACCACGGAGAGTCCAGCTACATTAACTTCCATACATGGTCAAGCAGGTAATTTAATTGGCTACAAACTCACCGTGTTTTAACGGTGCTGACTTACCATTGGATGAAATTAGCTGTCAATGGGACACACGTGAGCTTACGTAGCGATGCTCTCGTATGATTGGCTCTTTGAGTTAAAAGTCCGGTAGGTACGTCACTTTAGATCGTAGAAAGATGCGGATTGGTTTATTTTGTTTCGGCGTTTCCTGATTTCAGAGATACTGAACATCATTTGTCAGAGGTTCTGTCAAAACTTTAAATGCACTGAAAATAAGTTATTTTGAAAGTTTGTCGAGCGGCGTTGAAACTAAATGATGAATATAATCGACTTTTATTTAAGTTATTTTTACTTCCGCTTGAACTCAAACGAGGTACTTTTAATCTGTGGATTTTTGTGATTTAAAACGAGCCCCCGTTTGTTTATAAATGTCTATTTTCGACCGTTAAATACATTTTAACTGCGGCTCGACAGGAGAGCAGGTAAGATGCTAACTGTGTATTGTCGTAAACTAAGACGCTACTGTTGTGATGCCGCAAATCCTGTAAATAGATTCTGAAATCCGTTGAAACAACGAACAGTTAAGGTTTCAAACGAGCTATAATATGTCTGTGTTGACTTCCACAGTCACCATGAGAATGTGTTTATATTTATTTAATCATTTTTACATGTAAATCTCGGGTCGCGTGCAACCTCCGCTCTTTATAACATTAAAAGACAGAAGACGGGAAAATGTCCTAGGTGAGTCCTGATTTTAATAACGTTATCTGTGGTAGCTGTTTGGTTTCACAGGCCTCATGATTCAAAACGTCCTCACTCGGTTGAACTAACGTGTGTGTGTGTGTGTGTGTGTGTGTGTGTGTGTGTGTGTGTGTGTGTGTGTGTGTGTGTGTGTGTGTGTGTGTGTGTGTGTGTGTGTGTGTGTGTGTGTGTGTGTGTGTGTGTGTGTGTGTGTGTGTGTGTGTGTGTGTGTGTGTGTGTGTGTGTGTGTGTGTGTGTGTGTGTGTGGTATTGGACAGATCTTACAGGTAATGTTACTAGGGCAACGAAGTTCAGTTTGAGGAATTTTAAGAAATCAAATATCCTGTAGCTAGGCTACATTATAAGTACAATATATGGTAATAGTTAGACACTATAAACAGAATAGATAGCTGGAGGTATGATTATGAATACATCACTTAAAAGTGGAGACCTTTATATACGCCAACGTCAGTTTTAACTTTATAAATGTAAATAATTCAAAAGGTTTTTAAAAAAAATCTAACTTTTTACAATTTTTATAATGGCAGTGACTAAACATCGTGTTTATTGTGCTTTGATCAGTTTTCATTAATCCTCACTAAAAAAGAGTCAGAATTTGACTCATCCAGGAAGACTTGTGTGTCTGTTTGCTTGTAGAGCTTTTGTTTCTCCTTGATCCTCGTTATAGATAGATAGATAGATAGATAGATAGATAGATAGATAGATAATGTATTCATCCGCAAGGGGAAATTCAATGTCCCAGTAGCTTAAAGATATCACACACGACATACACATACATCACCAACAGGATGATAAAATAACAACTCCACATGAATGTACTAAGAGATGTATAAGCATGAGAGGCTTGCAGGGACTGACCCTGTCATTCAGTCTGTATGGTAAGGTGCTCTATGAGAGTGGGTGTCAACTGTTTGTTCTCTCACACTGTAATTCCCATAGTCAAGAAAATAGATGAAAACATCCCAATATGATTGTTTTAATACTTTGATTGTCCTGTAATAATCTCCTGTTATGCTGTGTTTACAGGTGCTGCTCAGGAACCATCCGTGGCAACACTTGATGAAACAAAGGACTGGTCGCTGCTGCAGTGTAAAGTTCATGGCAATCCAGAACCTGAAGTAGAGTGGCAGGACAGTGCTGGAAACAAACTTCCTGCTGAGGAGCCACATGTAGAAAAAATAGATAAGATTTTCTACATCACTCTCAATGTAACCGTAACCAAGAGCGACCGCTATCGCTGTGTAGCCACACAGAAGAACATCAGCCATCAGGTTTCTGCTGAGACCTATGTGCAGATAAGTGGTGAGATTCTTCCTCATTCTGATTTATCTGTGAAAAATTTCAAAAACGTGTGTGTGAAAGTGAATTTACTCAAAGCAGTTCAGACTTAATGAAAATAAAAAAAATAATTTCTACAAATGGTGGCGCTGGTTCAAAAACCACCAGAGAAAAGAGGAAGGAGGAAAGAAGAAAGAATAAATAACTGCACTGACATTTCATTTTGATATCAGTCTGAACTAAGACACACACACACACACACACACACACACACACACACACACACACACACACACACACACACACTGCTTTCTGCCAGCTGTATTGTTATACATCAAAAACTCTACGGTCAAATTCACAGATTTAATAGAGAGAGAAATGAACTTTGTCATCAGTCTGAATTCCCCTCTTAAGGGCATATGTACATCTTTGGGATCATATTTAACTATGATTATACACTATATACGTGATACGTTCACATTTACAGAATTCAATTCACACTTATTTATACTGTCAAATCGTAACAGGTGTTATCTCAGGAGACTTTCCAGATAGAGTAGATCTAGACCACACTCTGTGATTTACAGAGACCCACCAATCCCTCCTCCCAGGGCATTTGGAGCAGCAGTGGTGAGGAGAACTTCTCTTAACAGACAGAAACCTTGGCCAGACCCTGACTCTTGGTGGGGGGGGGGAGGTTTAGAATTACATTTACTGTTTGTAGAGATGTTCCAGAGGAAGATTTTGAGGACAGAAATGATGAACATTGAGAAGTGCTGTGCAGCGTTAAGAGTGACAGTAACCCCTAATTTCCACCGGGCGCGTCTACGCTGCGTTCGGGGAGCGTCTCGTGCCCCCGCGAGCGTTCGCCGCCATTCAAGTCAATGTTTGATAATCCACCAGCCGCGCCACGGCGAGACCCAGGAGCGTGCGTGAAGCGGCGCTCCACTCCGCTGAAGATAGTCACCGGGTCTATTTTCACACGAGGCGCGGGGCGTTCAAACAGCCAGGCAGGAAGTGAAACAGTGACAGTATCCAGTCAGTTTACCAAAACAATATGGTATAAGTCTCCTCTACACACAGACGACGAGAGAGAAACATAATAGACACCACAAATCCCTTTTTATAAAGACAACGCCAGAAAAGAGAAGGCATGGAGTTTAATTACAGGAGTGCTGGGAGTGGAAGGTAGATACTAGCTTAATATACATGGGATTGTTCTGTAAAGTACTTGTAGAGGTAGATACTAGCTTAATATACATGAGATTGTTCTATAAAGTACTTGTAGAGGTAAAGGTAGATACTAGCTTAATATACATGGGATTGTTCTGTAAAGTACTTGTAGAGGTAAAGGTAGATACTAGCTTAATATACATGAGATTGTTCTATAAAGTACTTGTAGAGGTAAAGGTAGATACTAGCTTAATATACATGGGATTGTTCTGTAAAGTACTTGTAGAGGTAAAGGTAGATACTAGCTAATTAATAAAATCTGTGAGTCAGGCAGTAAGACGCTCCTCTTCTGAGAGGCGCCCGGCGTGGTGCGTTGGAGGACGGAACAAAACCGGAACGCAGCACAGACACGCCCAGTGGAGAATCAGAGTTATAGTATCAAAACACAAGTTATTCCATATTACACCACAGAGAAAATAATAGCCAGAACTTGTTTACTTCTCTTCATCACTGTACAGACTGAAGGTCCGCTCTGACTCTGAGACTCTTCTCTCTACAGTCAGTTTCTTCTTTCCAGCGGAGATAAGACCTGTTAAATACAGTTAAGTTCTATGTTACTAAATAATCTAATGTTGCTCAAAGTTATGGCAATAATAATGTTACACTTAACAGCCAAGTTATGTCTGTTAGTCAGCATATTTCCGCTCGCTCTAAACAGCATGAATACATATTACTCTTAAACTAAAAAATTCTGCATACAGCATCTAGAAAGACTAACAAAGCAGAACTTTCTGTACTTTTACATCGTGTTACTAACTTAGTTTAATATTTCACCTGATCATTAAAACTGATTTCTTGTAAGTTTTGCTGCAGCTGGTGATGCTGAAATCATTTCCATGTTTGTATTGTTGATGTTCTTCTCTGATTGGACGCAGCTACAGATGAAGCTATATAGAAGTCACTTATTATTTAGTTAGACTTCACACAGAGTAAGAGATTTATAACCAGCTGTTAGAACCTGATCCTGAGGATCACCATGAAAACACCTCGGGGGGGCGTGGGGGGTGATTTAGTGCCTACATGGTGTAACACATTAATGTAACAGTGTTTCTACCTAAATATACTGAGGCTCTGAAGTCTGGATGAGCTGTTATCAGATTAATAAGAGAGTAAGTCCATGTCCATTTATCTAGTTCATACTGCCACCTAGTGGGAATTCAGGACAAAGAGGGATTTATTCATTGTTGTTGCAAACTGCAGTATTTCAGCTGAGTCACATTTATCACAAACAGAATAATGACACTCAAAGATGTAGGTATGATTTTAGTTAACAATGATTTTCTTATTTTATTTCTAACTAGAAACTGACCTACAACTAAAAACTGGGATCAAACTGTAACTCTAAATATCTCCAGTGATGGTTCCTGGTAATAATTTGATACCATGGAGGTAAATAAAGAATTCCCCCACAAATGACCGACCATATTTCACCAAACTCTACTGGGACCGGCACAAAACCATATGGAACCCCGACCCAAGTGCGGTGCGGCAGCCTCGCCCTGGCGAACGTTTTTTTCTTTTTCTCCCTCAACCGTTATCATGCGGCCGTTAAGTTTTATTCAGTTTATTAATATCCAACGCTGTCCAAACTGCTCCAAATTCAAAACCCAAGTTCACTGGGTACCCAGGAAGCCAAGTGTGAAGTGATCTGATGAACAGTTCATGAGACATTTAAAAGACAACGGACACACACACACACACACACACACACACACACACACACACACACAGAGGGTCCTTGATTTATAGTTAGATATAGACAAGAGAGTTTGTAAAATAAATCAAAATAACGACAGAGCTTTGTAATTGTATTTGAAGTGCGTTGGTAACAGGTGGGCGACACCTAATAGTTACTGTGCCAAAATGAATCCAGTACATCTATCAGTTCATCTTGATGTCTTTAATGATACGTTGGTAGAAGGTATAGCTCTCCAGCTAAAAAGAATTCATTCATATTACTAGAGTGTAATGGAATATATTGTCTACATAGCGGACAATACATTTCTTGCAATCCAGTTGCAAGATTTATTTACCTTTTTTAGCATGACACATTTTGTGTAAGAACTTGGTGTGGGCAATGTCACTACATATATTGTCTGTTTACATTGTGTTCACAGGTGCTCTACAGCCATCTGTCAAGATTGTTAGTCAAACTAACGACAGGGCTCTGCTGCAGTGTGAGGTTCGAGGTGCTGCTGCAGACCTTAAAGTGGAATGGCAGGACAGTGCTGGAAACACACTTGCTGCTAAAGAGCCACAGTTGTCAGAAAGAGGAGGAGGCTACGACGTCACCCTCCAAACTACTGTGACCAAGACCGGTCTCTATCACTGTGTAGCGTCACAGAAGAAAACCAACCATACCATTTCTGAGGATACCTTTGTGCATATCAGTGGTGAGCTTTTCATATTCAAGATATAATTATTGTTATTGTTTATGTGTTATATTTTTCTTTAAAGTTTTGATAAAGATATCTGCGGTAGTTGAAAATGTTTCAAACTGAGTGAAACCTTCACTGAGGTTCTGAATGAGAGGCTCTGGAGGGAAATAACTGAACTGGAGTTTGGAATCCTTTTTCAGTTCAGTATGAGCGGTTACTAAAACACACACACAGCTGTTGTGTCCAGTCCTAGCTCGCTGTAGCTAACGTCTGGGTTGTCAGTGTTGTTGTGCTGTATTAGAGAGAGAGAGAGAGAGAGAGAGAGAGAGAGAGAGAGAGAGAGAGAGAGAGAGAGAGAGAGAGAGAGAGAGAGAGAGAGAGAGAGAGAGAGAGAGAGAGAGAGAGAGAGAGAGAGAGAGAGAGAGAGAGAGAGAGAGAGAGAGAGAGAGAGAGAGAGATCTCTCTATATCTGTGTTTCTCAACAGGGGCGTTCAGAAGATGACGGGGTGCGGGGGGGACGGGCGGCGCTGGAAGAAATCCTCTGGAAAGGGGGGGCGTTGAGGTGCCCTTGGCGGGCGTTTGTTTGAAAGCTAGTTTAAACCAAAGATTCCCAATAACAACACATGTTTACACCAGGGCTGCAACTAACGGTTATTTTCATAGTCGATTAATCTGTCGATTATTTTCTCGATTAATCGATTAGTTGTTTGATCTATAAAAATGTCAAAACATGGTGAAAAATGTGGATCAGTGTTTCCCAAAGCCTAAGATGACGTCCTCAAATGTCTTGTTTTGTCCACAACTTAAAGATAATCAGTTTACTGTCAGAGAGGAGAGAAGACACTAGAAGATATCCAGTTTACTGTCCCAGAGGAGAGAAGACACTAGAAGATATTCAGTTTACTGTCCCAGAAGAGAGAAGACACTAGAAGATATTCACATTTAACAAGCTGGAATCAGAGAAATCTTATTTCTTTTTAATAAAAAAATGACTCAAACGATTAATCTTATCAAAATAGTTGGCAATTAATTTAATAGTTGACAACTAATGGATTCATCGTTGCACCTCTAGTTTACTCTTTAAACTACTTTCAGAAACCAGCGGTCTGTTACATTAAAAGCTGTCAGTTCACGGCACTGTGACTGGACGTTAGCTACAGCGGTGGGTCATAACTCTTCCTCTCTTCTGTGCTTCTGTCAGCTTTGTTTGGTGCAGCTCCGTGCTGCCTTCATGGAAACGGGACGTCAAGCATCATCTTAAATGAGCTCCGTGCTTCAGTGTGAAGCTGCGTTCAGATAAAAAAATTAATTAAATAAAAGCAATCGCCGCGACGTCCTGTTTTGTTCTTTAACCCCCAAATGTAGCACAAGTAGACTTTATATTTCACAGTAACAGTTTTTCGTCAGATCTTATATAGAACGCAACGTTTCCTACTGCACCTGAAGGCAGCTTCATTTCATGGAGAAAGAGAGAAAGAAAAGAGACTAGCGAGACACGTTGACTGTGCGTTGTTGTTTGGCAAACAGTCAGCTGTTCCCCTAACTCCCGGCAGTTCAGGGCTTGTGTTTGCTGTTTTCAGACGTTCTTGTGGAAGCGATAGAGGCAGTGATGTCACAGTTTACCGTACGGGACTCTCACGCCTCCTCAAAACGCAGCACGATGTGGGGTTACGTTTCTCCAAATTTTTTTTTTCTGCTATTTACTCGAAAGACGGGCGATAGCAAACCTAGACTCTTCTAAGCATCAACAAAGGGCTCTCACTAACTTTCAAAGGTTGGGAACTTATTTCCTTCTGCTGTTACCCCTTGATAAGTGCCAGCCTGTTTTCCGTAGGAACAGTTCCATTATAGATTTAGATTTGAATGAAAAATAGATTTGAATGTTAAATTGCTAGCTGTTTCTGATTGGCTACTGCTAGTGTTTGTAATACCTAATTAAAGTTTGAATGTTACATATCTAGTCGTTCTGATTGGCTGCTGTTATTTAAACTGAATGTTAAATGGTTGCATTTTTTTTAAACAGCTGTAAATATAATTTCTATTCACATGGCTTTTTTGATACCTGGGAAACTAATCCATATGTTGTTTGTCATTCAATGATATGACTTCTTGGTTATTTTTGTTAACAATAGTAACAACAATAATAGGCCTGATATTAGCACGTAATCATTAATATTCGGGGCAACTAGCCTACATCTTATTTGATGGGGGGGCATTAGGGACCTGGATAATGGATGGGGGGGGGGGCGCTGGGACAAAAAAGGTTGAGAACCCCTGAAATAAATAATCTCTCAAATAAAGTCAAGATAAAAGCAGGTTTACAATCCAATTAAAATGCTTCTATCATATTTGTGCTAATATTGCTACCACTTGTTCAGCTCAGTGATAGCAGCAGGAACAGAGCTACTTTTGTACCACTTTGTTCTGCACCGTGGGATTAAAAACCTCTGTCTGGAGGGAAGAAGCTTAAAATCACTGTTCAAAGGCTGGGAGTCATCATTTAAGATAGATGTAGCTATCCTCTGGAACTGTCTGGTGTACAGGGATGCTGGGTTAAGTTGGGGCTCCCCAATCAGCTGACTGGACCATTTCACTATCTCACCAAACCATGACACCAAGGAACATGACAAGACTGATGGTGTGTCTCCATTGGCAGCGTCTTTTTCCCGCTTCCCATTCATTTCTATGTGAGCGCTGTGCAATGCATTCTGGTAGTGTCGCGGGGACTTTGGAGAAGCGGGGCGTTGAGTCGCCCTGTCCTCATTTGCATAAAGTTGAATCCAACCAACTTTATGCAAATGAGGAGCAGCCGGCTCGGCTCGCCGCCTCTCCAAAGCTGACAAAAATCATTTAAGCTGACCTTTGTTGATCTGAAATGAAGCCTATTTCTCGCTTAAAATACTTTCAGAAACTATTTTTGTAAAATATGAGATCGTATTCCAAACGAGCCGCCAACATGGTCTGTTTTCAAATTCAGGAGCAGCCAGCCTCACGTAAAGTGTTCATCCAATCAGCTGCAGCCATCGCGGTTGTAGGAGGGTGTAGACTGGTTTCTTTGCTTGTCAGTGGTCCGTGAAGAGAAACTGGTGGCAAGCTCACTAGCGTGCAGTGCTGGGAAGCGGGGCGATCCATCTGTGAAAACAACGCGTATATGGACACCCACCTTGCCTCAGTAAAA
Organism: Zingel zingel; assembly: GCA_023566125.1. Lineage (NCBI taxonomy): Eukaryota > Metazoa > Chordata > Actinopteri > Perciformes > Percidae > Zingel > Zingel zingel. The sequence goes on from CM042319.1 coordinate 31,082,117, forward strand.
GCCTGATAAAACATGGTCATTATGGTTCGATCAATATTCAAATATGAGAGTTTCCTTAAACAATGCAAGCACTGTTGACCAGGGACGTGCACAGACATTTGGAGGGGCTATTGCTCTAATCTGGCTTTTCACTGCTAAATAACTGAACACTGACACTAGTCAGTCCCTCCAGAAAAACGTGAGGGACTTATCATCAAGCTGCCATACTTCCTACTGCTGCAGGCTGCAGGCATGATGGAGAAAGACCGCAGCAACACAATCTGAATGGAGCTTTTTATTTTCCAAAACTCCCGGACGGCTCAAAGACAAGTCGAAAGCCACATACACATTGTGTAAAGCCAAATTAAAATCTCACCGAAGCACGTCAAGCTTGAGCTACCACCTACGGGCTAATTAACGTGACTCAGGTTGATGCTACCCACTAGCATGCTACCCACTCAGGCAAAGCAGTATTTTGGAGAGTGCTACTTGCCGACCTGTGGATGAAACCAAAAAACCCAAAAACTTACAGACCTGTCAGCATCGTAGAGGACTCGGGTCTTAAAGACGTACTACGGTTGGCATGTTCTGACCTGTCTCGTTGCCGTCGAGGGGGACAGTAGTTTTCACGCCTACACAGCCTGTACGACACGGAGAAAGCAGCAACACTGGAACAGCTGCAAGGTGTGCAAACGCTGTCTCATTAACCGCTGATCACTGGACGTCAGTGAGTAATCTACATTATTTAGGAGTTACTAAACACTATATAGACTCTAGTGAGGATAGGGATTTTTAGTTTTTTTTAGTTAGGTACTTGGAGGAATTGTGCAATAATGACAGATTCACACATTTGTCTTTTGTTTACAGTAAACATAAACAATATAAAATACAAATCTTAAAGTAAAGTTCATAGAATAACTTTCTTTGCATTAATTTGATTCCCAATCAAGACACACTGGTAATAATTGCTTTCCATTGTTAATATGTACTTAAAAACTGTTCTGAAATGCAAAATAGAATTTTAATCATGTGATAAAATATGCGAATAATCATGATTAACTATAGAAATTCAGCGATTAAAAAAAAAAAAAAAAAAAAGTGTGTGTGTGTATGTATATATATATATATATATATATATATATATATATATATATATATATATATATATATATATATATATATATATATATATATACTTTTTTTATCGCTGTCAAACGATTACTTTTTTTTAAATCGTTGAATTTCTATAGTTAATCGGGAGTAATCTCATGTTTTATCACATGATTAAAATTCTATTATTTTGCATTTCAGAACTGTTTTTAAGTACATATTAACAATCAAAATCAATTATTATCAGTGTATCTTTATTGGGAATAAAATGAATGCAAAGAAAGTTACTTCATGAACTTGATTTTAAGATTTGTAATTATTTATTTACTGTAAACAAAAGACAAATGTGTGAATCTGTCATTATTGCACAATTCCTCCAAGTACCTAACTAAAAAACTAAAAATCCCTATCCTCACTAGAGTCAATATAGTGTTTAATAAGTCCTAAATAATGTAGATTACTCACTGACGTCCAGTGATCAGCGGTTAATGAGACAGCGTTTGCACACCTTGCAGCTGTTCCAGTGTTGCTACTTTCTCCGTGTCATACAGGCTGTGTATCCAACCCCGGTTTCAGGGCAGTTCGTGTAAATGTCACTTTATTTTTAATCTATTGATACGTGTTCACAGGGACTTTCTCGTGTTCACAGGGTCTTTTTTTTCTCGTTTTTTTTCGTGGTGCCCAGCACGAAATACCCTACGGAGAAAGGACGCCTCACACGCCGGAAGATGCGCGACAATAACGGGATGGTGGAGGTTGGGTTTAACTGTCACGTTAACTCTACTATGTTTAGCTCATAGGTGGTAGCTCAAGCTTGACGTGCTTCGGTGATATTTTAATTAGGCTTTACACAATGTGCATATGGCTTTCGACTTGTGTACGAGCCGTCTGGGAGTTTTGGAAAATAAAAAGTTCCATTCAGGATTTCATTGTTGCTGTCTTTCTCCATCATGCCTGCAACCTGCAGCAGCAGGATGTGTTACGAGGAAGTATGGCAGCTTGATGATAAGTAACGGTGCTGCAAAGGGTCAAAATAGTAGCCTGTTAGGCACGACGCAAAGCCGAGTGAAGTGTAAAATGAATTAATAAATGCTGGCATGCGATTATTAAAAAAAAGGATCGCGTCGGCCCTTAAACACACACACACACACACACACACACACACACACACACACACACACACACACACACACACACACACACACACACACACACACACACACACACACACACACACACACACACACAGTCAATATAATTTGGGTTTTTTGACAAGTATTTGCAAAAAAAAAAAAAAAACCTTTAATATCAAAGTGAGGATGGATTTTTACAAACTAATGTCAATTAATTAAAAATATATAAGGTAAAGAAGATGATTGCATAGATATTCAACCTCTTCAAGTCAGTATATAGCAGATGCACCTTTGGCTGCAATTACAGCACGGAGTCTGTTTGGATATGTTTCAATCAGGCTGGCACATCTGGACTCTGCTGTTTCTCTTCATTTTTCTTGCTAAACAGCTCAAGCTCTGTCAGGTTGCTCGGGGATCGGGCGTGAACAGCTCTTTTCAAGTCCAGCCACAAATTTTCGATTGGATTGAGATCTGGGCTTTGACTTGGCCACTCCAGAACATTCACCTTGTTGTCTTTGAACCATTTCTGTGCAGCTTCTTCTGTGTGCTTGGGGTCGTTGTCTTGCTGGAAAATACATCTTCTCCCAAGTTGTAGTTCTCTTGCAGACTGAGTCAGATTATCCTGCAGGATTTGGCGATATTTTTCTGCATTCATGTTCCCCTCTACCTTTACAAGCCTTCCAGGGCCTGCTGCTGCGAAGCATCCCCAGAGCATGATGCTGCCACCACCATGCTTCACGGTGGAGATGGTGTGTTTGTGGTGATGTGCAGTGTTTGGTGTTCGCCAAACATAGCGTCTAGTCTGATGGCCAAAAAGCTCAATTTCTGTCTCCTCAGACCAAAGAACCTTCTTCCAATTGACCTCGGAGTCTAGCACATGCCTCTGGGTGAATTCCAGGCCAGATTTCATGAGTTTTTTTTTTTTCCAACAGTGGCTTTCTCTTGGTCACTCTCCCATACAGCTTGGACTGGTGAAGAACCCGGGCAACAGTTGTTGTATGTACAGTCTCTCCCACCTGAGCCGCTGGAGCTTTTAACTCCTCCAGAGTGGTCGTAGGTGTCTTGGTGGCCTCCCTCACCAGTCCTCTTCTTGCCCGGTCACTCAGTTTGTGAGGACGGCCAGCTCTGGGCAGTTTTTAAACGAGAGCCATACTCCATCCATTTCTGAATGATTGATTTAACTGAACTCCGTGGGATGTCCAGTGACTTGGAAATCTTTTTGTAGCCATCTCCTGACCTGTACTTTTCAATGATCTTTTCTCTGAGTTGCTTGGAGTGTTCTTTTTTTTTATTTTCTTCATGTTGCAATTGTAGTAGGACTACTGATGAACCAGAGACTGGACCTCCCACACACAGGTGTTTGTTATACTACAATCACTTGACACACATCAGCTGGACTCAGGTGATCTCCATTTCACTAATTGTGACACTGCTGGCATCAACTAGCAGGACTTCTGTTGAATTAGGTCAGTCACTTTAAACAGGGTGAATATTTATGCAATCATCTGCTTTACCTTATATATTTTTAATTCATTGACAGTTTGTAAAAATCCGTTTTAACTTTGATATTAAAGAGGGTTTTTTTGTGCAAATTATTGTCAAAAAAGCCAAATTATCTTGACCATGACTTAATGTATAAAAGAAATAAAGGTGAAACATCCAAGGGGGGGGTGAATACTTTTTATACACTGAAAAAAATAATTCATTGGATTTACTCAATTGAATAGTGGACAATGGTGGCACACACATTGTGTGCTTTGGTATCCACTTGAACAATTGTGTTCCATCAACACAGATTATTCACGTTTAAACAACAGACTAATCATGTTCAGTCAACACAAGGACTTTTATATTGAAATAAAGTTAATGGAATGTGATTATTGTAAATATTATTTTTACATTAAGTTAAATTGTAATTTCTATGTTCTAAATCTATATGTATTAATAAAATAAATTACAGTTAACCAAGGAAAGTGGAAATCAAGGGCAACTGGACTGGTTAAGGTTTGTTGAAGGCGTTTGGCTTCTCATCTGAGAGGCTGATTTAGTTCTGACTAAACAACGATCATTCAGCCACAACTGAAGAACTGCCTCTTGGATGAGAAGTGAAACGTCTTCAAGAAACCCTAGCCAGTCCAGTTGCCATTGATTTTGACATTTCTTGGATAACCATGACCTGGATGACTTCACAAACAAATTACTAAAGAAATAAACAATTATCAAATGTATTGTTGTGGACATTTCACTTTACTATTGTAAACATTAGCAATATATTTTCATCAAAAACTATAAGCCTGTTCAATTCTGACATTTTATTCAACAAATGAATACTGCACAGGTATGGCTAGAAAAAAATGTTTCCAAAATTAAAAGTTCACCATAATGTACCATGCGGATGTCAAGATTTGTTAACAATGTAAGATATATATTAACACGTTGACTAGTAAAATGTGGCTAGTATTGGACAGTAATCAAAACTGTAAAACTTGGTGTGTACTGCATATTGTATCTAAGAGTCCAAAAAAAACAGTCGTGGGCTAATCAAACTAAGAATAATGCGCTTCTTTCCAGATGTAGCTTAAAAACCCCTTAAATGTACTGTGGGAAGCTTAAGGTTTTGGAACAATGCTATATTAACAGAGCAAAACATTGGAATGGTAAAATCCTAATGTGTCTGCTGTACTGTACAGTAATCAAGACTGTAACACATGGACCTGGAGGTTCCTAAACCAGGCTGCAACACTGCATCCTGGGGTGTACTGCACTTGAATATCACTAGATTGGTGATCACAAAACCAGGCTGCAACACCCCTCACTCAAGGAATGTAAAATTGAACTGCAAACTGCATTTTTAAAACAATTCACTCCAAATGTGCCATGAACAATGTATATATTTCAACACATTAACACATGGAAAGGTAAAATGCAAATGTGCCTTGTACTGTGAAGTAAACTGTAAAAGAAAAATTTCACTGGAAAATATCACTCAAGAACAATGTGCTCTCTTCACTGGTGGAGCTTAGTTTTCAAGCTTTGAGCCTTTCCTGACAGTTCAACTGCATCCACCTCCATGATTATCCTTTGAATTACCTCCAAAGTGTAGCGGAGCTCTGTAGGGTACAGCATGTTTAATGCATAAAAGAGTCCAAACAACATTGCAGACGCAAGGGCTACATTCTCAAGATCTCGAAGTGCCACCACACCCTCGATGACTATTCCGACGTCAGAGGGTTTGCTGTTGACCGTGTCTTTCACAACATAGATCCCCACTGTCGTCATCTCTATGGCACTGAAGAAATGGGTCTCTGCCATTTCCTGGTGAAAAGAGAGCACACAATTATTTAAACTCAGACATCATTAGGACATAGAGCATCTTTTAAACTACACCAAAGTTACTTTTGCATAAAGTAACAGCAGACACACTAATGTTTTGTTTGATTAACTGAAATTACAGTACATTTGTTATTACAGAGACAGTTAAGTACCTTTTTTAAAATGTACCGTTTGGGTACTGATACAGAATTCCAGATGACCAGTACCCAAACTCTAGCGAACACACTAAAGCTTTCACACCTGAATGAACCAAAGTTCATGTTTTGATACAGTCGGTTAGTTGGCTCTTTTTGTCGGACCAAATTTCGCCTGTTTGGTAGGTGTGAAAGCCCCATAAGTGTATAAAAATGCAGCACAAACACATTTGGCTACAGTTTGTGATCCATTTTTTATTTTTTTTTTAACTTATAATTAAGATTTTAGTTTGCTACCCTGGCAAAGGAATTTCATGGGATAGACGTCCTATTTCTATTTACATTATTTTAAGTTAAAGGGCAAGCTAATTTGTATTGTTTTGTTAGAGCAGATAAAACATGTTTGTAGTTTACATTTTTACATTTAGATTACAAAGTATCTTCTACTATTCAACTTCTGTGGTTCTCTCTGCCCATTCATTTATTTTTATGTAGATGTTTTTTCAGATGTGCAAGTTCAATTATCAGCAAAATTACAGCTAATTCTGTGGTTGTATAGCAACCAACAAGAGCAGCATAGTCATAGTTTGACGTGACGTCACATTCTAAGGAAAACGCTCCCTAGGAGGGTAAACAATACATTTTCCGCTGCCCGCCAACCAGGAAGCAAGTGATACACTGTTACTTTAAATGTCTTAATTTTGTGTTGTCAAAATGCTGGATGGTAGTTGTGCTTTGATATACTAATCGCAGAAGAGACGAGCCTGAGCTGTGTTAGGTGAGGGATTTCCGGCAAAGGCACACGTAACGGGCAGGGACCTGGAGCTTTTGAATGATAGAAATGCGGCAGTGTATGCCGTAACATGGATCAGAAGTGCCTTTCTTTTTCTTACGTTGAGAGGTGATCCAAATAAAATGGAACTGCTTTAGCGGTTGGGGGAGTCGTTTTGTGAGCCGCTATGTTGATCTGTTGTTTTGCCCTCCAGGTCACCGTGCATGTCACATGACTGAAAACTATGAATTGCTCTTTCATTTAAAATTTTTTTTTTTTTTAAAGTAGGCTTCAACAAAAAGGACAGTGCTGTCTGATCTGGGCCTAACAATGTTCCACTATTACTTCACTATACACTCACCACATCCTCCTGCACGAGATGATCAGAATCCTCGTTTAGGTCGATACAGAGTCCTTCGACGACACATTCCCGACCAGCATCAATGTCATCCTTAGAGAATAAAACCAAGCATACGGCTGCATGTTAACACAAAGCTGTTCCACGTTACAGATAGTTGTTTTATTTGAATGCAAAGGTAAAGACATTTCATCATCAATTGACTACCAATGGACATAATACATAGGTTTGTTTGCCTAATAATAAATTACAGTAGACAACAAGAACATATTTCAAATAATTACTTATTGGCGTACTTAGGACTTTAAAATTAATTTAGTATTTGTCCCTAGTGTTTTTTTATTTGTTTATATTTCTTAAGTAACTTGCTACTCAAGTCATTCTTTCAGTAAATCCTTTTGTACTCTAAGCTTGATTTATACTTTTGCGTTGACTCTACGTCGTAGCCTACGCTTAGCCCAACGTGCACCACCCCAAAAATGTTACTACATGTCGCAGCGATGTGGACCGCAAAACTGTGATTGGTCAGCTGGATAGCCTTGCAATGCCTCCAAGCCCACAGGAAGTGCTCCATGCTTTGAAGTCAATTTTCAGAATGTGATCCATTTTGTCAATAACATTTGACAAGTCTATAAGAGCCGCACATATATAATCTTACCGCCTTTAAGTAAGCGAGAGCTAAACAGGAAGTTAGCCTGTTTGGCCGGCAAAAGTCAACACAATGGAAGCTGTAGCGCTACCACCAACTAGCGTTTTGGTGGTGGAATTGCAGAACAACGCCGAAACCAACACACAAGTATAAATGATTGGCTACGGCGTAGACTTGATGCACAAGTATAAATTAAGCTTAACTAAAATTCTTATTCTCTGCCAACCTAATCCCAACATGGGAAAAAATGTAACTGAAAGTTAAATAGTTAGAATTCTTACCGTCACCATGGCAACCATGTCTCTCAGCTTCTTTCCCTGCTGCCCCGATCTCTTCTCAAACACCTTCAGCAAATTTGCAGTGAATAGGTCCAACTGTGAGAGGAACCTTGACTGTAAAGGCATGCTGGTGATCTGTTTAAACTCTGCATTTATCTGAAACATTAGTACAGGGACATGCATACAAGATATTAGTTAGGCCTAAAACTGAGGTTGGGAAGAAATATCATTTAAATGTGGTTCAACTGAATTCAACGAAACAAATGTAAAGTTATTATGTCATTATTTCTTAGCTGCAACAATCCCTCTATTTGTCAAATACCATCTTTATATTTTCATGCTTCTTTTCCTTAGAGAAATTTCATCTTTAAGAGTAGATCAAATGCAGTATTTCCAAACATGAATGTAGTAAAGTGTGGATGCCCACCACAGTTTCACATCAGACATACTACAATACATAAAGCTGTATAAGCATTAAAATAAGCCTGCAAGCCACATCATTGCATGCAAAGTGGAGCCAAGTGTTAGTCTAACCTTAAGCTACCACACAAGATTTCACAGTTTTACTGATATGTTTTTTTACTTGCCTCCATTACATCAAAGAGAGCTGGCCATCTCTCTTGAAAGTCGCTGATCATCGGAGCACAACGTATTACTTCTTGTCTTCTTAATGCAAACGTTTTCTCCATTTTAGCCCTAATTGTCTCTCTGTTGTTACGCTGCTTGATATCTGAAATTAGTTCAACCCTCATCGTCTCCAGGGACTCTTCACACTCCCCAAGTGGAAAGGAGGGATAGTAGGCCACATCACCCCTCTTTGGTTTCTTAACGTCAAAGGCAGGACTACGTTTACCATCAGGTTTATGTTTCAAAGCATTTACTCGTACTTCAGGACATCCTACTTTCCGGAGATGTGTGTGGTAGTTGGACAGCTTGTATTTGAGGCTGGTCTTCCATCCTCCATAGCCAGTAGCTGAGCCTCTCTCTTGTAAACATGGATGCCTCCTGATGAGCGCCTCAGCAACTTGGTCAAACTCCCTGTCTGTGAAATAGACTTTGTGCTGGACTATCGCTTGTATCAACCCTCTAGTATATCGGACTTCAGCTTTGGATCAGGAATGAGCAGGGTCCCCTTTTCTCTGAAAGCTGCGTCGGCTTGTTCAAGCTTTAACTCTGCATCATATGAAAAACGAGGAACATTAAAAAAAATCTGGCCACGAAGACCTTGAAGAGGTGGACTGTGGCGATGAGAGAATGATGGTGCTATCATCAGAAGAACATCATTGTGAGTGGTTGGTGAGTCACCGTCAGCACAGCGATCTCCACCGAGAGGTCTGCAGGATGTGGATATGACCTCGACTGTAGCTTTGTCTTGTACTTCTTCCATAGAAGTGAGGTTCATGAAGTCGTCGCCAAAAAGTGTGTCCATGAACTGCAGTCGAAAGAATTGGTTTATTTTAAATTGAGTCTTTATCTCAGTCTCTAGGTCAGTTACAGTTAAAGGTAGACCAGAAGGAAACCCCACCCTCTGACAGCTGTCTGGCCCCAGGATTACTCTGAGAATCACTGTCATGGTCTTACTGCACTGTCTGTTAAGAAAAAGATCAATAATACGCCTGTCATCTGAAAGAGTATACTGTTGAGATCAAATGTGCAAGTATGCAAGTTAGTCAAACACCATGCTAAGGAGGAAAGCCATCCAAGACATAAAAAACATAGACCAAGGTTATTATAGTTTAGCATTTTCTAGTTTTAATTTGTTTTAAAATGAGTTAGCTGTTATTTTTTTTTTTTTTTTTAAATGCTTGGTTTTAGTTAAATTGTATTCGTTTCAGTGCAAGTTTAATCTTTCTATGTATTATGGGACTCTGTAGCTTTCTCCCGACTTTCACCACCAAGATGCCAGGTGACGGGCATGGACTAAAACGGGCACAGCTAAGAAATTTGAAGAGATTTCATTTCCACCCGAAATATTAGTCTTATGTAGGCCCTATAAAATAAATTGGCAAAGACAAAAACTAAAGACATTACTTTATAATTTGAGTTTATTTTTGATAGTTTTGCAAGCAAACAGTTACAATTATAATTTTTTTTTTTTTTTTTTTAAGGACTCATTTTGATTTCAGTTAACTATAATGTTTTCACACACCTAGTTATCATTATTTGGTTAGTTTTCATTAATGATAATAACCTTGACAGACAAATTTAAGAGTGTGCCCTCATGTTCATGTTATGTATCCAATCATCGTGTCAACTTATTACCTTACTTTAAACGCAGATGGATCTCTTCTAGGTCACCATCCGCGCACACCCAACCAGATAGGCAGCCAAGGGATACTCATCAAGCAGTTCACACACCTCAACAACAGCAAGTTCTTGTGCTGGAGATGGAGTCAGCTCATAGGCTCCACAGTGCTCTCTATACCGTCCACACAGCAGTTTCAAAACAAAACGATCTTGAATGCAAAATGCATATTTGATGGATTTCCCCAAACTCTGGCAGTCCACCTTCAGACCCATGGGCAACTACCATAGCTGCCCTGTAGTTTATTCCCTTGCTCCAAACATTTTTTGAAAGGTGTATTTCAGATAGATCAGGATATCTTTGTTTGAAAGATTGAGCCAACTCTTCCTTCAAAAACCCTAACGGGACAAGAGATGCATTTGACACATCCAGAACTGGTTTATCAATACTTGGAGACGACAAGTGGTAGCCAATCATATACTGATGTTTCACAGCCAGAGAGAGGGGCACATTTTTAAAGCAACTTGTGTGTTTAATTACCCTTTTAAAGAAACTGTGCTTTGCCTCAAACCTCATGGTCCAAAGACCCACGACAGGCCCAAACAACTTTATTAGTTTTGGATAATGTTCTAGATAATGGTGTTTGGGCAGCAGTCGATTCTGTGGAAACACCTCTTGATGCCTTTGTCTATGGTCAGAAACTTTGCTTTCAAGGAATGCAATAGACTCATCGTTGTGGACTGGGGCAACCACAAGCTCCACGATCTGTTTTAGATCCAACAAGACTTGCCATACAGGATCACGCTCAGGAATTTAGGGCCCAATTAGAAAGGGGAGCAATCTTAGCAAGCTCCAGTTTTGATGGGCATTACCGCCTATGGTTTTCCTGCTTGACAGATTTTGCGGCAAAACATGAGGCTTATTTGTTTTGTCTGTCCACTTGTATGGAAAGTGAAGAATGGAATTGTTGATATCATCCAAGCTGATATACTTCTTTGATATTAGTATTTTGAGACAACTTGCAATTTCAACAGGTACAATGCCTTCAAAGAGGTCATGGGCAATGTCAGGAGGGTAGCCACTGACAACATGAAAATGAGAAACGGCTTTAGTCAAAGGACACGCTCGTTTAACTCCAAAACAGTTACTGCCACTATCTAAGGCTGCTTTGACATGAGTCCCGTGTGTTTCTTTTGTTCTGAGGATAAAAGTTTCTGATCTCACCTCATTCAATGAAATTTCTGAGGCTGTTGCAGTACAAAAACCACAAAAATAGGGGCCTGTAAAACTCTCAACAAAGCCTGCTATTCCGTGAGCTCCTAAATTGTCTGCAGCAACTGACTGAACTGTACCTTTAAGCTATCTGCCCAGTTGTGGAACAAATATCCCATTAACTCCCAAAGACCTGAGATCTCTAACAAGTGGTTCTAAAACCTTGTCATAGCCATAGCACTTGACATCGTCTGTTTTGCACAACAGTGCTAAGTAGATGGAGGTCAAAGACTAATTACACCCAGGAGGAATGTTACTCAGAACCCAATACACAGCACAAAGTTTGTGTGTTTTACGGGAGGTGCCTAGAGGGTTGCAGACCTCGAAGTCATCAACATACAAACTTACAGATAGGCTTAACTCCTCGACTGACAAAAAAGTGTTTTGCTTAAAATGCAGACCGTCCCTGAAAGACCTGTACACAATTTCACCTGAAGTCTCCGCTTCTGTTTGGTGATTACGAACTATCTTGTCCAAGATATCTTTCCTATTCAAAAGCACTCGTAGTGATTCAAGAATGGGGACATACTGAAAGGTTTTGTTGTCTTTAGCATCCAAAATATATTCAACTGGTTCTATTACATTAAAGTTTGCCTTATAATACTGCTTACGTTGATATGCTGAACTCAAAGTCCCACCATTAGCTATGGCTTTATTTATAGGATTCCCTGTTTATAAAGCAGTGGTTATTTCCTCTATGACATCTCTGTCAACCTGAAGGTTGTGCTTCTGAAAAATATCAACTAGAACACCATCAGTGTGGGAACTTGAGAGAGCTAGTTAAGTGGTTAAGGTCAGACAAAAAAAATCACTGATTGCTGTACTTGGTACATGAGTAAAATGTTCTAACTTTAACAGAGCTGTTGCAAAAGTGTGTTATATTACATTTGGAAGGTCTTTTGGGGCATCTACACTGGAATCTGGTTGTGCATCCAAGTATACCTCACCTATATCATCGTTTGAAGTATTTTCAGCTGAATTTAGGGAAACAAAAGTGGTAGATGTCACAATGTCTGGTTTAAAATCTGTTAATGAATAGGAATTGTGTGTTCTGCTCTTGTGGGATTTAAATGTTCCGTAGATATTTGTTGGAAAGTCGCAACCTAAAAACATGCAAGTTACAACCTCATTTTTCTTCAGGTGTGCATTAATGTGAAGCCAGTGATCAGAGAGTTGCAGATCTTGCAGAGCTGCTTCTTTGAGCTCGTTCTCTTTCTTCTTCAGTCGTCTTTTGTTATGAAGGCATACTTAAGCACACAAAACTAACATTAGGCTATACATTTTTTTTGAAAAGTTCTTACATTAACCTGTTAGTTAATTTATCATTTCATGATAAAATAATACGACTTTCACTTTATCTAATGTCACATCTGATTGTTAGTTGAAAACTCACATAACATATTGACTGTAAACAACGTATAACCTAGCATGATTCAAGAGCCCAAACCATCACATCCCACAGAACACACACTAAACTCATGTAACGGACGTAACGTAGCTACGATAGCCTGCTGCTGCAACAGGCTGTCGTTAGCTTTGGTTGATAACGTAGCATTTTACGTTACAATAGCTAAGGCAATGCTGCGCGACGTGATGCAAACGTTACAAGCTGAAGCTGCACTTTATTCAAAGCTCAAGTGGATTTTTTTGGTTGCTATTCACAGGGCATTTGTCATAATCTCCATAACTTTAAAAACTCACGTGAAGGCAGAAGGGCTTTCCCTCTTTCATATGCGGTGCTCCGTGTGTGAGAAAAGAGTCACGTGACTCGGGGCAGAGGGCATCGCTGAGGGCAAGATTGGATGATATAGCGATTTAATTTGATTTAAATTTGGTAATGATGGTCGAATTGATGCAGCCACAACAGCAAAAAAAAAGAAAGAAAGAAAAGTTTATTTAGGCTCTTTCACCAGAGGGGCAGCTAAGCCAATCAGGGCAAACGGGCAGTTGCCCGAGCAACAGTAGCCCGTACCTGTGCATGTCCCTGCTGTTGACCCTTTCTGCACACAGCTTCACAGTTGGCTTCAAAGTTCAATTTTGCATCAATGATGGTCCCAAGGGATTTATAGCATTCCACGTACTCAATGGTCTGACCGTTGAAGTGTCTTCGTTCATGTGATTTTTTTCTTTCTTTTTTTTTCCTTCTAAAATCAATGAATATATATTTAGTTTTAGATATGTTAACCTGGAGGTAAGACTCCTCACACCAGCACACAAATTCATGAATGAGTGGACCGGGGCTGGTCTCGTTGTCATGAAGCAGACTAACAACAACAGAGTCATCTGCATACTTGATAATGGTTCTGTTGTCATATTTGCTCTGACACATATCTGTGAAAAGAATGAATAACAAAGTTGACAACACACACCCTTGTGGGGAACCTGTGGAGGAACACTTTCGGTCGGACAAAATACCTTTGACCCTAATCTCGCTTTGCCAGACCTTCCTCCACAACGCTGCGGAGGAGGGTCTGGCTAGTCCACACAGCATTACGGGATAAGAGAAAAACAACCTCTGGTTTATTGGCATTTCTTTAAACCAATCACGATCGTCTTGGGCGGCGCTACGCGGAGCCACGGTGCTGCTGCAAAATGGCCTCAGGAAGGAACGTGTTTTGGTGGAACGTGTACGTTCAAAAGTTGTTTTAGTCAGACAACAGAAAACTCAGATTGGACAGATAGTCTAGCTAGCTGTCTGGATTTACCCTGCAGAGATCTGAGGAGCAGTTAACCATAGTCCTCAAAAATCCACCCGAGTTTAGAATTCCAACACAAAGGAAGCATTAGGTAACGGAAATCTGGTCGGAAAACAAAGGACGTGCGGCGGAATCCCAGAAGTGATAGGTCGGGGCTCTAGACTACATAGACCCTAACCATCTGTGTCCTATTAGTTAGAAAGTCAAGGATCCAACCCACCAGATTATTACTTAAATCAAACAGTTTCTAAGGCCTTCTGGTTAAAACATGGGGTTGGGTCGTGTTAAAAGAGGAGGTCAAATCCACAAATAAAAGTCTTGCATAAGTCCCTTTACCATCCAGGTGTCGGAAAAGCCCGTTAAGCAGAGTAACTGTAGCATCCTCCAGCCCTCTGTGAGGCCTGTATGCAAACTGCCTCAAGATCTCAGACCTGACCTGTTTCTCTAAATAATGATTCAAATGGAGGTCAGAGCAGTGATTCCCACAGGTTGAGAATTTAGTTGTGGTGGTGGGTGGAGCGGGATGTGATGGCTGGGTTCAGCAATAAACTTGTCAAACAAAGGTTTATGAACTATTTATTGAAAGAAATGACAACATGATTAGATAATTTAGAATTTTTTTTTTTACATATTAAACAAACCAGATAGACGATGATACAGATGAAGTGTAGCTGTGCTCTGTCAGCTAAATCTGGTTAGTTTGTCAAAAAACGTATGGTTCAGCAGTTAAATGACCTGATTAACGTTACCCAGAGGTGAAATGTCTTAACAACTTAACCTTAAACACATACTAAGATCAATACATGAAGTTAAATGTTATTATAAATCTCAACCCTGGCTGTGTGCACCTCCTAACTCCTGTTAAATCATATTACACTAAGGCTATCCAACGTTAATTCTTGTTCATTTTAGTTGTTATGGATCATTGTTCATTTTTTTTATCCGTGTTTTGGAGATCCTAATAACGTCACGCTGTTTTGTACTACACATGTCCGTGTTGCACTCATTAAGATCTAATATGAACAGATTTCTGTCTTTCAAACAACGCTGGATTGTAGTTTAAAACTTTTACAGCAAACTTAATAAAATGCCGGGTTTTATTCGGGCTTGAGTGCATAAATAACGTTCCAGTTAATGGGTACGGCACGGAGAGAACATTGACTGAAGGCTTGATTAGCGGTTAGCTCAAGTTAGCACCAGTTAACTCCAAATATCGATCAGCCTCAGTAGACTTAAATAAAAAAATAAGGTATGAAACAAAACGTACACACGTGTCAAGCGTGATTTATGCTTCTGCGTAAAATCTACGCCATGGCTACGTACGTGGAGGCACGGACACTACGCCGGAGCCGCATTATTGTGGAACCCACGCAACTTTTAGACAAGACCCGCCCTTCAATAGCATTCACACACTACTATTGTGCAGACGTCCATGCAAGGTAACAGAACCCGATTTGTTCAGGTCCTATCCCCTGACCAGTCGGCTCTCCTAACCTTAACTACTCTAGGTCAACCAATCAGGCTGGTTCGTAGGGCGGGACTTGCCTAGAAGTTGCGTGGGACGCGCACCACCTGAAAAATGTAACTACACGTCACGGTGACGCACCGCCGTGGCTTGGTAGCATTGCATTTCCCCCGACTCATTTCCTGGTCCTCCTTCTCCATGAACAACATGAAATCAAGGAGAGGGTTAACTTCTCCTGGTCCAGATGTCCCACCGTGGTCCGAAAGAACAGAGGAGACACTTAGTTTCTCTCACTGTGACTCTAGAGTCGCTACTCGCTCCGAAGATATTCACCATCACTCTCTCACTCGCTCTACCACACACACACACACACACACACACACACACACACACACACACACACACACACACACACACACACACACACACACACACACACACGTCAGCCCTGCTATTCTCTTAAAGAGATCGACACACACACACCAACACACAAGTATAAACTTTAGGCCACTTATGTTGGCTACGGCGAACAGGCCCGGATTATCCATAAGAGCACTTGGGCCAGTGCCCAGGGGCACCAACCATTCACAACCAGTGGGGGGGCACCACATGACACAAGCTTTAACAATATTTTCCGTAAATGGTTATATTATTCACTTGAAATTGTTGAAAGACCATACATTACTCGTTTATGAACACTAATTTTACAATAATAATAATACATTATAAATAAATCAATATTACATGACCACTATCACTCCCCTCACCAATCTGTCAGAGTTGAGTTGGTCCACAGGTACGCACAAATGTATCATTTAGGGGATGGGGGGTTAACAATAATCAAAAGTGGCTCGTTTAACCCCCCCCAAAAACAAACTGTTCAATGTAATTGGCAAGCAAAGAAAAACATTTTTCACACAAATCCCCCCACCTCTGGGTGAGACTTGGTTGCGCCCAACGTTCCATAGCACGACCAGGACGGCGCTTCGTGAGTTTATTCAGTATGCAGAGAAGTAAAAGACCGGTCCACAGTCTGTGCTTCTTTTCCTAGAACTCGTATTTCTTTCAGAGGACTTTGTGCAATAAATCCATATTCTTAGATCTAATATTGATAGTCTTTTGTCTATATCTTATTCATTTTAGGTCCTTTTATTGTCGTTAGCTGTGATGCTAAAGCAGTTTTAGCTTTCCCATGATGCTTTTGAAAGTGTTTGACCAGAGGAGTTGCTTTCAGGGCCCGTGAAATAAAGTCGGAAAAATACATATTTGACCTACCTACAATGCTGCAACACATAGTATTGATTTTGGCTTTTTGAATTGATAGAAAGTTTGAATATAGTGCTCACTGCTCATATGCCTACATGTATGTAGTTGGATAAGTTAGTAAATTACATTTGAGAAATGCCCTTGATTATGTCTGATATTTTTGGCAGGGGGAAAGCAAGTGTTGGTTTCTCTTTGCATAATGAAAATGCTTAGTTTTTTGTTAGTTTTTTTGGCTTGTCTGCTGGGCTGATGTACTGATGTGTATTGATTTTGACATTTTGAATTGAGTGCTGTGCTTTTTGAATTCAACATTTTGAATTGAGACATTTGAATATAATGCTCACTGCTCATATGCCTACATGTATGTAGTTGGACAAGTTAGTAAATTACATTTGAGAAATCCCCTTGATTAGGTTTGATATTTTTGCCAGGAGGACAGCACGGGTAAAGGGGGTGGTGGACGGGGGGGTGGGGGGCCTTTGAGGTACCACGTTGTCTTAATACGGGCCTGACGGCCAAAGGTCTGCGTGGAGCCTCTGTAGAACTAAAAATCACGCTTTAGTGAACAGGATTTGAGAAAAAAGTATCTTATGTGTCTCAGTAATATTCAACTTGTAGTTTTATATCATTTCTAGTTGTAGTCATTCTGATTGAACCAGCGAAGGCTGAAGAGATCTTCCAAAAGGATTTCAAATAAATAAATCATGACCATGTCTATTGTCTCCCAATAGAATTATGTTCAAACATTTTCCAAAAACAAAATATAGATTCTTTTGTTGTTTAATTCTCTAGAAGAGATAATTGTGTTGTGTTGAGAGACCTGAAACTGTATCTCAATATGAGTGTTATTAAATATGAATCTCTATATATTCTTTAAAGCTTTTTATAAATGAGTTAAACGTATATTTAGCTTCAAGAGTTGGAGCTTCCAGAGACTCCTGCTGCATAAATCCAGACTGTATCTCTCTGTTCCCATTGAGCCCCAATAACTGCAGAGCTGACCCCCCCCCCCCCACCAACAAACACTCAGCTTACGTCTGAAATCACACATTCACACCACAGACTCAACATCTAAACTATCGTTTGTTAGTGTAATTTTCAATGTCGTAACCATGGTAACCCCTGCCGACCTCCGCTCTAGGGGCATCGCCAGATAACTCTTAAATAACTGAAAAAGGTAAATAACTAGACCAACAGTCATTTAAATATGTAGAAATGTAATTTAGAGCATTATTGATTGGTTTCTGTCAGTTTGTCTGGGAACGTTGTCGTTACTACCGCATTGCATTGTGGGATACTTATGTAGTGTCCAGTGTTTGCATCATTCTGTAATATTTCACTGGAAATAGTATGCAGTTCAGGTATTATTGGTGTCATACTAAGATCATCAAGATTTTGGACATACTAAAACATCTCCCATACTGTTTTAGGCTACACATGTTAGTGTGGACCTTCAGACCAACCATGATGATTTTAATCATGACGTTACTGAGCTGTAGTCAGAGCTGAAAGAAGTACTCTGATTCTTTATTTGACTGAAAGTATCAAAACCACCAAGTAAAAGTCCTGCATTCAGAATTACTACTTCAGTAAAAGTATAGACGTATCAGTAAAATGTACTTAAAGTAGCAAAAGAACAAACTAGTATTATATTTTATAAGCTGATCATATGTTTTGTATGTAAGATCAAAGTAACTAATTATTAATCTGTCTGATAAATGTAGTGCAGTAAAAAGAAATCCTCTGAAATGTAGTGAGATACAAGTATAAAGTAGTATATAATGCAAATACTCGTTATTTACCTCCAAATTGTATTTTTACTGCTCATGAACATGAACTTCTACATAAATAGCTTAGCTAAGCTGTGTGTTTAGCTGGATGGGTCATATTAT
The DNA here is from genome assembly GCA_023566125.1 of Zingel zingel. NCBI lineage: Eukaryota > Metazoa > Chordata > Actinopteri > Perciformes > Percidae > Zingel > Zingel zingel. The sequence goes on from CM042319.1 coordinate 31,100,699, forward strand.
TTTAATAAAGCTAATCAGCTGTAACAACAACTGTCATAAAAACAAGAGTTAACTCAGAGTCAATCATTGACTTGTACCTGTGAGCCTCAGCTCAGGGTTTAGAGAACCCATTTCACAGACATCAGATATAAACATCACCCTCCTCCTCTTCCTCCTCCTCCTCCTCCTCTTCCTCTTCTTCTTCACTACTGAGACTAAACCCAGAATCAACCTCTCAGCTGTGTATCTGAGCAGGAGGAAACTGTCCAGAAGATCAGAGCTAACATCTCTGTTCCTGGTGACATTCATCCTACGGCTGGTTTTATCTGCAAAGAGTTTTAGATTTCAGGTTTCAGGAGCATGGACCTTCAGTTGTTCTCTTTGTGTAGACTGAGATGTTCAATCTGCTGTATATGATCTGTGTTCCATTCTGAGTCTTACATTAACTTTCTATCTTCTGTTTCAGGGTATCCCACTGGATTGATTGTTGGATCGATTGTTGGATTGATTGTTTCAGCAGTTCTTGCTGTTGTTGTTATTGTTCTATCTAGGCGTTTAGCCAAGTATAAAAAAGGTAAGTTTAATAAAATATTGTATCAACATTTTCATGATGAGCAGACAACACAACACAACACATTATTTATATAAATGTCATGTTTAGAGTCTTTGAGGTTGTTTTATCTTCAGTCATTGATCATTGTGTTGGTATTTACACCAGAGAAGGATCAAGTCAGTTGGGATTTACTTCTTAACTTGTTTTCCTTCCTGCAGCATCACAAGACCCAGGAAACCCACCTAGGTAAGGAAAAAAGTACATTCTTATAGTAAATATTTTATTAGATATTGTTTTGTAGAGTTTAGTCTTGTAATGTCTGTCCTATAATCAGTTATAATCAGGAAACCAGATACATGTGACCTCACTATGTAATCCCACTGTGAGATCCAGATCATTTACAGGACCCACACACTTTCACTTTGCTCTCTAGTTCTGTTGTTTAGTAACATTCACTATCAATCATGTATCTAGATGGGTGTTTATGTTGTAATATAATGCATCATGTTTTAATTACAAATTAGGCCCAGCACACTTAGAGAGGAGGCTCTTCTCTCTGTGTTAGAGTGGCAGGTCAAAGCTGAGATAGGCACATTATGATATATGTATAAAACTATAAAAACTAAATAGATCTGGCTCTGTTCTAAGGTAATATGATCAATGGCAATTTTATTTATAATTCACCTTTTCATTTTATGTAAGCTCAAAGTGTTTTACATTAAAAGACAAAATATAAGCATAGCATGGAGAACAAAGCATAAACAAAATACAGTACAAGCATCACACACACACACACACACACACACACACACACACACACACACACACACACACACACACACTTTAAGTAACCAAAAGATTGAGAGAATATTAAAGTTTTGAGTTTTTCTGATTCAGTGAACCGCTTGAAAACCGCAACCTGATGATCAATGATCAATGACACAGGTATTGCAACATGTATAGTCTCTTCCACTTTATTAAATAATTGTGACATTTAAACAGATTTTCATTTTTTACTGTATGACAGATCAGTGATGCTCCTGCCCACTGAAATGGTTTTAAAGTTACTGTTGCTCTCCAAATGTTTGAAAATGCACATATTTAGATCAGTATGCTTAGTCTTTGACCTCAGTGTTTCTTAAACCCTGTGTACGCCCATGGAGTTTGAATTGAAACATATAATCATTTCAAAACCATTTTTACATGTAAGAAAGTGTGTGTGTGTGTGTGTGTGTGTGTGTGTGTGTGTGTGTGTGTGTGTGTGTGTGTGTGTGTGTGTGTGTGTGTGTGTGTGTGTGTGTGTGTGTGTGTGTGTGTGTGTGTGTGTGTGTGTGTGTGTGTGTGTGTGTGTGTAAAGGTAGTCCTATGAAAATGACAGTCAGTTGTCTATCAGGTGACTTTGCCTGAAGTCCGTTGATGTGTCCAGGACAGCTGGTTGACTTGTAAACATGTAATTGTTTCAGATAAATTTGCATGGAGGGAACTTCTCCAATCTCCGGTGTCTTCGTGGACTCCTCGTCTGACAATTTCTTCTGTAACTGAGGCCGCTGTGAGGTCTCACGCAGTCAGCAAGGAAATTACTTTACTTTCATTTTCATAAATAAAACCTACAAGTTTAATTGAATAAGTAAGAGTGAAAACCACCACACCTCCAGAAGTGACTCAGATGTTGGTAAAGAAACTTGTAGTTTGATCATGAAGTGACCAAAACATTATTACCACAGAATCTGAAATTCAAAAGGCAGCTGGTGAAGAATGGACTGTTAGTGTTCTCCTGGAATTATTTAGATAAAGTCAGTCAATATAGAATCTGTTTTTTTTTTTTTTAAATAAGTACATTTTGTTTATGATCCTCAGCTAAAGGAAACAAGACTGCACCAGCTGTCTCACTTAATTTAATTTTAAAGGGGGCATATAATTAAAAACTCTCATTTCCAGTCATGGTGCACAAACATTTGAGTATCTGGAGGGCTGACCAACCCAAAACCTGAAATAAAACAACCCAGTCCGTTATTTGTGGGCTGAAGACATGTAATTCAACAAGCCATTCAGATTCAGCTCCTCTTCCTATGTCACATGCAGGCTCATTAGAATATACTGCTCCTCATCTCCACCATGATGTATTATAAGCTATTTCCATTTCAGCACCCGTTCTCCAATCTGTCCGTTCAGATCGGCTGCGATCATGAGCGGAGCGGCCGCGCCAGCTCGCGCACTACAGCGATCATTTCGGCGTCTCCTCTCCTTGGTGAGCCATGAGCAAATGTGTCAAGCCAGGAAGGTAATCCTATACAGGAAGGCCACAGCGCAGCCGCATACTTTACAAAATTAAACAAATTTCAAAATAAAACACCCAGGTTTATGGTGATTTTGGACGTCTTGACTTCACAGCTGTGTCTAGAGAGAGACCGACTGACACACACACAGCTCGAGGGAAGGTATATTTTTATATATAAATTCCATGGATTAAAAATTCTGAATAGAAAGAGTCATAACTGACCTTGTTTGCAGTTGGAGGTGTCCTGGCAGCATTTTTACAGCCGTCTCTTTTACAAAGGTGGTCTACGGGGAAATCCTTTCTGGGTCACTGGGAGGTTTACTGCGAGTGGCCACTGGACAAAATTAGTAGTAAGGAAAATAGTAAAGTAAGTAATAGTGTTTTTTGAACATTAAAACATGTAAACATGTTCTCATAGAAATTGAAAATACAAGTATGAACCTGAAAATGAGCATAATATGTCTCCTTTAAAAGAAAATGTTGATATACCTGCTAGCAGGGTCAGTGGTCTGATCCCCGCCTCTTCTTGTCCACTCGTCCAAGTGTCCTCGAGCAAGACACTGAACCCCAAATTGCTCCCGATGGTCAGACAGCTCCTTGCATGGTAGCTCGCTGTCATCGGGGTGTGAATGGATGAATGACATATAAACTTCTTTATTGGTATTATCCTGCTGCTTGTAGTTGTTAATAGTCCTAACTGAGCTAGATGTGATGGGCATTAAAAGCAAAATTGTATAAGACCAAAGCCTGCTGTCACGCTGTAAAAGTAATGTTAATTTTTTTTTAGCCAAAGTGAAATCTAATGTGACTTATTTTTTTATTTGGATATTTGTGTAATTGACATTATTTAGGACAATCGTGTTCTGCTTCTTTTTATTTGTTAAGGTGCTAAGCCAGAGTTTGTCAGGTTGAACTAGACACTGTTGTTGGCTGTGATATCAGAATTGTTCATGTACAGTATGTTTTATCTGATGCACTCGCAGGGCATCATGTAATTTCAGGCAGCACTTCATCATTTCTATCTAAATAAAACATGAAATATGTCAAACTGTATGTTGTGACTGTTGTGGATGTTTCTGTGTTTAAACTTTGATAAAAGAAACAAACTACAAACATACTTCTGATACTGCAACATGTATCCTGGCTGCTCAACAGGTTTCAGTTTTTGATTAATCCTCCACATTGATCGTTATAATAAAGTTTCATTCTGATAACTAGAATGACTTTTGGGAAATTCTCAATCACTCATCTATATAAATCTAAATATATATTTACTCAAGCAGCTGGAAGTTAACGTGAATCTGGGAGAATCTGTGGAAGAATATTACTTAATACTACAGATGGACTGTAACACTTTCAGATGAATTTTTTCCATCATCTTTATTCATTATATCATTGTGTATACCCAACGTTCACTTCAAAAAGTGGTATTTCCACATCCTTTAAGTCTAACTATACGCTAATGATTCTTTAAAAGCAATAACCGTCTTATGTCAGATTCAGCTGCATGAGTTTGTCATCAATACAAATACTTCTACCTGAGAAGATCTCATGGTAGAAGTACACATAATACTCTTGGGATTACAAAAGATGGGTGTAACAGTACAGTCTGCAGGAATGAGCAAGCAGATACATTGACAAAGAAGACTGTGTTACGGCTGCTGGCACCTTCCCATGTGTTTAACCCTTTTGCTAGTCTGGATCCACAGAAGAACATTTCCAGGATAACTGCCTCACATCTGCCGTGTGAGGTTTGTGGGATTGCTGTGAACGAAGTACACACGGAGATACACTGGTAAGATCTAATGAGGTTTAACCATGTATCAGCTCATTTAAATATATCATGTTACAGTATTGTGTCAACAGTTAACTTGATTTAATATTGTATGTGTTTTCTTTTGCGGGGTGCAAATGTTCCACCAAAACAAGTTCCTTCTTGAGACTACCGTATTGGTCCGAATATAAGACGACCCCCCCTCGTACAACGCCTCGTTGTACTTCCATTCTAACGTTGGTCGCTGGATATATCATTTGTTTCATCTAAATATGAATGTGGATAACGTTAGTGATATTGAGATGCTTGCTACAGTTACACTTCTAGTGATGAATCGGCGAAAACACCTTTTATTTCTCTGATTCTCTGCTTTGTTCTAACGCCGCTGGTGTCTCTCTCTCTCTCTCTCTCTCTCTCTCTCTCTCTCTCTCTCTCTTCAGCAGTGATCTAGAAAATTTGACATGGGGTGGCAAAGGTGTGGTGAAAGGTCTTGGCAGGGTGGCATTGGAAGAAGCTACACGGAAATCTCATATGTAAATGGATTGTGTGGCAAATGGAGGAAAAACTAAAACTGTATAACATAATTCTATCATTTGTTTAACCTTTTGATTGATCATAATTACTGATATAGTAAGACAAATAGAATAGAATGTCTCATTTTATCAGTAATTATGATCAAGTGGGCAGTTTGACAGGCGACACGACAAGCGGGCACAATCTTGTGAAACTGGTGTTTGTGCTCGTCCAACACATTCTCACAGCCATCTCGTAAAATAAGGACGTTTGGTTAGGTGCCTTTGTCGTTCATATTGACGCTAAAAGTCTCCTTTAGCGTTTTATGTAAACGTACTTGGTCGGGACTATTGCCGTCCCTTTAGCGCTATAAGTAAACGCGCTTGGTCGGGACTATTGCCGTCCCTTTTGACGCAGTTATGTTAAGGAAAAGGTCGTGGGTGGGCTTACGGTTCCGTGACATGCGGGAACTACGGGACGGTTGGGTTTAGGAAAGGGTCGTGGGTGGGCGTACGGTTCTGTGACACGCGGGAGAAAAGAAAAAAGTGACTATGACAAGCGGGACGTGAACCCCGCTCTCCTGGGTGAAAGTCCTGTGTTTGTGAAAAGTCCTTCACATGAGGAGCGAGATCCCGCGGATCCACGTGACTATGGAGGCGAAGGGTCGCTCCCCGTGTGAAAAGCCCTTTATTCCCACAATGGGGAAATTCTCACTGTTGCAGCAGCGAGGGATAGGGATAGCTTCATATTTCACTTCCTTTACGACAACTTTTAACATGTACAAGATAAACATGAGCAGGGGCTAAACAGCTTTTCAAATCCAACATAAAAAGTATTGGACAGTTTGAATAAAAGTAAAAATAAAAATGATTGTGGTAAATGCACTTCTTAAATATTAGGTAGTCGCTGAGCACACATGGTTATTGGAGTTAGCGAAAATGACGTCCCTACTGGCGCATACTTGGGTGTACTGCTCTTGTGCAAAGACATCCATCTTTTTCCTTTCCATATTTCGTAAAGTGTTCTTTCTTTGCCATATTTTAGGAATCATCAGACATTACATTCATACTGTATATTCAAACATAAACAAACTGGTATTCCATAGCAACAATATAATCAAAGATAGAATGGAATATAATCAATTACCATTTGGATTGAAAACATAAGAATACAGTGCCTTGCGAAAGTATTCGGCCCCCTTGAACTTTTCGACCTTTTTCCCACATTTCAGGCTTCAAACATAAAGATATAAAACTGTAATTTTTTGTGAAGAATCAACAACAAGTGGGACACAATCATAAAGTTATTTATTGGATATTTCAAACTTTTTTAACAGATAAAAAACTGAAAAATTGGGCGTGCAAAATTATTCAGCCCCCTTAAGTTAATACTTTGTAGCGCCACCTTTTGCTGCGATTACAGCTGTAAGTCGCTTGGGGTATGTCTCTCGAAAAGTTCAAGGGGGCCGAATACTTTCGCAAGGCACTGTACATACAGAAAATACAAAAACCATCGCTTTTTAACCATCGCTTTGGCGCCCCCCATGGTGCTGCGCCCCCATGAGCAGCATATAGCGCTTACCCACTTTTTGCGCCACTGCTCTGGCCTCTAGTTTTACAGCACCCGCTTCGAATGTTATCATTGGATTGAATGGGCGTTATCAGTGGTTATAAGCCTCATAGATATGGGTCAGAAGGGGCCTGCTACGCCTACTGGTAGGCTCAGAAGGCTGTTATCATCCATTCGCATGGTTAATCACGGATAAATACACGAGAAGACTACTCCAGATCCATCCCAAGGAATCCAGGTCACTGGTAACCGGAAGTCTGCTGGATAACGGGGATATGTACAGGTAAGACTATTAAAATGAGACTTTAAATTGTGATTATTTAGTCAAAAGGCGTCAATAAGTGAAAACAATACAGAAAAAAATGTTTTAAATGTTTTATGATGGCGTGACATTAGTGTTGACATGAGAACGTTATGGTATACTTGCAGTTAAGTGACCCAAATACCCCATACAAAGTCCTTAATTAGTTAATTATGAACCTGCTAAACCACCTGTGCTACCATAACCTTAACCTGTCTCAAATAAGACCCTCATCATTTGAAACACTCTGTTTTTGGAAAATAATTTGGGACACTAAACTGCACGTAAGTCGAACGTTATTATATTATTAGCCTACTTTAACGTGTAACGTTAGGGTAGTAACGTGTATGCTAACGTTAGCATACACGTTACTAAATAGCATGTTTTTTAGTAAATGTCACTATTAGCTTGAAAGTAAGTAGTTTTCCACACTGTAGCTACACAGTGTAGACAGTAAGGCCTATTACATAGCTATATTGTGTAGCCTGACATTAGTGTTGACATGAGATAACCGTGTTAACGTTATATTATTAGCCTACATGCATTACGTTAGCATAAACCTTTTTTAGTAAATGTCCACATTAGCTTTAAAGTAAGTAGTTTTCCACACTGTACACAGTGTAGACAGTAAGGCCTATTGCATGTAGCTGCTCATTAACGCTTCACTGGAGTTATACCATACTCATATTGAGTGAAATAATAAATAAATAATAATAATACCCAAAAGCACAGGTCTGCGTGCCTATCTATCTATCTATCTATCTATCTGTCACATATTCCTCATTTGCATCCCATGTTCACTGATGTGTTTCTGCATTTTAGGCTGTGATAAGAAGCAAGGAGTGCACTTTGCATTATTAAATAATAAATAATTGCCAAATATTTTGATTTCAGATATGGGAAAAACTATTAAGAGCGCACGCTTCAGGAGCGTTAAGATTAAGGTGGTGAGGAGGTGTATTGCTGGCCGTGCAAAGGTTTCTTACCTTAGTCAAGGTCTTACCCAACCCAGCACCAAACAGACCCCCCCCTTCAGACCCTTCTACATCTGTTACACCTCCACAGGCTGAATCTGATGATGTGGCACCTAGCTGTAGTTCATGTTCTGAGACTGCATACAGTAAGGCAAAGAAGAGAGTGTTGGGTTTGGGAAAAATGGATGGATGGCGGACCCAAAGTGCAGAGAGCAAGAGAAGTTGAAAGTTTTAATTAACAAAACAAAAAAATCCAAGGAAGTCCACAGCAAAGTAGAACAAAGAAAAGCTGACACGGAAAACATGACACATACATACACTCACGAGAACACAAACAGACGGGAACGAACACGACTGAGAGCACAAACGAACTACAATGATCTGACATTGGACAAGGGGAACACAAAGACTAAATACAGAGGGTAACGAGGTAACGACAGTCAGGTGACACAAGGGCTGGGAAACAGGTGGAAAACATCAGGCAATCACAAGAGCGGGAAAACCGAAAGTAAAACTAGACAAGACAAGATCGGACACAGACTACCAAAATAAGAAAATACACCAACCCGTAACAGAACCCCCCCCCAAGGGACCGATCCCAGATGTCCAAAAAAAACAAAACAGAAATAACCCAGGGAGGGCGGAGGGGGCTCAGAGGAGGGACAACCAAAACAGTCAAAATAAATCAACCCAAGAGGGGCGAGAGAAGGCACCAGAGTCAGAGGGGACAAGGGAACTGGGAACAGAGGCGCTGGGGCACTTGGGTCAGGGAACAGAGTGGGGTAACTCGGGCACAGGGAAGAGAACCCTGGGCACGGGACAAAAGAGTCACTGGGACACCCAGGGGAAACAGAGTCACTGGGGCACTCGGGGGAAACAGGGGACCACTCGAGGGAACAGAGGGACCACTTGAGGAAACGGAGAAGGGCCGCTCGGGGAATCAGAGAGCAGCAGCGAAGGCAGAAGCCTTCAGGAGGCCGGCGGCGAAGGCCGAACCCTTCAGGCGGCCGAGCAGGACGTTGAGGACTCCAAGGCTGCTGGCAGCGAAGGCGAAACTTCTCAGGCGGCCGAACAGGACGGCGAAGGTAGACCACCACAGGCGGCCAGGCAGGACGCCGAGGACTCCAAGGCTGCTGGCAGCGAAGGCGAAACCTGTCAGGCGGCCGAACAGGACGGCGAAGGTAGAGCCCCTCAGAAGGCCAGGCAGGACGGCGAGGACGCCGAGGCTGCTGGCAGCGAAGGCGAAGCCTCTCAGGCGGCCGAACAGGACGGCGAAGGTAGAGCCCCTCAGAAGGCCAGGCAGGACGGCGAAAACAAACCTTCAGGTGGTCGGCGGCGAAGGCGAATCCCTTCTGGAGACCGACAGCGAAGGCAGAATCCTTCAGGAGGCCGTCCGCGAAGGCGAATCCCCTCCGAAGGCCGGCGGCGAAGGCGAATCCCTTCCGAAGGCTGGCGGCGAAGGCGAATCCCCTCCGAAGGCCGGCGGCGAAGGCGAATCCCTTCCGAAGGCCGGCGGCGAAGGCGAATCCCTTCCGAAGGCCGGCAGCGAAGGCGACTCCCCTCCGAAGGCCGGCAGCGAAGGCGACTCCCCTCTGAAGGCCGGGCAGAACGAGCAGGAGAAGGGGCAGCTCGGCTGAAGATAGGCGACGAGTCAGCTGGGCTGAGGTCCGCCAAACAGGCAACAGGAACAGTGGTCGACAGGAGTGCCGACAGGGCATGAGGGGCTGGAGTAGGGCAGACCGAAAACGAAGGCAAAGTCACTGGGGCAGTCTCAGAGACAGTCTCAGGGGCGCCAGGGACCGGCATAGTCCCTGGCTTGCCCGTAAGCGTGGACTCTGGGAGAGCGGTCGACGTCGGCTCTGGGAAGTCAGTCGTCGGCGTAGACTCTGGGAAGTCAGTCGTCGGCGTAGACTCTGGGAAGTCAGCCCAGGGTCTGGAGAGCTGCACGTCAGCCCAGGGTCTGGAGAGCTGCACGTCAGCCCAGGGTCTGGAGAGCTGCACGTCAGCCCAGGGTCTGGAGAGCTGCACGTCAGCCCAGGGTCTGGAGAGCTGCACGTCAGCCCAGGGTCTGGAGAGCTGCACGTCAGCCCAGGGTCTGGAGAGCTGCACGTCAGCCCAGGGTCTGGAGAGCTGCACGTCAGCCCAGGGTCTGGAGAGCTGCACGTCAGCCCAGGGTCTGGAGAGCTGCACGTCAGCCCAGGGTCTGGAGAGCTGCACGTCAGCCCAGGGTCTGGAGAGCTGCACGTCAGCCCAGGGTCTGGAGGGCTGCACGTCAGCCCAGGGTCTGGAGGGCTGCACGTCAGCCCAGGGTCTGGAGGGCTGCACGTCAGCCCAGGGTCTGGAGGGCTGCACGTCAGCCCGGGAACAGAAGGGCTGCACGTCAGCCCGGGAACAGAAGGGCTGCACGTCAGCCCGGGAACAGAAGGGCTGCACGTCAGCCCGGGAACAGAAGGGCTGCACGTCAGCCCGGGAACAGAAGGGCTGCACGTCAGCCCGGGAACAGAAGGGCTGCACGTCAGCCCGGGAACAGAAGGGCTGCACGTCAGCCCGGGAACAGAAGGGCTGCACGTCAGCCCGGGAACAGAAGGGCTGCACGTCAGCCCGGGAACAGAAGGGCTGCACGTCAGCCCGGGAACAGAAGGGCTGCACGTCAGCCCGGGAACAGAAGGGCTGCACGTCAGCCCGGGAACAGAAGGGCTGCACGTCAGCCCGGGAACAGAAGGGTTGCACGTCAGCCCGGGAACAGAAGGGTTGCACGTCAGCTCGGGAACACTGGACAGCTCAGGCTCAGAAACACTGGTCAGCTCAGGCTCAGGTACACAGGTCAGCTCAGGCACACAGGTCAGCTCAGGCTCAGGTCCGATAAGAGGTTGATGCAGGGCATGGCGCCGGGAGCCATGTTTTCCCCTCCTCCGTCTACTACCTCCACGAGTCCCAGGGACACTGGTCAGCTCTGGAACACTGGTAACACTGGTCAGCTCTGGAACACTCGCTGACCATGTTGCAGGCTGGGTGCCAACTGGCAGCAGGGGTAGCTGACTCCTAGCAGGCTTGGAAGAGGATGGCCTGCTAGCATGTTGGGGTGTAGGCTCATGGCTAGGAGTCTCCAAAAAGTCTTGTATCCACTCTGGGAGAGAGCTCCTGAGCCAGGGTCGAGTGGATACTCTCAAACGAGCGGAATGAAGAACAGCCTCCTTAGCCTCCGAACCAGGAGTAAATCTCCACTCCCCAACAGCGCAAATAAGCTGACATGTAAGTTCAGAAAGTTCGTACCTGAATGACTCTGCTGGGTCCATTTTTTTGGGTCAGATCATTCTGTTGGGTTTGGGAAAAATGGATGGATGGCGGACCCAAAGTGCAGAGAGCAAGAGAAGTTGAAGATGAAAGTTTTAATTAACAAAACACAAAAAAAACCCAAGGAAGTCCACAGCAAAGTAGAACAAAGAAAAGCTGACACAGAAAACATGACACATACATACACTCACGAGAACACAAACAGACGGGAACGAACTACAATGATCTGACATTGGACAAGGGGAACACAAAGACTAAATACAGAGGGTAACGAGGTAACGAGAGGCAGGTGACACAAGGGCTGGGAAACAGGTGGAAAACATCAGGCAATCACAAGAGCGGGAAAACTGAAAGTAAAACTAGACAAGACAAGATCGGACACAGACTATCAAAATAAAACAGGAAACAGAACCGAAACAGACTACCAAAATAAGAAAATACACCAACCCGTAACAGAGCCTGGGATCATGCCTGGGATCATGCCTGGGATGCAGTCAAGGATGACATGCTTAAGGTGTCGTTTGAATGTTCAGCACCAATCACTATGCAGTGTTGTCTGCCTAGCAGATGCTGATTATAGGTGCATTAAGTGCCGCACAACTGCAGTCTTTTGTGAGGCTTGTTTGAAGAGTACTCACAGAAATTCACTGCACCTACCTGATAAGTGGAATGTAAGAATAATGGCATGCAGTCATACATACAGACATAGCTAACTCAAAGTAATTTTAAATAGATTCATTAGCAATATGTTGTATCAATTATTTGTGTCTTCAGTCTGTTGTTTTAAAAACTTTGTTAGTGCTATCAATCTTTCTTACAGAATGCCTACTATGAGCCATCTTCTCTGGGGTTATTCCTATACTTACCTGAAGGCCACAGCACCCATGCTGTGTAAATGAAGGACATGAAGGTCATTGTCAGCACGTTTGTCATTTTACATTGAAAAAATGTGTATGTAATGTATTTAAATTTAAGGTTGAAGAATCCAATCCTATTAAATGTGGAGTAATGATTTCCTGTAAGAAATTTGTGATGCATTTTTGAAAATTATTTTCTGTGCCTGTTTGCTAATTCCAATAATATCAAACAGTAAGGTATAGGTGACACACTCAAGTGATTTTGTCTATGCTGATATGGTAGTCTCTATAGTAGTACTTTGTTATGTTTTTATTTCCCTCTTTATTTGGCAGGACGGCTCTGCACCGTCACTGTCAATATGTGTGCGTGTGAACCAGAAGCCTGCACTCTGCTAAGGTATGGGCTCTGGCCAGCAACAGCCGACAAGCCCCAGACAGCCTTTTCCATCCCTGTGCTAGAGCTTTTTGTTTGTCTGTCACTGGAGTGTCAGGTTTCTGTTGAGGGTTTTTACAACACCCTACGCTGGAAAAACAACCTTACACTTGCAGAGGTAAGTCAGTTTGCAGAGGTCAGTTAGAAGTCATGTCTGTGAAGTGAATATTTGAGTTACTTTCATGGAAGACTGACCAGTCCGCATAGATGTGACAATTGGACCTTCTACTTTGATTGTACTACATCATTATTATTTATGGAACCGTCTAGGATTATATAGTTGCATGCAAAATTATTATTGATATTTTTCTATAAAAGTAACGTCTGAGTAAACCACCATCACCTTGGCCTTTATTTAGGAGATGTCATTTTATGAAAAGGTTTCTATGAAAAGTAAAGGCTTTCACTGACTGCTGCTTATATTGTAGGTTAACGCACTCTACAGAGCCCTGGTGGGAGAATCCATATCCCAGTTTAGGCATTACCACTTTCGACAACAAAGTTTGGTAGATGTTTGCCCACATTTAGATGATGGGACCACATGCCCAGCATGTCCAAAGGTTGGTTGTAGTTCCAGCATGGTTCTTGTTTGATTAACCATTGTGGTGACTTTTAATAGTAATGCTGTGATGCTGTATGAAGAGGAATCCGCCGACACTGTTCTTGATTATAAAAGGTTTTATTCTAATTCAAGATTTTCAGCATCAATGTTAACAAACTCCTGCAGAGAGCTTGGAGAACAACCAACCCAATTCTTCCAATAAGTCGTTCTGAAGTTCAGCGGTTAACACATGGTATATATACTGTGCATTTAGTGGGAGGGTGTATATATGAGTTGAGATAAAGGTCAACCACGAGTGTCCTATACATGGACTAGAAGATACAGAGTCTTGTTTGTTTTAGGGCCCTTTTCCTGTTATTCTCTTAGACTCCACATCTGTATCCTCCTCGAACTCTTTCCTGTATAGGGCCTCTCCTTCCCACCATGACTTCAGTAACACATTATTGTATGGAATACATTTGAATTAAAATATGCAGGCGTAATTAAACTTAAGTCAAAGTTGTAAATCATCAGATACTTCATATTTCCCCCCTTCGAGACTTAATAAAGTCTCGAAAACGAAAAGAATAAGATTACCACAAAATAGCACCTCTCATTACATCAGGTTCCTTTATAGTATAACCTTTTGGGGTATACACAAATAGATATAAAGTATAACAAGATTCAATTTATGGAGTGTGAGAGCGAAAAACCCATCTGGCAGCTTTCTTTCAAAATAACCATCAATCATTCACGATAGGAAAATTCTCTCACGGCCCCTCCGCCCTAGGCGACCACCTCAGTACTCCAGATCAATTAGAAAATAAATCTTTATCAATTTATGTAGAGCTATGGTTTGAGCAAATACATGTGAAAACCTCAGAAAGTGAAATAAAATCAAACATGTCCAAATTCAGGCTAGTCAACCCATAGGACCTTCCGATGGACCTTTCCCTGCCTAGCCCCCATTTCCCTAGGCGTTAAGGAAAAAAGAAAAATATCTGAGGTTCTCATATATTCACTCCATGACAGAAAACATCATTCTTCACTCCATGACAGAAAACATCACTCTTCAAACAATTAATGCAATAATATGGTACAAAGTATGTGTTACTCATGCAAACATGTGTATATATCAGACAAACACAGGAATGTAGTCCACTACACCGCAGCTTCTTAGCAGTGTTGATTATCAATGCAGTATTGGTGTGATGAAATCTGAACGCTTCCACATCGTCCTAGTTCAGAGTTCTCAGTCCCCAGTCCATTGTTATTGTCCATGTTTGGTCCATATTTGTATCTGAACCCCTTCTTTACATTCCCCCATATGTTCTGGAAGAAAAGAAAACACTGACCAGTATCTTTTTGCAAAACACATGAAAATGAAACATCAAATAAGAATAAAATGAATCAAGAAAAATATGAATCAAATATCAAGAATTGTATAACATGAATCACATTCATTTCCCCCCTTTGATTAATAAGAAGACACGAAATATCACAACAACCGGCAAAGAGGAAAAATCGTACTCGGTGTCGCTGCTTTAGTCGATGTATTAACACTCTCAATTGTTTCTGAGGGCAAAGTGACAAATGTCCTCTGTGTATTAGTTACTCTCGAAGTGATTACTGTAGTATATTATTCCTGAACTCCTTTGTGACTGTAGGAACTTCATCATGCTCTAAATCTTTCCTCATAAGCGTCACTTTACGAGTCACATGACCTGCTATCCAATGATTTTGAAACGGAATAATTTGAAACTCCGGCTCTGAATAAGTACACACATATTCCCCTTGATCCTCCTGCTGGGAATTATACACATAAAGACTGCAATCACCTTTAATCTTCAGTCTTCTCAGTTTATGTCCAACTATTATCAAAAGTATCATAGTCAATTGTCATGCTATTCATCTGAGTCTTAATAAATGAATCCTTGGTAATCCTCACACTTAAAGGTTCTTCAGTAGATGAGATCATAGTATTCTCAAATGTCTTACTTTTAACAAGAACCATCAGTTAAAATATCATAAACAGCTTAAAATGTTCTTTACAACTGTGACTTCTACTCCTGTTTTAAACTGACACTTAAACTAACATTTTAACACATAAGTGTAAACATCTTGAACTGTGAAAATTATCCTAAACTCTTCACATTTAACATCTTTTACATTTTCATTCTGAACACAAGACAAACCAAGTCTACTTGCAAATGTAATTGTGCAGAACAATTGTTCCTCTCCATTAAGTTGTTCCTGTAATTAATAAACCAAAATTGTAATCACTATCAAAATTCAATGATTTGCACAGCTTCTAGAGAGAATTATTTTACCCTTTAACATTTACAGACTTCAATAACACCACTGCAACTTATGCAGAATAGTGAAATTCAAATCAAATTTTCTAAATCTCTATATAAATGACAAAAGATGCTGATCCATCATTGGGCTATAATAACTGATTTTCGTTCGCGAATCTGTACTTAGAGAATGACACGAACAGATGTCTAGTACACTGTAAACAACAAATTAACCAATGCAAAAAACTTTTCATTTGACTAAAATATATCTCTGATTACAGCTTTTCTTGTTTGTTTTGTTTTTTGTTGTTGTTTTTCACCATTACCATCACCACTTTTTAATGCACTCCATATGGTCATAATGACACTTGTAATACACCTTGCCTTTCTTTGTTGTTAAAGATAAAAGGTGCATTTACAAACTACATCCAAGAGCAGTTTACTGATGTTAATATCAGGCTATTTTTACTAATAGTCACACAATTGTTCTAAGCTTTTTTAACAAAATTCTGAGAACAGCACTCTCAATCTGCTGTTTGTAACAACTTTACATCAGTCCAATTCAAATTTGTACCTGAGATCACTTCCCAATAAATTATCTAGGCAGCACTCAAATAATAGAAGCCTGTTCAAAAGTTGCCTATATCATTAGAGCACAAAAATAAAACAGTGAAATGTCCCTTTAACATTTCCTGACACACCAGCTGAAGTAACATATTTGTCACTAGTCTTGTTAGAAGCTGTCACAGGAAAGTCATTACAGATTTAACAGAATATATATCACCAGGTACTGACAAAATTTAAGGTTTTCATACCAAGTTGCTTAATTTAGATGCATGTCTTAACCCTTCATATAGGTGTATTCACATAGGAGTAACTCTATTTTAAAAAGTAAAAATAATTACTTGTTTAGAGTATGTGTTTTTTCAAATTGTGTGTTTGTCGGTACTTTACCTCCTATTTATGAGTCAATGCGTCGATGCGTCGATGCGTCAGAGCAAATCCAGTCTCTCTCACTCCCTCCTTCTCTGGTCTGCTGACATCAACGCTCATCTATGGAGATCTGTACCAACTTGTGACTGTCCTTGTCCTTGAGCTCAATTGTTGGATCTCTTTACAGCCCTGATGACACCCCCCTTTCAGGTCTTCTGGGCATCTCTAGAATCCTGGCTCCAGGCTCCTATAAGGGTTCACCAGTCCTCCAGATGACCTTTGGCACCTGTATCCTCCTCTGTAGTTTCCTCTGTAGTTTCCTCCTGGTCTATTGCGATCACGGGCAAAGTGTCCATCCTCTCCACAATTATAACACGCTTGTGGAGATTGCATAAAGTATGGATTACATCTTCTTCCTCTTCCTCTGCCTAAACTTCCTCGTCCTCTTCCTCTCCAATTATGTATCTGTCCAAAAACTGGCTGTGGATATAAAACAACTGGAATCACTAGTGGACGTTGTTGATTTGGTGAACACTGATTTTGCATAGGCAAAGCCTGCTTTTTCTCCTTCTTCTTATTCTCCACCAGTTGTATTTGATTGAGTTTTCTGGGAGTTTCTTGGTCTTGTTCTTTCTGCTCATTTCTATATAGCTCCACTTGATGGACTATATGATTTGTATAGACAGTTTTTTCCATGGTTCCAAGTCCAATCACTTCTGCCAGTTTACTCCTTACTGGTAGGGGCAGTCCCTTCTGTAACTTGGTTCGCAAAACTGACTTTTCCAGTTGACTTGCATCTGGATCATTTCCTGTAACATTCCTCCAAGTTTGGTGAGCTCTTGACACATACGCTCTCGGATTTTCTTCTTGTCCCAATGGTTCAATCAAAATGTTGTCTGGATCCACATTTGTCGGATACTCATCTCTCAGCGCTCTCCACAATCGACCTCTACTTGCAGCCAACAACTCAGGATCATACACAGAAGTCCCCACATATCGATTAAGTCCAGCTTTCTGTAGAATTTCTTCCATAGATGGAACCCCAATGAGATTAGCCAAAAGTCTCTTAATATCTCCTATGGCATACTGTGTCCCGGTCGACATTTCTTCCAACTTTGCAATCCAAGGATGTGCTCCCTCTTGGAGAGTAGGCAACTTATCAAGAATATCTGACACATCTGCGTTCTGTAAAGGTTTATACTCCAAATTCTGTCCTTGAATAATCACTGGAAGCATCTTCCCGCTTGCTTTTCCTTTTCTTGAGCGCAATGTGTATTTCTTCTCCACTTTTCGGGATTCTTTCTTCCGCAGTTCGTCCCTCTGTATCTTCAGCTTCTCAAAGTATGACACGCATCGCTCCATGTCTCTTTCAATCTCTTCTATGCTAATCGCTGCAGGATGAAATCCTGTAGCTCCTCTACTCTCCAAATCTTCATCGCTGTTTCCATCTTCACTTTCATCAGAGGTCTGACCTCTTATGTCTTTTTGTCTCTTCCATTTTTCATCACCTCTCTTTTCCGCTCTAGAAAGCACTCGTCTGATCGCAGGGTCATATCCTCCCATGATCTCTTCTGATTCACTCTGATCATCATCATCATCATCATCATCATCATCATCATCATCATTCGTCTTTCTAAACCTCAGTCTGCTCTTAGTTTCCAGACGTTTTGTTTTCTTCTCACTTTTGGAGTTTGGATTCATCTTTATAGTCGTTTCAGCTTGTCCTCTCTTAATTATTAGTTCATCTGTGAATGTTTCACCAAAGTACTTTGTAGACATGTGTAACGTTGCTTCTTTAATGTCAGTCTCTGATCATGCCCTGAAAACCATCTGGGTGTCCACTTCAAACACTCAATCATGGACAGTTGTAAATCTGTCGCCCCTCCTTCTCGGCTGCTCCAGCTCCAGATGCTTTCTGGTGCAAGTGTGTGGGGGATGGGGCCAAAGTTGCCTACAGAATGGAACGCTGAATACTGTGTCTGTTGTTTTGGACTGATGTAGTTCAGGATCTGGTACTGTCCGTCACCGGTCTCGCAGCTTGTAGGGAGAGTGAGACAGGTCTGCTCTGACATCCACCGAGGCACACTGAATAAACACAAAACGCAACACCTCCAAGAAGCATTACTTCTCTTTGATCATACTCATTTTAGTTTTCTTGATTCTAACCTATAACATCATTAATTCAAAATGTTAATATCAAATTAATATTACCTAAGTAAGAAAAGTATCATAAAATATATACTTCAAGTACTAAAAGTAACAACACAGGAAACTGGAAATGATCACCGTAGTTCTATCAATCCACTAAGTATTTAAGCAGCTGATCATTTCAACTAGAAACATATGTTTATTCTGCACAAATCCTAATTAATTTTTTATTTATGATATATCGGATCACAATAATATCTAAAAACAATTCGTCTTGGATATTACCGTTAGTCATTCCTGAAAATTACATAATTTATCTCTTTCTCCTAAGTTTCGGGGCTTGTGATATAGCAGTTTTTTACTATTCTCATCTAATCGTTTACCTTTCTTTAGATTGTATCCCAAATGTTACAGTTGTCTCTGTAACAACAATATTAATATGAACTCCATTATCCTAATTCAAAAGTACATTTATCTCTTTCTTTGTCATTTATCTCTTTCTGTCTTTCTGTCACTTTCACAACACTCTCTTTCTGTCTTTAACCAACTTAGTACACTCTTGTACCCTTAACTTCCCTTAAAGTCATGCCCTTTTTCTTCCCATTGTCTCATAAAACTTTCTTTTCCCTTTCTACAGCATACACTTACCATCTTCTCTCAACTTTCCTGACTATCTTTTGTAACAGTTGTTACCCATTTAATATACAAAGTATATGAATTAACTCAGTCTAATTTTCCATTAGGATTGAATTAACTCACTGTTTCTTCACAGGAATGATTCATTCGTTCTGTTTTCCACCTTCACAAATGTCACTCATTTCCTTTGCACAATGACGTGACCACATGTGACAGTGGAGAACCTTAGCAAAGTCAAAAACCTTATAACATTGTCAAATTTTGAAGTAGTTTATTCAAAGTAAAATCATTTTAGATGTCTCGCCACTCAAAACAAGTGGTCCAACATTTTAGAATGGCAGAGGTGACAATCCTGAAGCCCATCCATCAGTCCTCTCATCTCTTACTTTCAATAGAGGTACAGAGGCTGGACTTTTCTTAATCCAGGGTGATCAATCACTGATATGGGTTCCAGCAAATCACTTATGCCAGCTATTAATCCCTTTCTTTTTTTTTATTCTACTTTTATCTTTTTCTTTTACTTTAATGGTTTCGGCAACTACACCAATTCTCCTCAGGAACTGACAAACTCAGTTCCAACTACCTCTTTAGTACTCATGTACAGATATAAATGAAAGATTAAAGATTCAATGTCTTGTTGAACATATTTGCTTCATACAAACTCATTCAACCTTGCATATTGATTAATTATTTATATCAACTACAATTAACCACATCTTTTTTGAAAATACAGTTGTTGACTATTTGAGTAATTACAATATATTTTCCCTATCTTTTTAAACATACCTGTATTTACTTTCAAGATAATAACATTTTCTTTTTTATCGGTCAACATAACTCTCATTTATAAATGTAATGAATTTCAGTCCAACAACTGTAACCAAAGATTTTCTGGGCTACACTCAAAAACTCCACCCTTCTCCTTCTAATCTTCTCTGTCTCTGCACCTAACAGCCCCCAGTGCAGACAGAGGCGTAAAAAAGCCTGAACTCCTGTGCGGAGCTGCAGCTCAAAGCAATTACAGCACCTCACACTCATCTCAAGCTGCACCTCTGCAAGACAAGTCTCCCCCTTTCTCATCTTCACAGCACAGATCTACAGGCTGCAGCACCCCAGTGCAGACAGGGAGTGGCTAAAACTTTTTGTGAAAACTTGAATTCCTAGAATTCTTGGACATGCGCAGATCAGTCAGCAGTGTGATTTCCCAGTGAGAACAACTCTCCAAATCGCACCCACAGCTCAGTAAAACAGCAGCACGAGACAAGACGCACAAACTCACACAAAACATGCAACACAAAACCTAGTTTTGACACTTCTTATTCTTACTATAGCCTAACTCCCGTCTTCCAAAGGAAGCTCATAGGTTGTTAGCAATTTTTTGAAAATGTTCTCTTCAAACAGAGACTCATAGTTTTAGCCATAATGAACAGAATACCTTTACTCACAGATAACTAAGACTCCTGTTCTCAACCAAAACATATATATATCTAACATAGGATATCCTTATGACAAATCACGCATGCACAGCCACACACAGAAAAAACACCACTCTCCACGCACACACTCTCTCTGGATCCTTCATTCATACTATTTTCCCTAAAGGCACGCTTCTCCGCTGCTCCTTTTCCTTCTTTCCTGTATCATTTCTTGTGCTCGCTTTCTGTTACCTGAGTAGTAGATATCAATGAAAGGCCACTTCAGACATAATTCATCAACCATGAATCGAGTGTGAGCCTACAATGAATTTTATTCTACAAACTCAACGTCCTGGAACTTCCTAGCTCCTAACGCGTCCTCGAAAGCGCACCTAGTGTCCTGGAACTTCCTAGCTCCTTTTGCGGACCTCAAAATCACACCACACCATTTTCAGCATCAATGTTAACAAACTCCTGCAGAGAGCTTGGAGAACAACCAACCCAATTCTTCCAATAAGTCGTTCTGAAGTTCAGCGGTTAACACATGGTATATATACTGTGCATTTAGTGGGAGGGTGTATATATGAGTTGAGATAAAGGTCAACCACGAGTGTCCTATAGATGGACTAGAAGATACAGAGTCTCGTTTGTTTTAGGGCCCTTTTCCTGTTATTCTCTTAGACTCCACATCTGTATCCTCCTCGAACTCTTTCCTGTATAGGGCCTCTCCTTCCCACCATGACTTCAGTAACACATTATTGTATGGTGTGACGAGGGAGCAAGGAAAAGAGGACCCAAATGCAGAGAGAGGCGGACAGGCAGGAGGTGGTAGGATGTAAGAGTTTAATATAACACAAAAAACGGCAGTACAGAGACTGGAAAAACTCACAACGTCCGGCAGGGAATAAAAACAGAAAAGCAGGAGCAAAACAGGATACAAAAAAGACTCACAGACTGACGGCACGGGGATACAAAAATGATCTTACAAGAGACAAAGGGAACACGGGGGTTAAATACAAGAGGTAATGAACAAACGAGGGACAGGTGATACAACAGGTGAAGCACATTAGGGCGGGACAGGACAATCAGACCAGGCGGGAAAACAGAAAGTAAAACTAGACAAGACAAGATCGAACACAGACTATCAAAATAAAACAGGAAATAAAACATAACCCGGGGAATACACAACATGAGGAAAATCTACACAACAGAAAAATATAGAATAAATATACAAACACAGGAAACATACAGAAATAACTAAACAGGCAACAAAAATACAAGACAAAAGACCCAAAACCACAACAGTATGGAATACATTTGAATTAAAATATGCAGGCGTAATTAAACTTAAGTCAAAGTTGTAAATCATTAGATACTTCACCATAATTGCCATTTTTATTACCTTTTGGCATTCAATTTATATCACAAAATCAGTTAATTGTTGTATAAGTATTATAATAAAATAGTGATAATATTAGTGAGTGTATCAACCAGGTGTTCTCTGGTGCAACCTGCATTTATGAAGGCTGTATGAGATTAACCAGGATTACTGTAAATGTTTGTTTCCCAGGCGGATGGAGATATGATAGTGACATTGGATGCCAACTTTGGCCTTGTGAGGAAGCAAACTCAGGTACAAGTGTGGTTGAGTCATTTCATGGAACCCGCATGTTTGTTGATGAAAAGGATGTAGAGGAATAACTTCTGTCACATCTTGACAGCTCAAAGCCTAACGAGGTTAGTCACAGTTTCAGAATACCGTATTAGGACTGAAAAATCGGAGTCCATGACATGTTAGATGTAACTCCTGGAAGAAGACCATTATTCCGCTCATAAATCTAATAGTTCCTTAAATCTTTAGGTTCAGTTCTTTGCTTGTTGTTGTTCCCAACAACAAGCAAAGAAACTTGATATTACAGGAGTGTTTGGAGTAGGGCTGCAACAACGAATCGATAAAATTCGATTATTAAAAAAGTTGTCAACGAATTTCAT
Source organism: Zingel zingel (assembly GCA_023566125.1). NCBI lineage: Eukaryota > Metazoa > Chordata > Actinopteri > Perciformes > Percidae > Zingel > Zingel zingel. The sequence goes on from CM042319.1 coordinate 31,123,186, forward strand.
TATCGATTCGTTGTGTCGTGCAACTATTACGCCACTCAGTCGCGGAGATAAAAAAAAAATTGAGTCGCGCGCGGAGCGGAGCTGCGCGAAAGAAAAGAAAAAAAGAGCAGAGCGGGGGTAGAGACCGGAGAGACCCGTAATGTAAACGAAACACATAAATAAATCGAAAACGTGTTAATTGCAAGATAAGCAAAAGCGACATGGAATGGCACGGGCGCACCACAATGATGATTCAGCACCTAAAACGTAAACATGTTGGAGTCCTTGATGAGGAGGAAGGGAGTTCTCCAGCAGGGTAAAGTCACGACACAATCCTACTGTGGTTCCGTTCTGAAGTGAGGAACGTAATGTCTCTCCAGTAGCTCTTCTGGTGCTGGTGTGGTGTTTACTCGTTATTTAGCTTGACGAGCATGACAAGCTAGCGTTAGCTCGTTAATAACAATAGTATAGTTAGCAAGCTAGCGTTAGCTCGTTAATAACAATAGTATAGTTAGCAAGCTAGCGTTAGCTCGTTAATAACTAGTAAACCAGGGGTGGTATATAAGATAAGACACGTTTTTATTCACTCGCCCTTTTTGGCCCATTACTTTTTCAATCTGTTATCATGTATATATTCTGTGCTTTGTCCCGTATCAGTTATTGTTGACAAATATATGTGTGTGTGTTGTACTTTTTAATTTAACTTTAAAGTTATTTTATAGCACTTGGGCATCTTAAGCTGTGTTTAAATGTGGTGTATAAATTAACTTAACTTGCACTTACTACAATGATGGTAATAATTTAATGAATAAGCTTTGTGTGTGTGTGTGTGTGTGTGTGTGTGTGTGTGTGTGTGTGTCTGCTCTTTGGGTTACTTACCTTTACACAACTATTAACTAAAACAACAAGTATGTAAGTATGTATTGAGTTGATGTAAATTAATGCTTTTAAAAAAAATCCAATTCATCGATTAATCAAAAAAATAATCGACAGATTAATCGATTATTAAAATAATCGTTAGTTGCAGCCCTAATTTGGAGCTTCCTGTCATCATGAAATGCCGCTAATGTTTGTCAACATGAGCCAAGGAGAAAGGCAAGTAGTGACATTTATGACTATTGACTCAGTGAATATTCAATGCTTAGGATAACATAAACCAAACACTGTATACCATTCGGTCTACAGTTGCAGCCTTCGAAGGCTGCAGACCCTGAATTGGGAAACAGCTTATACATTTATTTTTTTTTCAATCACCAAATATGAACCTCATTGAATGTATATGGGAGATTTCAAAATATTACAAAATTTAAACCTTGCCACCATTCTAATTTTCACTTTTATTTATATGTTTGAGTGTCCTTATTAAGTCTTCACTTTTCCTGAAGTGTTTCATTATTTACATTTTTTGTGTTGAAATAGATTAGCCTATCCTCTGTATGTCATTGATGAGCTTCTTCGAAGATGTGAGGACAAGAACATACACCTCAGAGTAGTCTATGACATTGCCTGTGTTGTTGACTCACATTTGCGTGTAAGTACTTTTTTTTTTTTTTTTGTGTAAAACTGAATTATTGTTTTGATAAAAGACCATGACAAATTAAATCAAAATGATGCCATACTGTGTTCAATTAGAAATCAGGGGAGGGCATACCACACAACATCTCCTTGGCCGTACCAGCATTTCACATTTATGGACACAAATTGCCCTGCCGGGTAAATTCATCATTCACTCTCTTTTTGGCCTCCATTTTTAATGTCTATCCACTGTACACCTGAAATAAGTACAATGCCTTAAAGTAATCTTTATTCTAACATTTCCCCACCTGATGTTTGACTTGTTTCAGAGATGCACTGTTCAGTGATATAAAGTGGAAACCGCTTACAGTGTTAATATCTCTCCAGGTAAAGTTAATAACTATAAGTGGATGATTGTTATAAGCAAATTCGTTTAATTTTTGTTTATTTTTTATGCAGATTAACATCTAATTTGTATAATTATTACATGAATATAAAGTAATGAAATGGACAGCTTCGTTACTGATTTAAAGCTAAAATAACAAACTGTACAAGGGCCCTCTCCTGCTCCAAGCCCTTCAAGTCTGAAAGGTCAGGGTGAAAGCATTACTCTCCACTCATGAAACATACAGTAGGTCTACCTACTCCTGTGAGAGACCAGGGACAATAATTATTCCCCATAAAAGTCTGAAACCGCAAGCAGAGCAGGAAATGGAGGGCAAAATAACTCACTGAGCCAGTGGGTACAGTTCTGTCCTAAGCTTTTTGATCCATATAGGCAGTTGGTTGCTGTAACCGTGATCACTATAAGCAGTTTCCACTGTAGTAGGATAATGCTTAATGTCAGTGTATGTGATATTCTAAGACTTTGCTTTAATCACAGATCAAGTACAGCACCAGGCGGCTTGAAGGGTTTGGGCTCGCAAATGGGGAAGGAATGGAAAGGCTGTGGTCTGTGAGTATGTAGCAATGACGGTTGTCTTGTTTCCTGTTATTGTGTTGTTGCCTAGTGTTGGTTTCTGAGCGAGACATGGAGAGATGGAAGAAAAGGGAGATGGAACTAGCCCAACAGAAACTGATAAGTATGCAACTGAAGTGAATGTGTGAATGTCTTGAATTTATTAACAAAGACTATTGAAAATATGTCATACTTACGTTTCCATGTACAGTAATGAAATACAATCCTGTAAACTGTGTGGGTAAAGAAGTAACATGAAATGAAGCACTTTATTATAGCAGTAGTAATGTCTTTATCTGTTCTCCAGACTGTAGATGGAAAAGGGACTACATCATCAAGCTGATTCAGTTCTACAAGTTCAAGTAAGAGTTCAATGTGTTGATGTAAGACTATATAGTAATTACACCCATCTTTAAGTAACCTACTGATGTGCTTCAACATGGAAGCCTAGGTGTGATTACATAGCTATGAGTGAGACAATAACAGCATATTTTTTTTTAGGAAACTCACAATGGTAATAAATCAGGGTTCTTCAACGTTTTTATTAATTACCTATAGGCCCACCTATAAGCAGCTCAACTCATATGTTGGATTCATCTTAAGACCCAACAATTTTTGAAATTTCTTTTTAAAAATGTATAATTTGCATTGACTCTGAGGACCCCCTGTTGAAGATTCCTGTTATAAATGAAGAGTTGCTATAATGCTGCAGTACCACCAAGGCCTTCCTTATAACTTCTGCAGTGTTTGGTCAGGTGTACCACAGTAATGATTTCTGGTAGGTAACCACTGAATTCTTGTGCTGTACTTCTTGTAATGTATAGATCTGGAACTCGTGAGTTGAACATGGAGGATGAAACAGAGTAAGTAGGCTGTATTATCTATCTATCCTTCTTTGACATTCAAGCCAGTTTCTCTAGTTTCCTTTACATATTCATTCATCACAAATAAGATAAAATTGTACCAGCTAGGGCTGCACAATATAAGGAAAATATGCAATATATCATGAGTTTGAGCATACGCAGCCCCTGAAAAATGCTAATGAGCAGCGGAAAAGTAAAAATAATCATTTAAAAAATAATCTTAGTTAAGTAACCATTAAAACACACAGCATCAGGAGAAACAGCATACACACAGCATCAGGAGAAACAGCATTTGACCCACTTCTAACAGGACTAACCCTTCAGAAAGGAGGCAATAACATACATGCAGGAGGAAACAGCTTGGCTCTGAAAACATGTTCACGAGGAAGTGTGAACGCGCTGGTGGTTTTTAAGGCTATTACTATGAGAAAACGTTTTCCCACATTGTTCACACCAGTATGGCTTCTCTCCAGTGTGAACACGTCGGTGCCTTTCAAGGCTACTACTCTGAGAAAAAGTTTTCCCACATTGTTCACACCAGTACGGCTTCACTCCAGTGTGAATGCGTTGATGCCTTTTTAGATCACTCCGTTTTGTGAAAGCTGCCCCACATTGATCACAGCTGTACGGCTTCTCTCCAGAGTGAATCAGTTTATGTCTTTTTAGGTTACCCTGTACTGCAAAAGCAGCCCCACAGTGATCACAGCTGTATGGCTTTTCTCCAGTGTGAATGCATTGATGTATTTTTAGGTCACCCTGTTGGGTGAAAGCTGCCCCACATTGATCACAGCTGTATGGCTTCTCTCCAGTGTGAATCAGTTTATGTCTTTTTAGGTTACCCTGTACTGCAAAAGCTGCCCCACATTGATCACAGCTGTACGGCTTCTCTTCAGTATGAATGCGTTGATGTGTTTTTAGGTTACTCTGGTGTGTGAAAGCTGCCCCACATTGATCACAGCTGTATGACTTCTCTCCAGTGTGAACTCTCTGATGAATTTTTAAATATTTTGATGTGAAGGATTTGTCACAGTGCTGACAGTGGTGACGTTTGGGTGCCTTTCCTCCTCTCCGTTTCTATAGCAACAGACAAAGAAATAGAGAGAGTTAGTGAACAACCTTATTTAAAGCCTGGACTTGCTCTCACTCACAATTTTAACTCTTCATACAAAAATGTATGACAAAATTAAGGAAAATGTGTGCCGGTAGCAGACATGTTATTATGGAAGCAAATGTACTTTTCATAACTTTTATAAGTTCCGAAATATCCTACATTTCTCAGGCAAGTTGTAATAAAACAACGGTAACGCTGTAATGAAACAGCGAGAGAATGTGTGGCAGGTGATCGCAGACCGCCTGAATGTGTAAGCAGCCTAAAAATATACATTTACTGACCACTGCTCTGAAACCATCAATACCATTCAAGGAGTTAGGCTACTAATCATTTTCACAAATTAACAGTTGTTGCCAACTCTTTGCCTCAAAGTGCTCATAGTATGCTGTATGTGCATGCAATAGATTTACAAAGTCAAAAGGCCCAAAGTCCACCCCAAAGGGACTTACCATCTCCAACAAACTCACACTTCACAAACTGCTCCAAACAGCTCTATTGTAGTCCAGCCTTTACTTCAGAGACAAACGTGTGTCACTTTGTAACACGTTATAATGCTCGCTTAGCTGCTAGCGTGGCATGCCCTCATACTCTGCAACTGACGAGCTAGCAGTGCTTACCTAGGTACTGCGCGACTCCCAACAAAGATGGAACAGAAGTGAGATGCCTCACTCTGTAGCTAAAACAGAGAGCTCAACACACAGGTTGAAAAGAGGAGCTGCAGCAATGTGCAGTATGACAAAAATATGTTTTTTTTTTAATTAAACCATGTAAACCTATTCTAGTACAACCTCTACAGTAAATACAATTATGAACCTGAAATTGAGCATAATATAAGCACTTTAAAAATGAGCAGAAGATAATGTTATTCAGGAAATTTACCATGAAGGTCAATTACAACCACTAGAATATGATGCGTAGCCTACATACCTCTCTCTCACTCGGTCTCTCCCTCTCTCTCAATGGTTTCAGTTAAGAGCAGTAGTTCATAAATGTATATTTTTAGACTAGCATTCAGTCGGTCTTCTATTATTTGCGACTTTAGTTTTGTTTTTACAGAGGCAGAGTTTCCTTCTCTACATATTATATGCTTTGCTTCCTCGTATATATGGACATAGAAAAGAAATACACTGAAGAACTTGGACTCTGACATCTAGAAACTATAAAGATAATTAAGTTATGCACTCAATGCACAATGTAAACATGACTAACAATGTATTGAAGATATGATATAATTTAATAATATTAGGGCTGTCAATCGATTAAAAAATGTAATCTAATTAATTACATACTCTGTGATTAATTAATTGAAATGAATCGCATACATAATTAAGGGTGCCTGAACCGATACTTTTTAATAAAGTAAAAAAAAAGAAAAATAAGGGTACTAAACAACAGTCGGAGACATTAAACAACGGCTTGTTTATTGCTAATGCCATATGGTCAAAATGAAATGATTTAATAATAATAATGTATAACAATAACAATAACTTATTTCACTAGTAAATTGCTGTTGAATGACAAAAACAACCACCAGATGGGAAAAGGACATTTAACAATAACTTTGAATGCACCACGAGACAAATGTTCCAATCAATGATCCAGCCAGCACATTCTCATCTCCCTCCTTCATTTTACAGTCCAATGGTGGCTAGAACGTCTCCGGGTCAAACGTCAATATGGAATGGATTTATCTGCGTTATTTTTTCTCAGATTAATTAATCGAAATTAACGCATTATTTTGACAGCCCTAAATAATATATACAAAAACCATTGAGGTGTCCTCTCCCTGTTGTTTCATGAATGTACAGTAGCCTACACTATATAGTTACTGGTCCAGTGAACTAAGACTATAACTAAAGAGGATTGTACAATTAGGATAGGTTTTATAATTGTACAGTCCTCTCAAATGATAATCCCAGTTTACTGGACAGAACAAGAATGCCAAATACAATGTACATGGAAAAGTAATATACTGTACATGATCTTTATTGTCAAAGAATACAAAAAGAAATAAATCATCTAAAAAGATGTATTAGTCTCTGACCAGTCTGCCGTTGTTAGAACCATTATAGAAACACGTGTATAGGACTTTAAATATTATCCTTCATCACTGACTTCATTTAAAACACATTTGAAACGTTATCAGCCTTCTCTGTAGCTCGTCTGTTACGCGTCTGTTTTTGTCTTTTTTCTCTTCTAGCTTTTTTAAAAATCATTTACACGCCTTGCGTATATATCTTCTATCCTATAGATATGGCTAGGATCACTGGATAAACTGGATCACAGCAGTAAAAACCTTGTTTATTCAAGGGAACAACTGTTCGGACTAATGACAATGGGACACGCCAGCATTGTGCACCCCATCCCAGAGGAATTGAGGCGTGGATGCAGAGCCAGAGCTAGCGTGAAGGCTAGGCTACTGAGGAAGAGGTGGAGGTTTAAGCCATCTATTCCTTCGTGTGTGATGGGGAATGTAAACGCACTGGCCAACAAGACGGATGAGCTAGGTGCCCTATCTGCTGATAATCTTTATTTCTGCTGATAATCTTATTTCTACTGATAATCTTGCTGAGAGAAACTATGAGCAGCGGCTCTTGGATACTTATAAATCACTGGACTATACATTTTTTGTAGACATAGTAGGCTATTGCCATATTTCAACATTTTTCTGCGTGAGCGTGGCCTACCAATAGCTCAAGCCCGTCCTAAAGTGACTGTAGCTAAAGCTAATTAGCAGCAAGATGCCTCCCTTCTCCATGGAGGACTACTACAAACTCCTTCAGAAGATTGCAGTTCTGGAAACCAAAATTTGCCGGCTAGAAATAAATGTGGAAGTGAACGGATCATGTGGAAATGACACCACTTTACCATTGACCCAAAACAATGGACAAAAGCATGCCAACACACGGCTAACTGGCACCAGCAAGACTACGGACAAACAGGAGGACTTGGGAATGGGTAATAAATCAACAAGTGGTAGTCCTCCCTGGAACTCTTTTGGTGCAAAGCCTAAGAGTAAATCATTTTCCTAGGAAGGACGACTAACAGGCAGGGCACAGCGCCCTGAGATTTGTGATACGACCGGCTTGCCTGCATTACCATCCAGGCAGAGCGCCTCTTCAACCCCTGTACTCAGTAGAACACAGCCGTGGACAGCTTAAAAAGTTAAAATTAGCAACAAAATGCCTCCCCAACAACTGAGTGTGCAGGTGGGGAACATATTTGCTCCTCTGCTGCAGGACCCTGGACATCCATCTGATGACCTGGATTGCGTCTTATTGTCACACAGCAGGGTAAGGACTGAGAGCAATTCTAAAAGTAAAAAGCTACAGGGAAAGCTAACGACTGGGCCCCAAACTCTGATTGTGGGTGACTCTGCTGTAAAAGACATAAAAAGCAGTAAAAACACCAAAATACTCTGTTTTCCCAAAGACATGGTGTCTGACTTAGCCCAAAGAATCCCGGATATCGTGGCAGCACACCCAACTGTGAAGAACATTATACTGCATATATAAATGATGAAGCAAGAGTCTGAAGTGCTGAATCGTGACTTTATGAATCTGATGAACAAAGTCAGCTCTCTAAATGTGGAGGTGTTTATCAGTGGCCCTCTACCGCCAGTCAGAATAGGAGCTGAGAGATTCAGCAGACTGTTGGCACTGAACAGATGACTTTCAACTGCATGTACCGTCCATTCTCTGCGGTTCATTGACAATTTTAACATTTTCTGGGACCGCAGACATCTTTTTAAAGCAGATGGACTTTTCCTTAACAAGCCAGGAGTAAAGCTGTTCACCTCTAGCCTACTTTACTATCTGCACCACACATTTACTCCTCTGACCAAGGACCCGAGACAAGATAAATCCACACAAACAAGAGGAAGACCCAACAAAGTGCGGCAGTGATCCACCACAGCCCCCACCTGAGCAAAGATTTGACCATGGAGGACCACAGAGCGGAGACGAGAAATCTCAACCCCCCTCTTCACCCGTCCAACACTCCTCAAACCCCCTTACCAACACCGACGCCTTTGAGGACCTGTTCCCCTTTTTCCCCCTGCCACATGTTGGAGTTCACTGACCGGATGGAGCAGCTGGTAGATGCTGGAATCAAGTTTGCCCCACTACCTTCACCCATCATTCGCCCCCAGCATCAAACTGACCCTGTTTTGACTCAACCACTGAAAGTAAAACGCCAGGCAGCTCTGCCCCCTCAAGGACGGCAGCTAACTACTTCTCCAAAGACTGATAAGTATGCTTGTATACAAAATGAAACAAGCTTTAACTGATATGTGCTGGGCCCAGGCTGCATGCCTAGTGGCACTCGTGACTTTTTCCAGGACAAGCCTGGGCCCTGTGTATTCAATTCTTCATCAATCTATTTTGTGATAGGTAATAGAAAAAGAATGGTGAATCCGCTAAGTAAAACAAAGTAGCACTTAAATGCCAACTTAGCAAATTTAGCATCCATTTCTCGTCAGCCACAGCCTGTCCCAAAAAACGAGACAGATAATTATTTTAACACACTAACACTAGCCTTACTAAACGTCAGGTCTTTGGCGGGTAAATCATTTTTAATCAATGATTTTATTATTAAGCACAATCTTGACCTCATGTTTTTAACTGAAACCTGGATATACTATAATAACAGTGATGCTGTTCTTATAGAGTCAGCTCCCCCTAACTTCAGTTTTATGAGTGAGAATAGAGTGAATAAGAAAGGAGGTGGAGTCGCCATTTTGTTTAACGACTTGTTCCAATGTACTCAAATATCTTATGGAAACTTTGCTTCTTTTGAATATGTGGCTCTTCAGCTAAGGTCCCCCTCTCGACCTATATTTCTAATTATCTACAGGCCACCTAAATACTGTGTATCCTTTGACGACTTTAGTGAACTGCTGTCTATAATCTGTATTAACTTTCACTGTGTAGTTATTGCTGGTGATTTCAACATTCATGTTGACAACCCCCAGGATAGAGGGACAAAAGATCTGTGTTGCATTTTTGAGAACTATGGACTGACTCAGCATGTGACGGAGCCCACACACAACAAGGGGCACACTCTGGACTTGATTATCTCAAAGGGTCTGAACATTTCCAAGGTTGGGGTGACTGATGCTGCTCTCCTTGATCATTCCTGCGTTTTCTTTAATGGCACTATATCTGTGCACAAAAGTGTCCAAACAAAGTTAATAAGAAAACGGTATATCACTGACAATACCAGTGAAACATTCATTCAGCTCTTCTCGTCCACACCCACCCTCTCAGGGGTCTCAGTCACTGAGCTTGTAGACAATTTCAATTGTAAAATTACAAATGTTATTGATGCCATTGCTCCCATTAAGGTAAAAACTGTCTCTGATAAGAAAATATCTCCATGGAGAAATGCCATACTGGTAAGAACAGAAAAAAAGTGTGTCGAAAAGCAGAACGCAGGTGGCGAAAAACTAATCTCCAGGTCCACTACAACACCTATAAAGAGAGACTTTGCATTTATAATTTGGAACTGAGGAATGCAAGGCGGTCCTTCTTCTCGGACATTAATGCCAAAAACAATAATAATTCACGTGCTTTGTTTGATACTGTCGATAGGTTAACAAACCCTCCCGTACCAGTAGCATCTGAACTTTCATCCACCAAGGCCTGCAATGATTTTGCCACCTTCGAAGACAAAATTCAGAAAATTAGACGAACAGTCAGTGCTTCCATATCAAGTACAGGGTATGTGTTGTCACAGTGTCCAGGCAAAACAAATTCCAATATGACCCAATTTCTTATGATTAACCGTAAAAACCTGGAGAACATTATACAACATCTGAAAACCTCCTCCTGCTGCCTTGATATTCTACCAACGGGGCTTTTCAAAAATGTTTCGAATTGTTTGGTGTCTCTTCTCTCAGGTATCTTCCCACAGGCCCTGAAAACTGCAGTCATTAAGCCACTTTTAAAAAAGAACAATCTAGACACGTCACTAATGAGCAACTATAGGCCGATATCAAACCTTCCATTTTTAAGTAAAATCATTGAAAAAAACGGTTTCTCAACAACTCAACCTTTTCTTGTCACTAAACAACAGTTTTCATGCCTTCCAGTCGGGTTTTCGACCACACCACAACACTCAGACAGCTCTTGTTAAAGTATTTAATGACATCAACTGAAACACAGATAGTGGCAACATTTTTCAAAGTCTTAGTATTACTTGATCTCAGTGCTGCATTTGATACGGTCGACCATGACATATTACTAGACCGATTGGAAAACTAGGTTGGCATTTCTGGCTCAGTACTAAAGTGGTTTAAGTCTTATTTAAAGAATAGGGACTACTTTGTGTCTATAGGGAATTATACATCTGAGCATACAAATATGACGTGCGGAGTTCCCCAAGGCTCAGTTCTGGGGCCTCTCCTGTTTAACATCTACATGCTTCCACTGGCTCAAATTATGGAAAACAACAAAATAAGTTACCATAGTTATGCGGATGACACACAAATTTATTTAACTTTATCGCCAGGGGACTATAGTCCAATACAACAACTGACTAAGTGCATTGAACAAATTAACGACTGGATGTGCCAGAATTTTCTTAAATTAAATGATGAAAAAACTGTGGTTGTTTTTGGAGCAAAAGTGAAACGATTAAAAGTCAGCACTCAAACGATAATGTTAAAAACAACAAAGCCAGAAACCTTGGTGTAATCATGGACTCAGACCTGAATTTTAACAGCCGCATTAAGACAATTACAAAGTCAGCCTATTACCACCTTAAAAATATATCAAGGGTTAAAGGACTTATGTCTCAGCAGGATTTGGAAAAACTTGTCCATGCTTTTATTTTCAGCAGACTTGACTACTGTAATGGTGTTTTTACAGGTCTCCCTAAAAAATCAAATCAGACAGCTGCAGCTGATTCAGAATGCTGCTGCTTGAGTCCTCACTAAGACCAAGAAAGTGGATCACATCACTCCATTACTGAAGTCTCTACACTGGCTTCCTGTACCTCAAAGAATTCATTTCAAAATATTTTTGCTGGTTTATAAATCACTAAACGGTTTAGGGCCAAAATACATTTCTGATACGCTGCTACACTATGACCCACCCAGACCTCTCCGGTCGTCTGGGACAGGTCTGCTTGTTGTCCCCAGAGTCAGAACTAAACAGGGGGAAGCAGTGTTTAGTTTTTATGCTCCACATATCTGGAACAAACTCCCAGAAAACTGCAGGGCCACTGCAACTCTCAGTTCTTTTAAATCAAAGCTAAAGACCTATGTTTTTGATGTTGCCTTTCTTTAAATAACTGTTCATTCGTTATACTGAAGTTGCATTGACATTCTATGACTGCTCTTTAATGTTTAATTTCTTATACTGCACTGCAACTTTTATTCACGTATTTTATCTCTCAGTTCTCTAATTTCCTATACTGCACTGTTAATTTTATTCTTGTCTTTTATCTAGTGGTATTTTTGAACAGATAACGGACATATTTCTGAGAATTTCTCCAATGCGGGTGTGACATAGATTAGAACTCAAAAAACACGGGTGTGACAATAGATTATCCATACAAGGATCACGTCTGTGAACTGGTCAGATTTAGTCTGTGAACTAGGTCAATAAGAAAGACAACGTCTGTTTACTTGTCAGATATTTCTGTGAACTTATCAAGAGACAGACTGTGAACTGTCCCGGATTTAGCAAGGTTTACCGAGATTAAACTAAGCTTCGTAGCGACGGCTACATCGTAGTGAAAAGTAGAACTACTGCAATCTTGTAATGGGTAACAAAAACACCAAGTAACCGGAGCCAAAAGAACCTGTGGTCGGAGAAATGTTTCTTTTTTTTTTAAATAATTTTTACCTGCACTTTGATGTTTTAATTTGCTTTGTTGTTGTTTTTTTATCGTTTTCTAACAGCTCTTTAATGTTTTAGGTAAAGCACTTTGAATTGCCCTGTTGCTGAAATGTGCTATAGAAATAAAGCTGCCTTGCCTTGCCTAGTCAAGAACGTTAGGTTGTACAAGGAGTGCAGCCTCATGTGTTTCACTGAGACCTGGCTTAATCAGAATATCACAGATGCTACGACGGCTTCCCTATCGTCAGAGTGGACCGGGACCCTAAGCTAAGTGGCAAGAGGAAAGGTGGGGACCTTGCGCTGTTCATCAACAATAGATAGATAGATAGATAGATAGATAGATTTCTGGGACTCTTCAGTCTGGAGTAACCTCTTTCCTTCACTCACCTCCTCCTCCTTCCTCTTGCTCCCTCGCTCCTCTGAGTCTCCCGAGGCCTCACTGACAACTTTCCTCTTGCCCTCCTTCTCTTTCTCCTCCTTCTTCGCCTTGTGTTTCTGCATGTACTCTGCGATAAGGTCGGGGCAGTCCAGGTTGTCTTGTGGCTCCCATGTGTTATCCTCACTGGAAAGGTGAGTGCAGACAGAAGAAAATCTCCTCAGGCTTTGTTTTTAGGCAATAAATTCTCTAATTGCTAATTTGTATTATTCCTTTTTTCTATTGTCATTTTGTAAGGATTTTTATATATATATATATATATATATATATATATATATATATATATATATATATATATATATATATATATATATATCTCAGGACAAAGAATATTAAGTATTAATATTATAGACTCATACTTACTCTGACAACCCCTTCCATTTTAGCAGAAACTCTACTCTTCCCTTAACCACTCTGCAATCCAAAACCTTCTCCATCACATACTCCTCCTCTTCCTCCTTCACTGCTGCAGCTGCAGGAGGTGATGCAGGCTGCTCCTCCTCTTCCTCCTCCTCTTCCTCCTTCATAGCTGCAGGAGGTGCTGCAGGCTGCTCATCCTCCTCGGCCTTCTTTCCTGCTACGGTCGCCAGCTTGACGTCTGCTGAGGGCTCCTTTGGTAGACCCAAGGGGGAAACATGCAGAGATAATGATACAAGGGTTAGAAGAACTAATGGGAGGTGGGAGTCAATTATAGTTTACCATGTTTTACTATATTAAAATGTTCTGTTTGAAAGGAGAAAATGCAAGGGCTGATGAGGTGACCAATCCATAGGACTTCAGATTGTGAAGTATTTCCTGCATTAAAACTGAAATAACTACTAAAATGTAAGCCACAAAAGTCATTACCTGGAGCTACAAGCACAGTAGTCTCAATCAACGACAGTTAATTTACCAGAAAATCACCTGATGTTCCTCGCCTTGCAAAACACACTTTGCTTCAGGAAACAACAACAAACTTTGAGCTAGCGAGCTACACGCTGAAAATGGCAAGTTTAGAAAAACGTTTTGACGGTGCAACAAGTCAGGTCTGGTTGGTTCTTTCAGGGAATAATTGTAAAGATTTACAAAGAAAATTGTGGCAGGATTGCTGCAGACAAAGAAATGTTACACAGGGTGATACACTGGTAAGAGCAGATGACGTTTAGCCATGTATGCAGCTCATTTAAATAACTCACTTTACCGTATTGTGTCAACAGTTAACTTCATTTTGTATTAAATGTGGAGTTAGCCACATTTAATACAAAATGAAGTTAAGGTTCTAGCCACATTCTTCTCCCCCCCGCCACCCAACCACTGGATGGGAAAAAGGTATTTTACAATAACTGTGAATGCACCACGAGGCTGGCGAGGCTGAGTCTGTGTTTTTCAGACAATGGCAGCTACAGTCTGGTGTTATAATCCTCTCCAGTGAAATACAGACACACTTTACACCGTTTAGCTGTCAGCATTTTAACCGTGTGTACTCCAGCTGCTAGCTGACGCTAGGCTAACATTAGCTGCTTCTAAGTGTAGTGTTGACTAGTGTCCCATGCAGCGATGTTTCAGTTCCCTCTAACGTCCGTTTTCGGAGCATCAGAGAGAAGCGCAGGCATTTAAGTGGCACCTAAATAAGGCACCGAAATCCGCGTTGCTATACGGTCCGGTAGATAACGGTCGATAAGGCACCGATGCCGTATTAGCACCGGGTCTCTGACTTTTCCTGATGAAGAAAACTATATTTCAGTACCATCCCACGACTAACCATTGCTGTTCTTTTCTACTGCAGCAATCATATTGTAGAAATACACTATTTAATTACTTCAGTCCAAAAGTGTTTAAAGGGAGATTTATTTTTTAACTGTTAATATGCAATTCAACACCAAGTCAAATCTATAAAATCAAGTTTGCAAGTCTTCACTGTTTTTATTCAAGGGCTGCTAATAATGAAACCTATATAACTTTTCAGTGAAAGCTCTTTAATTATTTAAATTCAAACTAACAAATGTTTTTATAATAACAATAACTAAACACTGTTTTATCTATCTCAGACACGTCTGTGCCTTCTGTTAGCAACAACGCATCCACGATGGCTAGTGGCCTTGCCAAATAGTGGTTACAATTATAGACACACACAAATCATGACGCTAATATGCGAGGAAACTGGTTCCGGGTTTTGTGCTATCAATTATTTTATGTTAACACACTCCGTCAAAACATCCCGCCCTGAATTGTGAAAGATTGTGGACATAAATTGCATTCGGTACGGTTTCACAGGGTACCTCCAGGAGACTTTTTAATACCACCTAGGATGAAATGTAATGCCAACTTCACAGCCATTTAATATAGTTTCAGTGTGGATTTTAGGCCTGAGAAAAGAATGATTTACCAGGTAATGTCATCTGAATTTAATAAAACATTTTATTGTAATACTCAACAATCACATTTAGTTCACAATAGCTTTGTTAGACGTGTTTTTACTCTAATAACATCAAATAATAAAGTATTTGTTGCATGAATGGCTCTTATGCTATGAAACTTAAAAAAACAAAATAAAGAGGATGATAAAAAATAAAACGTGTGCATTATGGATGTGTCTCAATTAGTTCCACTTTGGCTAGATAAGATAATATATAATGTAATATAATATGCCAATGTAAATGCCAATTGCTGCAGTGATTGTTTCATCCGGTCCTGCTATGCGTCTAAAGCTGCTTAATAGCAGCGGGAATAAAGAGTTGGGCTCAGGGGGTTTTCTCACCCCGGTGATCGGCACCTTACTTTTAGAATATTGAATTTAAGACTTTTTTAAGACTTAAAAGGGATACTTCACCGATTTAGCATTTAGCTTTGTATCAGTAGAAACCTGGTAGTATTTTTGAATGACCGTGCTTCCCTCCCTCATGTCCCCCTGACAGGGGAGATCTCTGTATTGTGGGTCTGGAAAAAAGCCTCTTATGACGCAAAAATCCACATTTTGCATCATAAGAAGCTTTTTTTGCCCAGAGGCTATGGACTACAGTCCAACTTCCGCATATTTCCATCCCGCTGACAGGGGGTTGGACCACCAATTTCAAAACAAAATTCACATTTCTACTACATAAGTGACCCAATTTAAAGATATATTCATCTTTCCAACGGTGAAATATCCCTTTAACCAATCTCATTCCTCATGCCTAAACCTAACCAATCCAACAAACGAAGGCAGCAGGTACCAGCCAATCAGAGGTGGATAAGGGCGGGACATTCCTTTGCCATCCTAAAAAATGCAAATTCACCAATATCAGAGCACTTTAGGGTCCTCTTCTGCTCAAATGCGTCCAGTGTTCAACATAAAGAAACACATTTCTACAGGGACAAGAAAACAATACATGAGATAAAATAATGTTTTGTTTAAGGTCAAAACTATGACCTAGTATGCTGAAAATAGTTTGTTAATATTTTGGCTTATTTAGCCTAGTCAAAAATATGAGATACTTAATCATAATTGGAAGTTGAACGAGTAGTATCTTGAACAACAACAAAAAATAACCCATCTATAATGAATTCCCTTTTTCTCCTTTAAGCCCTATGAACAGTTTTTAATGTTCCATCAATCAACTCAAGACTGCTGCTCTAGTATAATTTCCTGAATTCGGGAACTATGTGGATGATTCGGGACAACATGAGGTCTATATTAGAGATAGTTTTACACTCCACAGTAACACTACTACTGTAATTGAGGAGATGCGAAAGTTTTACAAAGTTCTCAATGCTTGGGTTAACATTTAGGAACCCTCATTATGCTACCGTTGAGGTGTGGTGATATTTTGAGCCTTTTTAGTGGTATAAATAGCGATTTGTTTTTACGTTCCCTGTGCCCCCAATACTAGCGTTGTAAGCTAATCAGCGGTCCGCGCTAGCGTCTTTCAAGCTAAAAACTAATTCGATTAGCATGAAAACATGTCCCAGAGAGGGACAGAGTGGGTACACATCTGTTAATAACCCCTAGGTTCATTTTGCGCCAGAATTGTCCTTTAAGTGAGCATTCCCAGGTCATGAGTGGTGTGTCACTGCACCACATGTTAACAATGTTTGGTTATTATTTGGATGTGTGACCAAGTTGTTGCAGAACATCCTGCTTTAGATTTGAATGCACAATTCTTTTTTTAAATGACAAATAAATAAGAATTATTATGAAAGTAATGTTTAGTTAGGAAAGTCTGGTGCCTTCAGTCTCTTCCACATGGTGGAAGGAAGGTATAAGGTGGAAGGTATACACTTTATTATTAATTAAACAACAGTATCAGATCGGTATCGGGGTTTGGACAGATACACAAAGCCCATGCATCGGTATCGATATCGGGACTGAAAAAGTCGGATCGGTGCATCCCTGGGATAGCTGCACAGAATAAATCTCCATGGTAACTTATCTGCCTCTGCTTTCATGAAACCAAGTCAAGGCTTAATACATCCAGAATAACTGGGAAATCCCGGCCTAATCCACTATCTAGGTTCGGTGAAATAGCCCTCTGTTACTTTAGAGTGGTTGTTGAGTCCTGAACACTGACCTGAACATGGCTGCTATCAGAGTCCCAGTCTGCTGCTTGTCTTCTGGGGACCTCGTTGCTCCTCTGCTCCGGGTTCTGGTTGTCCTCCTCCATTCCTCTCTGGTCCTGAAATCCAGCAGATCTCCACTGGGGCTGCTGGATTCACTCTGGATTCTGTTCAGTACAAAATCAAAGCACGCAGAGATATTCAGGAGCTGCTGTCTCCTCTCGTTTTGGGGGGTAAGCACTTTTTATTTTACTATATCTCTTTACATAAATATTTCTTTCTACTACTACTACGGGCTAACAGTTAACATAGAAACGATCAGACATATATTTAAATGCCCTCTGTAAATAGACACGCACACAGTAGTGTCGACAAACTTAGTCCAATGAGACTGCTGTGTCCAATGTTACTAGCAGGTAGAGCGAGCTACAACTGACAGGGAGAGAGAGAATGTATCACTACAGCCAGTCCAGTCTGCTCAAAGTGATGGTCTTTTTCACAAATAGGTCAAACGTAAGGGGGAAAAAGTACCTTCTACTTAAGGGGCCCTATCTTTCACCCTGCATAGCGCAAAGTTTGCTAATTTAAAACCGATGCACTTGATGGTATCGTCCATCGGCACAACCCTATTTCACACAGTTTACAGACTTAAATATCTGGTTTAAGGGATGAGAAGTTTCAGATCCATATGTAATGTGTGTGCAAGTTAGTTCCCCCAACAAACGTGAAGGCCTGAAACTCGTTTCTCAGCAGGCAAATTATTCAATTCATAGCTTCAAAAGGCATTCATCTATTCTAGAGAGTCAGCTTACAGTAAGATTACCTCTCATTGGCTAACAGCTAGCCAATGAGAGCCTGGCTATCAGTATCAGCTGACAGAGGAGGTAGCAGTTCATTTTCACATTCACGACATAACACAAACACACATAGACCTGACATATTTCAAAAAAATGTAAGTAAAAACGGTTTTGTATGGCAGGGCACCTTTAAGCCAAAGAATGGACCAAACCGCTATACTGAATTTCACCACTAGGTGTCCCACTGAGACTGGTGAAAAATGTCCATAATGAGAGAGTGAGGACTCCAGTCCACATGGTGGCGGTAATGTGCCTCTAAGCCAGGACTTTTTTAACCTGCAGTGAGCCTCCTACTGTAACCTCTTTGGTTTAACACACACTCAGCTTCAAATCTGAAATGTTTCCATATCGGCGGTGCACTTTTAGTTTTCTTTGAGACAAACTCTGCCATATATCATCTTGTCACTGCAGATACACATGATACTACTTTGTAGTTAACAAACAGAACTTGCACAGTTTCCCCTCACACTGCTACGGTGGCCGAGACGGTTCAACACAAACGTTACAACACAAACACAAAAGATACAACACAAACACAAAAGCTACAACACAAACACAAAGCTACAACACAAACACAAAAGCTACAACACAAACACAAAAGCTACAACACACAAACACAAAAGCTACAACACAAACACAAAAGCTACAACAAAATACAAAAGCTACAACACAAATGATTCTTGTATGTTTGAGAAGTAGGCTAAATGAAACATGGTTCCTGGCTAATTATGATTACTGTCGCTATGTGACTGTCACTGTGGTATCTTTAAGTAGCGATGATGTAGAGCCCTGAGTGTACACAGCCGATGGACACATGGAGAACAGGGTTATAAGGGATCTGTTCAGATAACATGGTAGGCAACAGAAACAGATGGGAGCTGGCAAAGTAAAAGGTCAGAGTCCATTTGAGGGGCTCCAACACTACACAGAGTCATTGAACCCACTCAGCCACCAATCACTGCGCAGCACACAGAACATCATCCCCTTCAGAAAATACCACACACACGCACACACGCGCGCACGCGCGCGCACACACACACACACACACACACACACACACACACACACACACACACACACACACACACACACACACACACACACACACACACTACCTTGGTAGGATGATGAAGAAGAAGTGGACTTCAATCATTGTCACAATGAATATTGTCCTGTAGAGTCCATGCTAACTGTCTGCTAACTTCATTAGCCGACCTCGTTCCCTCTCCTCGCCCTGCACCGTGTTCCCGGGTATGTTTGTTTTCTTCAGGTTGCTGCCTACACAAAGAAACTATCCGCGCCTTTTCCTGTTTAGTTGTCACCCCGGGACAGCCCCCGACTTCCAGCAAGCTCCCACTGTGGAGCGCCAATACGATGCGTCATCTCTCTGAGCTTCTTAGAAACGGATCTCATTGGCTAGCAACACGTCAATCATTGTGGCCAACCACATTTCCTTTCAAACGGTACAATGCGTGTTAGGAACATCCAATGGGAGCCAGTCCAAATTAACGCGCAACAGAGCTAAGTCCCGCCTCCCATAGCCAGCAGTCACATACATATGATCTATGAAAACAAATATGTTCAACAGTGTTTGAATGAATGTTAAAAGGTTTTGGAAGTTATTTTAAGTATTTAGTATGTTTTATTCTAATAGCATAGAAGTGAGTAAAATAATTTAGCAAAATGTGGTCACTTGGAGAGGTTTAGGAGAGGTTGTGGAGAGGTTTAGGGGAGGTTATATCATGCTAATCCAGCACATTTTCAGGAACTAGAAGAATTTAGGTTTCTAATGAAGTCTCATACATGCATTCTGGCCTCGCAGTTCTTCTGTTAGAAGGTTTTCCCTTTGGGGAAGGGAAATAGACCGAAATCAAGCAAAAGAGGTTAAAGCATAATGAGCCTCGTGCAGCTACAAAGAGACAAACTACTCACATTGAGGGTTACATTTGCATTCTTTAGATGTGTTTTTCACTGGCAAGTTTTCATAACATACAAGGCATCAGACGGCCAACCCACTTCCATGGATACATCCCAATTCTTCTAGCAGATGGTGACGTTGATGAGAACACAGCTAGAAGTTAATACATGAAGTCAAAGCCACATTCAAATCAGACCCTTTATATACATATTATTATCTTTTTCAATGCGATGCTCATTGTAAAACTCTCTTTGGATGAAAGCATCATATCAGTTGAGTCAGACAGCCAGCAGGTGGCAGCACAGCACCTTCTCTTTCTTTACCCGTGTTCAGTTCAGCAGGGAACAGCTCAGAGCTCTTTAACTTATGGATTTTTAATTCAACCATCACTGTGTTAAAGTAACATTTAGACTATAAAATAAAGATCATCAATATGTCAACAGATACATGACATCACACACCAGAGTGTCCTGTATATTGAACAAGCTTGCTGAATTTGAAATCGTGTCACTGTGGCTCTCGCTCTAGGGACTCCTTGGTCTTAAATATTCCCTTTGTTCGGACAGAATTAGGCACAACTGCATTTGAATATTATATCCTATATAAATGGAATAACCTGTCGTCCTTAATGAAATGGAACAGCCTGATTCAATGTAATACCTTTAAATGTCTTATTTATGAAGCCATGTATAATGAATGGACATGTGCATTTTGAGTTTAACATCCTGTAACTGTTCCACGTGTGTACTGTGTATTGCTACTGTATAGTGTATATTTATTGCTATGTTCGGTGGTTTTGTATGTGTTGTAATTTTGTATTGCATATAATCAGGGCGTCATTGGAAATGAGAGCTTGCTCTCAATTGGCCTCTATGAATACATAGTGTATTAGGAACCAAATATAGCTGCATATATAATAAATATATAATATAACAATGACCAACAAACAGGTCAAAGTGTTTCTGTAACTTAATGAGGGTATAAATAGTGTGACAGTACAGAGAGAAGAGTTAATAAAGTAGACTGAGGTCAGTCAGTGCTCTGTGTGTGTGTGTGTGCGTGTGTGTGTGTGTGTGTGTGTGTGTGTGTGTGTGTGTGTGTGTGTGTGTGTGTGTGTGTGTGTGTGTGTGTGTGTGTGTGTGTGTGTGTGATCAGTAAAAATGGCTGCTGCTTCCTCTGCTGCTCTAACTCAACTCTTACCTATCTGCCTAATCTCATTTATAGTCACAGTTTGTCTTCAAACTGCAGAAGGACTTTGAGTGAAAGCATCTTTTAGCTTTCTGTGCATCGTTCCACTCAGTTGTTCCAAGTCAGGATTTGAATCTTGTGATTTCATTAAGTTACAGGAGGAAAAGCTGCAGTGTTGATCAGTGAGGGAGGAGTTTCATTCTGCTACCATTACAGTTTTTCCAACTGCTAACACACCACAATGACAAGCATAGCACAATAAAAAAAAAAACATCTTCTCAAGTCTCCAAAAGTCTAAACACATGTTCTTCTTTACACACATTTTGCAATTCAAAATGTCACTTTTTAAATGCACTGAACACGGTTCTCTGCATAAGACACAACAATGTGACATAAAGTCACATGTTGAGCATATTTTCTTCAGTCCAATGTAAATATATCTGCTGTGCATATGTTGCACTGACTTGAAAAATAAAAAATAAATGTTTCAACAGCATGTGTGTGTATCTGCAAATATTTCTGTGCATGTGAACAATCTGAAGAACTATTTTCGTATTATGGCAAAGCATACTAAAGATGAGAGTGCTTTTCATGATGCCCAACAGTGTGTAGTTGGTTAGACAAACATCTGGTAATATGAATGAAGTGTGTGCCATTTGGTGCAAAAGTTTGATTTTGATAATGCTATATGTAGTTCTGGTTGCAGTGCTTCATTGTGCAGGATATATATGAGGTATTTTGCAGTTTGGGTGTGTGGTTTTGTGAATTGTGTTAAGTATTTTGATAAAACCAGCCTAGTTTGCAAAATTGTGTTTTAGCAATTGGAAAAAAATTGTAATAAAACCGTAGAAACACCGCGGCCACACCGCTGTGAAAGCTGCCCCAACATCATTTATCAGAGTCTGGTTGTCACAATATCATCAACAGATTCTCCCATGTCTCACATGACACTATCAACACAAATAGATCAATGGTACTACCCTTCTCAGATGACGCATGTTGTCAGACACTTAGAATAATAATCTGAGTCTGTCAGCAGCAACAACACAACTTTTAGTGGATGGAAACTTTACCTTTTAATTAGGAGTTTAAACAGACACAACAGGAAGAATAAATCCATCAAATCAAGTCACAAATAATCAGCATGTGGCCTTGTTTTATTTCATTTATTTTGCATTTAATTGTTCCACATTACAAAACATTTAAAACAATTGAATCATTGACGTTATTCTACAAGTCAGATAAATAAATCAGCTGTTTGCTTTTGATTTTCTGACTTTTTATGACATCATCAGTGTCTTTACTTTCAGTCTGAACAGACCTCAACAGATTTAAAACCACATTCAATCACAGAGAATACAAACAGTCAATATGAAATATCAACAAAGATTATTAAATAAAAGTCCACAAAGGAAGATATGATGTTAAACTACAAAACAACAACTGGAGAGCATACAATTAAAAATGGCCAACTTCCAGTATGTCGGTAATGATGAGAGGAATGTTTGGACCAATTTTAGATCAATGTCCAAATGAAGGCCTTCCACACATTGCTTGTTAAACCATGGACCAAATCGCTGTATAGTCTCACAATGCTAAAACGGTTTGGGTGCAAACTTTTTGGAGTATTAAATGGTTTCAAAAATGTGTTCAAAGGTTAAAACTAATAGCCCTAGAGCAGCCATGCCACGTCTAGGATAAGACTGCACGATAGGAGGAAAATATGTCATATGCCATAACATTGTTGAATATACTGATATCAATATTATAGATAACAGATATTAAAGTGTACTCAGTTCTGCATTTCTGCTGCTTTCAGTATTCTGCTGAAATACAACAAATTGTTTGTTGGACTTAAAACAAACAAAAAGAAATAATTCACAACTTTTTTTTATTGAACAATTTGAACATTGAATTAAAAATAAAAGGCAACACAAAAAAACTGACAGTTTTTTTTTAAAGTGTTATGTCCTTCTGATATTTTTCTTTCAACTAACACAAAAGACCTCTGAGTGTACTTTACACATCGCGATATGTCAGCGTTTCGCAATGTGTATTTGCGCCAGTTGATATTGCGATGACGATAAAAAAACAATATATTGTGAAGTGCTAGTCTAGGTCTGTTCATCCTAAAGTCCTTAATCATGTATTTATAATATGAAAATTATACTGACTTTCTGTCAGGCAATAAAAAAGTAAAAATAAAATATATGTTTGGATATTTATGTTTGTATATGTATTATACAATGGGCCTCATTCACCAAACGTTCTTAAGAACTAATGTTTTGTTAAACCCCACTTACGCAGTTTCACAAAGATTCTGGCATTCTTGGCTCTGAAACATGTTCACAACGAGGCAGTGTGAATGAGCTGGTGTCTTTTAAGGCAACTACTATGAGAAAACATTTCCCCACATTGTTCACACCAATATGGCTTCTCTACAGTGTAAATGTGTTGATGTTTTTTTAGGTCATTATGTCCTGTGAAAGCTGCCCCACATTGATCACAGCTGTACGGCTTCTCTCCAGTGTGACTGCGTTGATGTTTTTTTAGGTCACCATGTCCTGTGAAAGCTGCCCCACATTGATCACAGCTGTACGGCTTCTCTCCAGTGTGAATGCGTTGATGTATTTTTAGGGTACTTCATTGTATGAAAGCTGCCCCACATTGATCACAGCTGTACGGCTTCTCTCCAGTGTGAATGCGTTGATGTATTTTTAGGGTACTCCGTTGTATGAAAGCTGCCCCACATTGATCACAGCTGTGTAGATTCTCTCCAGTGTGAACTCTCTGATGAATCTTTAAATATCCAGATGTTGTGAAGGATTTGTCACAGTGCTGACAGTGGTGACGTTTGGGTTCCTCTCCTCCACTCCGTTGCTATAGCAACAGAAAAACAGAGAGAGAGAGAGTTAGTGAACAAACTTCTTTAAACCCTGGACTTGCTCTTACTCACAATTTTAACTCTTCATACAATACATTTATGAAAATGTGTTCCGGTTGCAGACATGTTATTAATGAAGCAAATGTACTCTTCATAGCTTTCATAAGTTCTGAAATGTTCCAAATTTTTCAGTCAAGTTTCCCCATTCAATTGAATGGTGGTTTGACGACGGCCAAGCCGGGCTAAGCGACTAGGTCAAGCCGGGCTGAGGCAGAGCGACTAGGTCAAGCCGGGCTGAGAAGGAGAGACTAGGTCGAGTCAGGCTGAAGAGGAGAGACTAGGTCGAGTCGGGCTGAGGAGGAGAGACTAGGTCCTGAGTTCCCTCGCCGTCCTAGCTCCGGCCCCTGAGTTCCCCTGCCATCCTAGCTCCTGCACCTGAGTTCCCTCGTCATCCTAGTTCCTACCCTCGAGTTCCTCGCCACCCTAGGGTCGCCCCTTAAGTCCCTCGCGCTCCAAGTTTCCGCCCCTGAGTTCCTCGCCTGCCTTATCCGTGCTCTTTGTTTAATAAATTGTTTAATTTTTGAGCCTTTGCATTTGAGTCCTATCTGTTCAATGTCACAGTTTTGGCATAGATGTGAGTTGTTAATCTCCAAGTGCTATGTCTGATTGGCTTGTGTGTAGAGTTTTGACGTAATGAGCCAAATTCTGCAAAAAGTGTTTAAGCAATAGGCAAAAACTGTAACAAAAAAAATAAATTTCAGTTGTAAAAATAATTTCAAACCTATTTATCCTAGAGTAACTTTGCTCCGTTTGCACCTCTGTGTGTGTGTGTGTGTGTGTGTGTGTGTGTGTGTGTGTGTGTGTGTGTGTGTATAATAATCTGCATTTTGTAATAAAAAGCTGAACCCAGTATGTAATAATATATCTAATAAATGTCTCTGGTTGTTGTTATAAATTTTTTCATGACACTGAGATTTTTTTTTAACAGTAATGTAAAATGGTGCATTATGATATGTTAATAACAAACAAAATGGAGTTGTTGTTGTTTTCAAACATTGTTTTTTATTAATTTATAAATTCTAGCGTGACTCATAGTGACTCAAAAATAATGATAAAAATCAAACTGTTGTTCAGTAGATTAGTATTACCTTTCATTGGTCAAAACATGTCAATAAATGATTATTTAACCCTTGTGTTGTCTTCACCGTTGGCCATCAACTTGTCATTTTCTTTTTATGGAACTTTTTCTGATGTTTTTGTGGCTTTTTTTAAAAGTTGTTGTCCCTCTTTTCAACGCTTTTTTTAGTCATGGTAAATAAACCTAATTTAAATGACATTATACCTAATTTTTGAGTTTGAAAACAGCAGAAATTATGAATTATTCTGACCAATAGAATAGTTAAGCCCAGAGGATGTTGAGTGAATCCCAGACGTGGCGTCTGACGGAGATGACTGCGGCGGCACACACACACACAGATATATATATTTTCCTTCTGACCGGTTCAGTGGGTTTAATTAGATGTCCGGTAAGGCGGAGTTTTTACTGGAGAACAGATTGTCTTCATCATCAGGATAACGGTCGTTCTCATCTTCACCGCCGAGGGCCCGCCCCTCACAACGACAGCTGATTGGACGGGAAGTGAACAGCAACCAATAGAATTAAGGTAGGTCAAGCTATTTTATTTAAACAAAAACAAACAAAAAAACTGTATTTTAATGTAACACTGAAGATACATTCAATATGCATTATTTAACGGTTACAAAAAACAATGGAAACATGATATAATATAGAGTATAAATAATTAAATCAACCTGCCATATGTGTAGTAATAACAATAACTGAACTTTTCTTTCTTAAATATTATTTAATCATTGTGTGTGTGTGTGTGTGTGTGTGTGGGTGTATATATATTTATTGTGTTATTATTGTCTGAAATTATTGTTTAAGTTATGATAAACGATATCAAACTCCAATATGACAGAAATATGAATATTTCAGGTAAAACTCCAGATGAAAACATGATAATAATCTAGATTGAGTTTCTCTCTCTTCACTTGTTAACATTTTGATTTCTTCTGTGTATTTTTATTCCATCAGATCATCAGTTTGTTTTGAGTGTTGAATGTCCTGCAGTTTTCACTCAGTATGAAACAAGAACCAAGCTGGAATGTAAGCCCAAGTCAACATCCTAAAGCCACAAGTGAGTTTATTTTAAGACAGTGTTGTATATTGTTCCTCGAGCCAGGTGTACTAAAACCAAAAGCCCATTTTTAAAGTCCAGACCAGGTTTTAACCTGCCGAAGACAGAAACATGTTGTTCTGTTTTAATAAGTTCAGGCGAGGCTTTTCACAATAAAAGCCTCCTTCATGGAACAGAAGAGCTGAGACTTGAACTCTCAACCTTCTGAGTGTGGAGCAGATTTTAACCAGCTGAGCTGTCAGCTCTTTGAAAGTGAAGAAATATTTTAATTCATCTATAAAGTCAGAGAGTGGCTCCATATCTGTGGGCTTTAAGATGTTTTTAAGATGTTATATGGGCCCTGAGGTACGCCACACAGGAGCGTTTGGGATGAATGAATGTGATCAACTTGTGAATTAAAAAAATATTAAGTTGTAGTCACATTAAAGTTGTTTTCCGTCTGCAAGTATTAAAGTATTTGAAGGTGTAATAGCCCTGAACATATACAGAATAACACCCCAGGTAACTCCACTTTGTGTCATGTGACCTTCATCACAGAAAGAGTAATGAAATAGTGATAAATATTCATTAAGAATGGAACCGACGATGATCAGAGAGCTTTTAGTAATGTCCCATTCTTTAACACGTTAAACTTCATATTTAAGTAAAGCCTAAAAGGCCTTTACAAAGACAACTTTAGAGCAGTTATCTGTCGCCACTACCAAAGGCCAGCTCATTATGCCAGGGACTGCAATAATGAGAGGGCCTCTCATCCAGCCTCTTCTTCTCCCAGACACCCTCCTCCTCCTCAGGTGGATGCCACCCTGGACCTTGGCCTCCCAGCCCAAATAATCCGAGCCCCCAGCTTCCTCAGCCCGCCAGGACAGGATGCTGACCATGCTTCACCAGATCCTAGTAAGCCCTGCCACGGCCTCCCGGTGGCCACTGAGAGAGTGGGAATCATTGAGTCTTCACATGTTCCCTCACATGTAAACATCTTTATTTCTTCTGTGTAGTTTTATTTGATCACTTCATTAGTTTGTCTTAAGTTTCTAATGTCCTGCAGTTTTCTCTCTCCGTCACTTGATGGCGCTGTTGACCTGTTTCTGGTAGAGCCCTTTATTTAGAGAGTGTGGCCAACTAGGGAATCAAATGTTGTGAGCTATCCCGTTATGCGATTGGTTCCGAGGTGGTCACGTGTTTCGTGGACTCCATGTTGGATACCAACATTCATCTGATTCCCATTGACATAGTGCAGGGAGTAGTGGAAAAATGTAGTAAATTATTGTTAAAATGACATAAAACTAAAAAAAAAAAGCCCAACTATTGCGCGTTTGGCTGCAATTAAAGACCGGGAAGTGGCAGAAAAATTTCACAAGTTCCCCCGTGAACCAAAAAGGAGAAAAGTATGGGAGCTGAATGTGAAAAGAACAAACTGGAGGTAAAGTAAATTTAGCAAATATTATTAATACATAACTTTGCCTTGGTTACTACTAAGTTATTATAGCTAGCATGATAACGTTCAGGGGTGTAGTATCTGACAGTTTTTCTATGGTCTCGGACTTGTCTCAGACCAGGTGGTATTTGGACATGGACTTCAGTCTCTGCCACCGGTCTTGCCAATTGGTCTCGACCGAGTCCAGATGTCTTTATTATGTGTATAATAATATTGGAGGGAAAGTGAAACACAGCTTGGACGGGGATGTTGTTTGGATTTTCACAAGTTTAGACAGCTAGCTACACCGACATTTGCTAACATTAACTCAACAGCGTTAGCCTAGCCTGCCAGGTAAATATTATGACCGCTGTGGTATCTGAACAGTTCATAACTTTATATACATTTGTACTTAAGATTTTTTGTAAGGGATTCCTTTGACCCTACTTTGACCCTACTTTTACTGAAACATCTGGAAACTGTTAACATGAGCAGAAGAGCCCTCTTGGACAGAAGAGCCCTTATTTGGAGATGTGCCAGAAAAGAAGGTATCATTGGTCAGTTCTGACCAAATCATGTCAGTGCAATGCACAGAATATATACCATATGCACACAAAGAAAAGGCAGAACGACTTATTGGAAGAATTGGGTTGGTCGTTCTCCAAGCTCTCTGCAGGAGTTTGTTAAAAATGATGCTGAAAATCTTGAATCGTAATAAAACCTTTTATAATCAAGAACAGTGTCGGCGGATTCCTCTTCATACAACATCACAGCATTACTATTAAAAGTCACCACAAATTTGGCGACGAGGATGTGCGACGTGTTGCAGGCCTGTTGTCTCATCGTTTATGGGGCGCTGCCGGACTGACTCCCGCTTCATTGGCCGGTTTCTGAGGTGAGCTTTTTCACAGCTTTGAGCGCTGGTCAGTTTGTGTGTGTGGCTTTGTGTGTGCGTTGAGGGGCTGCACCGAGTCGAACCTGTGTGTGCTGTGCTGTGATTGCCGTATGGTGGAGGTTCTGTTCTAAATTTGTTTGCGTTGTAATCAACGCAAACAGGGGGGAGTATGAGTGTAATTAAGGAATATAGAGAAATAGAGGAAAAGGAAATTAAAGTGAAAAACAGAGGATAATGTGTACAATAGCTTGGGAAGGTGGTCTAAAAGGAAGACGATATGTGAATTAGACACTGCGTGAAAATAAACTTTAAGGAATAGTCAAATTGGCTTAAAGAAAAAAGAGTTGATAACCCTGGCCAGGGAAATTCGGCTTGAATAACATAGAGCATAACATAAAGGAAAAAAGGCGCGGCTTTAAGGAATAAGAGGAAATAAGAGGAAATAAGAGAAAAAAGGAATAAAAGGAAAATAAAGCAAAGGCTTAAGATAAAGTGAAGGCTTAAGGAAGATAAAGAAAGAAGAGGATAAGAGAAAAAAAGAAAAACTGATTATTTAGGACGCCGCTTATGAGGAATAACGCCCTCAAGGAAACTGACAACTTGAGGCCATGGTGAGGACGTTGGTGTGTCAGGGCCTTCTAGATGGGCCGATTAAATCCTGGAAATTCATTAGGTGCGATTTTGAGGTCCGCAAAAGGAGCTAGGAAGTTCCAGGACACTAGGTGCGCTTTCGAGGACGCGTTAGGAGCTAGGAAGTTCCAGGACGCTGAGAGTTTGTAGAATAAAATTCAATTGTAGGCTCACACTCGATTCATGGTTGACGAATTATGTTCGAAGTGGCTTTCCATTGATATCTACTACTCAGATAACAGAAAGCGAGCACAAGAAATGATACAGGAAATAAGGAAAAGGAGCGGCGGAGAAGCGGGCCTTTAGGGAAAATAGTATGAATGAAGGATCCAGAGAGAGTGTGTGCGTGGAGAGCGGTGTTTTTGCTGTGTGTGGCTGTGCATGCGTGATTTGTCATGAGGATATCCTATGTTAGATATATATATGTTTTGGTTGAGAACAGGAGTCTTAGTTATCTGTGAGGAAAGATATTCTGTTCATTATGGCTAAAACTATGAGTCTCTGTTTGAAGAGAACGTTTCTGAAAGTGTTAAATGGATATGAGCCTCTTAGGAAGGACTTTGTTTAATAAGGTATGAGTCTCTGTTGGGAGAACGTTTTCAAAAAATGCTAAAAACCTATGAGCTTCCTTTGGAGGACGTGAGAATAGATTAGGCTATAGTAAGAATAAGAAGTTTCAAAACTAGGTTTTGTGTTTCATGTTTTGTGAAGATTAGAAGGAGAAGGGTGGAGTTTTTGAGTGTAGCCCAGAAAATCTTTGGTTACAGTTGTTTGACTATGTAACTATTGGACTGAAAGTCATTACATTTATAAATGAGTTATGTTGACCGATAAAGAAGAAAATGTTATTATCTTGAAAGTAAATACAGGTATGTTTAAAAAGATAGGGAAAATATATTGTAATTACTCAAATAGTTAACAACTGTATTTTCAAAAAAGATGTGGTTAATTTTAATTGATTATATAAATAATTAATCAATATGCAAGGTTGAATGAGTTTGTATGAAGCAAATATGTTCAACAAGACATTGAATCTTTAATCTTTCATTTATAGCTGTACATGAGTACTAAAGAGGTAGTTGGAACTGAGTTTGTCAGTTCCTGAGGAGAATTGGTGTAGTTGCCGAAACCATTAAAGTAAAAGAAAAAGATAAAAGAAGAATAAAATAAAGACAAGAAAAAAAAGAAAAGAAAGGGATGAATAGCTGGCATAAGTGATTTGCTGGAACCCATATCAGTGATTGATCACCCTGGATTAAGAAAAGTCCAGCCTCTGTACCTCTATTGAAAGTAAGAGATGAGAGGACTGGTTGATGGGCTTCAGGATTGTCACCTCTGCCATTCTAAAATGTTGGACCACTTGTTTTGAGTGGCGAGGC
Organism: Zingel zingel; assembly: GCA_023566125.1. Taxonomy (NCBI): domain Eukaryota; kingdom Metazoa; phylum Chordata; class Actinopteri; order Perciformes; family Percidae; genus Zingel; species Zingel zingel. The sequence goes on from CM042319.1 coordinate 31,153,770, forward strand.
ATCTAAAATGATTTTACTTTGAATAAACTAAATTCAAAATTTGATAATTTTATAAGGTTTTTGATTTTGCTAAAGTTCTCCACTGTCACATGTAGTCACGTTATCATGCCAAGGAAATGAGTGACATTTGTGAAGGTGGAAAACAGAACGAATGAATCTGATTCCTGTGAAGAAACAGTGAGTTAATCCAGTCCTAATGAAACATCAGACTGAGTTCATTCATATACTTTGTATATTAAATGGGTAACAACTGTTACAAAAGATAGTCAGGAAAGTTGAGAGAAGATGGTAAGTGTATGCTGTAAAAAGGGAAAGGAAAGTTTTATGAGACAATGGGAAGAAAAAAGGGCATGACTTTAAGGGAAGTTAAGGGTACAAGAGTGTACTAAGTTGGTTAAAGACAGAAAGAGAGTGTTGTGAAAGTGACAGAAAGACAGAAAGAGATAAATGACAAAGAAAGAGATAAATGTACTTTTGAATTAGGATAATGGAGTTCATATTAATATTGTTGTTACAGAGACAACTGTAACATTTGGGATACAATCTAAAGGAAGGTAAACGTCTAGATGAGAATAGTAAAAAACTGCTATATCACAAGCACCGAAACTTAGGAGAAAGAGATAAATTATGTAATTTTCAGGAATGACTAATGGTAATTTCCAAGACAAATTGCTTTTAGATATTATTGTGATCTGATATATCATAAATAAAAAAATGAATTAGGATTGGTGCAGAACAAACATATGTTTCCAGTTGAAATGATCAGCTGCTTAAATACTTAGTGGATTGATAGAACTACGGTGATCATTTCCAGATTAATGAGGGGACTTTTATGTGTTGTTACTTTTAGTACTTGAAGTATATATTTTATGATACTTTTCTTACTTAGGTAATATTAATTTGATAGCCACATTTTGAATTAATGATGTCATAGGTTAGAATCAAGGAAACTAAAATGAGTATGATCAAAGAGAAGTAATGCTTCTTGGAGGTGTTGTGTTTTGTGTTTATTCAGTGTGCCTCGGTGGATGTCAGAGCAGACCTGTCTCACTCCCCCTACAAGCTGCGAGACCGGTGATGGACAGTACCAGATCCTGAACTACATCAGTCCAAAACAGGATTTCATCCTGCAGCGATTAGCATAGAAGAGATTGAAAGAGACATGGAGCGATGCGTGTCATACTTGGAGAAGCTGAAGATACAGAGGGACAAATTGCTGAAAAAAGGATCCCAGAAAGTGGAGAAGAAATACACATTGCGCTCAAGAAAAGGAAAAGCAAGCGGGAAGATGCTTCCAGTGATCATTCAAGCACAGAATTTGGAGTATAAGCCTTTGCAGGATGCAGAGATGTCAGATATTCTTGATAAGTTGCCTACTCTTCAAGAGGGAGCACATCCTTGGATTGCAAAGTTGGAAGAAATGTCGACAGGGACACAGTATGCCATAGGAGATATTAAGAGACTTTTGGCTAATCTCATTGGGGTTCCATCTATGGAAGAAATTCTACAGAAAGCTGGACTTAATCGATGTATGGGGACTTCTGTATATTATCCTGAGTTGTTGGCTGCAAGTAGAGGTCGACTGTGGAGAGCGCTGAGAGATGAGTTTCCGACAAATGTGGATCCAGTCAACGTTTTGATTGAACCACTGGGACAAGAAGAAAACCCGAGAGCCTATGTGTCGAGAGTTTATCAGGTGTGAAGGAATGTTACAGGAAATGATCCAGATGCAAGTCAACTGGAGCAGTCAGTTTTGCGAACCAAGTTACAGAAGGGACTGCCCCTACCAGTAAGGAGTGAACTGGCAGAAGTGATTGGACTTGGAACCATGTAAAAAACTGTCTATACAAATCATATTTGTATTTGGAGCTATATACAGTGCCTTGCGAAAGTATTCGGCCCCCTTGAACCTTTTGCCACATTTCAGGCTTCAAACATAAAGATATAAAACTGTATTTTTTTGTGAAGAATCAACAACAAGTGGGACACAATCATGAAGTGGAACGAAATTTATTGGATATTTCAAACTGTTTTAACAGATAAAAAACTGAAAAATTGGGCGTGCAAAATTATTCAGCTCCTTTACTTTCAGTGCAGCAAACTCTCTCCAGAAGTTCAGTGAGGATCTCTGAATGATCCAATGTTGACCTAAATGACTAATGATGAAAAATAGAATCCACCTGTGTGTAATCAAGTCTCCGTATAAATGCACCTGCTCTGTGATAGTCTCAGAGGTCCGTTTAAAGAGCAGAGAGCATCATGAAGAACAAGGAACACACCAGGCAGGTCCCAGATACTGTTGTGGAGAAGTTTAAAGCCGGATTTGGATACAAAAAGATTTCCCAAGCTTTAAACATCCCAAGGAGCACTGTGCAAGCGATAATATTGAAATGGAAGGAGTATCAGACCACTGCAAATCTACGAAGACCCGGCCGTCCCTCTAAACTTTCGGCTCATACAAGGAGAAGACTGATCAGAGATGCAGCCAAGAGGCCCATGATCACTCTGGATGAACTGCAGAGATCTACAGCTGAGGTGGGAGACTCTGTCCATAGGACAACAATCAGTCGTATACTGCACAAATCTGGCCTTTATGGAAGAAAGCCATTTCTTAAAGATATCCATAAAAAGTGTTGTTTAAAGTTTGCCACAAGCCACCTGGGAGACACACCAAACATGTGGAAGAAGGTGCTCTGGCCAGATGAAACCAAAATCAAACTTTTTGGCAACAATGCAAAATGTTATGTTTGGCGTAAAAGCAACACAGCTCATCACCCTGAACACACCATCCCCACTGTCAAACATGGTGGTGGCAGCATCATGGTTTGGGCCTGCTTTTCTTCAGCAGGGACAGGGAAGATGGTTAAAATTGATGGGAAGATGGATGGAGCTAAATACAGGACCATTCTGGAAGAAAACCTGATGGAGTCTGCAAAAGACCTGAGACTGGGACGGAGATTTGTCTTCCAACAAGACAATGATCCAAAACATAAAGCAAAATCTACAATGGAATGGTTGACAAATAAACATATCCAGGTGTTAGAATGGCCAAGTCAAAGTCCAGACCTGAATCCAATCGAGAATCTGTGGAAAGAACTGAAAACTGCTGTTCACAAACGCTCTCCATCCAACCTCACTGAGCTCCAGCTGTTTTGCAAGGAGGAATGGGCAAAAATTTCAGTCTCTCGATGTGCAAAACTGATAGAGACATACCCCAAGCGACTTACAGCTGTAATCGCAGCAAAAGGTGGCGCTACAAAGTATTAACTTAAGGGGGCTGAATAATTTTGCACGCCCAATTTTTCAGTTTTTTATCTGTTAAAAGAGTTAGTTGTGTCCCACTTGTTTACTTGTTGATTCTTCACAAAAAATTACAGTTTTATATCTTTATGTTTGAAGCCTGAAATGTGGCAAAAGGTCAAAAAGTTCAAGGGGGCCGAATACTTTCGCAAGGCACTGTAAAAATGAGCAGAAAGAACAAGACCAAGAAACTCCCAGAAAACTCAATCAAATACAACTGGTGGAGAATAAGAAGAAGGAGAAAAAGCAGGCTTTGCCTATTCAAAATCAGTGTTCACCAAATCAACAACGTCCACTAGTGATTCCAGTTGTTTTATATCCACAGCCAGTTTTTGGACAGATACAGAACTGGAGAGGAAGAGGAAGAAGATATGATCCGTATTTTCAGCCTTCTTCAAAGTGTTTTAATTGTGGAGAGGATGGACACTTTGCCCGTGATTGCAATAGACCAGGAGGTAACTACAGAGGAAACTACAGAGGAGGATCCTGTATCCAAAGGTCATCTGGAGGACTGGTGAACCCTTATTGGAGCCTGGAGCATTCTAGAGATGCCCAGAAGACCTGAAAGGGGGGTGTCTTAAGGCCGGAAAGAGACCCACCAATTGAGCTCAAGGACAAGGACAGTCACAAGTTGGTACAGATCTCCATATAAGAGCATTGACGTCAGCAGACTGACCAGAGAAGGAGGGGGTGAGAGAGACTGGATTTGCTCTGACGCATCGACGCATTGACGCATTGACACATAAAAAGGAGGTAATGTACCGACAAACACACATTTTGAAAAAACACATACTCTAAACAAATAATTATTTCTGCTTTTTAAAATATAGTTACTCCTATGTGAATACACCTATATGAAGGGTTGAGACATGCATCTAAATTAAGCAACTTGGTATGAAAACCTTAACTTTTGTCAGTACCTGGTGATATATATTCTGTTAAATTTGTAATGACTTTCCTGTGACAGCTTCTAACAAGACTAGTGACAAATATGTTGCTTTAGCTGGTGTGTCAGGAAATGTTAAAGGAACATTTCACTGTTTTATTTTTGTGCTCTAATGACAGGCAACTTTTGAACAGGCTTCTATTATTTGAGTGCTGCCTAGATAATTTATTGGGAAGTGATCTCAGGTACAAATTTGAATTGGGTTAATATAAAGTTGTTACAAACAGCAGATTGAGAGTGCTGTTCTCAGAATTTTGTTTAAAAAAAAGCTTAGAACAATTGTGTGACTATTAGTAAAAATAGCCTGATATTAACATCAGTAAACTGTTCTTGGATGTAGTTTGTAAATGCACCTTTTATCTTTAACAACAAAGAAAGGCAAGGTGTATTACAAGTGCCATTATGACCATATGGCGTGCATTAAAAAGTGGTGATGGTAATGGGGAAAAACAACAACAACAAAAAAAAAACAAGAAAAGCTGTAATCAGAGATATATTTTAGTCAAATGAAAAGTTTTTGCATTGGTTAATTTGTTGTTTACAGTGTACTAGACATCTGTTCGTGTCATCTCTAAGTACAGATTCGCAATCGAAAATCAGTTATTACAGCCCAATGATGGATCAGCATCTTTTGTCATTTATATAGAGGTCTAGAAATCTGATTTGAATTTCACTATTCTGCATAAGTTGCAGTGGTGTTATTGAAGTCTGTAAATGTTAAAGGGTAAAATAATTTACAAAGACTCCAGAGTGAAGCGGTGCAAATCATTAAATTTTGATAGTGATCACAATTTTGTTTTATTAATTACAGGAACAACTTAATGGAGAGGAACGACTGTTCTGCACAATTACATTTGCAAGTAGACTTGGCTTGTCTTGTGTTCAGAATGAAAATGTAAAAGATGTTAAATGTGAAGAGTTTAGGATAATTTGTGTGCAAGCGCTCTGCAGGGGTTTGTTAAAAATGATACTGAAAATCTTGAATTGTAATAAATCCTTTTATAATCAAGAACAGTGTCGGCAGATTCCTCTTCATACAGCATAACAGCATTACTATTAAAAGTCACAGCATAAAACACTATTATTTCATTATTGGTATTTTTATTGTATAAATTCTCTCATACAACGTGCAACATTCAAGGTTTTTTTAAACGTTATTACGATGCATAACTGACTGGAACAAAGCTGAGCAACGTGTTGCTGGTGACTAAACCACTGACTGTATATATGTACATTGAAGCGATACTGTTGTTAAAGACCTGCTGATCGCTGGCTGATTCTGTGAATGAATGCCCGCATTGCATTGTGGGATATCGGCTTTGAATCCGCTCAGCTCGGCTCATATCGTAGTGTTCTGTTTTACAGCATACTGTAATATTTCACCGGTAATAAGACCTAAATAATATTATTAAAATAAAGAAATGAATACCATGATAACATCTAAATAAATGTTGATAGATGTTTTTTCTTTCGTCAATATTCAACGGTGAGGGATTAATATGAGTCTATCTGACGGACCCCCACGTCGAAAAACAACGCAACAGGTACCCCTCTTTCGTTGAAACTTAACGCCAGGGTCCTTGACCATGCGTCAGACATTTGACAAGTAGGGAGTGAGACTGTGTTGCCTGAGGACATCGTTGGTTGAGCTGTCGTTTCCTTGAGGACATCGCTGGTTGAGCTGTCGTTTCCTTGAGGACATCGTTGGTTGAGCTGTCGTTTCCTTGAGGACATCGCTGGATGTGTGTTGCTGGAACACACAATCATGAACCAGAATAGCAGGTGCACTTGGTGACGCCTACTGCTATGTGTGTGTGTGTGTGTGGCTGAGTGATGAGAATGGAGTCCTACATATAGGCTACCTTTAACCTTTTATTTATTCAGGGAAGGCTCACTGAGAGGAAACCTCTCTTTTGAAGGAACGCCCTGATCACATTCACACAGTTACATTCATACCTGGAAGCTGCCTGGCTACAACCACAGTCTGATCTGCTGGCCACTGAGCAGCTAAAACTACTTTAAAAACTGTAAAACTGTAAAACTTTAAAAGTAAAGTTGACTTTCTTTGGTTTGTTTTTTAGTAGAACAAAATGTAGATGAATCTCTCAGCAACATCAGGCAGTGAGCACACTCAGATTTAATCTACTACAGACTGCTGATATTTCATTAAGAAATGTGAAACTGACACCATCGATGAGTTCAGAGTTTTCATCATGTTTGTTCAGATGCAGCAGCTAGATAACAAGGTGGAGACGAGGCTTCAGTCCTTAGATGAGAGGACATCTTTAACTGTTTAATCAAAGTACTCACCAATAACATCAAGCTTAACGTGGAACATTATAGGTGTCTCATTGAATGAAAAACTATATCTATATTCTGCACTGTCAACCCTCGTCGTATTTCTGATGATTATGGAGGCGTTGCCGTGTTTAATAACGATTAAAACAAATGGATATAGTATTACAAAATAAATACTAAAAATTAAATAAATATAAGTGTATGAAGTGGGGTCAGTGTATAGGATAAAACATTTAAATTAAAATAATAAAAACTGTAAACATGTTTTAATGTGTGTATTAGTTTTCTGGCGCTCTGCTTGTAGTTCCTGCTGGTGTCCACCAGAGGACGCCCTGACACCACTCACCAGCAGAGAGATGCTTCTTGGTTTTAAGTTTAAATTGCTTTACATTATTACAACTTTGTTCATATAATCACTGTGTCTTCTTACATTTTATTCATTTCCTGCTCATTACGATTTTATTCTAAATTTTTTACTCCATAAAATTAGTTTTCCTTTTTAATTATTTTTTATTTTCTGAATATTAAGATTTTATTCGTAATTATTTCATGAAATCCTTTCTTCTTTCTAAATTAGTTTTAATTTTCTGAATATCACGATTTTATATTTCATTTATATAAATGAAATATATATAAATAAAAAAACGCTGATATATATATATATATATATATATATATATATATATATATATATATAAATATATATATATATAGTAAATATATATAGTAAAGTTGTTATTTTTCTGATAAATGCTAATACATAAGGTAAATCTAATCTAAAGTCTGTCTCTAACATTCATTAACTACTTTACTTTCTTAACATCAGTTAGTCAGTTTTATTTTGTTTTCAGAGCTCCAAGTTAGCTACATGTGAAATGACAAAATATGAGACTTTGTTGAACTAAACATTAGAGGCCTAATGCATTCTTCTGACATAGATAGATAGATAGATAGATAGATAGATAGATAGATAGATAGATAGATAGATAGATAGATAGCTAGATAGCGTGTGCTGAGGGTTCTCAGTCTGCCTGAGGGGAGGGTGGTGAACAGGGACTGTCCGGGGTGTGAGGTGTCCTTCCTGATGTTTGTGGCCCGTTTGAAAAGACGGCTTGAGTATATTTCACTCAGGTTTGGTAGGGGGGGGGGGGGGGGGGAGCCAGTGATCCTCTCAGCCGTCCAGTGGCGGTTCTAGACCATTTCATTTAGAGGGGCCAGATTTGAGGGGTACCAAAATATACTAGAAAATGCATTTCCTGCAGAAAATGCGTGGGAATGTTGAATAGCTGAATTGCTAAAGCTAAACTGGATGAATAGCTTAAATCCATAAGAAGAAGTTGAAGTAGTGAGAATAGTTGAAAAAGTATGAATGGTTTCAATTAACATGAATTTCATTAAAAAGTTGAATAACTCCACTAATATATAAAATAATTTATTTTGTAACAAATTATGATTAAGTCTGGAAGACTTACAAATGCTATGAGAAACAGAGATGAAAATGCGGAAATATGAAATAAATTGTTTGAAAAATCTCAAATGGATTGCATTGCTGAAAAACTTGGACGTTGAAATGTAAAATTGTCAGTTGGAAGATGAACTGCTTATTAAGCTAAGAGAGAGAGAGAGAGAGAGAGGAATAGACAGAGAGTGGAATAGACAGAGAGAGAGAGAGAGAGAGAGAGAGAGAGAGAGAGAGAGAGAGAGAGACGAATAGACAGAGAGAGAGAAATAGACAGAGAGTGGAATAGACAGAGAGAGAGAGGGAGAGAGAGAGGAATAGACAGACAGAGAGAGCAAGAGAGAGGAATAGACAGAGAGAGAGAGAGAGAGAGAGAGAGAGAGAGAGAGAGGAATAGACAGACAGAGAGAGAGCGAGAGAGAGGAATAGACAGAGAGAGAGAGAGAGAGGAATAGACAGACAAATAGACAGACAGAGAGAGAGAGAGAGGAATATACAGACAAATAGACAGACAGAGAGAGAGGAAGAGAGAGAGAGAGGGAGGAATAGACAGACAGAGAGAGAGAGAGAGAGAGAGAGAGAGGAATAGACAGAAAGAGAGAGAGACATAGAGAAACAAACAGACAGACAGAGATAGACAGAGACAGGGAGAAACAGAAACAGACAGAAATAGACAGAGACAGACAGAAGTGGAACGCAAAAGATATAGACTGATGTTCATATTACTGCCTGTAGTATTCAAGTTGACTGTGTGTGAAAGGGTTGTCATGGCTACTAATGACCTGTGACCATGTTGATAAACACCCTTTGAAGTCTGTGATGAGATCTCTTTGATCTTTAATCAGGTTAACGACCGTGTCACCTGCTGAAACTGTCACCTGTTGTGCCACACTGGAGCTATTCAAAGACACAGAGCAAGCTCTCAAATAAAGGCTCAGACTGCTAAAACGATAAGGGGTATCAGTGAAATGATGTAATCCTGACCTCCACAACGCCTTTGTGAACGCAAAAATGTGGGCATATCAGCGATTTAAAAAAGTGGTTCGCTATGAGTTTCGCTGGGAAATGTGGAGGATGTTTAACAGGGCAGTGAATGGAGGGAGATTTGGAACTGTTGTCATTTGGAAGCTCATCGAGCCAAAAGTATAAGGCATATCGCATAACTGAGCACATTGGCTGAAACTAGACAAACATACCTACGTTTTGATTATAAATTGTGAATGACAAGTAGATATTGTGGGTGTGAGAGCAATTTATAGAGAGAGGACAAAGATCATTTTTTTAAGGCTCTGTGCTCTGGCGATGACATCATCCATTCTAGCTCGCGCCATACACACTCATTATAAACTCAAAAAAATCCTGAAATGATCACTAAACATAAACAGCTTTTTTACAAAAACTGTAACAGATATCAAACTGAAAAGCAATAGCAGGAGTTTGTTTGTTTGTTTGGCGTCTGTAGGTGAAAGTATGGAGGGGCTGAAAATTTTGGGAGCAGAAGAAGATTTGAAGGATTTGAAGCATGCTCTCATTGACTTCAATGTTAAAAAAAAGTGTTAAAAAGCTTAATATTTAAAAAAGTATAAATAGTAGAAAAAAAGTTGAAGAAGTCCCATCATTAGCTGAAAGAGCTGAACATTTTAAAAGTTGAATGGTTTTAATAGCTGAACGTATGCAGAAGTTACAGAGAGCCAAAAAACGTACAGAATAAGAAGTTCATAAAGAACAGAATAACAATAGTTGGGAATGCTGATTATTCCCACTAATTAAGCACAAGTGTTACTGTACATACCACCAAACCTCCATAGGTTTGGTTCTACAAAGGACTATCAATACACATATAACAATAAACACAAGAATACTCAATCAGTGTTAACCTACTTTTTATTTATCACTGCACATGGATAATATCCCCTCTTTGGGGATAAAGGTGGGGTGAGGAATGTATGAACATATTTGCCACAGTTAGAGGGGCCAGAGGGGGGTCCAGGCTTAATATTAAGGGGGCACTGGCCACCCTTTGCACCACCCTCTAGAACCGCCCCTGCAGCCGCCTTAACAACCTGCTGCAGATCCTTTCTTTCTGCTGCTGTGCAGCTGGAGTGCCACATGGTGCAGCAGTATGTCAGGGTGCTCTCAAATGTGCAGCAGTAGAAGCGTGTCAGAAGTTCCTGAGGGAGCCCATTGCGCTTCAGGGTCCTCAGGAAGAACATCTTCTGCTGAGCTTTTTTTAATGGTATGGGAGGTGTTCTGGCTCCACGTTTCTTTTCCGAGGAAAAGTCAATAGCTTTCTTATGCTTAGCAAGCTTGAACCTGTCCTTCACTAACATGTATCCATTCATTAAACAGAACCACAGCCAGTAAAAACATATTTCTAGTAAAAGGCCAGGAGTGACTCAGGTGTGTTAGATCTGCACAACAATTAATTAATAGTTAAAAAGGCCCCTGACAACTTTTGATTTAGCATCATTAGGCTACTCACAGCAACTGCAGAGAAACGGACCATGAGTAGGATGCTGGCAATCATGGACAATGACCGCCACACACTAAACAGCATGTTCTTTAAACAGAGGAGCAAGTTCAGTGGCAGACTTCTGTCACTGTCATGCTCAACAGACAGGTTGAGGAGGTCCTTTGTCCCCGGGGCCATCCAATTCTTCAATATCACACAAAGGAGGAGGGCAGAAATGGACTTTTCAGCACGAGCCTGTCTCTCTCAGCCCCTACCATTATATCACTTTGTCTGCTGTACACCTTACTGTCTTATAGGCTATATTAGCCCTCCCTACACAATCTGGACTGTGGTCATAACATCTACATCTTATAACTTATTCCCTGTTATATATTGTTCTTATTCATAGTCATAGTTAATATTTCACATAGTCATAGTTAATATTTAATAATAATATATTGCACTGTTCACTTTTGCACTACCACCATTGAACACACTCTACCATAGCACCTTATCATGGTCATTGCATCACATGGTCAGTCCATACCAGACCTTTGTAATCACTTTATTTTTTAACTCTTTAACTCTGCGAATGATTTTTATGTATGTGAGATAGTATATGTGTGTATATGTGTTTGTTGTGTTATGGTTGACGCCTAAAATTTCCTTTGGAATGAATAAAGTATCTATCTATCTATCTTTCTGCAGATGTGTGCGTATGAGGGGTTGTGAGGTATTTCCGAGCTTTTCCCCCTTTAGCCAGAGACGGAGCAAGATGTGTAAACTTTCAGGGCTCAGCCCAAAACCGAGGGGTCGGGGGCATGCTCCATTTATGGCAGCTATTTGCACTATTGTTTAAGCCATTTTATAACAGAATGCCCAAAATCTGTACATCATTTGGGAATAACATGTTAGTCGCCAAATTAAAGAATCATCCTGTAGAGCCGACATCCTGTTTTGTGTAACTGTTCTCCAACTGCCTTTATTATTCTGAAACCAGAACACAACTAATGTTGAGGATGACTCATTATCACTCTTGCCACCTGAGAGGCAGGAGTGTCTGATGTTTCTATTTTTGAAGTTACATAACATAGGTAGGGTAGGAATTTGGCGTAAACAGCATAACTAATCTTGAAACCTTTTTTAGTAGAGTTCACAGAATGAACGGTGAAATTTCATCAGTAATTTTGCTCCATTGATTTGCCGTTCCAGTCAGAGAGACTGAGAGGAAATGACAAAAAGTTTAAGTTGTTTTAAAATCCTCAAAGATTAGGGGCTTTTAAGAAAACATTCGGGGCTGGAGCCCCAGGAGGCACTCTGATGTTGCCCCACTGAATAGGTCAGGTTCAGAAAAGGGGAGGCCCTGCTTTAAGCAACTCTCTTCTTATGTAATGTGAATAATCGTTTACACGCATAACTGAGTAAATAACTAAATAACTGGCTGCTGATATTTGTGATTTCATTTTAGCCTACTGTGATCCAGGGTTTCCTTTCAGAAGACTTCCAACAAATCAAAGTGTCATCGCTCATCAAGAATCTGTATTACCTTTCCAGAGAAGAGCAGAAGAAACGGAAACAAGCCAAGGTGGCGATCACATCTGATGATGTTACAGAAACATGCACAAACAGAGCCTCATAACTGTTAGCCCAATGCATGCCTGTGTGTTTGGTACCAGTACACAAATTCACTTCTGGTTATTGGCAAGTGGAAGCATTATTAATCACGTTGAGCTTGATTTATGGTCCTGCGGAGGTTCCACGTAGAGCTGTCGCCGTAGCCTACGGTGTCCTGAAGTTTATACTTTTCCGTTAGTGTGTGCGTCGATCTCAGCAGGGCGTGGGGTTTGTGCGTGGTAGAGAGAGTGAGAGAGTGACGGCGATTAGCTTTGGAGCGAAACCGACAAAGTGTCTCTCCTGTGCTTTCTGACTACGGTGGGAAATCTGTAGCTCGATGGTGTTCTCTGCCTCCAACGGCGCCTTCCAGGCAGCTAACCCTAACCTTAACCCTAAACATAACCACTGCCGCGCTGCCGGGGAGGAGACGTTGGGGGCAAAAAACACCAAAGACCGAAATGCGTAGCAGGAAAAGTTAACCCTCTCCTTGATTTCATGTTGTTTATGGAGAAGGAGAACCAGGTAAAACAGTAATTAAAAACAAGAACACAGACAGCTACATAAAAACATTTTTAAGTTTTTTTTTTTTTAACTAGAACATGCTCGAGGACATTATCAACAAGTTTATATTAATGTAAACAAGAAAATGACAAAGTAAATGTATATTCTATATGTATATTGTAGGAGCCATTTGACCTGTTAAGTAAAGAACAGTAAAGTTGTTATTTTTCTGTACACTGCCATCTGGTGTCAGGTCACGTGTAGCTTAGTCAATTTTATTTATACAGCCCAATATCAGAAATCACAAATTTACCTCAGGAAGCCGTAGATGAAGGTTAAAGATGGAAAGTGAAAAGTAGAAAGAAGTAACAGGAGAAGCCATGTGTTACAGAGGAAACAAAAGCAACAGGAAACTTTCTTTTTCATTTCTCGAATCTAAATGTAGCACTTTCAGTTGGTGTAGTTGCATGACTCTTGCACTTTTTGGGGTTGTGTGCACGTGGCTGAATGCAATTTTTGTAAATCGCTTTTGGTCGTTTTGTATGTGTTTTTAGGCCTCAGCAAGCTGTGTCATGAACCATTTGTATAGCTATGAAAAGTAAAGCACTGTTATTTGTATGTAGAAGAAGAAGAAGACATGCCTTTAGTTATCCCGTGAGAGGAAATTCACAATTTTCAGTCTGTTAGTACAGTTGCATACAAATTACACACAAGGCTGAAATACACACACAGGACCTATACATGCTGTGCACACTAAAGGAGAGATGTCAGAGTGAAGGGCTGCTCCATGAGATGACCGCGAGTTGGGAGTCCAGTGCCTAGTTGAAGGACACCTTGGCAGTGCCTCTCAAGCTACCGAACAAGGTTTCTAGAGACGTAGCTCCATCCACAACATGTATTCCACATATGTATTACTGTCAGCACCACACTGACTGCTGCTGTATAGGAGCGTGAACATCCTCTAGGCTGGAGGTGGGTATGGATGTTTGGCTCCTAGCCGTGGAGAGGAGTTCATGTCCGAAACAAGTTAAGGGGAAAGCACAAGTGTTCATGGCCCATGTCCCGGGTACGGGACATGGGCAAGGAAATAAATGTGAATAAATGTGTGCGTATGAGGGGTTGTGAGGTATTTCTGAGCTTTTCCCCCTTGAGACGGAGCAAGATGTGTAAACATTCAGGGCTCTCCTGTTCTTTCTGACCACGGTGGGAAATCTGTAGCAGGAAAAGTTAACCCTCTCCTTGAGTTCATGTGGTTTATGGAGAAGGAGAACCAGGAAATGAGTTGGGGGAAATACAACTCTACCAAGCCACGGCCGAGCGAGGTGCGTTGATGCGACGTGTAGTTACATTTTTCGAGAGGTGCGCGTCAGGCTACGGCGTAGGGTCCGTACATAGCCACTGCGTAGATTTCACGCAGAAGTATGAATCAAGCTCTAAACTTAAAGGTGCAGTAGGTAAGACTTATAAAACTAACTTTCTGTCATATTTGCTGAAACTGACCCTATGTTCCAGTAGAACTACATGAAACAGGTAAAAAAAATAAAAAAAATCCGGCCCCTCTGGTACCACCTACAGCCTGTAGTGTGATTTGCAAAAATCCACAGCTCCCTGTTCAGATGCACCAATCAGGGCCGGGGGTTGTCTAACTGCGTGTCAATCACTGCTCATGCGCACACATTCATTCTCCCTTGTGGGGGGAGGGGCTTAGGAGACCGTTTTGGGCTTTAGCAGAAAGGGGGGAGGGACTGAGAAGTTGTCGATGTTTTTTGGCTAAGTCCTGGATCTTCACAATCCTACCTACAGCACCTTTAAACAAACGATCTATGGGAGCGTTTTCCGGAGGAGGAGATGCAGTCTAACTCACAAAACTCCAAAAACGGTCCCTAAAGTGAACCAAATAGACCATGGACCCCCAAAGATTTTCTCCTAGGGTCGACTATCAGATTTAGGATTTTTTTTGGTGTTATATAACAGTGTATGAAACCTATGACTAAAACACTTATACATCCTGTCATTGTGTTACTTATGGATGGAATGTTTGTGAAAAAATTATTCCTTTTCTGCTGCGGACCCCCTGGAGCACCCTCAAGGACCCTTCGGGGTCCCCGAACCCCACTTTGGGAAACCAATGGTATAGACTTTTGTGCTATCAAAAAGTATTGATCCCACTTTACCTGGTTGGTGATCCTGAACAGCTGCATTTTGTTGCCAACTCACAGTACCTCCTTTTTGTGCAACATTTAGTTAATTAACTCTTATTTTGGAGAAATTGCCCCGGAAAAGGTTTTACTTCTGCTTATGAAGTGGTCAGAAGAATTACAGGCATGTGTGCATTAACAGTGAATATATAGCTTAATCTTTAGCTCTGTAGTTTTGTTTCTTATAACCAGCTTTAATATTAGAGTGAAGATGAAGAGCTTTTTGCAGTTGGCACACATTATGAGCAGCTCTTGTGCAGAATGCATGAGTCATAGTTATGCGGAGATGACGCTTTTATTCTGAAGGATTTGTGCAGGAAGTGCGGCTGTTGTTGCAGCTTGCCTAATCCTCCAATCATCCCGTTAGGAGCATGGACGTAGGTTAGGAGTGGCTCCATCTCCGTTATTAGAGACGTTAAAGTGATGTCTGATCTTTAGGAGACATCGACAGCGATGGAGCTTCTTCCTCTTCTGTGTCTCTGCCTCCTGACTCGCTCTGGAATCACGTCTGCTCAAATAAACGGTAAGAAAACTGATCATTACACTGAAATAGACTAGGCCTATACACCCTATTTGCAAATGTCTTTTATTTTTTAATTATTTCAATATAAACATACAGAAATATTAATCATGCTGCTCAGCTGCGGTCACATTATGTATAATAATATTTAGCACAGATTAAAAATATTGTTTAGTAACTTTAGATATGGGTTATGGCGTCATTTCTGCAGGTGTGTGTGTGTGTGTGTGTGTGTGTGTGTGTGTGTGTGTGTGTGTGTGTGTGTGTGTGTCCATCCATCTAGTCGTGAGAAGGTGGGGTATTGATATGCATTTCCGAGAAATTCTTCATCCGCTGCCTGAAGCTTTCTGTTAAACAGAACTAAAGTAGGAACCACAGTATGTTTACAAGCAGTGATGGACGAAGTATTCAGATCAAGTGTTATATTATAACCGGGGTGTCTGGTGGTCATTCCCTAGGAAATCTTTCTGAATTCTGGTAAATTTCTGCCAAACTCTACAAGTTAGCAATCAAACACAACAAAGGCTGTCACTTGAATGGAATTTTGAGCTAACGTTAGCAATCAAACAATCATAGATAACTAATACGTTTGCCGGATCCAGATCCCTTGGCGTTATGCCGTATGCTTCGCTTCAGAGCTCGAATCTTCTATGGCGCCATTTTGATGCTACCAAGCGATCACCTCCGTTAGCATTCCATTGACTTCCATTCATTTTGACGTCACTTTGACAGCAAATAACTTTACATCTGAAGCGTTTGAAGACTATTTGTCCATTGTTTATTTCTAAAGAAACACGACAATGTATAAAAGGCTCCATTACCTTGTACCTCAGTTATGGCTCCGTAGCAGACGTTTTTATAAAAATAGGCTAACGATTGTGTCATAACTATGCGAGTTAATGTCGCATAGTAGAGGAATTACCGTATAGTACAGGAGAAGCTCGCAGGCAGTTTCAACTTACATTAGCTGTTTAAGTTGAATTACTAATGTTAACTAGCATTTTAGTTAGCAATAATTAGCCTGTGCCTATGTTATCTCCTTACATATACCAACGCTCTCCGTCTCTGCAAGATTGGGAATGATTGAAATTTCTCTTGGCACAGCTACCAGAAGACTTCCAACTTTCAGACAGGTTGCTCACGGTTACGTGGGGGAACTGAACAGACTCAATCGCAGAGCTCACAAAAGGGTTTATTGAGGATAGGGGAAAAGGGGGAGTGGAGAGGTA
Organism: Zingel zingel; assembly: GCA_023566125.1. Lineage (NCBI taxonomy): Eukaryota > Metazoa > Chordata > Actinopteri > Perciformes > Percidae > Zingel > Zingel zingel. The sequence goes on from CM042319.1 coordinate 31,170,287, forward strand.
GATGCCAGGGACGGGTAGCAGCTAAGGGGAGGATGGAGAAACTGGAGGGCGAGGATACTCAGGGGAGGCGCGGGAGTGACACTGGGGCTGCAGAGCAGGGGAGGCGGGGAGAGGCTGGAGCAGAGTGCCGAGGGAGGGGGTCCGTGGGTGAAGCCAGCTGACTGGAGATGGCGGTCGGAGATGGAGATTACTGAGGGAAAAAAAACGTAAAGGTAAGTGAGCAGTAGGCAACAGACCAGGAAACAACGAGGAGTTCAGAGAATAGTTTGCTGAGAGTTTCACCAGGATGACTGGAGCAACGATCAAGTGGAGATGGTCTGTTGAGCCGGGGTAGAAATACTGGTCTTGATTGCTGATGGAAGGCAGGTGTGTGCAGCGGGAGAAGGTGATGATGGGATGGTAACCAGGTGCACTCAATCAGCTGGCAGCAGCAGTGGGAGGGGGAGGGCAGAGTAGGCACAGAGAGAGGCAGACCAACAGAAAAACACAGAGAGAGGTAGGCTAACAGAAAAACACAGGAGGCAAAACCAACCGAGAAACGAAATAGAGAATAGTGCACAGCTCACGTCACATTTACGTCGTCTCTCTCAGTTGGAGGCTGCGCAGTAACGCTCAGCGCTCACCGGAAAAGTGCTTCTAATATCCTTCACTGGTCTCCGTCCAGAGCAACGGGATCTGTTGGTCCATTCTTATATACTGTCTATGAGTGACGCCCATAGACATATATAATGTCTATGGTGACGCCGACGCAGTTGTCATTTCCAGTCCAGCGCCCTCGTCGTTTAAATAGCAAATGCACCAGCGCCCGTCTGAGCGCCCATGCTGGTCTTACAAGGAGGTGTGTTCAGGTGCATTCTATCGCATAGTGTATTGCTATCTGGAGGCAGCGGAAAGTGATCGCGCCATTGACCAACAAAAACCTGGTCTAAAGAATTTTAAAATTCAAAACAGATGATATTTTACCAAAATCTCCTCACCGTGGACCACTCTTTAGAAAATACTGTTTAGAGCAGTGGCCTCCAACATTGTCCTGTGATGAGCTCAACTACTAACCCTCCATCATGCTCCTAATGTCTTCAGCTGAACTGAGTTTAAACTGGATGTTATTCAACTTTATTAATCATATAAAAGTGGAATTTTTCATGCAAGTCAAGTTATTTTCAGGAACTGTCGTTCAGCCGTTGTGTTCAGGTGTTATAGCTGACTCCTTCAGGTGGAGGCTTGTCCTGTGGATCCGGCTCATTGTAGGTTGTTGTTTATTGATTATTGTGACAAAAATGATGAAGATCTGCTTCGGACCAATTTGTGATCATAATTCTGTGTTTATTTTCCTCCTGAACACAAATACTTGAAGTTATAATTAGTTGAGCTACTGCTGCATCTCCCCATGTAACTCCCTGCCAGCTGTCCTGGTACAACCTCCTCACCACAAAACACTCCTGCATAAGAAATCACTGCAGTAAGATCATCTGTTCACCTCTAACCCCCCTATCCCCCCTATCTGTTCCCCCTATCTGTTCCCCCCTATGTCATCAAGAAAGCCACTCTGATCACTCTATGTGACCTGTGCAAAAGGTGATTGCTCAATCAAAAGAATGAACTCGTATTTCAAATGTAAATAAATCCATCAATGAATAAATCATTGACATCACAACATAAAGTTCCTTTATCATTGCTTATACCAAGACAGTCAAAATGAAAAGACATCTGGTCTAATGACAGTGTACTCTGAAAGTGTGACAGTTACCCACTCTGATATTGTCCAGTGCTAACATTGTATATATAGGCAGCTAAATAGTATCCGTGTCAGTCACTATACTTTCTCATTGTATGTACACACCAGTCAACCGCAGATACATAAAGAAAGCTTGTACAGAAAATACATACATCAAAATTATTAGGAAATACTGTACAATATGTGCAAGAAACAAGAAAATATACTGCAAATATATCAACCTCATGGGTCATCCAATCTCCTCTCTGTCTGGCCACAACATTGTATCGACATCACACTTGATATCCTCCCTTTACAGTAACGAGGGAAATATCTTTTGGCCAACGTGACATCATTATTTCACGTAAACATACACATACATTATCTGTTCGCATTTTGAGCTATCCGGGTGTATGTCTACTGCGTATACAGCGGACGGTTAGGTTTAGGAAAACAATAACGGGACGCGGGACAACAACGGCACGGTTGGGTTTAGGAAAAGAAGAAAGTGACGGTTGGGTTTAGGAAAAGAAGAAAGTGACGGTTGGGTTTAGGAAACGTGACACGCGGGACATGATCCCCGGTCTCCTGGGTGAAAGTCCTGTGTTCTTTGATCCATCCACCATCCCAACCAACCTCCCTATGCGGATTTTCAGCCTTTCATACTACTTGCTACTTATCGTAAATTGACACGCAAACACAAGGTAATGTAAGTCAGTGGAGGCCAAACAGCGATGATAAACACGCTAAAAAACGATAATGCGTCTTGATAACACCCCAAAATTGCATATGGATTGACATGTCATACATACGCCACTTATTGAGATCAGTCTGCTTTTGGCATGACGCAGCCACCCCCCCATTCCCACAACACTGCTGTGATAGTCTCACCTGTTTGCGTTTGGTTGCTCTAAATTGTGAGGAAGTTGTATTGTTCCCCTCTATCTATCTGACAACTTTTACAACAAAACCACATACCTGTTATGTATCTAAGATATGTGGGACAGGTTATTGTGATTGTTGGTTGCTCTGTTTTGCATGTAGGGATTTACACAATGAACATGTGTATAATTGCATTTGAGAGTAATGTGATTCAATAGCAAATGAATGCAGACTATTTTTATCTGCAAGGCTTACTCAATGCATGTTGTGCCAAAGCAATGAGAAATGACTATAGTCATGTTAACAACTAACCAAATGTTCATATTAATAGGCCTAGTCGTGATAAATAGCATGGAAACATACTGAAAAATGCATCATTTTATCTTTCAGGGCCACTATTGGTTAAAGTGGAACAAGACAGAGATGTGGTGTTACCCTGCTCTCTCAGCACCAAGGAGAACATTGTGTCAAAACTCTTTGACTGGAAGAAAGATGCTGGTGAGAAGGAGGTGTTCCTGTATGACGCAGGCATTCATTACAACAACGGCCGAGGTGGTCAGAGTGAGCAGTTCAAAGGTCGAGTCTCTCATTTTCAAGATGAACTGAAACACGGCAACGCCTCCATAATCATCAGAAATACAAAGATATCTGACAGTGGAGAATACACCTGTGATTTCCCTCGTCTTCAGCCACGTCAAACATTCCACGTTAAGCTTGTTGTTGGTGAGTTCTTTTATTAAACAGTTAAAGTTTAATGAAAACTATTTCTGTTTAACTGTTTGTCAAGTTGATCATTCTTTACAAGCACTAACTGTTTGTTTTTTTGCCTTTTAGTTCCTATCTTAATCTCTTAGGGCTCATTTTGATCATGTACATTTCTGCCTCTTGATAAAGACACATTTTAATCTGTATAATACCAGAACACAAGGAACTGATGCATGTAAATGACATCACTGTTAAACAAACACTCATTAGGTTTCATTAGGTGTGTTGATCTCACTTCAGGCTCTGAAAGAGCTGCATTGATTAAATATTTCACATAAAAAAATGGAAGCTTTCTTATTTTTTTCCCTTTCAATTCCTATTTGAAATGCAGATAATCGGTCATACTAAGAGCCATCAGGCTGAATTTCACAGGATCTCTCCTTTAACTTGTCTGTAATGTTTGTACTAAGTTTTACGTTGAAAGACTAAAGTGGCTCTGAGATATTTAAGAAAGTGTAATACAAAGTATCTCCAGCAGAGGACTCTATAGAGCTCTCTAAAACTTTTTAAAAGTTACCAAATCATGTTAATAAATCTCTTAATGATTCTGAAAACATGTCCCTGAGAGTTAAACACTATTCTATAAAACTATAAAAATATGTTCTTAGCATTTAAATAAAGATTAACACATTTATTCCCTTGAATCTCCCCTTTATAAACGTATAAATAAAGTTTCTCTGTTCTGTTGGTGTCCCGCTGCCACGGAGAGTCCAGCTACATTAACTTCCATACATGGTCAAGCAGGTATTTTAATTGGCTACAAACTCACCGTGTTTTAACGGTGCTGACTTACCATTGGATGAAACTAGCTGTCAATGGGACACACGTGAGCTCACGTAGCGATGCTCTCGTATGATTGGCTCTTTGAGTTAAAAGTCCCTTAGGTACGTCATTTTAGATCGTAGAAAGATGCGGATTGGTTTATTTTGTTTCGAGGCGTTTCCTGATTTCAGAGATACTGAACATCATTGGTCAGAGGTTCTGTCAAAACTTTAAATGCACTGAAAATAAGTTATTTTGAAAGTTAGTCGAGCGGCGTTAAAACTAAACGAGGAATATAATCGACTTTTATTTAGGTTATTTTTACTTCCGCTTGAACTCAAACGAGGTACTTTTAATCCGTGGACTTTTGTGATTTAAAACGAGCCCCCGTTTGTTTATAAATGTCTCTTTTCGACCGTTAAATACATTTGAACTGCGGCTCGACAGGAGAGCAGGTAAGTTGCTAACTGTGTATTGTCGTAAACTAAGACGCTACTGTTGTGATGTCGCAAATCCTGTAAATAGATTCTAAAATCCGTTGAAACAACGAACAGTTAAGGTTTCAAACGAGGTGTAATATGTCTGTGTTGACTTCCAGAGGTCACCATGAGAATGTGTTTATATTTATTTAATCATTTTTACATGTAAATCTCGGGTCGCGTGCAACCTCCGCGCTTTATAACATTAAAAGACAGAAGAGGGGAAAATGTCCTAGGTGAGTCCTGGTTTTAATAACGTTATCTGTGGTAGCTGTTTGGTTTCACAGGCCTCATGATTCAAAACGTCCTCACTCGGTTGAACTAACGTTAGTGTGTGTGTGTGTGTGTGTGTGTGTGTGTTGTGTGTGTGTTGTGTGTGTTGTGTGTGTTGTGTGTGTTGTGTGTGTTGTGTGTGTGTAGGGTCTAGTGGTGTGTGTGTGTGTAGGGTCTAGTGGTGTGTGTGTGTGTGTGTGTGTGTAGGGTCTAGTGGTGTGTGTAGGGTCTAGTGGTGTGTGTAGGGTCTAGTGGTGTGTGTGTGTGTAGGGTCTAGTGGTGTGTGTAGGGTCTAGTGGTGTGTGTGTGTGTGTGTGTGGGGTCTAGTGGTGTGTGTGTGTTTGTGTTTAGGGTCTAGTGGTGTGTGTGTGTGTGTAGGGTCTAGTGGTGTGTGTAGGGTCTAGTGGTGTGTGTAGGGTCTAGTGGTGTGTGTAGGGTCTAGTGGTGTGTGTGTGTGTAGGGTCTAGTGGTGTGTGTGTGTGTGTGTGTAGGGTCTAGTGGTGTGTGTGTGTGTGTAGGGTCTAGTGGTGTGTGTGTGTGTGTGTGTGTAGGGTCTAGTGGTGTGTGTAGGGTCTAGTGGTGTGTGTAGGGTCTAGTGGTGTGTGTGTGTGTAGGGTCTAGTGGTGTGTGTGTGTGTAGGGTCTAGTGGTGTGTGTGTGTGTGTAGGGTCTAGTGGTGTGTGTAGGGTCTAGTGGTGTGTGTAGGGTCTAGTGGTGTGTGTGTGTGTAGGGTCTAGTGGTGTGTGTGTGTGTGTGTGTGTGTGTAGGGTCTAGTGGTGTGTGTGTGTGTGTGTAGGGTCTAGTGGTGTGTGTGTAGGGTCTAGTGGTGTGTGTAGGGTCTAGTGGTGTGTGTAGGGTCTAGTGGTGTGTGTAGGGTCTAGTGGTGTGTGTAGGGTCTAGTGGTGTGTGTAGGGTCTAGTGGTGTGTGTGTGTGTAGGGTCTAGTGGTGTGTGTGTGTAGGGTCTAGTGGTGTGTGTGTGTAGGGTCTAGTGTGTAGGGTCTAGTGGTGTGTGTGTGTAGGGTCTAGTGGTGTGTGTGTGTAGGGTCTAGTGGTGTGTGTGTAGGGTCTAGTGGTGTGTGTGTAGGGTCTAGTGGTGTGTGTGTAGGGTCTAGTGGTGTGTGTGTAGGGTCTAGTGGTGTGTGTAGGGTCTAGTGGTGTGTGTGTGTGTAGGGTCTAGTGGTGTGTGTGTAGGGTCTAGTGGTGTGTGTGTGTGTAGGGTCTAGTGGTGTGTGTGTGTGGGGTCTAATGGTGTGTGTGTGGGGGGGGGTCTAATGTCGTGGTGTATTAGTGTGTGTGTGTGGGGGGGGGTCTAATGTTGTAGTGCACAGATCTTACAGGTAACGTTACTAGGGCAACGAAGTTCAGTTTGAGGAATTTTAAGAAATCAAATATCCTGTAGCTAGGCTACATTATAAGTACAATACATGCTAATAGTTAGACTTTATAAACAGAATAGATAGCTGGAGGTATGATTATGAATACATCACTTAAAAGTGGAGACATTTATATACGCCAACGTCAGTTTTAAGTTTGTAAATGTAAATAATTCAAAAGGTTTTTTAAAAAATCTTCCTTTTTACAATTTTTATAATGGCAGTGACTAAACATTGTGTTTATTGTGCTTTGGTCAGTTTTCATTAATCCTCATGAAAAAAAGAGTCAGAATTTGACTCATCCAGGAAGACTTGTGTGTCTGTTTGCTTGTAGAGCTTTTGATTCTCCTTGATCCTCGTTATTGATTGATTGATTGATTGATTGATTGATTGATTGATTGATTGATACTTACTTACTTTATTGATCCCCAAGGGGAAATTCAAGGTCCCGGTAGCTTAAAGACATCACACACGACATACACATACATCACAAACAGGATGATAAAATAACAACTCCACATGAATAGCATGGACAATAAAAGAAAAGATACTAAATAACAAATCCACATGAATGTACTAAGAGATTTATTATCATGAGAGGCTTGCAGGGACTGACCCTGTCATTCAGTCTGTATGGTAAGGTGCTCTACAAGAGTGGGTGTCAACTGTTTGTTCTCTCACACTGTAATTCCCATAGTCAGGAAAATAGATTAAAACATCCCAATATGAATGTTTTAATACTTTAATTGTCCTGTAATAATCTCCTGTTATGCTGTGTTTACAGGTGCGGCTCAAGAACCATACATCAATTTACTTGAGCAAACAAAGGACTGGTCACTGCTGCAGTGTAAAGTTCATGGCAATCCAGAACCTGAAGTAGAGTGGCAGGACAGTGCTGGAAACCAACTTAATGCTGAGGAGCCCCAGGTCACAAAAATAGGAGGCCTTTTCTACATCACTCTCAACACTACTGTGACCAAGAGCGACCGCTATCGCTGTGTAGCCACGCAGGAGACAATCAGCCATCAGGTTTCTGCTGACATCTCTGTGTATATAAGTGGTGAGATTCTTCCTCATTCTGACTTTATCTGTGAATAATTTCAAAACTGTGTGTGTGAAGGTGAATTCACTCAAAGCAGTTCAGACTTAGATGAAAGACTTGAGATCAGTCTGAACTAAGAGACACGCACGCACGCACGCACACACACACACACAGATGGATTTCTGCCAGCTGTATGGTTAATACATCAGTTGTTTGTGCTGAAACACAAACTGCAAAAACTCTACAGTCAAATTCACAGATTTAATAGAGAGAAAAATGAACTCTGTCATCAGTCTGAATTCCCCTCTTAGGAGCATATGTACATCTTTCATCTTTTTGATCATATTTAACAATGATTATACACTATATACGTGATACGTTCACAGTTACAGAATTAAATTTACATTTATTTATACTAGTGTCAAATCGTAACAGAAGTTATCTCAGGACACTTTCCAGATAGAGTAGATCTAGAGACCCACCCTCCAGAGCATTTGGAGCAGCATTGGTGAGGAGAACTTCTCTTAACAGACAGAAACCTTGGCCAGACCCTGACTCTTGGTGGGGGGGGGGAGGTTTAGAATTACATTTACTGTTTGTAGAGATGTTCCAGAGGAAGATTTTGAGGACAGAAATGATGAACATTGAGAAGTGCTGTGCAGCGTCAAGAGTGACACTAACCCCTAATTTCCACCGGGCGCGTCTGCGCTGCGTTCGGGGAGCGTCTCGTGCCCCCGCGAGCATTCGCCGCCATTCAAGTCGATGTTTGATAATCCACCAGCCGCGCCACGGCGCGTCCCAGGAGCGTGCGTGAAGCTGCGCTCCACTCCGCTGAAGATAGTCACCGGGTCTATTTTCACACGAGGCGCGGGGCGTTCAAACAGCCAGGCAGGAAGTGAAACAGCGACAGTATCCAGTCAGTTTACCAAAACACCCCCTCATTAAAACTGATTTCTTGTAAGTTTTGCTGCAGCTGGTGATGCTGAAATCATTTCCATGTTTGTATTGTTGATGTTCTTCTCTGATTGGACGCAGCTACAGATGAAGCTATATAGAAGTCACTTATTCTGTAGTTAGACTTCACACAAAGTAAGAGATTTATAACCAGCTGTTAGAACCTGATCCTGAGGATCAACATGAAAACACCTCGGGGGAGCGTGGGGGGTGATTTAGTGCCTACAGGGTGTAACACATTAATGGAACAGTGTTTCTACCTAAATATACTGAGGCTCTGAAGTCTGGATGAGCTGTTATCAGATTAATAAGAGAGTAAGTCCATGTCCATTTATGTAGTTCATACTGCCACCTAGTGGGAATTCAGTACAAAGAGGGATTTATTCATTGTTGTTGCAAACTGCAGTATTTCAGCTGAGTCACATTTATCACAAACAGAATAATGACACTCAAAGATGTAGGAATGATTTTAGTTGATGATGTTATTTTATTTATTAACTAGAAACTGAACTCCAACTAAAAACTGGGACCAAACTGTAACTCTGAATATCTCCAGTGATGGTTCCTGGTAATAATTTGATACCATGGAGGTAAATAAAGTTTTTCCTGGACAAAGTCCACTTGTTATTAGGACGTGTTGCTCTGCAGTGAGGCTCCCAGATGATAAACATGTTCTTTACACTTCCTCCACTGCAGCAGAGTGTTTGTTCATTAAAAGAAGAACTAACTGAAAACGCAGCATTAGGTTTTAGACTCCAAGTGACAAAACGGCGTATTAAGCCCTGTTAGCACTGGGTTAGTATTACCTGGGGACTTCTAGTCATTTGTGATAATTACGGAGGTCGTCTGTGATCTTAATCACGTGTGAATCGACCGTGTCTGTTATTTGTCAAGTCAGAATTCCCCCACAAATGACCGACCATATTTCACCAAACTCTACTGGGCCCGGCACAAAACCATATGGAACCCCGACCCAAGTGCGGTGCGGCAGCCTCGCCCTGGCGAACGTTTTTTTCTTTTTCTCCCTCAACAGTTATTATGCTGCCGTTAAGTTTTATTCAGTTTATTAATATCCAACGCTGTCCAAACTGCTCCAAATTCAAAACCCAAGTTCACTGGGTACCCAGGAAGCCAAGTGTGAAGTGATCTGATGAACAGTTCATGAGACATTTAAAAGACAATGGACACACACACACACACACACTCTCTCTCAGAGGGTCCTTGATTTATAGTTAGATATAGACTAGAGAGTTTATAAAATAAATCAAAATAACGACAGAGCTTTGTAATTGTATTTGAAGTGCGTTGGTAACAGGTGGGCGACACCAATAGTTACTGTGCCAAAATGAATCCAGTACATCTATCAGTTATCTTGATGTCTTTAATGATACGTCTACGTTGGTAGAAGGTATAGCTCTCCAGCTAAAAAGAATTCCTCATATTACTAGAGTGTAATGGAATATATTGTCTACATAACCCTCCAAACTACTGTGACCAAGACCGGTCTCTATCACTGTGTAGCCTCACAGAAGAAAACCAACCATACCATTTCTGAGGATACCTTTGTGCATATCAGTGGTGAGCTTTTTATATTCAAGATATAGTTATTGTTATTGTTTATGTGTTATATTTTTCTTTAAAGTTTTGATAAAGATATCTGCGGTAGTTGAAAATGTTTCAAACTGATTGAAACCTTCACTGAGGTTCTGAATGAGAGGCTCTGGAGGGAAATAACTGAACTGGAGTTTGGAATCCTTTTTCAGTTCAGTATGAGCGGTTACTAAAACACAAACAGCTGTTGTGTCCAGTCCTAGCTCGCTGTAGCTAACGTCTGGGTTGTCAGTGTTGTTGTGCTGTATTCACACAAACTGGAGGAACACAAACCAGAGAGAGAGAGAGAGAAAACCATTTAAATAAATCTGTTTCTCAACGTTTCTCTTCATTCAGAAGATGACGGGGGGGCGCTGGAAGCAATCTTTTGGAAAGGGGGGCGTTGAGGTGCCCTTGGGGGGCGTTTGTTTGAAAGCTAGTTTAAACCAAAGATTCCCAATAACGACATGTTTACACCAGGGCTGCAACTAACGGTTATTTTCATAGTCGATTAATCTGTCGATTATTTTCTCGATTAATCGATTAGATGTTTGATCTATAAAAATGTCAAAACATGGTGAAAAATGTGGATCAGTGTTTCCCAAAGCCTAAGATGACATCCTCAAATGTCCACAACTCAAAGATATTCAGTTTACTGTCAGAGGAGAGAAGACACTAGAAGATATTCACATTTAACAAGCTGGAATCAGAGAAATCTTATTTCTTTTTAATAAAAAAATGACTCAAACGATTAATCGATTATCAAAATAGTTGGCGATTAATTTAATAGTTGACAACTAATGGATTCATCGTTGCACCTCTAGTTTACTCTTTAAACTTTCAGAAACCAGCGGTCTGTTACATTAAAAGCTGTCAGTTCACGGCACTGTGACTGGACGTTAGCTACAGCGGTGGGTCATAACTCTTCCTCTCTTCTGTGCTTCTGTCAGCTTTGTTTGGTGCAGCTCCGTGCTGCCTTCATGGAAACGGGACGTCAAGCATCATCTTAAATGAGCTCCGTGCTTCAGTGTGAAGCTGCGTTCAGATAAAAAAATAAATTGAATAAAAGCAATCGCCGTGACGTCCTGTTTTGTTCTTTAACCCCCAAATGTAGCACAAGTAGACTTTATATTTCACAGTAACAGTTTTTCGTCAGATCTTATATAGAACACAACGTTTCCTACTGCACCTGAAGGCAGCTTCATTTCACGGAGAAAGAAAAGACGAGCGAGAGACGTCGACTGTGCGTTGTTGTTTGGCAAACAGTCAGCTGTCTCCCTAACTCCCGGCAGTTCAGGGCTTGTGTTTGCTGTTTTCAGACGTTCTTGTGGAAGCGATGGAGGCAGTGATGTCACTGTTTACCGTACGGGACTCTCACGTCTCCTCAAAACGCAGCACGATGTGGGGTTACGTTTCTCCAAATGTTTTTTTCTGCTATTTACTCGAAAGACAGGCAATAGCAAACCTAGACTCTTCTAAGCATCAACAAAGGGCTCTCACTAACTTTCAAAGGTTGGGAACTTATTTCCTTCTGCTGTTACCCCTTGATAAGTGCCAGCCTGTTTTCCGTAGGAACAGTTCCATTATAGATTTAGATTTGAATGAAAAATAGATTTGAATGTTAAATTGCTAACTGTTTCTGATTGGCTACTGTTAGTGTTTGTAATACCTAATTAAAGTTTGAATGTTACATATCTAGTCATTCTGATTGGCTGCTGTTATTTAAACTGAATGTTAAATGGTTGCATTTTTTTTTAAACAGCTGTAAATATAATTTCTATTCACATGGCTTTTTTGATACCTGGGAAACTAATCCATATGTTGTTTGTCATTCAATGATATGACTTCTTGGTTATTTTTGTTAACAATAGTAACAACAATAATATGCCTGATATTAGCACGTAATCATTAATATTCGGGGGAACTAGCCTACATCTTATTTGATGGGGGGGCGTTAGGGACCTGGATAATGGATGGGGGGGGGGCGCTGGCACAAAAAAGGTTGAGAACCACTGAAATAAATAATCTCTCAAATAAAGTCAAAATAAAAGCAGGTTTACAATCCAATTAAAATGCTTCTATCATATTTGTGCTAATATTGCTACCACTTGTTCAGCTCAGTGATAGCAGCAGGAACAGAGCTACTTTTGTACCACTTTGTTCTGCACCGTGGGATTAAAAACCTCTGTCTGGAGGGAAGAAGCTTAAAATCACTGTTCAAAGGCTGGGAGTCATCATTTAAGATAGATGTAGCTATCCTCTGGAACTGTCTGGTGTACAGGGATGCTGGGTTAAGTTGGGGCTCCCCAATCAGCTGACTGGACCATTTCACTATCTCACCAAACCATGACACCAAGGAACATGACAAGACTGATGGTGTGTCTCCATTGGCAGCGTCTTTTTCCCGCTTCCCATTCATTTCTATGTGAGCGCTGTGCAATGCATTCTGGTAGCGTCGCGGGGACTTTGGAGAAGCGGGGCGTTGAGTCGCCCTGTCCTCATTTGCATAAAGTTGAATCCAACCAACTTTATGCCAATGAGGAGCAGCCGGCTCGGCTCGCCGCCTCTCCAAAGCTGACAAAAATCATTTAAGCTGACCTTTTGTTGATCTGAAATGAAGCCTATATCTCGCTTAAAATACTTTCAGAAACTATTTTTGTAAAATATGGGATCGTATTCCAAACGAGCCGCCAACATGGTCTGTTTTAAAATTCAGGAGCAGCCAGCCTCACGTAAAGTGTTCATCCAATCAGCTGCAGCCATCGCGGTTGTAGGAGGGTGTAGACTGGTTTCTTTGCTTGTCAGTGAAGAGAAACTGGTGGCAAGCTCACTAGCGTGCAGTGCTGGGAAGCGGGGCGATCCATCTGTGAAAACAACGCGTATATGGACACCCACCTTGCCTCAGTAAAAGCCTGATAAAACATGGTCGTTATGGTTCGATCAATATTCAAATATGAGAGTTTCCTTAAACAATGCAAGCACTGTTGACCAGGGACGTGCACAGACATTTGGAGGGGCTATTGCTCTAATCTGGCTTTTCACTGCTAAATAACTGAACACTGACACTAGTCAGTCCCTCCAGAAAGACGGGAGGGACTTATCAAGCTGCCATACTTCCTACTGCTGCAGGCTGCAGGCATGATGGAGAAAGACAGCAGCAACACAATCTGAATGGAGCTTTTTATTTTCCAAAACTCCCGGACGGCTCATAGACAAGTCGAAAGCCACATACACATTGTGTAAAGCCAAATTAAAATATCACCGAAGCACGTCAAGTTTGAGCTACCACCTACGGGCTAATTAACGTGACTCAGGTTGATGCTACCCACTAGCATGCTACCTACTCAGGCAAAGCAGTAATTTGGAGAGTGCTACTTGCCGACCTGTGGATGAAACCAAAAAAACCCCAAAACTTACAGACCTGTCAGCATCGTAGAGGACTCTGGTCTTAAAGACGTACTACGGTTGGCATGTTCTGACCTGTCTCGTTGCCGTCGAGGGGGACAGTAGTTTTCACGCCTACACAGCCTGTACGACACGGAGAAAGCAGCAACACTGGAACAGCTGCAAGGTGTGCAAACGCTGTCTCATTAACCGCTGATCACTGGACGTCAGTGAGTAATCTACATTATTTAGGAGTTACTAAACACTATATTGACTCTAGTGAGGATAGGGATTTTTAGTGTCTTAGCTAGGTACTTGGAATTGTGCAATAATGACAGATCCACACACTTTTCTTTTGTTTACAGTAAATATAAACAATATAAAATAATACAAATCTTAAAGTAAAGTTCATCATTTCTTTGCATTAATTTGATTCCCAATCAAGATACACTGGTAATAATTGCTTTCCATTGTTAATATGTACTTAAACTGTTCTGAAATGCAAAATAGAATTTTAATCATGTGATAAAATATGCGAATAATCATGATTAACTCTAGAAATTCAGCGATTAAAAAATGTGTGTGTGTGTATGTATGTGTATATATATATATATATATATATATATATATATATATATATATATATATATATATATATATATATATATATATACTTTTTTTAAATCACTGTCAAACGATTACTTTTTTTTTTTAATTGTTGAATTTCTATAGTTAATCGGGAGTAATCTCATGTTTTATCACATGATTAAAATTCTATTATTTTGCATTTCAGAACAGTTTAAGTACATATTAACAATCAAAATCAATTATTATCAGTGTATCTTTATTGGGAATCAAATGAATGCAAAGAAAGTTACTTCATGAACTTGATTTTAAGATTTGTAATTATTTTGTTTACTGTAAACAAAAGAAAAATGTGTGAATCTGTCATTATTGCACAATTCCTCCAAGTACCTAACTAAGAAACTAAAAATCCCTATCCTCACTAGAGTCAATATAGTGTTTAGTAACTCCTAAATAATGTAGATTACTCACTGACGTCCAGTGATCGGCGGTTAATGAGACAGCGTTTGCACACCTTGCAGCTGTTCCACTGTGGCTGCTTTCTCCGTGTCATACAGGCTGTGTATCCAACCCCGGTCTCAGGGCAGTTCGTGTAAATGTCACTTTATTTTTAATCTATTGATACGTGTTCACAGGGACTTTCTCGTTTTTTTTCGTGGTGGCCAGCACGAAATACCCTACGGAGAAAGGACGCCTCACACGCCGGAAGACGCGCGACAATAACGGGATGGTGGAGGTTGGGTTTAACTGTCACGTTAACTGTACTATGTTTAGCTCATAGGTGGTAGCTCAAGCTTGATGTACTTCGGTGATATTTTAATTATGCTTTACACAATGTGCATATGGCTTTCGACTTGTCTACGAGCCGTCTGGGAGTTTTGGAAAATAACATTTTCCACTCAGGATTTCATTGCTGCTGTCTTTCTCCATCATGCCTGCAGCAGCAGGATGTGTTACGAGGAAGTGGCAGCTTGATGATAAGTAACGGTGCTGCAAAGGGTCAAAATAGTAGCCTGTTAGGCACGACGCAAAGCCGAGTGAAGTGTAAAATAAATTAATAAATGCCGGCATGCGATTTATTAAAAAAATAAAAAAAAGATTGCGTCGGCCCTTAATCGCATCGCGGTTCACACACACACACACACACACACACACACACACACACACACACACACACACACACACACACACACACACACACACACACACACACACACACACACACACACACACACACACACACACACACACCCACCCACCCCCCTTTTATAAATGAAGTCATGGTCAATATAATTTGGCTTTTTTGACAAGAATTTGCAAAAAAAAAAAAAACCTTAATATCAAAGTGAAGATGGATTTTTACAAACTAATGTCAATTAATTAAAAATATATAAGGTAAAGAAGATGATTGCATAGATATTCAACCTCTTCAAGTCAGTATATAGCAGATGCACCTTTGGCTGCAATTACAGCACGGAGTCTGTTTGGATATGTTTCAATCAGGCTGGCACATCTGGACTCTGCTGTTTCTCTTCATTTTTCTTGCTAAACAGCTCAAGCTCTGTCAGGTTGCTCGGGGATCGGGCGTGAACAGCTCTTTTCAAGTCCAGCCACAAATTTCCGATTGGATTGAGATCTGGGCTTTGACTTGGCCACTCCAGAACATTCACCTTGTTGTCTTTGAACCATTTCTGTGCAGCTTCTTCTGTGTGCTTGGGGTCGTTGTCTTGCTGGAAAATACATCTTCTCCCAAGTTGTAGTTCTCTTGCAGACTGAGTCAGATTATCCTGCAGGATTTGGCGATATTTTTCTGCATTCATGTTCCCCTCTACCTTTACAAGCCTTCCAGGGCCTGCTGCTGCGAAGCATCCCCAGAGCATGATGCTGCCACCACCATGCTTCACGGTGGAGATGGTGTGTTTGTGGTGATGTGCAGTGTTTGGTGTTCGCCAAACATAGCGTCTAGTCTGATGGCCAAAAAGCTCAATTTCTGTCTCCTCAGACCAAAGAACCTTCTTCCAATTGACCTCGGAGTCTAGCACATGCCTCTGGGTGAATTCCAGGCCAGATTTCATGAGTTTTTTTTTTTTCCAACAGTGGCTTTCTCTTGGTCACTCTCCCATACAGCTTGGACTGGTGAAGAACCCGGGCAACAGTTGTTGTATGTACAGTCTCTCCCACCTGAGCCGCTGGAGCTTTTAACTCCTCCAGAGTGGTCGTAGGTGTCTTGGTGGCCTCCCTCACCAGTCCTCTTCTTGCCCGGTCACTCAGTTTGTGAGGACGGCCAGCTCTGGGCAGTTTTTAAACGAGAGCCATACTCCATCCATTTCTGAATGATTGATTTAACTGAACTCCGTGGGATGTCCAGTGACTTGGAAATCTTTTTGTAGCCATCTCCTGACCTGTACTTTTCAATGATCTTTTCTCTGAGTTGCTTGGAGTGTTCTTTTTTTTTATTTTCTTCATGTTGCAATTGTAGTAGGACTACTGATGAACCAGAGACTGGACCTCCCACACACAGGTGTTTGTTATACTACAATCACTTGACACACATCAGCTGGACTCAGGTGATCTCCATTTCACTAATTGTGACACTGCTGGCATCAACTAGCAGGACTTCTGTTGAATTAGGTCAGTCACTTTAAACAGGGTGAATATTTATGCAATCATCTGCTTTACCTTATATATTTTTAATTCATTGACAGTTTGTAAAAATCCGTTTTAACTTTGATATTAAAGAGGGTTTTTTTGTGCAAATTATTGTCAAAAAAGCCAAATTATCTTGACCATGACTTAATGTATAAAAGAAATAAAGGTGAAACATCCAAGGGGGGGGTGAATACTTTTTATACACTGAAAAAAATAATTCATTGGATTTACTCAATTGAATAGTGGACAATGGTGGCACACACATTGTGTGCTTTGGTATCCACTTGAACAATTGTGTTCCATCAACACAGATTATTCACGTTTAAACAACAGACTAATCATGTTCAGTCAACACAAGGACTTTTATATTGAAATAAAGTTAATGGAATGTGATTATTGTAAATATTATTTTTACATTAAGTTAAATTGTAATTTCTATGTTCTAAATCTATATGTATTAATAAAATAAATTACAGTTAACCAAGGAAAGTGGAAATCAAGGGCAACTGGACTGGTTAAGGTTTGTTGAAGGCGTTTGGCTTCTCATCTGAGAGGCTGATTTAGTTCTGACTAAACAACGATCATTCAGCCACAACTGAAGAACTGCCTCTTGGATGAGAAGTGAAACGTCTTCAAGAAACCCTAGCCAGTCCAGTTGCCATTGATTTTGACATTTCTTGGATAACCATGACCTGGATGACTTCACAAACAAATTACTAAAGAAATAAACAATTATCAAATGTATTGTTGTGGACATTTCACTTTACTATTGTAAACATTAGCAATATATTTTCATCAAAAACTATAAGCCTGTTCAATTCTGACATTTTATTCAACAAATGAATACTGCACAGGTATGGCTAGAAAAAAATGTTTCCAAAATTAAAAGTTCACCATAATGTACCATGCGGATGTCAAGATTTGTTAACAATGTAAGATATATATTAACACGTTGACTAGTAAAATGTGGCTAGTATTGGACAGTAATCAAAACTGTAAAACTTGGTGTGTACTGCATATTGTATCTAAGAGTCCAAAAAAAACAGTCGTGGGCTAATCAAACTAAGAATAATGCGCTTCTTTCCAGATGTAGCTTAAAAACCCCTTAAATGTACTGTGGGAAGCTTAAGGTTTTGGAACAATGCTATATTAACAGAGCAAAACATTGGAATGGTAAAATCCTAATGTGTCTGCTGTACTGTACAGTAATCAAGACTGTAACACATGGACCTGGAGGTTCCTAAACCAGGCTGCAACACTGCATCCTGGGGTGTACTGCACTTGAATATCACTAGATTGGTGATCACAAAACCAGGCTGCAACACCCCTCACTCAAGGAATGTAAAATTGAACTGCAAACTGCATTTTTAAAACAATTCACTCCAAATGTGCCATGAACAATGTATATATTTCAACACATTAACACATGGAAAGGTAAAATGCAAATGTGCCTTGTACTGTGAAGTAAACTGTAAAAGAAAAATTTCACTGGAAAATATCACTCAAGAACAATGTGCTCTCTTCACTGGTGGAGCTTAGTTTTCAAGCTTTGAGCCTTTCCTGACAGTTCAACTGCATCCACCTCCATGATTATCCTTTGAATTACCTCCAAAGTGTAGCGGAGCTCTGTAGGGTACAGCATGTTTAATGCATAAAAGAGTCCAAACAACATTGCAGACGCAAGGGCTACATTCTCAAGATCTCGAAGTGCCACCACACCCTCGATGACTATTCCGAGGGTTTGCTGTTGACCGTGTCTTTCACAACAAAGATCCCCACTGTCGTCATCTCTATGGCACTGAAGAAATGGGTCTCTGCCATTTCCTGGTGAAAAGAGAGCACACAATTATTTAAACTCAGACATCATTAGGACATAGAGCATCTTTTAAACTACACCAAAGTTACTTTTGCATAAAGTAACAGCAGACACACTAATGTTTTGTTTGATTAACTGAAATTACAGTACATTTGTTATTACAGAGACAGTTAAGTACCTTTTTTAAAATGTACCGTTTGGGTACTGATACAGAATTCCAGATGACCAGTACCCAAACTCTAGCGAACACACTAAAGCTTTCACACCTGAATGAACCAAAGTTCATGTTTTGATACAGTCGGTTAGTTGGCTCTTTTTGTCGGACCAAATTTCGCCTGTTTGGTAGGTGTGAAAGCCCCCTAAGTGTATAAAAATGCAGCACAAACACATTTGGCTACAGTTTGTGATCCATTTTATATTTTTTTTAACTTATAATTGAGATTTTAGTTTGCTACCCTGGCAAAGGAATTTCATGGGATAGGCGTCCTATTTCTATTTACATTATTTTAAGTTAAAGGGCAAGCTAATTTGTATTGTTTTGTTAGAGCAGATAAAACATGTTTGTAGTTTACATTTTTACTTTTAGATTACAAAGTATCTTCTACTATTCAACTTCTGTGGTTCTCTCTGCCCATTCATTTATTTTTATGTAGATGTTTTTTCAGATGTGCAAGTTCAATTATCAGCAAAATTACAGCTAATTCTGTGGTTGTATAGCAACCAACAAGAGCAGCATAGTCATAGTTTGACGTGACGTCACATTCTAAGGAAAACGCTCCCTAGGAGGGGAAAAAATACATTTTCCGCTGCCCGCCAACCAGGAAGCAAGTGATACACTGTTACTTTAAATGTCTTAATTTTGTGTTGTCAAAATGCTGGATGGTAGTTGTGCTTTGATATACTAATCGCAGAAGAGACGAGCCTGAGCTGTGTTAGGTGAGGGATTTCCGGCAAAGGCACACGTAACGGGCAGGGACCTGGGGCTTTTGAATGATAGAAATGCGGCAGTGTATGCCGTAACATGGATCGGAAGTGCCTTTCTTTTTCTTACGTTGAGAGGTGATCCAAATAAAATGGAACTGCTTTTGCGGTTGGGGGAGTCGTTTTGTGAGCCGCTATGTTGATCTGTTGTTTTGCCCTCCAGGTCACCGTGCATGTCACATGACTGAAAACTATGAATTGCTCTTTCATTTAAAAAAATTTTTTTTTAAAGTAGGCTTCAACAAAAAGGACAGTGCTGTCTGATCTGGGCCTAACAATGTTCCACTATTACTTCACTATACACTCACCACATCCTCCTGCACGAGATGATCAGAATCCTTGTTTAGGTCGATGCAGAGTCCTTCGACGACACATTCCCGACCAGCATCAATGTCATCCTTAGAGAATAAAACCAAGCATACGGCTGCATGTTAACACAAAGCTGTTCCACGTTACAGATAGTTGTTTTATTTGAATGCAAAGGTAAAGACATTTCATCATCAATTGACTACCAATGGACATAATACATAGGTTTGTTTGCCTAATAATAAATTACAGTAGACAACAAGAACATATTTCAAATAATTACTTATTGGCGTACTTAGGACTTTAAAATTAATTTAGTATTTGTCCCTAGTGTTTTTTTATTTGTTTATATTTCTTAAGTAACTTGCTACTCAAGTCATTCTTTCAGTAAATCCTTTTGTACTCTAAGCTTGATTTATACTTTTGCGTTGACTCTACGTCGTAGCCTACGCTTAGCCCAACGTGCACCACCCCAAAAATGTTACTACATGTCGCAGCGATGTGGACCGCAAAACTGTGATTGGTCAGCTGGATAGCCTTGCAATGCCTCCAAGCCCACAGGAAGTGCTCCATGCTTTGAAGTCAATTTTCAGAATGTGATCCATTTTGTCAATAACATTTGACAAGTCTATAAGAGCCGCACATATATAATCTTACCGCCTTTAAGTAAGCGAGAGCTAAACAGGAAGTTAGCCTGTTTGGCCGGCAAAAGTCAACACAATGGAAGCTGTAGCGCTACCACCAACTAGCGTTTTGGTGGTGGAATTGCAGAACAACGCCGAAACCAACACACAAGTATAAATGATTGGCTACGGCGTAGACTTGATGCACAAGTATAAATTAAGCTTAACTAAAATTCTTATTCTCTGCCAACCTAATCCCAACATGGGAAAAAATGTAACTGAAAGTTAAATAGTTAGAATTCTTACCGTCACCATGGCAACCATGTCTCTCAGCTTCTTTCCCTGCTGCCCCGATCTCTTCTCAAACACCTTCAGCAAATTTGCAGTGAATAGGTCCAACTGTGAGAGGAACCTTGACTGTAAAGGCATGCTGGTGATCTGTTTAAACTCTGCATTTATCTGAAACATTAGTACAGGGACATGCATACAAGATATTAGTTAGGCCTAAAACTGAGGTTGGGAAGAAATATCATTTAAATGTGGTTCAACTGAATTCAACGAAACAAATGTATTTGTTAGTTATTATGTCATTATTTCTTAGCTGCAACAATCCCTCTATTTGTCAAATACCATCTTTATATTTTCATGCTTCTTTTCCTTAGAGAAATTTCATCTTTAAGAGTAGATCAAATGCAGTATTTCCAAACATGAATGTAGTAAAGTGTGGATGCCCACCACAGTTTCACATCAGACATACTACAATACATAAAGCTGTATAAGCATTAAAATAAGCCTGCAAGCCACATCATTGCATGCAAAGTGGAGCCAAGTGTTAGTCTAACCTTAAGCTACCACACAAGATTTCACAGTTTTACTGATACGTTTTTTTACTTGCCTCCATTACATCAAAGAGAGCTGGCCATCTCTCTTGAAAGTCGCTGATCATCGGAGCACAACGTATTACTTCTTGTCTTCTTAATGCAAACGTTTTCTCCATTTTAGCCCTAATTGTCTCTCTGTTGTTACGCTGCTTGATATCTGAAATTAGTTCAACCCTCATCGTCTCCAGGGACTCTTCGTACTCCCCAAGTGGAAAGGAGGGATAGTAGGCCACTTCACCCCTCTTTGGTTTCTTAACGTCAAAGGCAGGACTACGTTTACCATCAGGTTTATGTTTCAAAGCATTTACTCATACTTCAGGACATCCTACTTTCCGGAGATGTGTGTGGTAGTTGGACAGCTTGTATTTGAGGCTGGTCTTCCATCCTCCATAGCCAGTAGTTAAGCCTCTCTCTTGTAAACATGGATGCCTCCTGATGAGCGCCTCAGCAACTTGGTCAAACTCCCTGTCTGTGAAATAGACTTTGTGCTGGACTATCGCTTGTATCAACCCTCTAGTATATCGGACTTCAGCTTTGGATCAGGAATGAGCAGGGTCCCCTTTTCTCTGAAAGCTGCATCGGCTTGTTCAAGCTTTAACTCTGCATCATATGAAAAACGAGGAACATTAAAAAAATCTGGCCACGAAGACCTTGAAGAGGTGGACTGTGGCGATGAGAGAATGATGGTGCTATCATCAGAAGAACATAAGGAGTCATCATTGTGAGTGGTTGGTGAGTCACCGTCAGCACAGCGATCTCCACCGAGAGGTCTGCAGGATGTGGATATGACCTCGACTGTAGCTTTGTCTTGTACTTCTTCCATAGAAGTGAGGTTCATGAAGTCGTCGCCAAAAAGTGTGTCCATGAACTGCAGTCGAAAGAATTGGTTTATTTTAAATTGAGTCTTTATCTCAGTCTCTAGGTCAGTTACAGTTAAAGGTAGACCAGAAGGAAACCCCACCCTCTGACAGCTGTCTGGCCCCAGGATTACTCTGAGAATCACTGTCATGGTCTTACTGCACTGTCTGTTAAGAAAAAGATCAATAATACGCCTGTCATCTGAAAGAGTATACTGTTGAGATCAAATGTGCAAGTATGCAAGTTAGTCAAACACCATGCTAAGGAGGAAAGCCATCCAAGACATAAAAAACATAGACCAAGGTTATTATAGTTTAGCATTTTCTAGTTTTAATTTGTTTTAAAATGAGTTAGCTGTTTTTTTTTTTTTAAATGCTTGGTTTTAGTTAAATTGTATTAGTTTCAGTGTAAGTTTAATCTTTCTATGTATTATGGGACTCTCTAGCTTTCTCCCGACTTTCACCACCAAGATGCCAGGTGACGGGCATGGACTAAATAAAACGGGCACAGCTAAGAAATTTGAAGAGATTTCATTTCCACCCGAAATATTAGTCTTATGTAGGCCCTATAAAATAAATTGGCAAAGACAAAAACTAAAGACATTACTTTATAATTTGAGTTTATTTTTGATAGTTTTGCAAGCAAACAGTTACAATTATATATATATATATATATTTTTTTTTTTTTGTAAGGACTCATTTTGATTTCAGTTAACTATAATGTTTTCACACACCTAGTTATCATTATTTGGTTAGTTTTCATTAATGATAATAACCTTGACAGACAAATTTAAGAGTGTGCCCTCATGTTCATGTTATGTATCCAATCATCGTGTCAACTTATTACCTTACTTTAAACGCAGATGGATCTCTTCTAGGTCACCATCCGCGCACACCCAACCAGATAGGCAGCCAAGGGATACTCATCAAGCAGTTCACACACCTCAACAACAGCAAGTTCTTGTGCTGGAGATGGAGTCAGCTCATAGGCTCCACAGTGCTCTCTATACCGTCCACACAGCAGTTTCAAAACAAAACGATCTTGAATGCAAAATGCATATTTGATGGATTTCCCCAAACTCTGGCAGTCCACCTTCAGACCCATGGGCAACTACCATAGCTGCCCTGTAGTTTATTCCCTTGCTCCAAACATTTTTTGAAAGGTGTATTTCAGATAGATCAGGATATCTTTGTTTTAAAGATTGAGCCAACTCTTCCTTCAAAAACCCTAACGGGACAAGAGATGCATTTGACACATCCAGAACTGGTTTATCAATACTTGGAGACGACAAGTGGTAGCCAATCATATACTGATGTTTCACAGCCAGAGAGAGGGGCACATTTTTAAAGCAACTTGTGTGTTTAATTACCCTTTTAAAGAAACTGCTTTGCCTCAAACCTCATGGTCCAAAGACCCACAACAGGCCCAAACAACTTTATTAGTTTTGGATAATGTTCTAGATAATGGTGTTTGGGCAGCAGTCGATTCTGTGGAAACACCTCTTGATGCCTTTGTCTATGGTCAGAAACTTTGCTTTCAAGGAATGCAATAGACTCATCGGACTGGGGCAACCACAAGCTCCACGATCTGTTTTAGATCCAACAAGACTTGCCATACAGGATCACGCTCAGGAATTTAGGGCCCAATTAGAAAGGGGAGCAATCTTAGCAAGCTCCAGTTTTGATGGGCATTACCGCCTATGGTTTTCCTGCTTGACAGATTTTGCGGCAAAACATGAGGCTTATTTGTTTTGTCTGTCCACTTGTATGGAAAGTGAAGAATGGAATTGTTGATATCATCCAAGCTGATATACTTCTTTGATATTAGTATTTTGAGACAACTTGCAATTTCAACAGGTACAATGCCTTCAAAGAGGTCATGGGCAATGTCAGGAGGGTAGCCACTGACAACATGAAAATGAGAAAGGGCTTTAGTCAAAGGACACGCTCGTTTAACTCCAAAACAGTTACTGCCACTATCTAAGGCTGCTTTGACATGAGTCCCGTGTGTTTCTTTTGTTCTGAGGATAAAAGTTTCTGATCTCACCTCATTCAATGAAATTTCTGAGGCTGTTGCAGTACAAAAACCACAAAAATAGGGGCCTGTAAAACTCTCAACAAAGCCTGCTATTCCGTGAGCTCCTAAATTGTCTGCAGCAACTGACTGAACTGTACCTTTAAGCTATCTGCCCAGTTGTGGAACAAATATCCCATTAACTCCCAAAGACCTGAGATCTCTAACAAGTGGTTCTAAAACCTTGTCATAGCCATAGCACTTGACATCGTCTGTTTTGCACAACAGTGCTAAGTAGATGGAGGTCAAAGACGAATTACACCCAGGAGGAAGGTTACTCAGAACCCAATACACAGCACAAAGTTTGTGTGTTTTACAGGAGGTGCCTAGAGGGTTGCAGACCTCGAAGTCATCAACATACAAACTTACAGATAGGCTTAACTCCTCGCCTGACAAAAAAGTGTTTTGCTTAAAATGCAGACCGTCCCTGAAAGACCTGTACACAATTTCACCTGAAGTCTCCGCTTCTGTTTGGTGATTACGAACTATCTTGTCCAAGATATCTTTCCTATTCAAAAGCACTCGTAGTGATTCAAGAATGGGGACATACTGAAAGGTTTTGTTGTCTTTAGCATCCAAAATATATTCAACTGGTTCTATTACATTAAAGTTTGCCTTATAATACTGCTTACGTTGATATGCTGAACTCAAAGTCCCACCATTAGCTATGGCTTTATTTATAGGATTCCCTGTTTATAAAGCAGTGGTTATTTCCTCTATGACATCTCTGTCAACCTGAAGGTTGTGCTTCTGAAAAATATCAACTAGAACACCATCAGTGTGGGAACTTGAGAGAGCTAGTTAAGTGGTTAAGGTCAGACAAAAAAAATCACTGATTGCTGTACTTGGTACATGAGTAAAATGTTCTAACTTTAACAGAGCTGTTGCAAAAGTGTGTTATATTACATTTGGAAGGTCTTTTGGGGCATCTACACTGGAATCTGGTTGTGCATCCAAGTATACCTCACCTATATCATCGTTTGAAGTATTTTCAGCTGAATTTAAGGAAACAAAAGTGGTAGATGTCACAATGACTGGTTTAAAATCTGTTAATGAATAGGAATTGTGTGTTCCGCTCTTGTGGGATTTAAATGTTCCGTAGATATTTGTTGGAAAGTCGCAACCTAAAACATGCAAGTTACAACCTCATTTTTCTTCAGGTGTGCATTAATGTGAAGCCAGTGATCAGAGAGTTGCAGATCTTGCAGAGCTGCTTCTTTGAGCTCGTTCTCTTTCTTCTTCAGTCGTCTTTTGTTGTGAAGGCATACTTAAGCACACAAAACTAACATTAGGCTATACATTTTTTTTGAAAAGTTCTTGCATTAACCTGTTAGTTAATTTATCATTTCATGATAAAATAATACGACTTTCACTTTATCTAATGTCACATCTGATTGTTAGTTGAAAACTCACATAACATATTGACTGTAAACAATGTATAACCTAGCATGATTCAAGAGCCCAAACCATCACATCCCACAGAACACACACTAAACTCATGTAACGGACGTAACGTAGCTACGATAGCCTGCTGCTGCAACAGGCTGTCGTTTGGTTGATAACGTAGCATTTTACGTTACAATAGCTAAGGCAATGCTGCGCGACGTGATGCAAACGTTACAAGCTGAAGCTGCACTTTATTCAAAGCTCAGGTAGATTTTTTTGGTTGCTATTCACAGGGCATTTGTCATAATCTCCATAACTTTAAAAACTCACGTGAAGGCAGAAGGGCTTTCCCTCTTTCATATGCGGTGCTCCGTGTGTGAGAAAAGAGAGTCACGTGACTCGGGGCAGAGGGCATCGCTGAGGGCAAGATTGGATGATATAGCGATTTAATTTGATTTAAATTTGGTAATGATGGTCGAATTGATGCAGCCACAACAGCAAAAAAAAGAAAGAAAGAAAAGTTTATTTAGGCTCTTTCACCAGAGGGGCAGCTAAGCCAATCAGGGCAAACGGGCAGTTGCCCGAGCAACAGTAGCCCGTACCTGTGCATGTCCCTGCTGTTGACCCTTTCTGCACACAGCTTCACAGTTGGCTTCAAAGTTCAATTTTGCATCAATGATGGTCCCAAGGGATTAATAGCATTCCACGTACTCAATGGTCTGACCGTTGAAGTGTCTTCGTTCATGTGATTTTTTTCTTTTTTTTTTTTTTTTTCCTTCTAAAATCAATGAATATATATTTAGTTTTAGATATGTTAACCTGGAGGTAAGACTCCTCACACCAGCGCACAAATTCATGAATGAGTGGACCGGGGCTGGTCTCGTTGTCATGAAGCAGACTAACAACAACAGAGTCATCTGCATACTTGATAATGGTTCTGTTGTCATATTTGCTCTGACACATATCTGTGAAAAGAATGAATAACAAAGTTGACAGCACACACCCTTGTGGGGAACCTGTGGAGGAACACTTTCGGTCGGACAAAATACCTTTGACCCTAATCTCGCTTTGCCAGACCTTCCTCCACAACGCTGCGGAGGAGGGTCTGGCTAGTCCACACAGCATTACGGGATAAGAGAAAAACAACCTCTGGTTTATTGGCATTTCTTTAAACCAATCACATTCGTCTTGGGCGGCGCTAAGTGCTACGCGGAGCCACGGTGCTGCTGCAAAATGGCCTCAGGAAGGAACGTGTTTTGGTGGAACGTGTACGTTCAAAAGTTGTTTTAGTCAGACAACAGAAAACTCAGATTGGACAGATAGTCTAGCTAGCTGTCTGGATTTACCCTGCAGAGATCTGAGGAGCAGTTAACCATAGTCCTCAGAAATCCACCCGAGTTTAGAATTCCAACACAAAGGAAGCATTAGGTAACGGAAATCTGGTCGGAAAACAAAGGACGTACGGCGGAATCCCAGAAGTGATAGGTCGGGGCTCTAGACTACATAGACCCTAACTATCTGTGTCCTGTTAGTTAGAAAGTCAAGGATCCAACCCACCAGATTATTACTTAAATCAAACAGTTTCTAAGGCCTTCTGGTTAAAACATGGGGTTGGGTCGTGTTAAAAGAGGAGGTCAAATCCACAAATAAAAGTTTTGCATAAGTCCCTTTACCATCCAGGTGTCCTAAAAGCCCATTAAGCAGAGTAACTGTAGCATCCTCCAGCCCTCTGTGAGGCCTGTATGCAAACTGCCTCAAGATCTCAGACCTGACCGGTTTCTCTAAATAATGATTAAAATGGAGGTCAGAACAGTGATTCCCACAGGTTGAGAATTTAGTTGTGGTGGTGGGTGGAGCGGGATGTGATGGCTGGGTTCAGCAATAAACTTGTCAAACAAAGGTTTATGAACTATTTATTGAAAGAAATGACATGATTAGATAATTTAGAATTATTTTTTTTTACATTAAACAAACCAGATAGACGATGATACAGATGAAGTGTAGCTGTGCTCTGTCACCTAAATCTGGTTAGTTTGTCAAATAAAACGTATGGTTCAGCAGTTAAATGACCTGATTAACGTTACCCAGAGGTGAAATGTATTAACAACTTAACCTTACACCCATACTAAGATCAATACATAAAGTTAAATGTTATTATAAATCTCAACCCTGGCTGTGTGCACCTCCTAACTCCTGTTAAATCATATTACACTAAGGCTATCCAACGTTAATTCTTGTTCATTTTAGTTGTTAAGGATCATTGTTCATTTTTTATCCGTGTTTTGGAGATCCTAATAACGTCACGCTGTTTTGTACTATACATGTCCGTGTTGCACTCATTAAGATCTAATATGAACAGTTTTCTGTCTTTCAAACAACGCTGGATTGTAGTTTAAAACTTATACAGCAAACTTAATAAAATGCCGGGTTTTATTCGGGCTTGAGTGCATAAATAACGTTCCAGTTAATGGGTACGGCACGGAGAGAACACTGACTGAAGGCTTGATTAGCGGTTAGCTCCAGTTAGCGCCAGTTAACTCCAAATATCGATTAGCCTCAGTAGACTTAAATAAAAAAATAAGGTATGAAACAATACATACACACGTGTCAAGCGTGATTTACGCTTCTGCGTAAAATCTACGCCATGGCTACGTACGTGGAGGCACGGACACTACGCCGGAGCCGCATTATTGTGGAACCCACGCAACTTCTAGACAAGATCCGCCCTTCAATAGCATTCACACGCTACTATTGGGCAGACGTCCATGCAAGGTAACAGAACCCGATTTGTTCAGGTCCTATCCCCTGACCAGTCGGCTCTCCTAACCTTAACTACTCTAGGTCAACCAATCAGACTGGTTCGTAGGGCGGGACTTGCCTAGAAGTTGCGTGGGACGCGCACCACCTGAAAAATGTAACTACACATCACGGCGACGCACCGCCGTGGCTTGGTAGCGTTGCATTTCCCCCGACTCATTTCCTGTTGCTCCTTCTCCATGAACAACATGAAATCAAGGAGAGGGTTAACTTCTCCTGGTCCAGATGTCCCACCGTGGTCCGAAAGAACAGAGGAGACACTTAGTTTCTCTCACTATGACTCTAGAGTCGCTACTCGCTCCGAAGATATTCACCATCACTCTCTCACTCGCTCTACCACACACACACACACACACACACACACACACACACACACGTCAGCCCTGCTATTCTCTTAAAGAGATCGACACACACACACCAACACACAAGTATAAACTTTAGGCCACTTATGTTGGCTACGGCGAACAGGCCCGGATTATCCATAAGGGCACTTGGGCCAGTGCCCAGGGGCACCAACCATTCACAACCAGTGGGGGGGGGCACCACATGACACAAGCTTTAACAATATTTTCCGTAAATGGTTATATTATTCACTTGAAATTGTTGAAAGACCATACATTACTCGTTTATGAAGACTAATTTTACAATAATAATAATACATTATAAATAAATCAATATTACATGACCACTATTACTCCCCTCACCAATCTGTCAGAGTTGAGTTGGTCCACAGGTACGCACAAATGTATCATTTAGGGGATGGGGGGTTAACAATAATCAAAAGTGGCTCGTTTAACCCACCCAAAAAACAAACTGTTCAATGTAATTGGCAAGCAAAGAAAAACATTTTTCACACAAATCCCACCACCTCTGGGTGAGACTTGGTTGCGCCCAACGTTCCATAGCACGACCAGGACGGCGCTTCGTGAGTTTATTCAGTATGCAGAGAAGTAAAAGACCGGTCCACAGTCTGCGCTTCTTTTCCTAGAACTCGTATTTCTTTCAGAGGACATTGTGCAATAAATCCATATTCTTAGATCTAATATTGATAGTCTTTTGTCTATATCTTATTCATTTTAGGTCCTTTTATTGTCGTTAGCTGTGATGCTAAAGCAGTTTTAGCTTTCCCATGATGCTTTTGAAAGTGTTTGACCAGAGGAGTTGCTTTCAGGGCCCGTGAAATAAAGTCGGAAAAATACCGATTTGACCTACCTACAATGCTGCAACACATAGTATTGATTTTGGCTTTTTGAATTGATAGAAAGTTTGAATATAGTGCTCACTGCTCATATGCCTACATGTATGTAGTTGGATAAGTTAGTAAATTACATTTGAGAAATGCCCTTGATTATGTCTGATATT
This sequence comes from Zingel zingel, assembly GCA_023566125.1. Taxonomy (NCBI): domain Eukaryota; kingdom Metazoa; phylum Chordata; class Actinopteri; order Perciformes; family Percidae; genus Zingel; species Zingel zingel. The sequence goes on from CM042319.1 coordinate 31,199,842, forward strand.
TTTGGCAGGGGGAAAGCAAGTGTTGGTTTTTCTTTGCATAATGAAAATGCTTAGTTTTTTGTTAGTTTTTTTGGCTTGTCTGCTGGGCTGATGTACTGATGTGTATTGATTTTGACATTTTGAATTGAGTGCTGTGCTTTTTGAATTCAACATTTTGAATTGAGACATTTGAATATAATGCTCACTGCTCATATGCCTACATGTATGTAGTTGGACAAGTTAGTAAATTACATTTGAGAAATCCCCTTGATTAGGTTTGATATTTTTGCCAGGAGGACAGCACGGGTAAAGGGGGTGGTGGACGGGGGGGTGGGGGGCCTTTGAGGTATAGTGCCCAGGGGCACCACGTTGTCTTAATACGGGCCTGACGGCCAAAGGTCTGCGTGGAGCCTCTGTAGAACTAAAAATCACGCTTTAGTGAACAGGATTTGAGAAAAAAGTATCTTATGTGTCTCAGTAATATTCAACTTGTAGTTTTATATCATTTCTAGTTGTAGTCATTCTGATTGAACCAGCGAAGGCTGAAGAGATCTTCCAAAAGGATTTCAAATAAATAAATCATGACCATGTCTATTGTCTCCCAATAGAATTATGTTCAAACATTTTCCAAAAACAAAATATAGATTCTTTTGTTGTTTAATTCTCTAGAAGAGATAATTGTGTTGTGTTGAGAGACCTGAAACTGTATCTCAATATGAGTGTTATTAAATATGAATCTCTATATATTCTTTAAAGCTTTTTATAAATGAGTTAAACGTATATTTAGCTTCAAGAGTTGGAGCTTCCAGAGACTCCTGCTGCATAAATCCAGACTGTATCTCTCTGTTCCCATTGAGCCCCAATAACTGCAGAGCTGACCCCCCCACCAACAAACACTCAGCTTACGTCTGAAATCACATTCACACCACAGACTCAACATCTAAACTATCGTTTGTTAGTGTAATTTTCAATGTCGTAACCATGGTAACCCCTGCCGACCTCCGCTCTAGGGGCATCGCCAGATAACTCTTAAATAACTGAAAAAGGTAAATAACTAGACCAACAGTCATTTAAATATGTAGAAATGTAATTTAGAGCATTATTGATTGGTTTCTGTCAGTTTGTCTGGGAACGTTGTCGTTACTACCGCATTGCATTGTGGGATACTTATGTAGTGTCCAGTGTTTGCATCATTCTGTAATATTTCACTGGAAATAGTATGCAGTTCAGGTATTATTGGTGTCATACTAAGATCATCAAGATTTTGGACATACTAAAACATCTCCCATACTGTTTTAGGCTACACATGTTAGTGTGGACCTTCAGACCAACCATGATGATTTTAATCATGACGTTACTGAGCTGTAGTCAGAGCTGAAAGAAGTACTCTGATTCTTTATTTGACTGAAAGTATCAAAACCACCAAGTAAAAGTCCTGCATTCAGAATTACTACTTCAGTAAAAGTATAGAAGTATCAGTAAAATGTACTTAAAGTAGCAAAAGAACAAACAAGTATTATATTTGATAAGCTGATCATATGTTTTGTATGTAAGATCAAAGTAACTAATTATTACATCTGTCTGATAAATGTAGTGCAGTAAAAACAAATCCTCTGAAATGTAGTGACGTACAAGTATAAAGTAGTATATAATGCAAATACTCGTTATTTACCTCCAAATTGTATTTTTACTGCTCATGAACATGAACTTCTACATAAATAACTTAGCTAAGCTGTGTGTTTAGCTGGATGGGTCATATTATTTTAATAAAGCTAATCAGCTGTAACAACAACTGTCATAAAAACAAGAGTTAACTCAGAGTCTATCATTGACTTGTACCTGTGAGCCTCAGCTCAGGGTTTAGAGAACCCATTTCACAGACATCAGCTATAAACATCACCCTCCTCCTCCTTCTTCTTCCTCACTACTGAGACTAAACCCAGAACCAACTCTCAGCTGTGTATCTGAGCAGGAGGAAACTGTCCAGAAGATCAGAGCTAACATCTCTGTTCCTGGTGACATTCATCCTACGGCTGGTTTTATCTGCAAAGAGTTTTAGATTTCAGGTTTCAGGAGCATGGACCTTCAGTTGTTCTTTGTGTAGACTGAGATGTTCAATCTGCTGTATATGATCTGTGTTCCATTCTGAGTCTTACATTAACTTTCTATCTTCTGTTTCAGGGTATCCCACTGGATTGATTGTTGGATTGATTGTTGCTGTCGCAGTTCTTGCTGTTGTTGTTATTGTTCTATCTAGGCGTTTAGCCAAGAATAAAAAAGGTAAGTTTAATAAAATATTGTATCAACATTTTCATGATGAGCAGACAACACAACACATTATTTATATAAGTCATGTTTAGAGTCTTTGTTGTTTTATTTTCAGTCATTAAACATTGTGTTGGTATTTACACCAGAGAAGGATCAAGTCAGTTGGGATTTACTTCTCAACTTGTTTTCCTTCCTGCAGCATCACAAGACCCAGGAAACCCACCTAGGTAAGGAAAAAAGTACATTCTTATAGTAAATATTTTATTAGATATTGTTTTGTAGAGTTTAGTCTTGTAATGTCTGTCCTATAATCAGTTATAATCAGGAAACCAGATACATGTGACCTCACTATGTAATCCCACTGTGAGATCCAGATCATTTACAGGACCCACACACTTTCACTTTGCTCTCTAGTTCTGTACGTTTAGTAACATTCACTATCAATCATGTATCTAGATGGGTGTTTATGTTGTCATTTAGTGCATCATGTTTTAATTACAAATTAGGCCCAGCACACTTAGAGAGGAGGCTCTTCTCTCTGTGTTAGAGTGGCAGGTCAAAGCTGAGATAGGCACATTATGATATATGTATAAAACTATAAAAACTAAATAGATCTGGCTCTGTTCTAAGGTAATATGATCAATGGCAATTTTATTTATAGTTCACCTTTTCATCTTATGTAAGCTCAAAGTGTTTTACATTAAAAGACAAAATATAAGCATAGCATGGAGAACAAAGCATAAACAAAATACAGTACAAGCAACACACACACACACACACACACACACACACACACACACACACACACACACACACACACACACTTTAATTAACCAAAAGATGGAGAGAATATTAAAGTTTTGAGTTTGTTTTCTGATTCAGTGAACCGCTTGAAAACCGCAACCTGATGACCTGAGAGGCCTGATGATCAATGATCAATGATCAATGACACAGGTATTGCAACATGTATAGTCTCTTCCACTTCCACTAAATAATTGTGACATTTAAACAGATTTTCATGTTTTACTGTATGACAGATCAGTGATGCTCCTGCCCATTCACATGGTTTTAAAGTTATTGTTATCCAATTTTTGCTCTCCAAATGTTTGAAAATGCACATATTTACATCAGGGAAATCAAACACCCCCCTCCCCCCCCACACTGAGTCTTTGACCTCAGTGTTTCTTAAACCCTGCGTACGCCCATGGAGTAGGAGTTTGAATTGAAACATATAATCATTTCAAAACCATTTTTAGTGTGTGAGTGTGTGTGTGTGTGTGTGTGTGTGTGTGTGTGTGTGTGTGTGTGTGTGTGTGTGTGTGTCCAAAATGCCGTATAAAAAGGTAGTCCTATGAAAATGATGTGAAGTCCGTTGATGTGTCCGGGACAGCTGGTTGACTTGTAAACATGTAATTGTTTCAGATAAATCTGCATGGAGGGAACTTCTCCAATCTCCGGTGTCTTCGTGGACTCCTCGTCTGACAATTTCTTCTGCACTGAGGCCACTGTGTGGTCTCACGCAGTCAGCAAGGAAATTATTTTACTTTCAATTTCATAAATAAAACCTATACGTTTATTTGAATAAGTAAGAGTGAACTGGCAAACCAAGAAAACCATCACACCTCCAGAAGTGACTCAAATGTTAGTAAAGAAACTTGTAGTTTGATCATGAAGTGACCAAAACATTATTACCACAGAATCTGAAATTCAAAAGGCAGCTGGTGAAGAATGAACTGTTAGTGTTCTCCTGGAATTATTTAGATAAAGTCAGTCAATATAGAATAGGTTTTTTTTTTTTTTAAATAAGTACATTTTGTTTATGATCCTCACCTAAAGGAAACAAGACTGCACCAGCTGTCTCACTTAATTTAATTTTAAAGGGGACAGATAATGAAAAACTCTCATTTCCAGTCATGGTGCACAAACATTTGAGTATCTGGAGGGCTGACCAACCCAAAACCTGAAATAAAACAACCCAGTCCGTTATTTGTGGCCTGAAGACATGTAATTCAACAAGCCATTCAGATTCAGCTCCTCTTCCTATGTCACATGCAGGCTCATTAGAATATACTGCTCCTCATCTCCACCATGATGTATTATAAGCTATTTCCATTTCGGCACCCGTTCTCCAATCTGTCCGTTCAGATCGGCTGCGATCATGAGCGGAGCGGCCGCGCCAGCTCGCGCACTACAGCGATCATTTCGGCGTCTCCTCTCCTTGGTGAGCAATGAGCAAATGTGTCAAGCCAGGAAGGTAATCATATACAGGAAGGCCACAGCGCAGCCGCATACTTTACAAAATTAAACAAATTTCAAAATAAAACACCCAGGTTTATGGTGATTTTGGACGTCTTGACTTCACAGCTGTGTCTAGAGAGAGACCGACTGACACACACACAGCTCGAGGGAAGGTATATTTTTATATATAAAGTCCATGGATTAAAAATTCTGAATAGAAAGAGTCATAACCGACCTTGTTTGCAGTTGGAGGTGTCCTGGCAGCATTTTTACAGCCGTCTCTTTTACAATGGTGGTCTACGGGGAAATCCTTTCTGGGTCACTGGGAGGTTTACTGCGAGTGGCCACTGGACAAAATTAGTAAGGAAAATAGTTAAGTAAGTAATAGTGTTTTTTGAACATTAAAACATGTAAACATGTTCTCATAGAAATTGAAAATACAAGTATGAACCTGAAAATGAGCATAATATGTCTCCTTAAAAAGAAAATGTTGATATACCTGCTAGCAGGGTCAGTGGTCTGATCCCCGCCTCTTCTTGTCCACTCGTCCAAGTGTCCTCGAGCAAGACACTGAACCCCAAATTGCTCCCGATGGTCAGACAGCTCCTTGCATGGTAGCTCGCTGTCATCGGGGTGTGAATGGATGAATGACATATAAACTTCTTTATTGGTATTATCCTGCTGCTTGTAGTTGTTAAAAGTCCTAACTGAGCTAGATGTGATGGACATTAAAAGCAAAATTATATAAGACCAAAGCCTGCTGTCACGCTGTAAAAGTAATGTTAATTTTTTTTTTTTAGCCAAAGTGAAATCTAATGTGACATATTTTTTTTTATTTGGATATTTGTGTAATTGACATTACTTAGGACAATCGTGTTCTGCTTCTTTTTATTTGTTAAGGTGCTAAGCCAGAGTTTGTCAGGTTGAACTAGACACTGTTGTCGGCTGTGATATCAGAATTGTTCATGTACAGTATGTTTTATCTGATGCACTCTCAGGGCATCACGTCATTTCAGGCAGCGCTTCATCATTTCTATCCAAATAAAACATGAAATATGTCAAACTGTATGTTGTGACTGTTGTGGATGTTTCTGGGTTCAAACTTTGATAAAAGAAACAAACTACAAACATACTTCTGATACTGCAACATGTATCCTGGCTGCTCAACAGGTTTCAGTTTTTGATTAATCCTCCACATTGATCGTTATAATAAAGTTTCATTCTGATAACTAGAATGACTTTTGAGAAACTCTCAATCACTCCATCTATATAAATCTAAATATATATTTACTCAAGCAGCTGAAGTTAACGTGAATCTGTGGAAGAATATTACTTAATACTACAGATGGTCTGTAACACTTTCAGATGAAGTTTTTCCATCATCTTTATTCATTATATCATTATGTGTATACCCAAAGTTCACTTCAAAAAGTGGTATTTCCACATCCTTTAAGTCTAACTATACGCTAATGATTCTTTAAAAGCAATAACAGTCTTATGTCAGATTCAGCTGCAGGAGTTTGTCATCAATACAAATACTTCTACCTGAGAAGATCTCATGGTAGAAGTACACATAATACACATAGGATTACAAAAGATGGGTGTAACAGTACAGTCTGGAGGAATGAGCAAGCAGATACATTGACAAAGAAGATTCTGTGTTACGGCTGCTGCTCGCCCCTTCCCATGTGTTTAACCCTTTTGCTAGTCTGGATCCACAGAAGAACATTTCAAGGATAACTGCCTCACATCTGCCGTGTGAGGTTTGTGGGATTGCTGTGGACACAGTACACACGGAGATACACTGGTAAGATCTAATGAGGTTTAACCATGTATCAGCTCATTTAAATATATCATGTTACAGTATTGTGTCAACAGTTAACTTCATTTAATATTGTATGTGTTTTCTTTTGCGGGGTGCAAATGTTCCACCAAAACAAGTTCCTTCCTGAGACTACCGTATTGGTCCGAATATAAGACGACCCCCCTCGTACAACGCCTCGTTGTACTTCCATTCTAACGTTGGTCGCTGGATATATCATTTGTTTCATCTAAATATGAATGTGGATAACGTTAGTGATATTGAGATGCTTGCTACAGTTACACTTCTAGTGATGAATCGGCGAAAACACCTTTTATTTCTCTGATTCTCTGCTTTGTTCTAACGCCGCTGGTCTCTCTCTCTCTCTCTCTCTCTCTCTCTCTCTCTCTCTCTGTCTCTCTCTTTCTGTCTCTCTCTTCAGCAGTGGCGGATCTAGAAAATTTGACATGGTGTGGTGAAAGGTCTTGGCAGGCTGGCATTGGAAGAAGCTACATGGAAACCTCATATGTAAATGGCTTGTGTGGCAAATGGAGGAAAAACTAAAACTGCATAACATAATTCTATCATTTGTTTGACCTTTTGATTGATCATAATTACTGATATAGTAAGACAAATAGAATAGAATGTGTCTCATTTTATCAGTAATTATGATCAAGTGGGCAGTTTGACAGGCGACGTGACAAGCGGGCACAATCCTGTGAAACTGGTGTTTGTGCTCGTCCAACACATTCTCACAGCCATCTCGTAAAATAAGGACGTTTGGTCAGGTGCCTTTGTCGTTCATATTGACGCTAAAAGTCTCCTTTAGCGTTTTATGTAAACGTACTTGGTCGGGACTATTGCCGTCCCTTTAGCGCTATAAGTAAACGCGCTTGGTCGGGACTATTGCCGTCCATTTAGCGCTATAAGTAAATGCGCTTGGTCGGGACTATTGCTGTCCCTTTAGCGCTATAAGTAAACGCGCTTGGTCGGGACGATTGCCGTTGTGGTGACTTTCAATAGTAATGCTGTGATGCTGTATGAAGAGGAATTCTGCTGACACTGATCTTTGATTATAAAAAAGGTTTATTACATCAAGTTTTCAGCATCCCTTTAACAAACTCCTGCAGAGAGTTTGGAGAACGACCAACCCAATTCTTCCAATATGTCGCTCTGAAGTTCTGCAGTTAACACATAGTATACATACTGTGCATTACACTAACGTGATTGGGTCAGAACTGACCAATGATACCTTCTTTTTTGGCTCATCTCCAAATAAGGACTCTTCTGTCCAAAAGGGCTCTTCTGCTCATGTTAACAGCCTCCAGATGTCTCAGTAAAAGTAGGGCAAGGGTCAAAGGAATCCCCCACAAGAAAATCCTCAGTACAAATGTATACAAAGTCATGACCTGTTCAGATACCACACCGTCCATTTAGCGCTATAAGTAAACGTACTTGGTCGGGACTATTGCCGTCCCTTTAGCGCTATAAGTAAACACGCTTGGTCGGGACTATTGCCGTCCCTTTAGCGCTATAAGTAAACGCGCTTGGTCGGGACTATTGCCGTCCCTTTTGACGCAGTTATGTTAAGGAAAAGGTCGTGGGTGGGCTTACGGTTCCGTGACATGCCGGAACTACGGGACGGTTGGGTTTAGGAAAGGGTCTTGGGTGGGCGTACGGTTCTGTGACACGCGGGAGAAAAGAAAAAAGTGACTATGACAAGCGGGACGTGAACCCCGCTCTCCTGGGTGAAAGTCCTGTGTTTGTGAAAAGTTCTTCACATGAGGAGCGAGATCCCGCGGATCCACGTGACTATGGAGGCGAAGGGTCGCTCCCCGTGTGAAAAGCCCTTTATTCCCACAATGGGGAAATTCTCACTGTTGCAGCAGCGAGGGATAGGGATAGCTTCATATTTCACTTCCTTTACGACAACTTTTAACATGTACAAGATAAACATGAGCAGGGGCTAAACGGCTTTTCAAAACAGTTTGAATAAAAGTAAAAATAAAAATGATTGTGGTAAATGCACTTCTTAAATATTAGGTAGTCGCTGAGCACACATGGTTATTGGAGTTAGCGAAAATGGCGTTCCTACTGACGCATACTTGGGTGTACTGCTCTTGTGCAAAGACATCCATCTTTTTCCTTTCTATATTTCGTAAAGTGTTCTTTCTTTGCCATATTTTAGGAAGCATCAGAAATCATTACATTCATACTGTATATTCAAACATAAACAAACTGGTATCCCATAGCAACAATATAATCAAAGATAGAATGGAATATAATCAATAACCATTTGGATTGAAAACATAAGAATACAGTGCCTTGCGAAAGTATTCGGCCCCCTTGAACTTTTCGACCTTTTGCCACATTTTAGGCTTCAAACATAAATATATAAAACTGTAATTTTTTTGTGAAGAATCAACAACAAGTGGGACACAATCATTAAGTGGAACGAAATTTATTGGATATTTCAAACTTTTTTAACAGATAAAAAAACTGAAAAATTGGGCGTGCAAAATTATTCAGCCCCCTTAAGTTAATACTTTGTAGCGCCACCTTTTGCTGCGATTACAGCTGTAAGTCGCTTGGGGTATGTCTCTCGAAAAGTTCAAGGGGGCCGAATACTTTCGCAAGGCACTGTACATACAGAAAATACAAAAACCATCGCTTTTTAACCATCGCTTTGGCGCCCCCCATGGTGCTGCGCCCCCATGAGCAGCATATAGCACTCACCCACTTTTTGCGCCACTGCTCTGGCCTCTAGTTTTACAGCCATATGTGTGAAGCCGAGAGTGAAAAGATGGGACTGCTTAAATTCATGCGACAGGATGTTATGATGTACTCAAGATCATTTTATTCTAGTCCTAAAATGATTGAATAGATTTGATGTAGGGAATGTTAATTGTATAATACATGACAAGCTTAAACAGTTAAAATATTTTGGTGGTGTTTACAAAAATATGCAGAAATAATTATGGAGGAGAAATTAGACTACAAACTAAACTGCTTGTAAAACTGCCCTTTTATGGAATAATTCAATTTTTTTCTGCCTTAATAATTACTCATTGATGACTCAGCATGTAAACATACTGATTAATACATGTTTTTGTCTTTTAGGGCCAAAAGTCATCAAAGTGGAAGAAAGTAGTGATGTTACTTTACCCTGTTCCCTCAGCACCAAGGAGGACATTCAGTCTACACGGTTTCTCTGGCATAAAGTTTCTCAGAACACTGATTCAGTTACTTTTGAGAGGGTGTTCCTGTATGATAATGGTGATCTTTACAGTGACGAGCGTCCAGGTCAGAGTGAGCAGTTCAAAGGTTGAGTCTCACATTTTCCAGATGGACTGGAACAAGGCAACGCCTCCATAATCATCAGAAATACGACGAGGGCTGACAGTGGAGAATACAGATGTAGATTTCCATTCACTGACCCACCTCAAATATACCACATTAAGCTTGTTGTTGTTGGTGAGTACTTTGATTCAACACTTAAAGATGTTGTTTGGGAGAATGTGTAAATGTGTTTTACTATGTTTGCCAACAATTGCTTCAGGGTGTCTAGTCAGGACACTATTTCAATGTTCAGGTGAGAGTGTGAGGAGAAAGGAGATGCAGAGTTCAGGGCTGCGGTTGAGATGGTTCATGTAAAGAAATAGGCTTGTGTTTATGCGTGTGTGGTTCTGTAACAACAAAGCACAGCTATACAGACTGCTGATAGAGCATCATAGAGCGATATAAATGGTGATATAAATGGCGAACAATAATAACTAGAAAGCAATGAGCTATCAGTTAAAGATTAGCAACACAAAGGCATTCGTGGAACCTACACAGAGCGCACATGCAGAGCGCGTGATCAGGCACAGTGGATACACAATGGGAATGCATGCACAGGGGCATGGCCTTTTTTACAGATGTCCTCTCATTTAAGGAATGGAGCCTCGTCTCCACCTTGTTATCTAGCTGCTGCATCTGAACAAACATGATGAAAACTTTGAACTCATCGATGGTGTCAGTTTCACATTTCTTAATGAAATATCAGCAGTCTGTAGTAGATTAAATCTGAGTGTGCACACTGCCTGATGTTGCTGAGAGATTCATCTGCATTTTGGTTTTGTTTTCAAAAGTAACCAACAAAAAGTTAACTCTACTTGTATGCATATTTTTAAATGTTTGTTTGCACTCTGGCCTCTAGTTTTACAGCCATATGTGCTTAAAAATAATGAGCTGTGCGTTCACATGACAGGATGTTATAATGTACTCAAGATCATTTTATTCTAGTCTTAAAATGATTGACTAGATTTGATGTAGGACTCTATTCTAATCACGCAGCGACACACACAAAGCAGTAGGCATCACTAAGTGCACCTGCTATTCTGGTTCACGTTTGTGTATTAACATTAACTTTATTTACAAACAGAAATAAATGCGTAATACATACTACTTTCTTTTTTTTCTTTTTGGAGGGGGCGAATCTGTGTCGATCAGCCACCAAATAAATGATGTGTTAGCAGTTTGTGCAGCCTGAATATGATCAAGAAAGTTTGACTTAATTTTCTTATAATATTGTTTTGTCTTTTTTCCTGCAGCTTCAAGTTGGAAGAAGAAACATCGTTCATCAATGATCTAATGAGGCATCGATAATGTCTGTGTTGCTGGAAACATTTATTTAGTTTTCAGTTATCTTATGCTTGTGTTATATCACAATTAATAGGCTCATAGAGTTTATCATGCAGTTCTAGTTGATTGTGTAACTGTGTGTAAGACTTGTACAATATTCCTGTTCCAGAGGTGTGTAGAACAGAGAGGACCAGATCAACATGATGATGTTTTTTATAAGTCTTGTATTTTTGTATTCACACCAAGTCTTCTGTGATGCTGTGAAATGTGAAATATTGTGTAAAAAAGGTCACTTCATTTAATTTTTTTGTTATTTTATTGTGTGTTTTATTCAAGTTGTTTGCTCTTTAGACAATCATTTCTTGCTTGTGTATTTAGAAGAATGGTAAAGGCTGAGATGTGGTATTGATCTTCTTATCTAACTCAGTGAGAAAGTGAATAAAGTGCCCTGGTGGATCACCGAGTAGAGTCGGTACTTTAGGCTGATTCCTCACCGCAGTGACTTTGGGTTGAGTCCGCCACAGAGCCCTTTGCTGCATGTCATCTCCTGCCTTTCCTGACTGTCTCTATCACTATCTTTTAGAAGCAGATACGCCGAAAAAAATGTTCTTGCACTATAATATAGTGCCTTTTATCATTTCAATTTAAATGTATTCAAATTAAACTATTCAAAATCTTGAATGAAATGTCAATATTGACGACAATATTATTCTTTGCGGTGTGCCTCTTTCTTTAGCTGAAACTTGCATAAAAAGGGATTTTGCTTCACTAGCCCTCACCTGAAACACAGGCAACACTTTGAACACACTGCACTGTTTACATCTTTTTAATAAACTTCCATTTAGATATACATATACATGCTACTAAGTTACTAAAAATAAAGTGCAGTCCTGGCTGAACCGAGACCTACTGAACTAAAATAATCTCCAATCAAATTGTTTGTACTTGATATTGAAATAGTGCAGAGAAGTTTGTTTTTACTAAGAATGTATTTACAATGTTTATACAGTTAACTATTTGCATTTTTGAGTTTACACAGTTATTATATTATTGACATATTTACATGTTTGATTATTTATATCAGCAGTTATGAATCTATCTCTGTGGTTTTCCCCACATTAACCTTAAGTCTAAGTTCTGCTAGCGTCTGAAGAGGTATTTCTATTATTTTAGACATGTATTTTACTAGATGAGTCATACAGTATGTTACAGTCTACCATGATGCTGTGTGTGAGTGTTTGTGAGAGAGGTTTTTCTGCAGTTTAATGACAGGAAATGGCTGGTGGGAATGTGCTGTGTTTAGGCACTTGGTCAAGAGGTTACAGAGAATGGAAGAGGAAGAATGAGACAGGAGTGGTCTGTCTTATCTGTAGCTGGAGTCAAACAGACATCCAGCCTGACTGGTGTTCATGAAGACAGCAATCCCCTCACATCCTGCTGTAAAGAGGAAGGGGGACAGCTCATGGTGGATAAATAGACTTGTGACTTTTGAATATTCGTTAATAGCTTGCAGAGACATGAGGATGTCTCAGTTGTGAACCAACATGTGAAGGCCAGCATGTGTATTTGTATATTTTAAAATGCTGTTACTAAAGTTGGCAATTTGTTGGCAATTTCTATACATCCACACAAGACAAGATAGCGCCGGTGTGTCTGGTTCGCCGTTTTCCCTGGCTACCTTTATATTGTTTCTGGCGTCTATTACAAAGAACATTAACTCTCTGCTGGTATACGATCATCAGGAGCTACTAAAAATAAAAATCACTGTGTGGCAAAATTCACTCCGAACGGCTCAAGAACCGTTTCCCCTCCGCTCTTGGCAGGTGTCCCAGCTCACCTGTTCCGTGCTGAGACTTCACTGTCACGGAGACACAAATGCAGAGGGACACGCAGCGGCCGGCTGGTCAAGATTAAAGCTTGGCTAGCTCTCTCTCCTGATTTGGCTTGGATTCCTCCCTGCATCGCACCAGAATATGTCCAGTATCTCCACCGCCATGTCTTTCGTCATGCCTGCGTTCCAGTCGGCATCTGTCTAGTACCTGTTGTTGGCCCGTACGAGGAGCGCCATGCCCTCCGCCCCTACTCGCCTGGTGGAGTAAACCTCCGCAACCTTCAGCCGCTGTGCCAATCAGCTAGCGCTGCTGAAAACCCGATTTTGCCGACTAGATGTGCCTTGATCAACGCTAGGTCTGTCATTAACAAGACATTTATCCTTAAGGATTTCTTCACCACACATGCTGTGGAAATACTCCTTTTGACAGAAACCTGGATAAGTGCTTGTGAGTCCGATGCCCTCATTGAGCTTTCATCTCCAAACTGTACATTCTTCAACTCTCCTAGGACTACTGGACGTGGAGGAGGAATAGCGAGAGTTTTTAAGAAGAGCTTATTTTGTAGGCCCCTGTCACCTTCTTCTTTCTTTTCTTTTGAACTTAGCATGTTTGTATTAGGTTGGTCGAATCCGGTACTATGTGCAGTAATCTACCGCCCGCCTAAATATAACAAACATTTTATAGAAGACTTTTCCGATTTCCTGGCTGGTATCATGACAGATTATGACAAGATTTTAATTGCTGGTGATTTTAACATACATGTCTGCTCTCCTTCAAAACCACACGTTAGATCTTGTTTTATCTCATGGGTTGCCTATTTCTAATATCCAAGTACATAATGCTGTTTTTTCTGATCACATGCCTGTCTTATTTGATCTTTCTCTGCCCTCTCATAGTCTCAAACTGCCTGCTCCTATGTGTCTGTGTCGTGTGTTTAAGCCCTCCACTGCTGCTCAGTTTACTTCTGCTTTTATTAATATAACCCAGTCTGGTAGTCGTTATTTGGCTAACCTTGACACAGAACAATTACTTTCTTCCTCCCTTTCCACCTGTGCCGACATTCTTAACACTGTTGCTCCGCAAAAAGTTAGGTGCCTCAGATCTAAATCTGAGCCATGGCTCAATGATGCCACCTGTGAGGCCAGACGAGTGTGCAGGAGAGCTGAGCGCAGGTGGAAAAATGACAAGCTCCATGTACCATATAAAGTCCTTAAGGAAAGCTTGAGAAAATACCAGAAAACTGTCAAAGCAAACAAGATATTGATTCTTTATTAAACTCTCTACAATCCTCCTGCCTGGAAACTTCATTTGAAGTCTGTGAAAATGTTCTTAACTTCTTTTTAGGCAAGGTTGCCACTATCAGAGCCCATATCGCATTCCCCGCTTTTGACCCTTCCATAGTTAGCACTTGCTCAACTGTCCTCAACCAGTTTGAGCCTGTGTCACTTTTAAATCTCACTGAAATCCTCATATTGTCCCACTGACACTGTGCCTCCTCGCCTCTTTAAGGAAGCCTGGGAGGCTATTGGCCCGATTGTTCAAAAAATCAGAAATAGTAGTTTGGCAGCAGGTGTTGTTCCAACATATGTCAAAAAAGCAGTTGTGGAACCCCTGATTAAAAAAAGAAATCTGGATTCCCCGGTTTTATCCAATTACAGACCTATCTTGAAGCTTCCTTTTAGCTAATTTTTTTAGAGAAGACTACTTCTACAGCTGCAGTTTTTTTTAGATGTACATGGAATTTTTGAGATTTTTCAATCTGGTTTTAATGCATTTCACAGCACTGAAACTGCAGTTTTAAGAGTTTTTAATGACCGCTTATTAACCATTGACTCTGGCAATTTTGCCATACTAGTGCTTTTAGACCTCACTGCTGCATTTGATACAGTTGACCACGCAGTTCTTATCTCCCGTCTAGAGCACTGTGTTGGTATCAGGGACACTGCTTTGCAGTGATTTAAGTCCTATTTGTCTGGGAGATGCTTTTCAGTGAAGCTTGGGGACTTTGGTTCCTCTACTGCCCCCCTTCTTTGTGGTGTTCTACAGGGCACAATTCTTGGACCACTTCTCTTTTCCCTATATCTCCTCCCCCTAGGAAACATAATTAAAGCATGGCATCTCCTACCACTTCTATGCGGACAACTCTCAAATATATCGTCCCCTCAAAAGAGGTGAAAACAACTCCCTCATACCTCTACTAGAGTGTTTAAAAGACATTAAGGCCTGGATGGCTTCTAACTTCTTAAATCTAAATGAAGAAAAGATTGAGGTCATTGTGTTTGGACCCAGACAGGCCGATGATATCCTTCCCGTTGACCTGGGCTACCTGCAACAATATGCAAAACCCTTAGTCACAAATTTGGGTGTCAAAATAGACAATGGTTTTAAACTTGATGAACAGATAAATAACATTGTTAAATCCAGTTTCTATCACTTGAGGCTTTTATCTAAAATTAAACCTGTTTTTATCTTGTAAGCACTTTGAGCATGTGATTCATGCTTTTATTTCAACTAGTTTAGACTACTGTAATTCACTTTACATTGGCGTTAACCAAAACTCTCTCTCACGCTTACAGTTAGTACAAAACTCGGCCGCTCGTCTTTTAACCGGAACTCGCAAGCATGAACACATAACACTAGTCCTGGCCTCGCTACATTGGTTCCCAGTCCATTTTAGAATACATTTTAAGATCTTATTGTTTGTTTTTAAATCTCTGAATTGGCTGGCACCTTGCTATATCTCAGACCTCTTACAAGTTCACACCCCCTCACGGTCTCTTAGGTCTACTGATCAATTTCGGCTGGTCTCTCCAAAACCAGGGGCGACCGCGCTTTTTCAGCTGCAGCGCCTAAACTGTGGAATGAGCTACCTCCACAGGTCAAATTGGCCCTGACCCTCGAATCTTTTAAATCCTGTCTTAAAAGTCGCTTGTATTCCCTGGCTTTGAACCCAGCATGAGAACTGTGTGGTCTTATGTTGTTTTATGTGTTCTATGTGTTTATATGTGTTTTTTATGTTTTATTTGTTTTTTAAATGTGCTATATAAATAAAATGGATTGGATTGGATTGGAAGAAGTGTTAACTTTATTCTATCGTCTCAGTAATTTATTTCAGTCCACCGGTTAAGAGATCATCAAAAAGAATACACTTAAGAGGGATAGTTTAGAGTGTAAGGCAATTGGAAAATACTTAGGGCAAGGCATTATCCCATTCTAGCAGTCATATAGCAGTCCTCAATTAGGATTCTACACACAAATATATTAATGTATCACATTATTTGTATTTCGAGACCCTATCAAAACAGACAGGAAGTGCTATTGTTGTGGAGCTGGGCCACGTTCAGCCCCGACAAAACGTAGCAACATGTTTTTTTTAAACTGAAATGGGGCTGAGTTGAACATCCTGTTGTGTGTGCAAGCCGCTCTGCCTTTTTATTACCACGATTTTACAGACACGTCTCAGCTGATTGGGTACGGAAGCGTAGTGCTGCCACGGCAGAAAAAGAAAAATGTCAGTATCACGTTATTACCTGAAAAGTTCATTGTAATAACAAGATATTTTCATGTTATAACAAGATATTTTCACATTTTTACAACATACAAACTTATCAAGTTATAAGAAGAACATTTTCTTGTTATTACAATGTACTATTTATCACATTATAAAGTAACATGATACTTTTCATGTTCTAACGTGATCATTTATTGTTATAACATGAAACTCCTGTTTGAATGAAGACATGGTGTGCGGATGAATACATTGCGTAATATGACTCATATACATGATTTGATTAGGTTCTACTTCATGCTTGGGCTGAGACATGGTGAGAGTCTGCTGCTGATGATAACGGTGGTTGATATTGTGTTAAGTATGCGTACTCTAAGAAGGATTTTGAAATGGATGGAGCATACAGAAGGAAGAATGAGTCTCAGCACATGATGAAGTAGAACTTAAATTGTGTTTATGATTCATAATTCACAATTTATTTGTCCGCACACTATGTCCTTATTTAAACAGGAGTTGTATGTTAACGTTATAACGTGATAAATTTCATGTTATGACATGAAAAGTATCATGTTATAAAGTGAAACTTTTCACCTTATAATGTGATAAATAGTATATGGTAATAACAACAATTGTTATAACTTGATTAGTTTGTATGTTGTAAAAACGTGAAAAAATCTTATTCAAATGTGAAAATACCTTGTTGTAACGTGAAAAACATCTTGTTATTATAATAAACTTTTCAGGTAATAACGTGATACTTATTATTCCGTAATCCCAGGGGATCACCTGTGACACAGCCAAAAAACGAGAGACACACCCACCAGACGGAAAATATAATAGAAAAATATGTATTGCTGAGTAAGTAACACTTACAAGGAATTTGCCTTGGCTGTAGGTGCATGAAAACTATAACATGTTATATATGATATAAACAAACAGTAAATGTAGAAAAATGCAAATAACGCAGAAAAAAGGAACGTGAAGGGGTTCAAGTCATGGCCCTTAAAACAGACCAATCTCTAACAACAGGAATGGAATCATGTGATCATCTACTCACAAGAGACAGGACTGATGATGATATTAGACTTGTGTAACTCCAGTAACACGACACAAGATGGCGATAGATCTCCACCGAGGAATGTCTCTTTTTTTTTTTTTTAACTGAGGAGTGGTAGGCTGAGACCGAAACCGAAAGTTAAAAAAAAAAGATCGCCAATGTATCATTTGTAACAACAACTCTGTCTTTCTTCCAATAATTAATGGACAACTATGAAGCTTCTTCTGGATCTTCTGTGCTTGTGTCTTCTGTGTTTGACCGGGAAGACACTTTGTGATGAAAACGCTAAGAATGACTAACTTTGTAGATATAAAGACAGACACACAGTCTGTTGTAGATCTTAATATAAGTAGGCTATAATCAGCACAAATGGATACTATGGATTAATATAGTCATTAGTGTCAAAAACACATGTAGCCTAACCCTTCACAGCACAGGTTATTGATCTGATTGTTCCTCACAGATGACCTCGGTGTTTTTTAAAGTTCGTTATAATTTGGCATTCAGTTCGGCAACCGGAAAACCCGGAAACCCCGGAGTTTAGAATCTGTTAAAGAAAAGCTACAGTGGTGGAAGAAGTATTCAGATAATTTACTTCAGTAAAATTACTATACCACACTGCATAATACTCTGTTACTTAAGTTAAAGCCCTGCGTTGAAAATATGACTTTAATAAAAGTATGTCAGTATCATCAGGAAAACGAACTTGTATTTGATTTAAAAGTAATCTACTCGATGCAGAATAATCTTCAAACTGGAAAATGTTTCAGACAGTTGAGTTTAATGCTCTAATCATTTCAGAGTTTTAGGCCATTATATTGTTGGGTAGTTTAATTTATGATAATACATCGTATTGTAAATGTAAGCCTACTTAGTTACATTCCTCCACTGTTATTTAGGTTCTTTTCTACAGGAGAGTTGTGTATGTGAGGAGAGAAGATTTATGTATTTTTTCCCGTGATTCCACTTCCTCAAAAACTTTTTATCACAACTCTAAATGAAGAAATGTTTTTCATCAGGAGGATGTCACAGACATAAAGTCAGAATCAGTTGATCCATAACATACCAGTGTTCAGATCCTTTAGTAAAAGTACTAATACCACACTGGGAAAACACTCTGTTACAAGCAGAAGTCCTGCATTGAAAATGTTACTCAAGTAAAAGTACTGTAAAAAAAAAAAAAAAAATTTATGGAATGGACCACCGGAGGAAAATAGGGGAGGGTCATGTATTTTTATTTTTTTGCTGAGGGGAGGGTCATCCAACATTTTTTAGTCCGGGGGGGGTCACCCAACTTTTGTATTCATGAAACAGCAAAATTTCAAAGTGGCTTGTTTGGTGCATATTTTTCCATGTAGCTCCATGTAGCTCTTAGTCTCTGCCCTCCTTCACTACCAGATGGTCTGACCCATGAGTTTGCTGTGGGGCAGGGGGAGCTGCCCTCTGGTGACCGAAACGGATAATTGCGTTGTTTAAAAAATTAGTGGAATTATACACTCTGGCATGATCAGATATTTTTTTATAAATATTTAGATATAAAAATATCTAGATATTTATTTTGTGTAGATTTTGACTTTTATACGTTTATTCCACTTTGTTTAAACGGCGAAGTGGAGAAAGACTAGTGACGAGTCAATAGCAACCAGTTTGTGTGTTGAATGTTACCCAGAGTGCCTTGCTGAATGGTCTCAATATTTTATTGTTTTATTTCATGTGAATACTAGTTTACTAGAGGAGGAACTTAGTATTTGAAGTAATGCAGTAATGCAGGAAGTGTGCATTTAGTTTCCATGCTTATTGTGTTTCCACAACAATGTTAGTGATTAAATCTACTGAAATGGCCACCACACCATAACAGAGGAGTGGGATGCGTCAGATGAGAATGCAGAGGTTTAGTCACGTCTGTCATGGCTGTAAAAAACAATAGGGATTTGTACGTATTTGTCAAGTACAAACCAGTACAGGAGGGATTGATAAATTAATGGGGCAGGATTATTCCTTATTCTGAAATTATCTTGGATGTTCATGGAAGTTTTGTACTAGTGAGGTCATGTCTTTTTATGGCTGAATGTCCTGAAACTCCTCTGGTGGCACCTTAAATAAATAACAAACAGTCCCTAATAGCATCTAACCTTCTAAGTCTTCACATTCAAGAAGCTGGAAATGATCCAAATAGTTTTGTCACGCAACTGATTTATCTGCTGATCATTTCAGCTGTACTCGTAGTATATCTGTATATATTTGTGTAAAGTACATAATAAAAAAGAGTCAGTAGACATCTTAAAAACACTTGTGGTGGAGGAGAAATTAGACTACAAACTAAACTGCTACTAATTCTGGTGACACATGTTACTCAGCATTTAAACATGCTAATTAATACATGATTTTATCTTCCAGGACCAAAAAACATCACAGTGGATAGCGGGGCTGATGTAATGTTACCCTGTTCTCTCAGCACCAAGGAGAACATTGTATCAGGTGTCTTTGACTGGAGGAAAGTTGCTCAGAAAGATGATAATCTGAAGGAGGTGTTCCTGTATGACGCAGGCATTCATTACAACAACGGTCGAGGTGGTCAGAGTGAAGAGTTCAAAGGTCGAGTCTCTCATTTTCCAGATGAACTGAAACACGCCAACGCCTCCATAATCATCATAAATACAAAGATATCTGACAGTGGAGAATACACCTGTTATTTTCCTCGTCTTCGGCCACCTCAAACATTCTACATTGAGCTTGTTGTTGGTGAGTGCAAAAATAATTAGACTGCAAACTAAACTGCTGTATAAAATGTTTTTTTCTTGCCTTAATAATTATTGATTGATAGCTCTGCGTTTAAACATCTTGATTAATACATGTTTTTATCTTCCAGAGCCAAAAGTCATCACAGTGAAAGAAGACAGAGATGTGGTGTTACCCTGTTCTCTCAGCACCAAGGAGAACATTACTTCAAAACTGTTTGACTGGAAGAAAGTTGCTCAGAAAGATGATTGTCAGAAGGAGGTGTTCTTTTATAATGGTGGCCACAAAAATTGCTTTCCAGGTCAAGTCTCATATTTTCCAGATGAACTGAAACACGGCAATGCCTCCATAATCTTTAGAAATGCAAAGATAACTGACAGTGGAGTCTACACCTGTGATTTTCCAAATCTTCAGCCACGTAACATATACACCATTAAGCTTGTTGTTGGTGAGTGCTTTTATTAAACAGTTGAATATGACGACTCATGTTCTGAAACTCCAGCAGTCTATATATGACTTTATTTGTTTCACGCACACTCTGATCTTAACCCATCCACACAAGCACTTTAACATAAGTTTTCTTTTGCCTTTTAGATGGTGTCTTAAAAGACAGATCAGAGGAAAACATCCCAGGTAAGTCCGGAGGGCTAGTTCACAAAACCTAGATCACGGATTAAGCTGGGATGTCCCAGTTATCCTGGATTTCACCAAAGCACAGGCTCTGTGTCGCATATATTTGACACCAACCACAAACATTAACACCACATCAACGCGTTCGGCCGACTCTGATCTCTCTAGTGATGATAATCTTTTGCGACTGAAATTACATTTTTTTTTAATTAAAGAGAGGTGTAATTATAAATAAATGTCCTTTTAATCCTGTAAAATACGTAGTCTACCCCTCCCTTCTTCACTCTCTCATTGTGACCCAGTCACCATAGAAACAAATACTGCCACAGAGGTGCATGTGTGTTATCCAGTAGTCCTACATCCTTTACTACTACTACTACTACTCCTATTATGGAGCCATCTTTAATGTAGGCTGTTGTGTCCTCTTGGCAGGGCATGTCAACCAGCAGATTTAAGGTAGATCAGCATATTACTATGATATTAACTGTATGCATGTTGTGATGTTGGCCTTTGCTTGTATTTTCCCTTTATCACTGACACGTGCATGTGTGTGTATGTGTGTGTGTGTGTGTGTGTCAAAATGTGTCTTGAAATTTTCTAGTTCTCTTATATAATCTGTTTATTTTTATGTTCACAGGTGCAGCTTCAAAACCAAAAGTCGCAATACTTGATCAACGGGCCCGGGTGCTACAGTGTGAGGTTCATGGCAATCCAAAACCTAAAGTAGAGCTGCAGGACAGTGATGGAAACAACCTTAATGCTATAGTAACACAGGTCTCAGAAAGAGAAGGCAGCTTCTACATCACCCTCCAAACTACTGTGACCGAGACCGGCAACTATCGCTGTGTAGCCACACAGGAGGAACTCAAACATCAGATTTATGCTGAGACCTCTTTGCATATCAGTGGTGAGATTCTTTCTATTGGTGTTGCATTATTTTACTTGCAAGATTTTAAATGTGTGTTCAGACACACAAAAGTAATCTATGCATCTTTACTTTGAGACTCCACCTCATTAATCTCCAGAGATCAGAGGAAGACTGAGATCTGGAGGGCAATAACATAAAAGTGGAGTTTGTGATACATTTTGAGATATTAAGCACACGCTGCCACACTCCACACAGCTGGTGTGTATTCATAGCTTGCTGTAGCTAACCATAGGTGGATATCTGGGGGGGGGGGGGGGGGGGGGGGTATTTTAAAGGGGTGATAGAATGAGTATATAGGGTATTTTACACTGTTCCTTAAGGTTAGGGTATGTAACACTGGTTGGGCTGAAAATCTCCCGAATGCTACAAGTTTTTCAGCAGTGCAATCCATTTGAGATTTTTCAAACAATTTATTTCATATTTCTGCATTTTCATCTCTGTTTCTCCTAGAATTTGTAAGTCTTCCAGACTTAATCATAATCAGTTAGAAAATATTTATAAATATATTATATATAATATATTTTTTATATATTAGTGGTGTTATTCAACTTTTTAATGAAATTCATGTTAATTGAAACCATTCATACTTTTTCAACTATTCTCACTACTTCAACTTCTTCTTACTGATTTAAGCTATTCATCCAGTTTAGCTTTAGCTTTAGCTGTTCAGCATGCCCACGCATTTTCTGCAGGAAATGCATTTTCTAGTTACAGTTTGAATATTGTCACGCCACTTATATAACAGCTCCCTAAGGTCTTAACAAAGCTAACACTTTTGTCCGATTTCAATTTAATGCATTTTTGTGAATTTTAGAGGTCTTGTTAGGAGGAGGCAAGCTCATGGGCATAAATCTGATATAACAGTAGGGGGGGACAATAAACATAACATTTCTGAAGAGCAATTTTTGAAGGGGACACAAATAATACAGCCACAGTTATACTCGTAGAGGACATGTGTACACAAGCCACAAAAATACCTTAAAACATAATGACTTATTTTGAAAAAGTGTCCCCATATAAAATAAATATGATACTTTTGTACACTTGTTAAATTAGCTGATCATAATGTAAATTAGTGAGCCACTAGTAAAGCTCATCAAATATGAATTAGGTTCATAGGTTGCCACGCGGGCATATTGTAATTATAAAATGATCTTGCGTCCTCCGCATAAATATTAGGTTTGGTCTGGGACAGAGGATATATATTTAGGTGCAGCAAACCCACTGATCAGCCACTTCAAACACAACTGGAGATCTTCAATATTAACCCTAATATCAGTTCACATACATAACGTTAGGCTTATCATTGTGGTAACGTTAGTTGTAGTAGTGGGTGCATTTCTATCCAACAAGCTATTAAACAAGCTAGCTAGCGTTACATTATATTACACTAACATAGCAAACTTTTTGTCATAACTAATTCATTAATTACTCAGCATCATTTCTATTTGAGAAAAGAACAACTTCATCCGATGTTTAATGTGAATAAAATAGCATTGAACCGCCTACTTACTACATACCTGTCACTACCATAGACAGTATATAAGACTACTACCAATGTGACTGTGAGTCGAGTGCAGATCCTCCTAACTTACAGCATGCAGTGGACCAAACCACTGTGACGCAAGGGAGGGGGGACTTAAAATGTTTCTAAACTTAAAAAGCATTTTTGGGGGTTTGTATTGTTTTACTACTTACACAGATATTGTAAGTATACATCATTATGTTATTTACAATACACAGCATTGTTTTAATGATATTTCTAGGGGGGGACAACCCTTAGAAGGGGGGGGGGGGGGGGGTCCTGACCCCCCCGACTGGGCAAGCTAACTAGCTCTCATTGATAGAACTCCATCCAGCTCACTCGCGGACAAGAGGCGTTTATTTTCCCAATCGTTTGTTTAAATAACTCAATACACATATCCATTATAAGATTAACTGGAACCTGTGGTAAGAGATTGTGAGCGTAACAAGCTCGCTGACTGCGCCCTCATTCACACACACCGGCCATTTAGCAGGAAGAGGGGAGCTGCAGGCCCTGGAGCTCTGTCAGGGCAGCGGCGTTTGGTAGTCCATTAACCCAGAAATGGTGACTTTGCGCAGGTATCGAGCACCGTGGGCTGGCAGCCATGACAGAGCTCTATCTACCTCACAGCAGGCCGGTTTAGCCATCAATTTTCATAAACCTGCCTATATTTGACCTCTACATAGTTGATTTCTCGCATAAAAAGTCTCAGAAGTGAATTTAGTGGTAAAACAGCAGATGAACAATTTCTGAGATCTGCGCGACCTATTCAGAAGACTACCTGATCTCAGGTCAGTGGTGTAGCCTATGTAATTGTTGGGGCGTGTCAAAGATAGAGACTAGAGCCAAAAAAAGAGGAGCCACCGAGTTGCCCTTTTTTAGAGGCAGTTTCAAATTGTGAGATTTGCAGAGGAAAGAGGTGTCAATGGGATTTTGAGGTTCTATGTATGTCCTATTTACCCACCAAACTGTCGTTATTCAACTATGACAAGGTAAAATCGGTTTTGCATTCTATCACCCCTTTAAGTTTAGAAACATTTTGAGTCCCCCCTCACTTGCCTCACAGTAGTTTGGTCCAATGCTTGTTTTTCTCCCTTTACATTAACTACACAGAAGCAGTGTTGCCAACTTAGCAACTTTGTGACGCTAGATTTAACGACTTTTCAGACCCCCTTAGTGACTTTTTCTCACAAAAGGGACTAGCGACAAATATGGCGACTTTCTGTAGAAAAAACGCCAGTATTGCCCAGCAAGCACGCAAGGTATTTCTCTCTTGTGGCCAGAGGTGCGGGAACTGTTGTTGCTGCAGCACCCCCTGTTGGCAAACTGCGATGACAATAAAATGATAGCTTATAAATATCTCTGGTTGTTGTTTCCGTTCCATGACATTTTGTATGTCATGTTTGGGGTGTGGGATGAAGAGAGGGATAATTTTAGTAATTATTGTATCAGCTCTACATCCACAAACAAGAGGGCTTTTCACCGAGGTGGAACAGCTGATCATTTGAGCCTCTGTTTACCACTGTCTATGGCTGGCTCCAAAAGTTTTTCTCAGCTCTTCACCGCCTGAAAACCTGGCTCCGTAGCACTATCACTCAGAGTAGACTTTCACACATGGCACTGCTTCACGTCCACAAAGACATTTTGGATGATCTCATGGCAGAGTTTATCAGCCGAACTCAAGAGCGCAAATGTTTACCATTTGGTGCACCGAAATCATTGTAAGGTAGAGACACGGTGTCTTACATCTCTGCGTCTTTTTCCTGCCGCCGTGCAGGCCCAGATGGTAGCCTATATTTAGCCTAGTATGATTGTGATTTATATATTCCTATTATAAAGAAACAAATAGTCTGTGACTTTTTAGAATTTGTCACATACTGTCGGAAAACAAAGATTTTGCATAGTTTGTTACTTTGGGGCACTTAGGCCTCTTTTTGGCCATTATGCGGTTTATGAACACTTAATCTACTTGTGGTTGTTTTAAAATAAACATACATTGTCATCTAGACAACCTAGGGCAATCTAATACATATAAGTCAAAACTGGTCAAAAATTACGTTTGAATGTTCTTTCTAAAAACACACAGGTTTGAACTATTGGAATAACTATTTTTGCACATTATGTCCATAAGATGGCAAACGTACAAGATATACTTAACTACTTGTGTAGGTATATATATTCCAACATTAACATGTCTTTCAAAAGATCTTTGCATACCTACACATTGCAAAATAAACTAACGTTAATAAACTAATATCCTATACCGTGATATTTACGTTAATATAAAGACCATAATAGACCTCTCTCTCTCTGCGCCCTCTGCACCGCTAAACAGTTAGCTCCATATCAAGCAAGCAAGCTAGGGAGCCAGCCTCTAACTTAGTAAAATGTAACAACTTAATGTTTAGTTCACATGCTGTTGTCACATCATAGGAAAGCACATTGCTATCGCAGATGAGTGACAATTTAGTTTGGCTTATTTTACAGTAACCAGTGAATGATGAAGGCATGTTGGTGCGTGGTGGGTGAAATTAGCAAGCTAACGTTAGCTAACGAGTCAACAGCCGGCCGTTCGGTCGCTCCCACTGTAGGAGACTTATTGCTGAGAGAACGGATGACAGCCCGGGAGAGGCACAGTCTGGTTAGCCATCTCCCAGTCTTCCCGGCGGGGAGAGTAGCAGAAGGACTGTAGGCTCTGTTCGGTTCTGCCGCTGCTAGAGCAAACACTGTTTGTTGTGGGTATCATAACAAAGGTATCCGGTTTCCCTTGTTGAATGATGATAGATTACCGCCGCCTGCTGGTATGGGGAGTTATTTCCTTGCACGCATGCGCAAAACGTACCAGGTACTTGGCCGTTGGCTGTAGTCTGTGTAGTAGACCTGTTCGAGTCGTGATTCACTCGGATCTTTAACCTGAGTCTTTAAATTGACTCACGAATCGCGAGTCTCTAGTATCATTAACCTGGTTCAGTTGAGTCATATTCAATCTAAAATGAAAACAGCACCACACACAAACCTCTTGCAACATTAGCTTCTACTATGCTAGCCATCTTAGCTGCAAAAAGCTTTATAATTTACAATTTCGTAGGCAACAGCAACTCCACAAGTCAAGTCAAGCGCCTGAGTGAGCAGAGAGACAGTCCCAACCCACAGACTCAGAGCCGGAAGCTCGCAGACCATGGGATTCACTCGAGAACTCACAAGTCAACAAAGGCTTGTGAGTTGTCAGGTAATTCATGAGTTGTCGGTGATTCATGAGTTCTCACGCGAATCAGCTGGCTATATGAGTGGATCTGATTCAGACGAGCGAGTGAGGTCTCTCCATGAGCTCAGAGTAAAGCAAATCAACAACAAAAGCCATTCTTTCACTTCTGAAATAACATACAATGTTCTGCACGTAGCCTAGCTAGGCTTACTGTAGGTTTTGGTGTATAAATGTAGTATGTTAAATGCAATTAGGTCGAGCAGACAGTCCGAAACATGACATGCTCGCCTCGGCTCGGCTGGCTCGGCTCCCAGACAGCTCACAGGTAAATGTGGCATGTTAAAATGCAATTAGGGCAAGCAGACAGTCCATAAGCTCACCTTGCCGACAACTCGTGTTTTTTTTGGTCTTCAAAAAACTTTATTTTTCAAGTACAGACACACATACACATTGAAAATATTAAATCCATACATACATACATGAAAAAGGGACGCATGGAATTTACATTAAAGAGGTTGTAAGTCATTGTGAATGTTAAGATGGCTTTCTTATTCGTCAGTTCTATTAAAGTTTCAAAATATAATTTCATGTCATTTTTAAATGAATATTCGGTTTTCTTTCAGACCATTTACATTTATGGATATAACGTTTTCCAAATAAAATTAAAAGATTGTAAATGAAAACATGGCATTTTATCCAAATCAAAAGCTCGTCTTGGATGTAGCATAGAATACTGACTCAAGTGACTCAAGTGACTCGCACAACCCGGATCAGTTTAGTGAGTGACTCAGAATAACCCAAATCCTTAAAAGGACTCGAGTTTGCCAGGCCTACTGTGTAGTGTGTTCAAGTGCTAATTTTTGGCCAAGACAGATGCTGCGTTCATGCCACCTTGGAATAACAGGGACTGCCCCCGTGATTACGTTGTTCTTCCGACTGCCAGCGTTCACATGGTCGGGTAACACTTTACAATAAGGGTACATTAATTAGCATTACTTAATGCATTAATAAGCATTAACTAACCGTTATTAATGGTTGAATACATTGTTTAATTAACATGTATTAACAATGATCATGTTAGCTAAGGTATTAATTGATGCATTATTTACCAGTAGTTGATGACTTAACTGTTAATCACAGTTAACTAAGGTGTCTATTATACCATTAGTTAATGCAGTAATAAGCCATGACTTACTATTAACAACAGTTAATTAAATTGTCTATTATATCATTAGTAAATGCAATATTAAGCCTTGACTAACTGTTAATAACAGTTTACTAAGGTGTCTATAGTACTATTAGTTAATGCAGTAAAAAGCTTTGACTAACTGTTAGTAACAGTTAACTACGGCCTTTATTTAGCATTTGTTAATGCCTTGACTAACTGTTAATAACAGTTAAATAATGTGTCTCTTTTACTATTAGTTAATGCAGTAACAAGCCTTGACTGTTAATCATAGTTAACTAAGGTGTCTATTTTACCATTAGTTAATGCATAACAAGCCTTGACTAACTGTTAATAACATTTAAATAATGTGTCTATTTTACCATTAGTTAATGCAGTAACAAGCCTTGACTAACTGCTAATTACAGTTAACTAAGGTGTCTATTTTACCATTAGTTAATGCAGTAACAAGCCTTGACTAACTGTTAATCACAGTTAAAGAATGTGTCTATTTTACTATTAGTTAATGCAGTAACAAGCAAGGCATGAAATTAACACCCGACCACCCGCCAAATGCGGGTGAATTTTGTAATTGGCGGGTAACACTGTCATTCTACCTGCCACATTGGCAGGTAGCCAATGAGAATTGAGTGATTCAGACGCATAACTATCGGTAAGCCGGGTACGCGGTTGCTTACGGGCCTGGTCCAATCAGGGGCCCGCATCACTGGAAGACATTGATTGACAGCCGGGTCCCCCTATCGCATTTTCATTACTCTCGACAATCTCAGCAGTCCCCGTGCTGCCACTGACCAAGCGGGAGTGAGAACGGTTTGATCATTTCCTAGTTTCTGATATGAAGACGAGACGTGTGTGTGACTCGAACATCTCCCATTTACCAACAAAACGTACAGCGAAAGACCGTATAAACCTTTCAGACCGTCCTGCCAACCTGTATACATTTTAACATCAATGTACGCTGTAACGTTTATTCACTCTAAAGTCAGCAGCTGCTGTTTCAATACTGTCGGCTCTCTGCAGCGGGCGGGGCTGCTTAGTTCCCCCCACGACTCACTCTCTCTCTCTCTCTCTCTCTCACACACACACACACACACACACACACATACATACCGTATGAATGTGTGTCCCAGACCAGGTTAGGAAATTAACTAACAATGTAAAGATCAACAAGCCACTGACAGTGACAGATACGTTCATATTTGATTCATTCAATAAATTATTAGTTTTTGTCTTAAATCCACCAGCCGTTTTCATATTATACCAACATTTGCAGCATCCTGAGCCTTTTTGGTAAGGTTCCTAGGAAATCTCAGCCCAGAGTAATTAATTAATAGTAATAATTATTATTCTCCCCAAAACAAGTTTCCTTTTTTATTTTTAAAGAACTATACAAAAAAAATTGAAACTTTTTTGCAACTTTCACTGTCTATGTGAACCCCTATGCAGGATTATCAAGGCTGGCACCCCTACAGCATGTGATGATGGCGCAATGTCCACGACTAGGCTACCATCAATAGGACAGGATAGGATCATAGAGACACCAATTCCTGTTTTTCACCTTTATGAGGCAAAACAAATGGCTGGTAAAAAGTCACTATGGCAGGTGGATTTTTAAATCCACCTGCCACAGTGGCTGGTGGTCAAAAAAGTTAACTTCAGGCCCTGGTAACAAGCCTTGACTAACTGTTAATAACAGCTAACTAAGGTGTACATTTTTACATTAGGTAATGTACTAAAAGCCTAAACTAGAAATAAAAGCTAACTGAAGTGTCTAAGTAAACCCTTAGTTTATGTTAATTAAGGTATTGCCTAATATTACTAGGTGGTTGATGAAGATGTTTGATAACATGCATGTCTTACGGTTCACGGCCAAGCCATGTCATTATGAAAAAACTGTTTTTATTGTTTATTTACGGGTTATGGTTGTCAACATACCTTTGTCCACTATATTTGTCCATCCTCCAACGTATGACTTACTTTTGGTAGAGGGTGAGATCATTGAAAAGACAACATAGTCTCCATGCAGAGGATTGCTTCTTCCTTTGTCTCCATGTAGACATTAACTTAAAGCCCAACCTATATAAATTATTGTGCATGCTATATAAACATTACTTATCCTTAAATGGTCACTTGATTAATGTATAACAATACTGAACAAGCCTTACTAAACCATAACTAAACAGTTATTAATGCTGTTTTGTAGCCTTATTGTAAAGTTGTCAACACATGCACCTTAACTAACACTTAGTAAATGTATAATAACACTGAATTAGCATTACTAAACCATAACTAAACAGTTATTAATGCTGTTTTGTAGCCTTATTGTAAAGTTGAGAACATATGCACCTTAACTAACACTTAATTTAGTATTTAAAAATACTGAACAAGCCTTACTAAACCATAACTAAACAGTTATTAATGCTGTTTGATTCACTTATTGTAAAGTTAAGAACATACCCTTAACTTACACTTGATGAATGCATAAGAGTGCTGAATAAGCATTACTAAACAATGATTCATAGTTTATTAATACTCTTTGACTTAAACATTCACACAGCTTTTAAACATTAGTGAAACATTGTGAATGTGAAATCAAATCTTCATGACAACCTTCTGTTATGCACACATATTCAAAATATAGACAAGGTTTTCATTTGATTCTGAGTCATCTTTCTTTCCACTGAAACTCAGCGCTTTAACAGTTTAAGTCCTGTATGGAGATTATACTGGAAATTGTCCCGCTCTCATCATCTCCACTGTCATGTCTTCTGGATAGTTTTCCTCTCTTGAAACCTAAAAACCCAAGTGGGATGTATCAATTTCTTTTAAATGCATGCAAAAGCTATGGATGCAAGAATTGATCGTTCACTAGATCAACATGAAATCTTTACACATATTGTACAAATGATAACAAAACATGATAGGGCAGCCTTAATGGTACACAGTCTACCTATTGAGTGGTGAGCTACCTTGATGCATCTGATAGCCAGCAATCACAGCATTCAAATGTTTGTTTGTATAGATCACAGTATACTATGGACCATAAATAATCATTATCATAGTGTAGCTTCCCCGGTTGAAAGATGGTCTTCATGGTTGGATAGTTTATTAACTTTCTATGCAGAAATCAACCTAAATTAAAAGCCTAATACAATATTAAAATGATTCTCCTTTGAACCTTCTGTCACATCCAATATACATACATATACATATAGAAAAATGTTTTTCCGATGTCTATGAACGCAGCAAAAGGTGACGAGGGTCGAAGAGAGGTGACGCCACAGGTGGCCGTCGTCAACAGCCGTCGGCTTGGTGTGTCAGGGCCTTTAGAGAAAAGAATCATTCACCCAATGTTTAAAGTGACTACAATAGCCGTGCCAGACTACTGGAGTTCCACAACTACACATATCCTTTACAAGTACAATTGTGGCTGTATTCTTTGTGTCCCCTTCAATAATTGCTCTTAAGAAATGTTATGTTTATTGTCCCCTCCCCAACTGTTAGATGAAATTTACGCCCATGTAGTTATCGTCTGTATTGTTAGTATTTTTGTGATGAACACAACACAATCTGGGTTTCAGGAGCATGCACACCTTTATTTGTTCTCTTTGTGTAGACTGTGATGTCCAATCTGCTGTATATGATCTGTGTTACATTCTAAATTGTTACATTAACTTTTTGTCTTCTGTTTCAGCGCCCTCCACTGGATCTGTTCTCAGCGTTGTTGTTCCTCTTGTTGTTGTTGTTGTTGCTGCTGCTGCTGCTGCTGCTCTAGCTGGGCTAGTACAAAAGGGTTACATCCCACAAATAATTATACGAGGTAAGTTTAAATAATATGTTGTATTAACAAACATATTTATGATGAGCAGACAACACAACAGGGGTCTCATTTATAAACGTGGCGTACACACTAAACGGGTCTGAAAACGTGCGTACGCCACTTCCCATGCAAAGGTTGTGATTTATTAAAAACAAACTTGACGGGAGAATGTGAGGTCCTCCATGCAATCTCTGACCCATTCATGCGCACATTTTGGAGACAAAATAGGAATTGGCGACGCAGATGGTGAGGTGGTGAACTGATGTCAGACTGCAGAAAGTAAATGTGGGAATAAAGATTACTCTTAATATTTTCAAGTATTAATGCCTCACGCCCATTTTTTCACTCCATATCATCCACATTACCATGAAAATTAAATCCAGCAGTGTTGTTTGCGATTGTACTGAGTGATAATTGTTCCATAAACACCTCCAACACAAATCTTAAATAAAAATCCGTTCTTAATATTTAATCGGAACTGTCTCACCATGTCCGCTACGGAGCGCAGGAGGAGGAGATGACCCGACTGCATGGAATACAGGATAGCATCAAGTACCCTACCATAAGATGACTGCAGAACAACAGCTAACAACTAAATATCTGTCTTTAATACTGTGCATATATCATCAAGTGTCAAAGTCTGAAAATACAGCCTTTAAGCTCTCGCACAATTGTTACCCTTAATGTCCTCGTTATCGGGCCGAACTTTAATACTGCTCGTGACAAACCTGCATGAAGAAAAGTGTGTTTGCTTATTAGACTTTTGTCTTCAAGTTGTATCTCGGGGTGGGGGATACCACTAGTTGATGCTGTGATTTTGGCAAGGTGTTAACAATCACAAATTGTTGTAAACATATAAATACTGCGGTGACCCCCGTGAGGGCAGCGTGGCCGGAACCGTGCCATATCCCGGTCTAAATACAGGTCCAGTGGGAAATGGCAGACAGCAACAAGTGTTTAAAAAAAAAAAAAAAAAAAAAAATTATATATATATATATATATATATATATATATATATATATATATATATATATATATATATATATATATATATATATATATTATGTATAATCTTCAGCTTTATCGCTAAGGCTTGCTTGGCTATAATATATAGTTCTGTTAAATCTGATCACATAGGTCTGGTATATCGAAGCTGTCCCTGAGTGCCTTAATGCCTGCCGTTTTGGACGTACTATTAATATATGTAGTAATAGATCAGGTTTCCCTATAATGTGCAAGAACAGGCCAAATTATAATTCAATTTGCAGCAATTCCCGAGTGTCTGAGAAGTTTTTTGCTTTTTCTCCGCCAGTCATCATGATTCGGTGTAACGGAAGAACAGCTGCCAGGGCCATTAACATACTGATCAGCATTCATAAGGTGCTGATCATTGACTATTTATGGTTAAAAATGGGCGTGTACAGGGCGGGATAAGAGGCTGATCCACGTACGCACACTTGTAAGTAATCTGTGATTTATAAAGGGAACATTGCTTACAGGTGTGTGTACACACGGTTTTATAAATCTGACTTTTTTTTGGCGTACAACATTTTGGGCTTTTGGGCGTAGGTACACTTTGAGTAAGGATCCTACGCACAGTTTTGTAAATGAGACCCCAGATTATTTACATGAATCTCATGTTTAGAGTCTTTGAGGTTGTTTTATCTTCAGTCATTAATCATTCTGTTGGTATTTTCACCAGAGTAGGATCAAGTCAGATTTTCTTGATGGATGTGATAATGTAGTGGAGATTATTTTATTTTATTTTATTTATAATAAATTATTCTTAAAATGATTTATTATATTTGATATAGGGAATGTTAATTAGGTAATACATTACACGCTTAAATATGTTGGTCGTGTATGAAAAAATATGCAGAAATAATTATGGAGGAGAAATTAGACTACAAACTAAAACTGCTTGTAAAAAATTCTGTTCCTTAAGAAGTACTAATTGATGACTCTGCATGTAAACATATTGATTAATACATGTGTTTGTCTTCAAGGTCCAAAACTCATCACTCAGTGGAAGAAGGTGGTGATGCTATTTTACTCTGTTCCCTCTGGCCTAAGAAGGACCTTCGGTCAATGTGGTTTGGCTGGAAAAAAACTAATGATCAGATGTTTTA
Source organism: Zingel zingel (assembly GCA_023566125.1). Classification (NCBI taxonomy): domain Eukaryota; kingdom Metazoa; phylum Chordata; class Actinopteri; order Perciformes; family Percidae; genus Zingel; species Zingel zingel. The sequence goes on from CM042319.1 coordinate 31,233,310, forward strand.
CATATATGATTATGGTCATTCACGCAGTGCTGACCCTTCAGATTTGAAGTTCAAAGGTCGAGTCTCACATTTTCCAGATGAACTGAAACAAGGCAACGCCTCCATAATCATCAGAAATATGATGAGGGCTGACAGTGGAGAATACAGATGTGAAGTTTTATTCAATCAGAAATTTAAAAAATTCTGCATTAAGCTTGTTGTTGGTGAGTACTTTTACTAAACCGTTTAAGATGTCCTCTTATTTAAGGACTGGAGCCTCGTCTCCACCTTGTTATCTAGCTGCTGCTATCAGTCTGTACTAGATTAAATCTGAGTGTGCACACTGCCTGATGTTGCTGAGAAATGCATCTGCATTTTGGTTTTGAAAGTAACCAATAAAAAGTTAACTTTACGTTCATGCATAGTTTTTAATGTTTGTTTGAACTCTGGCCTCTAGTTTTACAGCCATATGTGTGAAGCCGAGAGTGAAAAGATGGGACTGCTTAAAATCATAGGACATGTTATAATTAGGGCTGTCAGCATTAACGCATTAATTGCGTTGCGATTAATGGTCGAGCATAACGCGTTAATTTTTTTAAATCGCATATTGATGTATGGAATATTAATTATATAATAAATGACAAGCTTAAACAGTTAAAATATTTTGGTGGTGTTTACAAAAATATGCAGGAGTAATTATGTTAGAGGAGAAATTAGACTTGTAGTGCTTGTAAATCTGCTTTTGTGGAATAATTCTTATTAAAAAAAAATGTCTGCCTTAATACTAACTGATGATTCTGCACGTAAACGTACTGAATAATACATGTTTTTATCTTCCAGAGCCAAAACTCATCACAGTGGAAGAAGGCAGTGATGTTATTTTACCCTGTTCCCTCAGCACCAAGGAGGACATTCAGTCTACACGGTTTCTCTGGCGTAAAGGTTCCCAGAACACTGATTCAGTTACTTTTGAGAGTGTGTTCCTGTATGATAATGGTGATCTTTACAGTGACGAGCGTCCAGGTCAGAGTGAGCAGTTCAAAGGTCGAGTCTCACATTTTCCAGATGAACTGAAACAAGGCAACGCCTCCATAATCATCAGAAATACGACGAGGGCTGACAGTGGAGAATACATCTGTAGATTTCCATTCACTGACCCACCTCAAATATACCACATTAAGCTTGTTGTTGTTGGTGAGTACTTTGATGAAACAGTTAAAGATGTCCTTTCATTTAAGATAGTCCATACACAGTACATGGGTAGCTCGCCATCATGATATCCAGCTCCATTTAATACAAAAACCTGACCTATATCAGGCCACACAGAATAATTCATTCTTAATTTACATTTCTAATTACCATTTCTCCTTTGTTGTACAACCTTTAGTTAAGGCTCCACACAATAAATAAGCTTGCATACATTATTTACCCACTGGAATTTTATTATGACTAGGGTTGGGTATCGTTTGGATTTTTACGATTCCTAAACCGATTCTTGAAAAACTGAAAAAGTGTAATATGCTTTCATGTCCGTTTTGGTGAGCCCAGAGGGAAAATATGGTATTTTAAAAGTAGCCTACATTTACGGTAGATAGCTAACGGTAGACTACAGAGAAAGTGTGATAGTTTTACGTCCGTTTCGGAGTGACAGAGGGAAAATATTTCAGTCGACACATTAAGTGGAACCGAAATGAGGAACCGAAATTTGCGTTCTAATTCGGTCCGATTCCTACCGGTTGCGTAGGAACTGGTTTCATAGTGGAATCGGGTTTCGGTACCCAACCCTAATTACGACTAACTGCGGAACTAGCGACAGTAGCGCCAGTCCCTCACACCAGCCGCTCTACTAACACCATAAACACACAACGGACTTGACTCACCGTTGACTGCAGAGTAGTTAAACAGAAGAACGCTGTTAAACACCGTATTCAGAAACACATTGATCAGCTGCAGTGGAGTGAGTGAGGTAAACAGGAAGTTACCTCACTTGACCCAGATATTTATACGGATGAAATGATGCGGGACTGGTTAAATTATTATTTTGTTTTTTAACCTGGTTTACAAATGCAGTGTTTAAAGTCTTTGCAGTTATTTTATCTTCACTCATTAATCATAGGATCAAGTCAGTTGGATTTTCTTGAATATAAATTATAGGATGTTATAATGTACTGGAGATTATTTTATCTTATTCATAATTCATTATTATAGACATTCAGTCTACACGGTTTCTCTGGCGTAAAGGTTCCCAGAACACTGATTCAGTTACTTTTGAGAGTGTGTTCCTGTATGATAATGGTGATCTTTACAGTGACGAGCGTCCAGGTCAGAGTGAGCAGTTCAAAGATCGAGTCTCACATGTTGAAGATGAACTGAAACAAGGCAACGCCTCCATAACCATCAGAAATACAAGGAGGGCGGACAGTGGAGTCTACAGATGTATTGTTCCATTAATCCAGAAACCTAAAAAATTACACATTAAGCTTGTTGTTGGTGAGTACTTTCATTCAATAGTTAAAGTTGTCCTCTTATTTAAAGGGATATTTCATCATTGGAAAGATGAATATATCTTTAAATTGGGTCACTTATGTAGTAAAAATGTGAATTTCTTTTAGAAATTGGTGGCTTCTAGGCTGAGAAAAGTCAGAAAATGTGTTTTTTGGCTCATGTGGATGAAAGACACCAAATCCCAGAATGCACTTGCTTTGCTGCTTTAGAGTATACTCCCAAGCCATGCCTACTGTTTACAGACAGACAGACAGTGAGACGGTCAACTCAACTCTGTTTTATTGTCATTTTAACCATATACACGAAACGTTTCACTGTGGCTCAAGTGGTGTTACACATTTAAAATATATAAAAACTACATTTTAAAAAAACGACATATGAATCAGGCTACATTTAGTGCACACACGTTATAGGCTCCATAAAGTTCAGCTAATGCATACTAGCAAAGTATAAACACAGCTGTAAATTTGCGTGGAATGTAGAATGGTCGGCATCGTCACAAACTCCACCAGCAGTTAGCAGTTAGTTGGATACAAGCACCAGTCCATGTAAACACAGCCCACCTCCACTAGTGTTACCTGGCGACAGAGCAGCAGGGCTGGTAGCTGGATAGTCGGGTACACTGTTGTTCAGCCATGTTTCCACAACAACAAAAACACAGCAGTCTCTGAATTCGCGTTGGGAGTTTCGTTGAAGTTGGATGTAGTCCAATTTGTTGTCTAATGAGCGGACACCTGCAAGCAGGATTGATGGAACAGGTGGCCGGCTAGCGTTAGCTTTCCACCTAGCTGGAACTCCTACCCTCGTCCCACTTTCCGCACACCGCTGAGGATGTCACCTTACCGGCTAGCGGCATAGAGCGAGACCGCAGGCTGAGGCGCTGGTCTCCGTAGCAGGCAAAGCTTGCGTAGTGTGTCGAGTATTCCGTCTGTAATAAAGTGTCCTGCATATTCTCCTATCTGTACCAATGTATCCTGGTGGTACACTTGTGAGATAGTTTGAATGCACATAATTGTTGTAAAAGTTTTCTGCTAAGAAAGTTTAGCGAAGTTTCAAGATGGCTAACACTCGTTTTGCTTTGGCAAGCTTCGGGTAAAGACGACAGTCCAACCCTCTATGGGCGGGTTGAAAACATGCAGAAGGCTGTTGTCCATTGCCTTTGGGCAAAAAGTCTCCCAATGACACAAAAATCGTTGTTTTCCCTCATCGGAAGAGTTTTTCCAGACCCACAATACAGAGATCTCTGGTCTCAGGGGGACATGAGGGAGGGAAGCACGTCATTCAAAAATACTATCGTGTTTCTGCTGATACAAAGCTTAATGCTAAATCGGTGAAGTATCCCTTTAACAACTTAAAGATGTCGGTCATCTATAAAAAAAATGCAGATATAATTATGTTAGAGGAGAAATTAGACTAAAAACTAAACTGCTTGTAAAACTGCCTTTGTGGAAAAATTCTGCTTACAATTTTTTTCTAACTTAATAATTACTAACTGTTTACTCTGCATGTAAACATATTGATTAATATATGTTTTTTTCTTCCAGAGCCAAAAGTCATCAAAGTGGAAGAAGGCAGTGATGTTACTTTACCCTGTTCCCTCTGGACCAAGGAGGACATTCGGTCAACACGGTTTGTCTGGCGTAAAAGTTATGATGGTCAGATGGTGTTCCTGTATGATAATGGTGATCTTTACAGTGACGAGCGTCCAAGTTGGAAGTTCAAAGGTCGAGTCTCACATTTTCCAGATGAACTGGAACAAGGCAACGCCTCCATAATCATCAGAAATACGACGAGGGCTGACAGTGGACACTACAGATGTAAATTTCCATTCATTCAGAAACCTCAAAAATTCTACGTTAAGCTTCATGTTGGTGAGTACTTTGATTTAACAAAGATGTCCTCTCATTTAAGGACTGGAGCCTCGTCTCCACCTTGTTATCTAGCTGCTGCATCTGAACAAACATGATGAAAACTTTGAACTCATCGATGGTGTCAGTTTCACATTTCTTAATGAAATATCAGCAGTCTGTAGTAGATTAAATCTGAGTGTGCACACTGCCTGATGTTGCTGTTTTTTGTTTTCAAAAGTAACCAGCCAAAAAGTTAACTTTAATTGTATGCATAGTTTTTAATGTTTGTTTGAACTCTGGCCTCTAGTTTTACAGCCATATGTGTGAAGCCGAGAGTGAAAAGATGAGACTGCTTAAATTCATACGACAGGATGTTATGATGTACTCAAGATCATTTTATTCTAGTCTTAAAATGATTGACTAGATTTGATGTAGGACTCTATTCTAATCATGCAGCGACACACACAAAGCAGTAGGCATCACTAAGTGCACCTGCTATTCTGGTTCAAGTTTGTGTATTAACATTAACTTTATTTCCAAACAGAAAAGAATGCATTTGGGGCAGATCTGTGTAGATCCAACACCAAAAATAAATGATGTGTTAGTGGTAAAACTGTGATTGTGCAGCCTGAATATGAACAAGAAAGTTTCATTTAATTTCTCTAATATTGTTTTGTCTTTTTTCCTGCTGGTTCAACTCCAGAGCCAGATGAACTTGATCCATTAATTAATAGAATAGATGGAATTGAACTTCATTCATTAATGATAGAAAGGCATTGATAATGTCTGTGTTGCTGGAAACATTTATTTAGTTTTCAGTTATTTTATACTTGTGTCATATCACAATGTATAGGCTCATTGATTTTGTCTTGCAGTTGATTGTGTAACTGTTTGTAAGACTTGTACAGTATTCCTGTTCCAGAGGTGTGTAGAACAGAGAGTACCAGATCAACATCATGATGCTCTTATAAGTCTTGTATTTTTGTATTCAGACCAAATTACAAAGTTTGCTGTGATGATGTGAAGTGTGAAATATTGTGAAAAAAAGGTCAGCCTGTACGTATGCTAGCGGAATTAGCTAACATTGCGTAGCCAGCCAGCTACTTCTGAATATTACGATATTATTGTTATTTTTTCATGAATCCCTTTTCCCTCTATGTAATGTAACCACTGAACTGCATTCAGAGGAAGCATCTCTCTGCTGGTGAGTGGTGTCATGGCGCCCTCTGGTGGACACGAGCAGGAACTACAAGCAGAGCGCCAGGAAACAGTGCTGTTTGTGGGTCTTCCTTCTCTCTTCCTCCAGGCCTGCAGCCAGCTCGGCAAGTATCTGGTCATGCCTCCATGTGAACTTGCCATCAGCCAGGCTAGCCTAGAAATGTTTTTATAGGTTATTAATACTATATGGCTAGTGTATTCACAATCACAAGTCACAATTTTAAACAGAAATGCTTCTAATCAAACTGCGTGTGAAATATGTCCTAATTGTTAAATTGCTGCATTATAATAATATGGATAACATAACATGTGGAAGGTAATAGTAATTACTGCTGTATGTCCGTTCATCTCTTACCTCCTACAGTTTTTCTTGCATTTAAATAAAACAAAAAAGCTGTGGTAGATAAATATCGTACATGAGTCAAACACAAAAAAGGTCAAATGTATCAGATTGAGAAATACAAGTTGGCTAAGTTCCATTGAAATGTATCATACTTACTGCAATAGCTAGTTGAGTCAGAATTATGACTTATAATGTGTGTTAGTGCAGGGGAACAGTGTCATGCAGTTTTAAAAGGGTTCGTGGTGGTAGATGGGTCAAACACAGGACTTTTCACCCAGGAGAGCCGGGTTTGCATCCTGTCACTGCTATAGTCACTTTTTTCTTTTCTCCCGCGTGTCACAGAACCGTACACCCACCAACGACCCTTTCCTAAACCCAACCATCCCGTTCTTCCCGCGTGTAACGGAACCGTACACCCACCCACGACCCTTTCCTAAACCCAACCGTCCCGTAGTTCCCGCGTGTCACGGAACCGTACGCCCACCCACGACCTTTTCCTTAACATAACTGCATCAAAAGGGACGGAAATAGACCCGACATGCCACCCCATGTATAATTTTCTAGATCCGCCACTGGGAGAAGGGGACTGAGTACCCAGGGCCCTCATGTGAGGAGGGCCCAAAAAGATGCTAGAATGAATAGCTGTGGATGGGGGGAGGGGCTCATAGAAAATGCCTTTCTACAGGGGCCAGAATTTTGTGCTACACCCCTGATGGCTCGCATCAGGTATTAAAATTGAATACGACACACCAGACGTTTTTATTTTTACAGGTTATGAAACTGTCTCAATTTAATACTGATAGATGGCAGCGCGGCAGGTTTCTCGCTGCACCGTCGGTCCCCAGAGCAGCATGGTCACCAGAAGAGTCCGGTACAGTCTGACTCTGCAAACGCTGGCATCTGAAAATCAGACGCTCGTGATATTCCTCTGACGCCGGCTAAAACCTCTTTAAGGGGCGCCAAAACTTTCTCTATGCAGTATAAACCCTTAATAAATACCGGTAATAACTTTTAAACTCTGGATCGACTCCAGCCGTCTTCTCTGCTGGGAAAAAGATAGATGTCGGAAAAAGCAACTTCTTCTTCTCTGTGTTAATTAGCAGAGAGCGGAAGGTGAGGAACCGGATGTCAGGCGATTATCCTGGAAATGGACTACCTTTGATCCAGACTAGTGAAAGGGTTAAACACATGGGAAGGTATACCAGCAGCAACCGTAACACAGTCTTCTTTGTCAATTTATCTGCTTGCTAATTTCCCCAAATGTTTGGCTCACCCATCCTTTGTAATCATAAGAGTATTGTGTGTACTTCTACCTGAGGTTTGTATTGATGACAAACTCCTGCAGTTGAATCTGACATAAGGTAGTTATTGCTTTTAAACACTATATATCTACTATATCCTGTTGCAGTAATAAGAAGGCTGTTAGAACACACATACTATTTGTACTTTTCAAATGCTTTATGCAAATTGGGTTGGTTTCTTTTTATTATTGTTTTATTTTTTTGTATCTCCCCTAGCATACTTGACCTGTTTGTATTGTATACACTTGCACCTGTATACTTGTTATGTGCTTAATAAAAATAAAAAATAAAAAATAAAAATAAAAAAGATCAGCCCATTAGGAGTGGCTCCACGTCCGTTATTAGAGACGTTGTGATGTTAAAGTGATGTCTGATCTTTAGGAGACATCGACAGCGATGGAGCTTCTTCCTCTTCTGTGTCTCTGCCTCCTGACTCGCTCTGGAATCACGTCAGCTCAAATAAACGGTAAGAAAACTGATCATTACACTGAGTTATGTATTTGGAAATGTAATTGTTTATTTTATCTAAATGTCTGAAGCACCTGTAAACATGCAGAGGTCTGGAAACAGAATTGTAATCATGCTGTTCAGCTGCTGTCACATCAAAATGTTTCCTAATATTTAGCAAAGATCAAAAATATTGATAGTTTAGTAACTTTAGATGTGGCGTCATTTCTGGTGTGTGTGTGTGTGTGTGTGTGTGTGTGTGTGTGTGTGTGTGTGTGTGTGTGTGTTCTTGTTTAACTATATTCGTGGGGTCCAAAAACCGGGAATACAGTATACTTGTGGGGTCCGGACAGCTTTGTGGGGCCAAAATGCTGGACCCCACAACTTTAAAGGGCTGTTTGAGGGTTAAGACTTGGTTTTAGGATTAGGGTTAGAATTAGGTTATGGTTATGGTTAGGGTAAGGGTTAAGGTTAAGCATTTAGGTGTGATGGTTAAGGTTAGGTTAAGGGGCTAGGGAATGCATTATGTCAATGACGGGTTCCCACAAAGATAGTGACACGCACTGTGTGTGTGTGTGTGTGTGTGTGTGTGTGTGTGTGTGTGTGTGTGTGTGTGTGTGTGTGTGTGTGTGTGTGTGTGGTCTCCATTGATTGATAAGATGAAGTAGAAACTACAATATGAAAAGATAGTTTTTTGTTTTCTTTATTTCGATCACATACATACACAACATCACATACAAGTGTCACCTTAGTTCATACAGTGTCATCTTAACTCGTTTATAATCCATTATATTCATTTAGGTTATAGCATTGACTTATTACACCTACACTTTTTACATTTATTTTATTCTTATTTTGTTCTGTTAAACAAAATAAAATACATTCCCATTCATAGCCTATACACATTACCTTTCATGCCTCACTTTTATATTTGTTTAGCATCCTATTTGTTTATTTTTTTTATTTATTTTTTTATCTTTGTAGCATGTAATATATCTAAAAGATCCCACGTGTTTACTCCTTCTGCCTATACACATCTTTGTTTTACATTTGTTCTAGTCTTTATCTTTGTGAACATGCACATTCCCTGGTCATACTGTACTTGCTCTCTCTAATGCAGTGATGGAAGAAGTATTCAGATCCTTTACTTCAGTAGAAGTACTAATGTAACACTGTAAATACTTTTTTATAAATGTCCTGCATTGAAAATGTTACTTAAGTAAAAGTCTGTAATTATCATCAGGAAAATGTAGTTAAAGTATTAAAAAGTTAAATGAAAGTACTCAATGTAGAAAAATCCCAACCTGGTCTCACAGAATTCCGTGAAATGAACACGGCCTCTTAACTCAAAATCTGTGACAGTTTCACGGAATCCCCGAAAATTCCGTGACGGGCCCACGGATGCGGTGTCTATGTAAGTCAATGACAGCAGGTCTACGCACGGATTCGCTGATCACAGCACGTTTCTTTCTGCCATTCGGGCTGCAGCAGAGAAGCTGTATAGCTTTGCTATTATTGGTATTTTTATCCCAATAACCGCTGTTTTAATCAACATGTATTCACCAGATCTTATCATGGTTTATTTCTTTTAATGTTATTATTTCGGTCTATTTCGGCCAGAGAAGCTGGATTGCTTTGTTGTTGATATTTTTAAAACTATAACACTACATCTATCAACATTTATTTAGTATACATCATAGTATACATTTCTGCAATGCGGCCATTCATCACAGAATCAGACAGCGATCAGCAGGTCTTTAACGACAGTATCGTTTCAATGTACATATATACAGTCAGTGGTTTAGTCACCAGCAACAACACGCTGCTCAGCTTTGTTCCAGTAAGTTATGCATCGTAATAACGTTTAAAAATATCCGCGGAATACTCCGGAAGTGATGTGATATGTGCCGCTCGGCGGATAAGAAGATAAAAAATACATAATATTCGTAATATTGATGTTTTTGTCTAACGTTGTATTTATATTATATATTTTTAAAATCTGATGACACCAGTGTGTTCCCCATCCCAAAAAACAACTTCTAATTTTGAGAAAAATACCAATATACCAATATATTTAAAAACTACAACTCCCATAAGAGACGCCACAGTAGCTGTTACAAAGCTTGTGTATTTGTAGTTCTTCCAGGTTGGGTGGGGGGAATTGTTTGACTCCTGTGTTTCTGCTGTCGGCCGTGAATGGGCTCCATTCCATTTCAGATTGCCGCCGCCCGCCGGCCGAACACACAGTACATGAGAGAAATACATGAAACTGTATTTTATTATTATTAATAGGCTATCTTCATTGTTTACATCCTCAAATACAACGTTAGACAAAAACATCAATATTACGAATATTATGTATTTTTATAGCAGCGTGTTGTTGCTGGTGACTAAACCACTGACTGTATATATGTACAATGAAGTGATACTTTCGTTAAAGACCAGCTGATCGCTGTCTGATTCTGTGATGAATGGCCGCGATGGATTGTGGGATATCAGCTTTGCGTGCTCCCAGCTCGGATCATATCGTGTTCTGTATTACAGCATAGCTACTGTAATATTTCACCTGTAATAAGACCGAAATAATACTATTAAAATAAAGAAATGAATACCATGATAACATCTAAATAGATGTTGATAGATGTAGCGTAAGGAGGAGGGGGGGCGTGTCTTTTCTCTCGTCAATATTCAACGGTGAGGGATTAATATGAGTCTATCTGACGGACCCCCTTGTTGAAAAATAACGCAACGGGTACCCCCCCCCCTGGCGCTGAAAAGGGTTAACGCCAGGGGTCCTTGACCATGCGTCAGACATTTGACGAGTAGGCAGTGAGACTGTGTTGCTCTTGTCATTTCACATCAGTGTGAAAAATCAATAAAAAGACACAATATTACATTGTGAATATGTCTGTTTATTATCATATGTCACTTTACAACAGATCACTATGCTGTGTAAAATTAAATAAATGACAATAATTGTGATAATTTTCTAATGAAACTGATTTGAAATTGCAACCCATTACACTTTAACTTTCTCTGTCCTATGATTACATGTTTCTCTGGAAATGTGACTGTGATGGTCTCATGAACTCTAGATAATCCTATCTTTTCAAATAATCTATTTTTTTACTTATCGCAACAGGACTTCATATTGCTTTAAGTAATTATGTCATAAAGACAAGATATGTTATACAGGGATCACATATGAATGACACTAAACTGAAATGATTAAAACAACTTTGTAAAGGGGCCAAGATCTTTTTGTAGTTTGACAGTTTTATGTCAAACACAATTACAGTTCACAGCTGATGGTTTTCTATACTTGATGGGAAAGTGTGGCTGTTCAGGGGCGTCTTTTCTCAGTGAAACAGGAGCCCAGCAGGCCTGTGATTTCTGTTTGCAACAAAATGGACACAAATTACTTGGACGATGCTTTGACCAAACATAGTGACATTAATACAAAGCTTTAGTAGCTCTTTTGTTTTGTTGGGTTGAAATGTTTCCTATCACAAAGAAAAAAAGGTTATCTAAGAAAAGAATACTCTACATAAGTTTCATACATGTGTGAATTTAAAGCTTGCATTAAACTGGGTGATGACCTAGAAACAGTATATGGTGCTTATGACTCTTTCTTTAAATGCAGCAGCATCAGAGAGACAAAATACACAACAAGATAAAGCTGAAGCACAGGTCTTTCAATTGTTGATCATACACAATTTAGACTTAAAGATAGGAAAGCATATGTTCACTGTCTCTATTTGATAATTCACTCACTGAACAGCAGGAACATATTAATTAAATCCTTAGACCAAGTCTGATCTCAGTCCTTCCACAGCCTCTCTACAGCATGTTGGTCTCACAGGAGCCAGGCTGCAGTATCTGAAGAGTAATAATGAGTTTAACTGCTTTTCTAAACCAGGGGTAAAACAAGGCATACAAAACAGGGTTTAGACAAGCATTACAATAGTACACAAAGAGAACATAGGATGCAGATGAAGCAACGGCCAAGCTGTCACCTGCAAGAGAGACCGAGAAATATGGGAAGAAACATATTAGAAACACGACTACAAGAACACCAAGATTCCTGGCTGCTTTCAGCTCTGATTTCTTTGCCTTTGGAGTCACTGAAAGCTGGAGGGTGACAGCTGTAATGTGAGCGCGCATGGCACGAGCCTGAGACACAGCCACGGCAAATATTCTCAGATACAGAGCTATGATGACAGCAACTGGAAGAAAAAAGGTCAAAAGGATATCTATTACTCTTGCGACAAAGTCATAGACCAACACACATTCTCCGTAGCACGAATTATACCTCCCCAGTTGAGTCAGGTCATCCTTCACAAAGAGAAAGTTGTAGGAAAAAGAACAGAGCCAACACAGACAAACACAGAGTTTAACTCTGTTGACAGTTATTCTGTTGTTGTAATGCAGAGGGTCACAAATAGCCACATAACGGTCAACTGATATGAGCACTATGTCACCTATTGAGGCAGAGGTAATTATGCCTGAAAGAAGACTATAGGTAGCACACACAAAGTCACCAAGAAACCAGCAGGATGTTATTCTGAGAACTTCTACAGGCATCAGCACGAGGCCCACTAGAAGGTCTGAGACAGCCAGAGAGAGGAGGAGGATGTTGGTGGGTGTGTGGAGCTGCCTGGAGGGAAAGAGAAAAGCACCATTAAACCAACAAAAATGACAGAACAACCCGAACAGGTAATCAAAGAAAAATACAAATCAACATGAGTTTGAATATTTTTTAAACCACCACATCAGTAGTTACCATATGTTTAAGTGTAGACAGTTAAAATGACTTGGTTGAGGTCACGGTGGACAGAAAGCAATGCTTAGTTTTGGTAAGCGATTGGACATGAACAATAGTCTCTGGCATCAAAGTCAGACATTTGGAGCAACATTATTCAGAACTAACTCAAAGACAATTCTTCTAAATGTACAGCAGCTGTTCACATTTTTAAGTTACAAATCCTGTAGAGAGAAGCTGAGAAGTTAATATCTGCCTGAAGTGGGAGATTGAGATGATGATGAGCAGGTTGAGAGCCACAGTGAGCAGAGAGATGGAGTACAAAACAATGGTAACTGTTTGGGGCCAAGGAGACAAGGGCTTCCTGCAAGAGGTGTTTGGGAACTGTGGAAAGCAGAGCTCGGCTCCGTCCCCAACCTCCATCTGCAGAGATCTGCAGATCGCTGCAGCTGTGGCAGCTTTCTGAACAATCCTGAGTCATGTAACTGAATTATCTTTCTCACATTCACTTAATCCCCTCCTCTTCCACAGTCCCTGTTTGACTCTGATGCCCCTTCTCCCTCACTCTGCACATCACACCATTATCTCCATCACTTTCTTTGCAACCCTGCCTTTCTCACTGTCTCTCTATCCAATCTCTCTCTCTTTTGTCATTCTCTACCCTTGTTTCATTTCCTTTGTCCTATTATTGTCCTACAGATAACTTTTCAAATTTCAAAAACTGTAGTCTTGCATTGCCAGCGCTATCTCTACAGCCCTTTGGAGTAAGGTCTGGCTACACCACAGATGCATTCTGGGATAGCAGGTTTTTTTTGCATTTCTTTAACCCAATCACAATTGACTCGGGAGGTGCTAAGCTCTGGATGCAGAGACGATGGCTCTGCAAAATAGTCTCGGGAAAGAACTTGTTTTGGTGAAACATTTGCACCTGGCAAATGAAAAACGCCACATACAATAATAAATTAAGTTAACTCACACAATACAGTAACGTGAGCTATGTAAATTAGCTGGATACATGGTTAAACCTCATTTGCTCTTACTGCCGTGTGTAATTTTTCCTTAGCAATCCCACCAATAGGCCCAGAAAACTCTACTGGATGTCTCGCCTCAGCGAGTTGGAGATCAGCAATGTTTCCTCTTGCGGCAGTGAAACCATACACAACGGTGGCTAAGCTGTGTCGTTCTCCCCAGCTCACCAAACATGGTCACTTCTGTCTTCAAAATACCAAGATAGTGTTGGCCAAAATGCAAATTCCTAGCTTCAAAACAGCAGTCCACGAACCAATGGGTGACTTCACTGATGCTACGTCCATTATATTTACAATCTATGGTTTGCTGTCCGAGGCCCAGCCAATCAGCATTGTGTGCAGAGCTACTGGCAGTTAAAGGCATGGTTTAGGTGTGTGCTTGATGACTGTTCATATTAAACAACAATGGAGGCTCCTAAAGAAGGCAGCTTAGATACTACTATAGCATCAGTCAGTGTTGCGACCAAATCATCTTTTATCAAGCAAGTCAAGTCACAGGTTTTGTCAAGTCCAGTCCTTAGTTAAGGCAAGTCAAGTCCCAAATCAAATTACTTTTAAAGCTAACATGTGAACTAGCCAATTAAGTTCTGATATTTGCATATTGGGCTAACATTTATTAGCTTATGTTAATTGTGAGTGAAAACATTGAGATGCTAATGTTAGCTAACATCAGACCTTGTGCAGACCTCTGCTTCGTCCTGTCTCTTCCTCATCTGTTTTAGTAGGAGAGAAGCTGCAGCTCTGGAAGCTTTATGCCAAGAAATGTCATGCAACTGATTTTTCTCTTTCTACCATTCTCTCCACCTTTCCCCTTCTCCCTCATAATCTCTGGTGGACACTGATGTCTTTACTGTCAGGGTTGTGCAGGTTCAGACCCAAAATGCAGAGATAGGAACAGCCAGGATAGAGAAACAAAAGGTCTTACTATTTAATTTATTTAAAAATCAATACTATTTGAATGCTGAAATTACTTGTTAATACATGTTTTGTTTTTTAAAATAAATATGTTGGCAAATATTAGCTAATCTCTCTCTTCTCGCCTTGGCCGACCCGCACATGAAAACAAAATGCTTTTGTCATGTCATGTCTGATGAACAATACGTTAGCGGGAGTGAGAAACACAAGACATTGTGAGGTCTTAACATCACAAGAGCTAACGTTACATTAGTACAGGGGCGGAGGGGTGACAGGCTGCGGCTGGAAATCGAAAGAAGGATGGGAAATTGTTTTAACGTGATTTTAAAATCAACATAAACCGGCCCAAAATGCTTATGTTACATTAGTTAGCTTGTTCTTGTTTCCTAACTGTCGCAAGTTATAAGAGCTTAACGTTAGCTGGGAGCTTCATGGAGACAGCTAAAGTTTATGTTAGCTGCGCTAAAGCTGTCAGAGTTAGCTTCGACTTCATATATTACCTTCTAATAGCTGTATTCTCAGCCCTCTGCTTAATTCCCTGCTGACTTCTAACTATTCTGATTCTCGGCCTGCTGGCATAGCCCAACAGTCAGCAAGCCTCGTGCCTTCCCACCTCCCCTCTGTCCTCTCCTTTGCTGTCTGAATGAATTTGGCTGGCGTAGTCTTGTTGGTTAGCACTACAAAATAACACTGAAAGCGTACCCTTGGCCAAAAGATGCAGAACCAGAAAAAGTAGGATTGTAAAGGGTCCAACAAGTCTTTCAAACCAATGACAACATAGGTTGTTTATCCCTACCCTCTTATACGACCCAGAGGAGCATTTCATTAATTGACGCCCTATCGATGGCAAGAAAATACTATCCACTACTTTTGTTTTCTAAGAGGACACGATCCCTGGTCTCCTGGGTGAAAGTCCTTTTTTTTTTACCTGTCCATCACCCAAACCTGTTTTCTTACACAGAAATTGGCACTCTTATACTTTGTGTCTTTATGTAATGTTTTGCTCAATTGCTATGGCCCCGTCCGTACATTTTGGTGCACTCCGGCAGCACATCACCCCTAACCCTCTTAGCCTGCAAAATCATCCACTATTCACCAGCCAGTCTCTATTTGCTGCTGAACTGCACCAAAGTCTTTGGTTCAGTAGGGTTTTAAGGCCCTGACAAACCAACCCGACAATCGTCCGTCGGACAGTCTGGCGAGGTCGGTGACTTGAGTCTGTGCCTTCATTTTGGCCAACCTGACTGGCTGGGTTGGAGGGCAGGCAGTTGGACTCAATGACCAATCTGATTGGTGGAGTGCTAACCCGGAAACGGCGAGCGGGATGAGTTACGAACGCCTCTCAAATTCTGACTAAAATCTTTTAAACTGACCCTTGTCGATCTGAAATTAAGACAGATTCGGCAACTGTATGGCCTATTCCTCGCTTAAAATGTTTTCAGAAACACATTTCAGTTAAGTTAACTTTTCGTAAAATACGAGGTCGTATTTCGAACAATCAGCCATTATCAGTCAGCTTGAGAAGCCAGACCCAGGTGACGCGTTCGTCAATTTTTTGTATTACATCTCGCGCACGCACAGAATGTACACTGAAGTCGACGTCACTTCGGTGTGTTCCGAGGCACTTTTTGGACCTCAGGGATCCGACTGATCAGTTCGACTGCCTTTTCTGCCAAAGGTCGGCCGTCGGGTTGGTGTGTCAGGGCTTTTAGAGAGTCCTGAAAAGATATGTCGTGAGCGTCTGGTACTTGCCCCCCCCCCCCCCCAAAAAAAAAGCACTTTGAGTGTCTATGATAAAGCTGACCGCTATATATGTATTGAATTATTATTATTATTATTATTATTATTATTGAACTGTGACAGTGTAACAAATCACAAAACAGTGAAGAGCTGCACAGTTGGGAGATTTGTGACTGGCAGCAACCCCTCTCACATTACACATGCTAATTAAATCCCTTTTTATTATTAAAAATCAAACAAATTCCGATTGATTAAATTATTGTACTGATGTCAGACACAATATCAACTAAAAACGCATCACTGTTTAGTAATGATTACATCATATGTTAATGGGTTCATGATGATGCTTGTTTTTCTTCACACCTCTACTGGCAGTGACATCTCATTGGTCGAGATGTCATCATCTGACTAACCCATGCAGGTGTGAACAAACTTCCTCTCCAGAGGGGTTCAGCACACCGCCTTTAGGAGCTACTAATGGGCTGAAAAACATTGTTCATACAGAGACAAATCTAATCTCACGGGACCTAACTGCTCATAAAGACACCATACTGTAACATTCACACAAACTTTGCCTCATTTAACTTTCTGAAGACTACTTTGTTTGAATGCAGTTTTTTCTTTTTAGAACTTAATTGGCCACCAAGCCAATGTTTTGCCTGATAAAGATGAAATACAGGAAATGCACGAGCATTGTTCTTGAACTTGTTAAGAATAAACATTTAAGTGCTGTCAAGTTGTTAACAATTAACTGCTGTCGTAAATCAGCCACTCCCGAACCTGGCCACTGTCCCCAACTGTTCCCATGGTATTAATCAATCAACTTTATTCAAGACACAGAGGTCCATAGAGACAACACAATACAGATATATAAATATAAAACAATACAAAACATTTAAGAATGGTGCCAATGAGGCATCATTTATAAAACATATACATGCTTTGAGTCCAATGTTTCCAAAAGCAAGATGTGTACCTTGTGTCACTCTTAGAAACATCAACTATGGACACAATAATCATATTCTTAGATCCTGTCAGTCTGCACATGAATCTATACATAAAATGTCTTAAAACAGCGTTAAAAGTGGGCACATTATTAGACACAAACATTTCACTCGCACTACTCCACCTAGGGATTTTAAGCACAATTCTCAGTGCATCATTGTAAGCCACTTGAAGTTTTTTCATTTTCGACTTACTAAAATTACACCAAAGGTGGGCAGTATACAGTGAGGTGCAATAGGTTTTGAAGAGTGAGATTTTAACCTCAGGGGTGCACATGTGGAATTTGCGTGCCAGCATATTTGCCTGCCCATACAGTTTTCCACACTGACGCTGCACATCATCATCGTCACAAAGGTCATCTCTTATCACATGTCCCAGATATTTAACTTTCTTTACAACCTCTAGTGGTTCACCTGCCAATGAGAAAGAAGGATAGACACACTTCATATCCTCCTTGGTTCTGGCAATCAGTACCACACCCTTCATAGAGTAAAATGTTATATCAAATATTAGTCCAAATTGAGAACATATTCTGAGAAGTTGCTCCAGGCCAGCACTAGAAGGAGACAGTACCACCAAATCATCAACATAAAGCATATGATTAATGAGACTATCCCCCACCAAGCAGCCAGTTCTACAGCCCTTTAACTCCCTAGATAAATCATCCATGTACAGATTGAACAGCAGTGGAGACAGAATTCTGCCCTGCCACACTCTATTGGAGACATAGAAGGGGGTTGACAAACTCATCCCCCAACTGACTTGCATAGTTTGGTGAGAATACCAGAACTGCAGTATCCTGATTAAGTAAGAGGGGACACCATGCTCATGTAGTTTACCAACCAGTTTCCCATGATTGATACAATCAAAAGCCTTTGACGCATCCAGGAAACACATGAAGACTGTGCTACTGCGTGATCTGTACTTATGGACAATTTCTTTAAGTGCATAAATACACAGATCAGTTCCATGCTTGTTCTTAAAACCAAACTGATTATCTGTTGACGCTATGTATTCTGCAAGCCTATCCATAAGAATCCCCTCTAACACCTTGGACAGTATACTTGCAAGTGCAATAGGTCTATAGTTATATTTTTAACTACAGGTACTAGCAAGACAGATAACATGGATCCAGGAAGTATGCCATGCTTCATTAACCCAGAAAAGCATAGAGCAAGTAAAACTGAAATACTTTGACCAGCGTATTTCAGATGTTCTGCTGTTATACTATCCTGCCCACAGGCTTTATTCATTTTAAGTTTGTCAATAGCATAACATACTTCCTCCGGCCTGATGACTACACCACTGTGAGGTATCTCTCCTATGTTAAACACATCACTATTCACACAGTTGAAAATGTTCTCATAGTGTCTCCTCCATAGCTCTGCAATGTTTTCTAGTTCAATAATGCCATCAATACTAGAAGGCAGTGGCATTTTGCTGTTGTTAACCACTTTCACCTCCTTCCAGAACTCATAAACATTATTAGTTTGTAACTTTCTCGCCATAGAGTTCGCCCTCATAGTCTGCTCATTTCTTTTTATAAAACACACAGCATATTTGAACCTAGCATTAGACCGTACCTTATGCTCACAGACTGGGCCATGCCTAGGTTTGCCTGCTAAGACCCATCTTCTAAATGCATCTCTTGCCTCCATATGAACATCATGGACATAGTCATTCCACCCTGGTCTTACAATATGTTGTTTCACCACTTTACTTCTTAGTGGTTCACTTCCATAAAGTTGTTGCAGCTCTTTTTGTATCAACATTAATCAACATTTATTTATATAGCACTTTACAGTAACCAAAAGGTATCCAAAGTGCTTAACATCAGAATCAAGACTAAAACACACATCATATAACATATCATACAATAAAAAGAATGACACATAGAAACAATAAAATCAGAAAAGGTTACATATAAATAGAAGGAAATTGTCACACCACTACTATGTATTAAAAGCCTTTCTAAACAGATCAGTTTTGAGTTTAGACCTAAAAAGCGCTACATATGTAGTTGTCCGAATTTCAGGGGGTAACTTGTTCCAGAGTCTCGGGGCAGCAACTGCAAAAGCCTGATCACCCCATCGTTTGTACTTTGACCTTGGGACTTCTAAAACCAGCTGATTTGAGGACCGCAAGGACTGGTTGTGCTCACGCAGGGTTAAGATCTCGGACAAATACTCTGGGGCCAGGCCGTTTAAAACCTTGAAAACAAACAATAACATCTTAAAATCGATTCTAAAACGCACAGGGAGCCAATGTAGGGTGTAGAGAACAGGAGTGATGTGTTCGCGTCTAGATGTATTTGTTAAAAAGCGAGCAGCAGCATTTTGTACAAGTTGAAGTCTTGAGATGGAGGTCTGATTCAGACCAACATAGAGAGCATTACAGTAGTCCAACCTTGTACTAATAAAAGCATGAATTGCCTTTTCTAGATCATGCCTGTTAAGGAAGGGTTTAACTTTAGCCAGTAGACGAAACTGGAAAAAGCTAATTCTAACAACATTGCTGATTTGCTTATCAAATTTCAAGTTGCAATCAAAAGTAACTCCCAGATTTTTGACAGTTGGCTTAAAGTATGAAGCCAGGGCTCCCAAACTCATAGCTGGACCGTTTGGCATACCTGAAGTACTAAAGACGATACACTCAGTTTTAGCTTCATTCAGATGAAGAAAGTTTTGTGAAAGCCACAACTTAATATCATTAATACAGCTAAGCAGGGAGTCTAGTGTGACACTGTCATTAGGTTTCATAGGCAAATACATTTTTAAATCATCTGCATAACAATGAAAAGGTTATGTTTTCCTATAATAGCCCCTAAAGGCAACATATATAAGGAAAACAGGATGACGAGGATAAGTCACCAATCGTGACAGAGAAGCTTCTATTTGTCAAATAGGATCGAAACCATGTAAGTACTGAGTCTCGGATGCCTACACACTGATCAAGGCGAGAGAGGAGGACTGCATGATCCACTGTATCAAACGCCGCTGTGAGGTCCAAAAGCATTAAAACAGCCGGATTCCCGGCATCTACAGTCAAGGCAATATAATTGTGCAGACTCTAAGCAGTGCAGACTCAGTGCTATGACGTGATCTAAAACCAGATTAAAATTTTCAGTTCAGTTGCAAAAAGGCTTGCAACTGTATAAAAACAACTTTTTCCAAAACCTTTGACAGGCAAATTGAACAATACTGTGGGGTCAAGCTCAGGCTTCTTAAGTAGGGGCCTGACCACAGCATGTTTAAAAGCAGCTGGGACAGAACCTAGGCTAAGACAGGAATTAAAAAAAGTAAGAAGACTTGACCCAATGGTGCTATTAAAAACCTCCTTCACTGTCCTGGCAGGAACAATGTCTAAAGGACAGTTGGTCGGTTTCATGTGTTGCACTACCTCAGTTAGCAATGTCAGAGAAATTGGCTTAAATTCCCCAAACACAGCAGAGTCCGCAGGAGCAGCAGGTACTAACACATTGAAACTAGCACTGGCATTTTCCTGATAGAAGCAACTATGTCAATAAAATAACAGAGAAAATTCTCACATGTACTGTTTGAAACATCTGTCGGAGCAGAGATGCATGGATTCACAACAGAGTTAATAGTATTAATTAACACTCTCGGTTCATGGCAACTGCTAGCTATGACAGATGAGAGATGCTGCATCTTCGCCACCTTCACAGCCTTCTGGTATGCTGCTAAACTGTCCCTTAATAAACCCATAGATACATGCAAATTGTCCTTTTTCCATCTTCGTTCAGCTTTTCTGCAGTGTTGCCTAAGGTCCTTCGTGGTGTCATTTAGCCAATGGTCCGCTTTAGGTTTAATAGTTTTAGTCCAAACAGGGGCAATATAGTCTAAAATGTCAGTGCATGTGGAACACAGAGAGAATGTTATCTGGGGAAGAGGGAGATACCAGACCATTCTTTGCATAAAACTGTGAGCCGACAAACGCTGAAGCAAACTCTCCAGTTGAAGAGGCGGTGATGTAGCGGCGCCTAGAAGCTGAGGAGACAGGCCTACTAGCAGGTGGTGGAACACTGATCTCAAACATGATGGGGAAGTGATCTGAAATACCAGTTTCTGTTATTTCACTGAGTGAAACTGAAAGACCATATGAGATAATGAGATCCAGGATGTGGCCAAGATGATGTGTCGGCCTTTCCACACATTGATTAAGGCCAAATGAGTTCAAAAGAGTTTTAAAATCATGAGCAAGTGGGTTTGAGGGACAACACACATGGACATTGAAGTCCCCACAAACCAGGAGCTTGTCATATTTAGGAACGACATCAGCTAAAAACTCTGAAAACTCGCTCATAAAATCCTTGTTGAGTTTTGGTGGGCGATAAATAACTGCACACAACACAGGAGAATCCAGATCAGCCACAAACAGCTGAAGCTCGAAACTATTATAACAGGATGCAGGTAATATGTGTACTTTTACCATGTACATATCTGCTAACCATGAACACTAAAAACACAGGTTCAACTTTGTCTACGCAAGTTTATTCTCTGTCGGGAACCGTGTCTGCAGAGCCCACGCACAGCGATTCCATTGTTTACACCAGGGATCAGCTGTTAGCCCTCCGAAACACGGCGGTCCTGCCGGAGAGACACAATGTCCCCTGTGAACTGAGGAGGAGAAGGGGATGCCTTTAGTTTAGCGTCATGCTGTTTACATAGACATGGCTGACAGAGCTCACGCCAGACAAGAACATTACAGTGGATAGTTTCCAGATGGTACGGGCGGACAGGACAAGTGAGAGTGGTAAGGGGAAAGTAGGAGGGCTGGCCATGTTTGTTAATGATAAATGGTGTGATCCTGGTCACACCTCTATCAAAGAGCATCTCTGTAGCAGGGACATTGAGCTGTTAGCTGTTATAATAAGGCCATTCTACATCTCAAGGGAATTCTCACATTATTGTGATAGCAATGTATATCCCACACATCCCTACATTCCACCTGCTGAAGACTCTGGACAGGCTGTTTCTGGTCCATCTCCGCCCCCTGGTGAGCCCATCCATGGACCCACTTCAGTTTGCCTATCAACCAGGCACTGGGGTTGATGATGCCATCTTATACCTTATCCACAAATCTCTCTCCCACCTGGAAAAGGCTAGAAGCACTGTGAGAATCATGTTCTATGATTTCTCCAGCACGTTCAACACCTTATATATATACAGTGAGGAAAATAAGTATTTGAACACCCTGCTATTTTGCAGGTTCTCCTACTTGGAAATCATGGAGGGGTCTGAAATTGTCATCGTAGGTGCATGTCCACTGTGAGAGACATAATCTAAAAAATCACAATGTATGATTTTTTAACTATTTATTTGTATGATACAGCTGCAAATAAGTATTTGAACACCTGAGAAAATCAATGTTAATATTTGGTACAGTAGCCTTTGTTTGCAATTACAGAGGTCAAACATTTCCTGTAGTTTTTCACCAGGTTTGCACACACTGCAGGAGGGAGTTTGGCCCACTCCTCCACACAGATCTTCTCTAGATCAGTCAGGTTTCTGGGCTGTCGCTGAGAAACACGGAGTTTGAGCTCCCTCCAAAGATTCTCTATTGGGTTTAGGTCTGGAGACTGGCTAGGCCACGCCAGAACCTTGATATGCTTCTTACAGAGCCACTCCTTGGTTATCCTGGCTGTGTGCTTCGGGTCATTGTCATGTTGGAAGACCCAGCCTCGACCCATCTTCAATGCTCTAACTGAGGGAAGGAGGTTGTTCCCCCAAATCTCGCAATACATGGCCCCGGTCATCCTCTCCTTAATACAGTGCAGTCGCCCTGTCCCATGTGCAGAAAAACACCCCCAAAGCATGATGCTACCACCCCCATGCTTCACAGTAGGGGTGGTGTTCTTGGGATGGTACTCATCATTCTTCTTCCTCCAAACACGGTTAGTGGAATTATGACCAAAAAGTTCTATTTTGGTCTCATCTGACCACATGACTTTCTCCCTGCTCTGGATCATCCAAATGGTCATTGGCAAACTTAAGACGGGCCTTGACATGTGCTGGTTTAAGCAGGGGAACCTTCCGTGCCATGCATGATTTCAAACCATGACGTCTTAGTGTATTACCAACAGTAACCTTGGAAACGGTGGTCCCAGCTCTTTTCAGGTCATTGACCAGCTGCTCCCGTGTAGTCCTGGGCTGATTTCTCACCTTTCTTAGGATCATTGAGACCCCACGAGGTGAGATCTTGCATGGAGCCCCAGTCCGAGGGAGATTGACAGTCATGTTTAGCTTCTTCCATTTTCTAATGATTGCTCCAACAGTGGACCTTTTTTCACCAAGCTGCTTGGCAATTTCCCCGTAGCCCTTTCCAGCCTCGTGGAGGTGTACAATTTTGACTCTAGTGTCTTTGGACAGCTCTTTGGTCTTGGCCATGTTAGTAGTTGGATTCTTACTGATTGTATGGGGTGGACAGGTGTCTTTATGCAGCTACCGACCTCAAACAGGTGCATCTAATTTAGGATAATAAATGGAGTGGAGGTGGACATTTTAAAGGCAGACTAACAGGTCTTTGAGGGTCAGAATTCTAGCTGATAGACAGGTGTTCAAATACTTATTTGCAGCTGTATCATACAAATAAATAGTTAACAAATCATACATTGTGATTTCTGGATATTTGTTTTTAGATTATGTCTCTCACAGTGGACATGCACCTATGATGACAATTTCAGACCCCTCCATGATTTCCAAGTGGGAGAACTTGCAAAATAGCAGGGTGTTCAAATACTTATTTTCCTCACTGTATATACACACACTACTGCCACTGCCACTGACACCACCACCACTATCATCAGCCACGGGAGCTGATGAAGGTTCTGCTACTGCTGAAAACATGTCTTTTCGCTTTTATTTGAGCCGCTTGGGTAACTTTGTTTCATTTTCACGTTTAGACCATGGGCACAGACAGGGCGCCTGCAGCTTCAAGTAGGGCGCCGATTTGCCAATTCCCCACACAGTGAAATGGTAGATTATTATTATTATTTTTTTTCAGTTCTCGTGCCGCCCACCGTGTGACATGAAAAAATGCCGCCCTGGGCGACTGCCCGGTTTGCCTGTGCCAAAAACCGCCACTTGGTGGGGCCACCATCACACCCCCAACCAGCACCGGACTAAGACGTGAGGAAGGGAAGCAAGTGAAGGAAATGACCTGAGATGTACCCATAGTGTGCTCATTAGTGAAAACAGGTTTGCATCATTAGCACTTTTAGCAGCGAGTGCGTGGACTCAGACAAGAGGAGGGAGGAATCTTTAACCCTTGTGTTGTCCTTCTTGTCACGGCGACTTTCTACCAGCCTCGCGGCCTCGTCCTTCGGAGTCCCGGTGACCCTGGCTTCTTTTGACTCCATGCCTTTTCTACCAGCCTCGCGGTGGCCTTGTCCTTCGGGGTCCCGGGGACCCTCGCTTATTGTATTCCACGTTACCCGCTCGCCTCGTCCCTCGGGGTCCCCGGGGACCCTCGTCTACTGTTTGAATTCATTCCCACGTCAACTACCGTGGCCTGGCCCTTGGGGTCTCCGGGACCCTCGCCTATTCAATTGCATTCTTGTCTCGTTACTGCCCTCGTGGCGTCCTCGTCCCTCTGGGTCCCCGGGGACCCCTTGTTGCAGTTGAAAGTCTATGTCGTGGTGGTGTTTTTTTTTTTTTTGTGCAGCGCAGTGTAAAGTCGAAGCTCAAACCGGCGCCGCGCGATAGCCAAGAGGCTACTGGTCCGCAGTCCGCGCAGCAGAGCCGCGTGCATCTCCCGCAGATGTATCTCTTGCAGGCCCCGCACACGGTGTATGTCTTGCAGTCCTTTGTCTTTGGACAGAGCTGACACCTCTTCCTCCTGCTGGCCACACGGTTCCGCGTCACCGTTGTCGTCGTTGTCGTCGCCGTCGTTGTCGTCGCCGTCGTTTTCGCCATTGTCGTCGCCATTGTCGTCGCCGTTGTCGTCGCCGTCGTCGTTGTCGTCATCGTCATCGTCGACCTCGCCGCGCTCTCCAGCGGCCGCTGCCCTGCTCGTCGTGGCTTTGACGAGTGCCGCGGACGCTTCGGTGCGAGGCAGACGCCGCCGTCTCTCGATGAGCGGAGTCACGAGCGCCCTGCCCAGCTGCTCGAGGAACACGCGCCTCCTGTAGAGCTTGCCGCACATCCACTGCAGCCTGAGCTCTCGCCAGAGCACAAAGGCGTTGTAGGCGGACACGTCGAGGATGTTGTGGAACACGGCGAGGGGCCAGCCCGCCGGCTTCCTGTGGCAGCTGTATGTGCCGACGAGCTTGTCCAGGTTGTCCACGCCGCCCTTGGTGCTGTTGTAGTGCAGGATGATGTCGGGCTTGGCGTCCCTGGTGGCGCTGACGCGCGCCTTCCCCGTGTGCAGCGTGCTCAGCAGGGTCACCAGGGTGACGGTGGCCGTGAAGGCGAACCGGGACGAGAAGAGCGCACGGTCCTTGGTGGCGAGCAAGGCGCGCGGCAGCTTGGGCATCGTGCCCACCACGGTGAGGCACCTCTCGATGACGGTCACGGTCATGGAATGGTCACGCGTGGAACATGCAGATGTGTCACGTCCAGCACCACCCGTGCGCCCAGATTCCTCTCGGGCTCGCCGCTCGCCGACTTGCCCGTGCACATCTGCATGGTCCACGCGTAGCTGGACCGCTTTAGCGCCATCGTGGCCCTCTCCTCGTGCCACAGGCTCTCCACGGCCTCATTTCGGGACCTGTACACGCCGGCGAGGAGCAGCAGCCCGAGGTAGCCGCGCACCGGTAAGTGGTGATCATCAGTTTCCATTAGTTGCCGCACTTCCTTAGGCCCTCGATGTTCGTGGCGTTCACCACGATCTCTTCTATGTGCCGCGTGACAAACAACTCGAACGCGGAGAGTATATTGCGGACGCGTGTGGCCGCGTACTCTGTGGGTCCGGGGCTATGCGGATGCGTGTGGCCGGGTCTGGCCGGGTCTTCTCGCCTTTCGTCTTGGTCGTGTTGGTCGTGTCGCTCGTCTTCGTCTCAGTCACGTTGGTCTTGTTCGTCGTCGTCGTCGTCCACTTGTTGTTCCTCGTCCTCTTCGTATTCGGCACGACGGCGGCGAGGTCCAGGGCGACGGGGGTGATACGTCGTGGAGGACCATTCGATCTCGCCGTTTCTCGACGCGAACCTTTCGCTCTCCTCCTCCTCCTCCTCCTCCTCCTCCTCCTCATACTCCTCGTCTTGCTCCGCATCCTGGTCCTCGTCTTCTTGGACCTCGTTGTCTTCATCTGCCCTTGGCCATCCACCCTCTTGTGCTGCGTGCGCTCCTTGTTCTTCTCCTTGTTCTTCTCCTCGTTCA
The DNA here is from genome assembly GCA_023566125.1 of Zingel zingel. Taxonomy (NCBI): domain Eukaryota; kingdom Metazoa; phylum Chordata; class Actinopteri; order Perciformes; family Percidae; genus Zingel; species Zingel zingel. Next base: position 31,259,738 of record CM042319.1, read on the forward strand.
TCTGCTCGTTCGTCGGCTCGTTCGTCTCGGTTGTTGGCCTCGCCGTCGTCAACGTCGTCGTCGTCGCCGTAGTCGTCTTCTCCTGCGTCATGGTCTTTGGCGACGCGGCAGTCCTTTTCTCCGTCGCCGTGTTTGTCTCGGTGGCTGTGGTCATGTTCATCATCTTCTTCTTCGTTTTCTGTGTCTTCGCTTTCTGTGTCTTCATTTTCTGTGTCTGCGGTTTCGGTGTCTTCTTTTTCTGGGTCTTCTTCTTCTGTGTCTTCTTCTTCTGTGTCTTCTTGTACCTCTTCCCCTTGGGGGTCATTGCGTGCCGCATGGGCGAGAACCCGACGCAGCTCCAAATTTAGAATCACACAACGGGACATGCCAGCGTCGCTGCCGAGGCGAGTACAAAGAGTGCAAAGGTCCAAAATAAGAAGAAGAAGAAGAAGAAGACGAAGAAGCAGCAAAGATGATAAAAGCAAGAACACAAATGTGTACAGTCTATATGTGTACAGTGCATATATGTATGTGTGTGTGTGTGTGTGTGTGTGTGTGTAATAAAAGTGTTTAGTAGGACGAGGACGAGGTTTCTTTCATTTCCCCGTTCCCTTACCCTTTCTGTTTTAGTAATAACAGCTGAATAACGTATGGGTCACAGAGACCCGAAGGCCAGAGCTGCGGTGGTGGAGAAATACCACGGAATAACGTATGGGTCACAGTGACCCGAAGGCCAGAGCTGCTCAAGTGGAGAAATACCACGGAATAACGTATGGGTCACAATGACCTGAAGGCCAGAGCTGCGGTAGTGGAGAAATACCACGGAATAATGTATGGGTCACAGTGACCAGAAGGCCAGAGCTGCTCAAGTGGAGAAATACCACGGAATAACGTATGGGTCACAGTGACTCGAAGGCCAGTGCTGCGGTGGTGGAGAAATACCACGGAATAACGTATGGGTCACAGTGACCCGAAGGCCAGAGCTGCGGTAGTGGAGAAATACCACGGAATAAGGTATGGGTGACAGTGACCCGAAGACCAGAGCTGCGGTAGTGGAGAAACACCACGGAATAACGTATGGGTCACAGTGACCCGAAGGCCAGAGCTGCAGTAGTGGAGATATACCCTTGAATAACGTATAGGTCACAATGACCCGAAGGCCAGAGCTGCGGCAGTGGAGAAATACCACGGAATAACGTATGGGTCACAATGATCCGAAGGCCCGAGCTGCGATAGTGGAGAAATACCCTCGATTAAGGTATGGGTCACAATGACCCGAAGGCCAGAGCTGCGGTGGTGGAGAAATACCACGGAATAACGTATGGGTCATAATGACCCGAAGGCCAGAGCTGCGGTAGTGGACAAATACCACGGAATAACGTATGGGTCACAGTGACCCAAAGGCCAGAGCTGCGGTGGTGGAGAAATACCAACGAATAACTGGCCAGGGTCACAGTGACCCGAAGGCCAGAGCTGCGGCAGTGGAGAAATACCACGGAATAACGTATGGGTCACAGTGACCCGAAGGCCAGAGCTGCGGTGGTGGAGAAATACCAACGAATAACTGGCTAGGGTCACAGTGACCCGAAGGCCAGAGCTGCGGCAGAAATACCACGGAATAACGTATGGGTCACAGTGACCCGAAGGCCGGAGCTGCGATGGTGGAGAAATACCACGGAATAACGTATGGGTCACAGTAACCCAAAGGCCAGAGCTGCAGTGGTGGAGAAATACCATGGAATAACGTATGGGTCACAATGACCCGAAAGCCAGAGCTGCGGTGGTGGAGAAATACCACGGAATAACGTATGGGTCACAATGACCCGAAGAGCAGAGCTGCTCAAGTGGAGAAATACCACGGAATAACTGGTCAGGGTCACAATGACCCGAAGGCCAGAGCTGCGGCAGTGGAGAAATACCACGGAATAACGTATGGGTCACAGTGACGCGAAGGCCAGAGCTGCGGCAGTGGAGAAATACCACGGAATAACGTATGGGTCACAGTGACTTGAAGGCCAGAGCTGCGGTGGTGGAGAAATACCACGGAATAACGTATGGGTCACAGTGACCCGAAGGCCAGAGCTGCTCAAGTGGAGAAATACCACGGAATAACGTATGGGTCACAATGACCCGAAGGCCAGAGCTGCGGTAGTGGAGAAATACCACGGAATAACGTATGCGTCACAGTGACCCGAAGGCCAGAGCTGCGGTAGAGGAGAAATACCCTCGAATAAGGTATGGGTGACAGTGACCCAAAGGCCAGAGCTGCGGTAGTGGAGAAATACCACGGAATAACGTATGGGTCACAGTGACCTGAAGGCCAGAGCTGCGGTAGTGGAGAAATACCACGGAATAACGTATGGGTCACAGTGACCCGAAGGCCAGAGCTGCGACAGTGGAGAAATACCACGGAATAACGTATGGGTCACATTGACTCGAAGGCCAGAGCTGCGGTGGTGGAGAAATACCACGGAATAACGTATGGGTCACAGTGACCCGAAGGCCAGAGCTGCTCGAGTGGTGAAATACCACGGAATAACGTATGGGTCACAATGACCCGAAGGCCAGAGCTGCGGTAGTGGAGAAATCCCACGGAATAACGTATGCGTCACAGTGACCCGAAGGCCAGAGCTGCGGTAGAGGAGAAATACCCTCGAATAAGGTATGGGTGACAGTGACCCGAAGGCCAGAGCTGCGGTAGTGGAGAAATACCACGGAATAACGTATGGGTCACAGTGACCTGAAGGCCAGAGCTGCGGTAGTGGAGAAATACCACGGAAAAACGTATGGGTCACAGTGACCAGAAGGCCAGAGCTGCTCAAGTGGAGAAATACCACGGAATAAAACGTATGGGTCACAGTGACTCGAAGGCCAGAGCTGCGGTGGTGGAGAAATACCATGGAATAACGTATGGGTCACAGTGACCCGAAGGCCAGAGCTGTGGTAGTGGAGAAATACCACGGAATAAGGTATGGGTGACAGTGACCCGAAGACCAGAGCTGCGGTAGTGGAGAAATACCACGGAATAACGTATGGGTCACAGTGACCCGAAGGCCAGAGCTGCTCAAGTGGAGAAATACCACGGAATAAGGTATGGGTCACAGTGACCCGAAGGCCAGAGCTGCAGTAGTGGAGATATACCCTTGAATAACGTATAGGTCACAATGACCCGAAGGCCAGAGCTGCGGCAGTGGAGAAATACCACGGAATAATTTATGGGTCACAATGATCCGAAGGCCCGAGCTGCGATAGTGGAGAAATACCCTCGATTAAGGTATGGGTCACAATGACCCGAAGGCCAGAGCTGCGGTGGTGGAGAAATACCAACGAATAACTGGCCAGGGTCACAGTGACCCGAAGGCCAGAGCTGCGGCAGAAATACCACGGAATAACGTAAGGGTCACAGTGACCCGAAGGCCGGAGCTGCGATGGTGGAGAAATACCACGGAATAACGTATGGGTCACAGTAACCCAAAGGCCCGAGCTGCAGTGGTGGAGAAATACCATGGAATAACGTATGGGTCACAATGACCCGAAAGCCAGAGCTGCGGTGGTGGAGAAATACCACGGAATAACCTATGGGTCACAATGACCCGAAGAGCAGAGCTGTTCAAATTGAGAAATACCACGGAATAACTGGTCAGGGTCACAATGACCCGAAGGCCAGAGCTGTGGCAGTGGAGAAATACCACGGAATAACGTATGGGTCACAGTGACTCGAAGGCCAGAGCTGCGGTGGTGGAGAAATACCACGGAATAACGTATGGGTCACAGTGACCCGAAGGCCAGAGCTGCTCAAGTGGAGAAATACCACGGAATAACGTATGGGTCACAATGACCCGAAGGCCAGAGCTGCGGTAGTGGAGAAATACCACGGAATAACGTATGCGTCACAGTGACCCGAAGGCCAGAGCTGCGTTAGAGGAGAAATACCCTCGAATAAGGTGTGGGTGACAGTGACCCGAAGGCCAGAGCTGCGGTAGTGGAGAAATACCACGGAATAACGTATGGGTCACAGTGACCTGAAGGCCAGAGCTGCGGTAGTGGAGAAATACCACGGAATAACGTATGGATCACAGTGACCAGAAGGCCAGAGCTGTTCAAGTGGAGAAATACCACAGAATAACGTAGGGGTCACAGTGACTCGAAGGCCAGAGCTGCGGTGGTGGAGAAATACCACGGAATAACGTATGGGTCACAGTGACCCGAAGGCCAGAGCTGCTCAAGTGGAGAAATACCACGGAATAACGTATGGGTCACAATGACCCGAAGGCCAGAGCTGCGGTAGTGGAGAAATACCACGGAATAACGTATGCGTCACAGTGACCCGAAGGCCAGAGCTGCGGTAGAGGAGAAATACCCTCGAATAAGGTATGGGTGACAGTGACCCGAAGGCCAGAGCTTCGGTAGTGGAGAAATACCACGGAATAACGTATGGGTCACAGTGACCTGAAGGCCAGAGCTGCGGTAGTGGAGAAATACCACGGAATAACATATGGGTCACAGTGACCAGAAGGCCAGAGCTGCTCAAGTGGAGAAATACCACGGAATAACGTATGGGTCACAGTGACTCGAAGGCCAGAGCTGCGGTGGTGGAGAAATACCACGGAATAACGTATGGGTCACAGTGACCCGAAGGCCAGAGCTGCGGTAGTGGAGAAATACCACGGAATAAGGTATGGGTGACAGTGACCCGAAGACCAGAGCTGCGGTAGTGGAGAAATACCACGGAATAACGTATGGGTCACAGTGACCCGAAGGCCAGAGCTGCAGTAGTGGAGATATACCCTTGCATAACGTATAGGTCACAATGACCCGAAGGCCTGAGCTGCGGCAGTGGAGAAATACCACGGAATAACGTATGGGTCACAATGATCCGAAGGCCCGAGCTGCGATAGTGGAGAAATACCCTCGATTAAGGTATGGGTCACAATGACCCGAAGGCCAGAGCTGCGGTGGTGGAGAAATACCACGGAATAACGTATGGGTCATAATGACCTGAAGGCCAGAGCTGCGGTAGTGGACAAATACCACGGAATAACGTATGGGTCACAGTGACCCAAAGGCCAGAGCTGCGGTGGTGGAGAAATACCAACGAATAACTGGCCAGGGTCACAGTGACCCGAAGGCCAGAGCTGCGGCAGTGGAGAAATACCACGGAATAACGTATGGGTCACAGTGACCCGAAGGCCAGAGCTGCGGTGGTGGAGAAATACCAACGAATAACTGGCTAGGGTCACAGTGACCCGAAGGCCAGAGCTGCGGCAGAAATACCACGGAATAACGTATGGGTCACAGTGACCCGAAGGCCGGAGCTGCGATGGTGGAGAAATACCACGGAATAACGTATGGGTCACAGTAACCCAAAGGCCAGAGCTGCAGTGGTGGAGAAATACCATGGAATAACGTATGGGTCACAATGACCCGAAGGCCAGAGCTGCGGTGGTGGAGAAATACCACGGAATAACGTATGGGTCACAATGACCCGAAGAGCAGAGCTGCTCAAGTGGAGAAATACCACGGAATAACTGGTCAGGGTCACAATGACCCGAAGGCCAGAGCTGCGGCAGTGGAGAAATACCACGGAATAACGTATGGGTCACAGTGACCCGAAGGCCAGAGCTGCTCAAGTGGAGAAATACCACGGAATAACGTATGGGTCACAATGACCCGAAGGCCAGAGCTGCGGTAGTGGAGAAATACCACGGAATAACGTATGCGTCACAGTGACCCAAAGGCCAGAGCTGCGGTAGAGGAGAAATACCCTCGAATAAGGTATGGGTGACAGTGACCCGAATGCCAGAGCTTCGGTAGTGGAGAAATACCACGGAATAACGTATGGGTCACAGTGACCTGAAGGCCAGAGCTGCGGTAGTGGAGAAATACCACGGAATAACGTATGGGTCACAGTGACCAGAAGGCCAGAGCTGCTCAAGTGGAGAAATACCACGGAATAACGTATGGGTCACAGTGACTCGAAGGCCAGAGCTGCGGTAGTGGAGAAATACCACGGAATAACGTATGGGTCACAGTGACCCGAAGGCCAGAGCTGCAGTAGTGGAGATATACCCTTGCATAACGTATAGGTCACAATGACCCGAAGGCCAGAGCTGCGGCAGTGGAGAAATACCACGGAATAACGTATGGGTCACAATGATCCGAAGGCCCGAGCTGCGATAGTGGAGAAATACCCTCGATTAAGGTATGGGTCACAATGACCCGAAGGCCAGAGCTGCGGTGGTGGAGAAATACCACGGAATAACGTATGGGTCATAATGACCTGAAGGCCAGAGCTGCGGTAGTGGACAAATACCACGGAATAACGTATGGGTCACAGTGACCCAAAGGCCAGAGCTGCGGTGGTGGAGAAATACCAACGAATAACTGGCCAGGGTCACAGTGATCCGAAGGCCAGAGCTGCGGCAGTGGAGAAATACCACGGAATAACGTATGGGTCACAGTGACCCGAAGGCCAGAGCTGCGGTGGTGGAGAAATACCAACGAATAACTGGCTAGGGTCACAGTGACCCGAAGGCCAGAGCTGCGGCAGAAATACCACGGAATAACGTATGGGTCACAGTGACCCGAAGGCCGGAGCTGCGATGGTGGAGAAATACCACGGAATAACGTATGGGTCACAGTAACCCAAAGGCCAGAGCTGCAGTGGTGGAGAAATACCATGGAATAACGTATGGGTCACAATGACCCGAAGGCCAGAGCTGCGGTGGTGGAGAAATACCACGGAATAACGTATGGGTCACAATGACCCGAAGAGCAGAGCTGCTCAAGTGGAGAAATACCACGGAATAACTGGTCAGGGTCACAATGACCCGAAGGCCAGAGCTGCGGCAGTGGAGAAATACCACGGAATAACGTATGGGTCATAGTGACCCGAAGGCCAGAGCTGCGGCAGTGGAGAAATACCACGGAATAACGTATGGGTCACAGTGACCCGAAGGCCAGTGCTGCGGTAGTGGAGCAATACCATTGAATACTGGCCAGGTTCACAGTGACCTGAAGGACAACATAAGGGTTAAATGTCCAATTAAATCTATATTTCGGCTATATTTGGCTACTAATCAAAGCCATATTGTATCTCTTTTTCAGGCTGCTCTAACATCGAAACCTCGTGTTTAGCCAGACTGATTTCACCTCAGGGTGATAGTATACACATCCCAGACTGTCACTGGGTAATATCGGACTATTCTGATATAGGATTTAAAAATTAAAGGTTTGCATGTCCACTTAAAGCTATATTTCAACTCTTTTTCAGGATGCTAATTAAAGCCATATTGTAACTCTTTTTCAGGCTGCTCTATAAACGAAACCTCCTGTTTAGCCAGACTCATTTCACCTCAGGGTGATAGTATTCACTTCCCAGACTCTCTCTGGTAATATCGGACCATTCTGCTACAGGATTTTAAAAATGAAGTCTTAAATTTCAAATTAAATCTATATTTCGTCTATATTTTGGCTACTAATCAAAGCCATATTGTATCTCTTTTTCAGGATGCTCTAAAACCCGAAATCTCCTGTTTGGCCAGACTCATTTCACGTCAGGGTGATAGTATTCACTTCCCAGACTCTCACGTGTAATATTGCACCATTCTGATATAGGATTTTAAAATTAAAGTCGTAAATATCCAAATAAATCTATATTTCGGCAATATTTTGGCTACTAATCAAAGCCATATTGTATCTCTTTGTCAGGCTGCTCTACCATCGAAACCTCCTGTTTAGCCAGACTCATTTCACCTCAGGGTGATAGTATACACATCCCAGACGGTCACTGGGTAATATCGGACTATTCTGATATAGGATTTTAAAATGAAAGGCTTAAATGTACAATTAAAGGTATATTTCAACAATTTTTCAGGCTGCTAATCAAAGCCATATTGTATCTCTTTCTCAGGCTGCTCTAAAACCGAAATTTCCTGTTTATCCAGACTCATTTCACCTCAGAGTGATAGTATTCACTTCCCAGCATCTCACGTATAATATTGCACCATTCTGATGTAGGTTTTTAAAATTAAAGGTTTAAATGTCCACTTGAAGCTATATTTCAACTCTTTTTCAGGCTGCTCTATAAACAAAACCTCCTGTTTAGCCAGACTCAATTCACCTCAGGGTGATAGTATACACATCCCAGACTGTCACTGGGTAATATCGGACTATTCTGATGTAGGATTTTAAAATTAAAGGCTTAAATTTGTAATTAAAGGAATATTTCAACTCTTTTTCAGGCTGCTAATTAAAGCCATATTGTATCTCTTTTTCAGGCTGCTCTAACATCGAAACCTCCTGTTTAGCCATACTCAATTCACCTCAAGGTGATAGTATACACATCCCAGACTGTCACTGGGTAATATTGGACCATTCTGATACAGGATTCTAAAATTAAAGTCTTAAATGTCCAATTAAATCTATATTTCGGCTATATTTTGGCTAATAATTAAAGCCATAATGTATCTCTTTTTCAGGCTGCTCTAACATCGAATCCTCCTATTGAGCCAGACTCATTTTACGTCAGGGTGATAGCATTCACTTCCCAGACTCTAACGTGTAATATTGCACCATGCTGATACAGGATTTTAAAATTAAAGGTTTACATGTCCACTTAAAGCTATATTTCAACTCTTTTTCAGGCTGCTAATTAAAGCCACATTGAAACTCTTTTCAGGCTGCTCTATAAACAAAACATCCTGTTTAGCCAGACTCATTTCCCCTCAGGGTGAGAGTTTACACATCCCAGACTGTCACTGGGTAATACTGGAATATTCTGATATGGGATTTTAAAATGAAAGGCTTAAATGTCCAATTAAAGGAATTTTTCAACTCTTTTTCAGGCTCCTAATTAAAGCCATATTGTATCTCTTTTTCAGGCTGCTCTAACATCGAAACCTCCTGTTTAGCCAGACTCATTTCATATCAGGGTGATAGAATACACATCCCAGACTGTCACTGGGTAATATCGGACCATTCTGATATATAATTTTAAAATTAAAGTGTTAAATATCCAATTAAATCTATATTTTGGCTATATTTTGGCAGTAGTATATAGCTGACAGGTTTGCGCGTGCACGTATAGGGTACAGGTTTGCGCGTGCACGTGAGGTCACGTGATGTCGTCACGTGCACACGCGTGCACGTGTCCCCCGAAGCGTTGTGATTGGTCGGGCGCTCGAGCGGCGCGCGCAGCAAAGGAAAAAATAAAAATATAAAAAAATAAAAAAATAAAAAAATAAAAAAATAAAAAAATAAAAATATAAAAAAATAAAAATATAAAAAAATAAAAAAATAAAAAAATAAAAAAATATATTTTTTTTTAAAACGCCTAAAAATAAATGAAACTGATATCGTCCGGTTTGTAGTGCCCCCCGAGGGTGAAGGGAAGTCCGTGAGAACCGTAGCCATAACTGCACAGAGTGTCCTGTCGTTGTATGGTGGAGTTTGTATTGTGTATTCCTTAAAGCGTTAGGGTTAGGCTATGTCTCAACATGTCTGAAAAAGTCATGCCGTCTCTCTAGCGGTCGAACCTGGGATCGCCTCTAGCGTTCGTAATGCCGGGAGTACATCTCGCGGGCCGGCTGTCTGCGTGTGTGTGTGAGGACCTCTGGTGACCGAGGGAGCTGTGGCGTCTAGCAGTCGGATCGACCGTGCTCACTCGTTCGTACTGTTTGGGTAGTTTGCTCACTTGTTAACAAACCATTTTTAACTAGTCTGTTAGCTATCTCGCTAGCTTGTTACCACGTTTTTTTCTCAACCTTCCACATTTTGCTCTTTTTTAACAAACCATTTTAGCTAGGCTGTTAGCTGGCTTGTCTGTTAGCTAGCTAACTTGTTACTACGTTTTTTCTTGACCTTCCACACCCATACCAGCTGGTGTTCTTTTTTTTGATTTTTAATTATTCTTGTGAAAGCAAAGATGATTCGTTTTTCAGCAAAGCACATTACATCGTTTTAATAGCACCCCTTTTTGCATGCTAGCTTGTTCACTTTTTTCAACAAACCATTTAAGCTGTGTTGATAGCTACCTTGCTATCACGTTTTTCCTCTAACAAAGCCCTCCCGGAATGTACTTTTAATTCTATTTTTGTGAAAGCAAAGAGGAATCGTTTTTTCAGCAACATCTACAATTGGTAAGTACATATTAAAGCAGATCTTGTGTTTAAGCATGTTGTAAGATATTTAATTTATTCAGCCATTCGTAAATTAAAAAAACGTTGACCTCGTGGTCGTCTGTTACGAAGGGGGGTTTGCTATTGTTGGTTTGTAAAAGCGTCATCCTGGGTGTGTCTTGTAGGTTTAAAACGGGGTGTTTCAAGGTGGGGTGCTCACTTTCGTACCTGCTGTTTTAGCTCGTCTGCTAGCTAACTTTTACCTTGTTTTTCCCAGCCTTCCTCAACAAAAGACCTCTGAAGTGTTTTTCTTTTTTAATTCTTTTTGTTGAAAGAAAAGAGACTTCGTTGTTTTTTGCAGCTATGCCTACAACTGGTGAGTAAATATAAAAAGCGTATCTCGTGTTTAAGCACGCTGTAAGATATTTAATTCATTCAGACATTCGTGTATTAAAACGTTTAAGCGGCATATACTTTATGTAGTTTGCATCATTAGGTGATTCTACCAAAGAGCCAGGACAATGTTGCTACGGTAGCTGTTGATTATCATCCTGAAAGCAATAAGAAAGCTGTAAACAGGTATTTAGTGGTGTATTTATCTCTTTTACTATGTGATTTTTATTACTATTTAATTTATCACGGTGTTTTTAGACTACTAATATATATATATATATATATATTCTCTGTCTGTGTCTAGACACCCCACCCCGGAACAAAGGATCCAGAGTGGAGATAGCTACTCAATAGGACATTCTGTTGAAATCAACAGTGTTAGAGGGCCCATGTGCTTCGCTAGGCGTATCTGTGAAAGCAGTTAGGTCTAAGAAGGATCTCTGGTTTAAACATAAGAAGAGTTCTATTGAGGTGGGTTGAAAAAGAAAAACAGTAAAATAGTGTATTGTTTTTAAAAAAAAAAAAGTCTGTTCTAATAATGTAATGTTGTGTTTCAGACTAAGAAAATCCCTGAAGGGTTACCACCGAAAAGATCCCGCTCATCCTTTGTTCAAGGCTCTCCTTCTCTGAGCACTGATGCAGAGGTAAGAAAAACCATTTGTATCTAACAGACTATATTTATATAGTGTTATAAAATATTGTTATAGAATGTATATATTGTTATAAAAAATAAAAAAAGGATTTTTCCTTTGTGTCATCAGCTAAAGGTTGTAGCAGGCTTGTCTTTGCGTATGGCATCTGATGAGGATTTCACACAGTCACCCCCATGGAGCACAAACGGCTGTCTCCATAAGTCTAAGAAGAGATCTAAGAAGAGATCTATTGAGGTGGGTTGAAAAAGAAAAACAGTAAAATAGTGTATTGTATTTTTTTTTTAAAAAGTCTGTTCTAATAATGTAATGTTGTGTTTCAGACTAAGAAAATCCCTGAAGGGTTACCACCGAAAAGATCCCGCTCATCCTTTGTTCAAGGCTCTCCTTCTCTGAGCACTGATGCAGAGGTAAGAAAAACCATTTGTATCTAACAGACTATATTTATATAGTGTTATAAAATATTTTTATAGAATGTATATATTGTTATAAAAAATAAAAAAAGGATTTTTCCTTTGTGTCATCAGCTAAAGGATGTAGCAGGCTTGTCTTTGCGTTTGGCATCTGATGAGGATTTCACACAGTCACCCCCATGGAGCACAAACGGCTGTCTCCATAAGTCTAAGAAGAGATCTAAGAAAATCCCTGAAGGTTTACCACCGAAAAGATCCCGCTCATCCTTTGTTCAAGGCTCTCCTTCTCTGAGCACTGATGCAGAGGTAAGAAAAACCATTTGTATCTAACAGACTATATTTATATAGTGTTATAAAATATTGTTATAGAATGTATATATTGTTAAAATGGATTTTCCTTTGTGACAGCAACTAAAGGCTGTTTCAGACTTGGTGTCTCTACATTTGACACCGAAGGAGAATTTCACACATAGTACCCAGGCGCCAATACGACCACTGGGTGTCTCTATTGAGAGGGGACAAAGGGCCACACCTTTACCAAAAACAACAGTTGAGGTTTGTGTTTTGTTTGAAGTGTGTGTGTGTGTGTGTGTGTGTGTGTGTGTGTGTGTGTCTTTATTTAACTAAAATATGTTATCATCCCTAGACGATCATATCCGTAGAAGACTTAGAAGGGCGTGAAGACACACACCTATCGGAGCCGTCTCATACAACACACCAGACGAATGGGGGAGCTTCGCCGCCGGTCCCTGAATATGATGTAGGTGTTTTACAGAGTTCTGCTGTACTCCTTGACACCGTTTGTAGAGAGGAATGTGACTATAATGACGAAGACGACTGTATACCAGACACTCCTGTCATACATAGACAAAGACCAACATACAAGCCCTCGTTAACTGTGTCAGATGATTGGTGTAGCATTAGTAATACCCCTGTAACTATTCCTATAAATATACTCGAGGGTGTCGATCCATTCCTGGGTAATCAACCAGAGCGTAGTTATATTACTAACAATCTTTTCGAGCCCTGCTCAACCCAAGGGTTTTCCGACCGTACCACCTTGTTTCAAGGTGAAGAGCTTTTTGAATATTGTGCGAACACGTCATTCCGGCAAACTGTGTCTACAAACCGCTCATGTGCAGATTCTTATGCCAGTCCACAACCGTCCACGAGTACGTTCCGCGCACAGGCGCCTCCCTCAGACAATCCTCAGGAGTGTGGGCAGTCATCAAAACGCCCCAGCCCCCGTGACCGCTCCAGTCCACAACCGTCCACGAGAATGTTCCGCGCACAGACGCTGCCCTCAGAAAATCCTCACGGGGGTGTGCAGCATGGGGAGGGTCGTGTTTCTAAGGCGACGTCTGACATAGCATCCCGACAGTTTCCCCTTTTTAATGCTACTGAATTTCGTCAAGATGTCGACCTACGAAATATTGATTTGACAGATATTGGCAGTGTGCCTGAAAGGGTTTATAGCACCCTAACAAGTTTAATAGAGAGGGCTTTGGACAATGCTACACAGGACAGTGTTTTAAATGTTGAGTTAAGGGGCCCTGCCGTGAATGTCCCTATTCAAACAATGTTGAACTCGGACGACGGCTACAACACAGATACATTTCTGGAGCAAGTCTCACAAGCTATGCAAAGTAACGATAATTCTCTGACCGATGACGCTTTGGAATTAATTGTGACTATAGCTCGTAATATGTCAGGCGGTAATCCCGGGGGCCGTCGAAAACTAGGAAGCATCGGTTACGATCAAATATTGTCAGTAAAAGGTAATGCTTTATACAATCCCAAGAATAACGATGGTAATGACAATCTCTGCTTTGCTCTCTGTCTGGCACATTATGTAAACAGTAGATTGTCCCCGTGTGAAAAGATAAATTATGCAAAGCAGCTACATAGGGATTTGGATTTTGACGATACGCATATGGTTTCATTCTCTGATGTTGACAGATTTCAGAAACATCTGAAAATGAAAATTGTAATATTCCATCATGTTGGCAGTTGTAAAAAACCACAGATCTTCAAAACACACGACGAGCCACATGTGAAAACAGCATGGTTGTATTTGCATAACGAGCATTACTATCTCATTGTAAATAAGACGTCTTTCTTCGGTGCACCGTACGTTTGCGACGGTTGTTACAAGACCTACAGCACTGCCCTGGAGCATCGGTGTGGTTTTCTTTGTAATGTATGTTTCACTGCTTGTACCCCTAATAAAACTATTAAATGTGCAGACTGTAGACGCATATGCAAATCGCAACAGTGTTTTGAAAACCATAAAAAACCCGATGCGAAACACCGTCTCATACCCTGCGAGCGGATCAAATATTGTGAGTCGTGTCACACGACGTACCGGACGGCTAAAAAACCACACGTCTGTAGAGTCCCAAAATGCCTACATTGTAGAGAGCCTGTAGTCGGCACAACGCACGAATGCTTTATACAGCCCCACAAACGCGAAGAAAGTAGTGATAAGTATCTCTTTTACGATTTTGAGACACGTTGTACTGAGGGTCGCCATGAAGCTAATTTTGTGTGTATTATGGATATGAACGGCACCAAAAACTGTTACGAAACCTCCAACTGTGTCGCTTCATTCATTCAGAACTACAGACGGGAGAAATACAAAGGCTATACTTTTATAGCACACAATGCCTCCGGTTTTGACAGTTACATAGTTTTAGAGTATATGGTGAGCCAGAAACTTTGTCCAACTATTACTATGCGGGGTTCTAGGGTGCTTCTGATGTACGATTCTACTTACAAACAACGCTGGATAGACTCATTCAGTTTCATAACAATGCCTCTGTCTAAAACCCCGTCTGCCATGGGATTCTCAGATCTTCTGAAGGGGTTCTTCCCCCACGCCTTCAACACACGTGAGAATGAGAATTATATCGGCCCCCATCCGCCTCCTGCTCTATATGGTTATGATGCCATGACTGACGAGTGTAAGAAAACGTTCACCGAGTGGTACGCCACGGTCTGTTACACACCCTTTGACTTTCGAAAAGAGCTGCGCACCTATTGTGTTAACGATGTGACAGTTTTGCGCAAAGCATGCCAGATATACAGAGAAGCCTTCCATGAGTGCACCGGTCTAGATCCGTTTGCATATACGACAATGGCCTCCTCCTGTATGGGAGTGTTTAAAACTCTGTTCCTACCCAAAGACACAGTTGCTCTGACGTACGAGGGTGCTTACATTAGGCAAAACAAGACGTATTCTGACATTTAAATACAGTGGTTAGAGTATGTTGCAAACAGCGAGGGTATTGACATACAGCACGCTCTGAACAGAGGTGAAAAGTCATTTGGCCCGTTCTTTGTAGATGGCTATTGTGAAGCCACAAACACATGTTATGAATTTAACGGATGCTTCTTTCATGGCTGTGATAAGTGCTACGCACAAGCGGAAATCAACCCTCTCACCAAAAACAAAACACAGGGTGAGCTGCGCATAGAGTTCCATAACAGAGTGACGGCTCTAAAAAATGTGTACGGCCTAACTGTTGTGGCGAAGTGGGAGTGTGATTGGCGACAGGATGTGTGCAATAACCCGGCCGTTAAGGAGTTCATGTTAACGTATGAAAAGCCAGCGCGTCTCAATCCTCGAGAAGCCCTCTTTGGAGGCCGAATGAATGCTATGAAGCTGTACCACAAGGTAGAAAATGGTGAGAAAATTCGCTACTACGATTTCACAAGTTTGTACCCAACTGTTCAGGCCAAAAGAGATTATCCAATAGGCCATCCTCAGATAATACACAAGGATTTTGATGACATAAACACATACTTTGGTATTGTGAAATGCACAGTGGTGCCCCCCAGAGGACTGTACCACCCTGTACTGCCGTATCACTGTAACGGGAAACTGATGTTCCCTCTATGTGCTGTGTGTGCCGTTCAGATGAATCAGACAACCCAGTGTGTGCATAGCGACCAAGAGCGACAGCTGTCTGGGGTGTGGGTGTCGTTTGAATTACAAAAAGCCGTAGCGAAAGGGTATAAGATAGTTGCAATCGACGAGGTTTGGCATTTCCCAGAAAAAACGGACCAGCTTTTTAAAGCCTATGTTAAGACATTTCTTAAACGCAAGCAAGAGGCTTCAGGATATCCTGGGCATATCAAAACGGAAGACGAAAAAAAAAAATACATAGATGGCTACTATGTACGCGAAGGCATACGTCTGGATCCCGCCAAGATATGTGTTAACAAAGCAGTCAGAAATACCAATAAATCAATTTTGAACAACTTGTGGGGACGCTTTGCTATGCGTAACAATATGACGACTGCTGAACTCATAACGGATCCGTCCCGGTTCACACAGCTCATGTTCAGCGATACTTTTGATGTTCGACAGTTCTCATTTATCTCGCCAGAGGTAGCTATTGTCCAGTGGTGCTACACAGATGGTCAAGTATCCAGAGTAAACGATGTGAATGTTTTTATAGGAGCTATGACCACCGCCTATGCACGCATGGAACTATATGATTTGCTGGATACGCTTCAGGAACGTGTTTTGTACTGTGACACAGACAGCATTGTCTTCACAACCCGAGGCGATGAGTGGATCCCCCCGCTCGGCCCTTACCTTGGTGAATTAACTGATGAACTCAACAGTGCGCAAGTCTGCGGGGCCCCTACAGAGGACTATATAACAGAGTTTGTTTCGGGGGGTCCTAAATGCTATGCTTATAGGACGGCACAAGGCCACACACAGGTTAAATGCAAGGGTGTGACCCTTAATGCCGAAAATGCCAAAGTGGTGACACATGAATCTTTAATTGGTCTTGTTCAAGCATTTGTGACCAATCAGCAGCCTCCTAACCGTCTGACCACAAATGCATTCACAATAAAACGCGACAAAAAACAGTTTCATCTCAAAAACGACACGCTGACGCGGAAAGTACAGGTTGTTTACAACAAGCGACGCGTGTTCCGCGACTATACAACGGTTCCTTATGGCTACTAGTAATAACATCAGGCATGTTGCAGAATTTGATGGCAGGCTACAACACCCTTTCAGCGTCATTATTAGTGGGCCCTCTAATTGCGGGAAAACATGTTTTGTCAAAGACATTATTGAAAACATGGCCTCTGTTATTTCACAAAAAATAGATAACATTGTATACATCTATTCATGCTGGCAGTCAATATACGATCAATTGCTTAAAACGGTGAATATAAATTTTGTGGAAGGACTCCCTGAATCGTTCTGTGACGATGCGCTTCTTCCACCTGCTAAGAATAATCTGTTAGTGATTGATGATTTAATGGATCGAGCCAGTGATAATTTGGAAGTTCAAAAATTTTTTACACAGTATGTCCATCACAGAAATATTAGTTGTATATATCTAGTGCAGAATCTGTTCATTCAAGGTAAAGCGAGTCGTACAATCAGTTTGAACACAAATTATATAATTCTTTTCAAAAATGCTAGAGATCAGCATCAGATAAGCTTACTGGCACGACAAATGTTCCCCGGAAATACTAAATATTTTTTAGAGGCTTTCGACGATGCCACAAGTTCCCCATACGGATATCTGTTGATAGATTATAAAGCCACAACCCCCGATATTTTAAGACTCAGATCCGCGCTGCTATCGCCTCAGCAGGTTGTATACATTCCGAGGAAAAAAAAAGTGTAATAATGTCAAACCGAATGGAACGGAATTTTACAATGTTAGACATGCTACATAAGGCATCACCCAGAGCAAGAGGTGTTATTGTGAGCAATGCCAGTCCAGACTTTATTAATGCGCTTTGTGAAATAGCTTTGAATGTGTTAAGAGGTAACATACCACTGTCTAATATTCAGTACAAGCTGTTAAAGAAGAAGAAGAAAGTGATTAGACTAATAGCTGATAAAAAAATCAAACATTTAAAAAAAAAAAAGACAATCAACCAAACAGGTGGGTTTCTATTGCCTCTACTTGGCGCCGCAATCCCGTTCATAGCAAGTCTTATCAACAGGAATTGAAATGGAACACACTCAGAAAATGTTTCTGGTTCCTCAAAATCAATTAGCGACATTACAGCCGTCTCAAACAACTGACTCCTCAAATGTATCTCTGCGACAGTCTGTACAAAGTGAATTGGATCGAGCCATGAGTGAAATATTGAAACAACCTGACATCAATGTATATGAAAAAGCTAAAAAATATTCAAGTATTCTGGAGCGATACCTAGCCTTGGCGAGACAGGGGGAGCGTGAGAAAAGTGTGATTACATTATCACTGCCTGACGAATCCTCAAAGGATGACGCCTCAATGTCTGAGTCACATGACGCTATCGCACAAGACGATATGATAAGAGCAGAAGTATTGGCACATATGCCCTCCAGGAATAAACGCAACGCTGAATACATAATCACTTCGTTATCCCGTAATAATAAGATTGCGTGGTCAAACAACGGAGAAATCGTTGTTGAAGATAAGCCTGTGCCAGGTAGTCATCTGTATGATCTACTGAAAAGTGTAACAACGCATAATAATGTTTCAGATCGTTCAAGACCAAAAGGGTGGAACATATTTTTAAAAACGTTAGCCAGCTTAAATGTGCCACTATCCGTAATCCCAAACACGATGGTACGCCGCTCTATTGAGGCATTTAAAACAGGGGAACGGTATGAAACTAATACACAATCGTCAATGTCTGATTTACGTACCCCGCGCATGCGTAGAGAAATAAGAATGGCCCCTTCCTTTATACATAGCACATCGTCTGATTTACGAGCAACTAGTACTCCTAGACCCATTAGTATTACACCCGCCATTACTAAGACTCGTTGGGCCAGTTTTTAATCTATTTTTATATTTTTCTATTATTATTACAATAATTTTATATTTTCCTTTTTAACCTATTTTTATTATTTTTCTATTGAGGGGTATTTTTCTTTATTCAAGAATGTGACTAACAAGAAAAGACAGTGTTGAATGTAACTTGTAACAGTAATGACTGTGATTACATTTAATTTTATATTTTCCTTTTTAACCTATTTTTATATTTTCTATTGAGGGGTATTTTCTTTATTCAAGAATGTGACAAAACCAAGAAAAGACAGTGTTGAATGTAACCTGTAACAGTAATGACTGTGATTTACAATAATTTTATATTTTCCTTTTTAACCTATTTTTATATTTTCTATTGAGGGGTATTTTCTTTATTCAAGAATGTGAAAAGACAGTGTTGAATGTAACCTGTAACATTAAATGAATGTGTTTTTTTATATTAATTTTATCTGATGAATGCATTTTTTCTGTATAGCTCTACAAAGTAATAAAATGAATAAAACAGTAAGACATTGTAAGATCAATATATTCCACATTCTTTATTGAAAAACATTACACAATACTTTTTTTTATCTGTAGGTAGCGCATGAACATTGTACACATTTAAAATTCTGATCGTGACACACGTATGGATGTATTCTGCTAACAAAATGGGTGACCATCGTGTCGTTGCATACAAGATTAGGACCATACATGTTCAAAACTTTTGAATAAGGAATTTTTTTCTGGATATGCCATAAAAAGAAAACGCAGTGCTGACCACATGTTGTAGAATGATTATTTTGCACTTGGATAGCTGAATGGTACATCTCCACGCAGTTTTTTAAGAGGAAATGGTTGATTTCTTGAGGAAAAAAGCTAGGGGGGTGTCCGAAACTATCAAAAAACAAACCATGCTTGTTCTCTGTAATGTAAATACCGAGCCAATGTTGACCCGGTTTAACGCTAGGGTCAGTATTTACAACTAGCATAGCAGGTAATTTACAAACGACGGTTTTTGGCAGTTGATCACACGGCCTTACTCCTAAGAAATTTGTGTCTCTAGTCGTTCTTTTTCTAAGAACACTAGTGAGTTCTATTGTATTCATCTTTAGTAGTGGTCCAATAGGACTTGCCTTTGGTTAGATATTTCAATTACAGAATCAAAAACGGAATAGCAGATAAGGGTCACCGTACGTGGTAGTGGGTTTCTGAAGCGTGCTTCCAAGCGAACGTTGCCGTTCTTAATCAGCGAGACGTTTCCTGACCCACCACCATCCGGTTCCAAATTGAAACAAAAGAGTGTATACCCAGCCCCGAAATCGGAGCGTGTTATGGACAGTGATCGATCTTTTAAATGACGACCTGTTGATTCCACCAGCTGATAATATTCTCGTACATATTGTCCTCTTTGAAAAAGGGGTTGAAAAGGCCGTGCAGGGTGAGGCTGTCCGTCTGCGTATAGGCCTATAAACTCAGTGTCATAGTGCCCGAAATTAAAAGGGTTACGAGCATATGAGCCTGTGTATGCTTCGTTATCAACAAAAGCCAAGACTACGAATTTTGGTATCTGCCCAATAAATAAATTCTCTTGACTACAGACCCTCGTACCTGCCGGAATGGAAAATGTTTTTATGGCTACCCTGTCAATAGAATATTTGGCATTAGTATGCTGTAGAGCTCTACTATGAGCTAGTCTCACAGTAGGAGACACTGATATCTTCTTTACAAACAGACTAGCAGACATTATTTTCACTGTGAATTGAACATTTCCTGGGGTCATTAGTACAAAGTCATCTTTTGACCTGATGAATTTTAGCGAGATGTCCAAACCATTTATCAAAAGTTTTTCTTGAAAAAACAAGTCAGCATGTATTGGTGATATTAATTCCACAATACGGCTTTCACCAGTGTATGCACCCCGTTGCTCTAACCCCAAATTATCTCCTGTAATAGATGTCTCCTCCATTTTTCCACCGGTGTCTTTACAGAACAGGCCAGTGCTGAACTGTGTATCCAGTGTTTCTTTTCCATAGTTTAGCAAACATTCAATAATCCCTCTGTACGGATACGTATTTGAAGATTGGCTAATCAACCTATCCCCTAACATTATATCTACTTGGGAAAAAAGACTGCACCCAGGATAGTTTATAAAACCCACATCAGCGGCATTAGCCAGCAATGTGCCGTCAGGATTTGTAATCCTCACACGTGTGTACAGATACGAATCGTTCAGATCTAGATAGTCTTCTCCACTAGCAGATATGAAAAACTCTATAGGCCCGCTGTCTGTTAGAGAGGACATGGGCGGTACTTCTAGAAATGTTGATTTTTCGATAGATGTCTGGGTGTACGGGACTGTAAATAGGTCCAGTTCTGTCTTCACACACTCTTCCGACTGATTATGAATGAATGACATGATTAATTTCTTAAAGTTAATCTAAAATATGTCTTTTGTCAGGAACAATGATCGTCGGTTCGGAGCTCTGCGCCTACGGACAGATGTCTTCTTTTTGAGGACCCTTCGTTTTTTGCGTGTGTTTTTATGTTTTTTTTTCACACCCTGGTTACGCCCACATCCTGAAGGGCTTCTTTTTAATGCTTTGCGCCTGTACACCATGAGACCTTTTCCCTGCTGCCTGGATGCTACGGCATTCCTGACATTAGACACAACATCTCCTATAATACCTGTGGCGGCTGTTTTCAGGTGAGGTTTGGCTAGATTAAAACCCTTTTTTAAAAGAGGGACAGCCATTCGAAATAGGGTTCGGAACACGCCCCCTAAACCAGACCCGTATTGCGTGGGGGTTCCTATGAAACCGGGCAGGTCTCCAACGGCTTGGTTCATATAGTAGGACATATACCTTCCATCATCAGCTGTGTACGCTTTCCGCATCATTTTTTAATGTTGTTTCACAGGTCTAAAATGTAGTTTGACAATTACTTTTCCGTATGAGAAAGGTATGTGCTGGTTCTGGTCGTCTCGTAGATCTATTTGAATGTCTGTAATAGCGGAGCGTGACAACGATGTGTAGTGAGGGTTGTCACGCCCACTCAGAGTGGGCATACGTTTGACCTCGTCGGAGATATTTATACACCGCAGCAGTGGTACATGACTATCGCCGACTAGCTGGTAGTCCACAATGTCACTATAAATAAATATATTATAACGGCCGCCGTGAATGTCGGCAGGGTGCGGGGCTATACATTTTAAATGGGGTCCAACGTGGATTTCGAACACAGTGTCTGGAATGAACCCTAGAATTTCGGCCAGACGTCCCTTAAACACAATATGCCATCCGTCTCCTCCCGTGAAAAATATCTTATTAGTGATATGGTTGTGACTCATCGTTATGTGTGCAAGGATTGGGTTGGACGCACATTTCATATTATATTCTTTAACAAGGCTGTCGACCGTGTTATAAGAGCCAACTGTTAGCCTCAGCTTATTGAGCAGTTTCGTTTTTGTGTCGAAGAATTCAATCTTGGCATCGCTCTCACTGAAACTATTCCAGACCCGGGGATATTGTATTTCGATAAGGCCGACTTCATACGCCTGATGTAATATGAGCGGTTTTGCTAGTTTTGTTCTGAACTGCCAAATCTTATTATTTGGATACACTGCGGGCGATGCATTACTAGGCAGCGTAACAAAAAACCCGTTCTTATTCATAGCTCCGTCACCTTTCGCTAACAAATCACAATGACTAGTTTTAAGAGCATGTCCGGCTCTATTATCTTACATCAATTATGTCTTTTTCAGAGACCCATGAATTGAATTTCTCGGGCCATCCTAACCATTTCACAAGTACTAGATTTTTACGACCCGTTTTCTTTCTATCCAACACTTTCTCAATTTTAAACACTTTGTTTTTGTCTATAATTACAGCCTGTAACTCTGCTTCGTAAAAAGTCCCTGTCAAGGTCTCTCCGCTATTGTCTTTTAGTATATAAACGGGAGGAGTCCTGCCTATACGTTTTGATATTGTAAAAAACTCATCTGTAAAGGATTGTTCGTAACCTTTGCGAAACACACCTCTGTGCTTTGATATCCTAACGGTGTCGCCCGTCTGAAATTTAAACAGTACCATTCCCTGCGGTTTCAGTTTGTACAGAGTGTTAAAGACTGTTTTCTCATTGTCTTTACACACAGCGGTTGGAGCCATTTTTATTGAACTATGGTATGCAGAGTTGTAAGCAGTGACCATGTCTTGTACCACATCAATATAGCGACGTGAATTAACAGCCGTTAAGTATCTCCACATTCTGGTTTTGAAAGTCCGGTTGAAACGCTCAACAACACTTGCTTTTGTTTCGTTCGTTGTGGAAAAATGGTGAATTTTATATAGAGTCATCAATTTTTGAAAAACCTTATTATAAAACTCTTTTCCGGCATCTGTTTGAAGTGTCAGAGGTACGCGTCCTTGTTCCAATATTTCTTTAAAGGCACTTGTGACAACGGGACCCGTTTTGTTTTTAAGACATATTACCCATGCATATTTAGAAAACACATCAATGCATGTCAATAAATATTGCACATTATCGTTTTCCGTAGAATATTCTGTCATATCGACCAAATCAGCCTGAAATTGTTTATCGATACCGTTAACAATCACCCTGTTTCTGGGGAAATGTTTCAAGACAGGTGCATGTAGAGTGTACGCATCCTGCCGTAAGAGAAACTTTTTAACAGCGGGGATCGATGGAGACAACCCAGTACATTCTTTGACGGAATCACGAAGTTTGTGTACACCTCCTAGAGCCCCTGGGTGGGCAGGATCGTAGTATATTTTTTGCATAACCTTCTCCATGATTCGTTAAAACACAAGTGATCACAATAGTGTTATGTTATCCTTTTTTTTATTTCACAAAACAACCAAACGCATTCATACATACGAAAG
This sequence comes from Zingel zingel, assembly GCA_023566125.1. Lineage (NCBI taxonomy): Eukaryota > Metazoa > Chordata > Actinopteri > Perciformes > Percidae > Zingel > Zingel zingel. The sequence goes on from CM042319.1 coordinate 31,282,974, forward strand.
TCATGAAGACAGCGAAACCGCTTCTATCATAGATAACATCTTGACTAATACGGATACATTGCTTTTACTGATTATGAATATATGTAGTTTTTGCAAATCCTGTAAGACGTCGGTATAGTGTTTTTCTTTCACATACAAACTCACTGTATCTACAAGCATTGTATACATAGTAAGCAGGTGATAAACCTTTAACATCTTAAAATCGTGTGTAATGTTAGCTATGACATCACAAAATGTTTCCACTATACTCTCTCGTGTCATTAACATTGATAACAACATCTGTAACAGATCCTCCCAAGGAGTGGCGCTATGTTGTCTTCTTACAAGCACCATCAATTTTTCTAACCTACACACATCTGTACGATCTACAGCATCACTCTTACATTGGTATTTTGTAACATCATTCACGTTATTAGCAATGGCTTGATCTAAAATATCAGATATACGTGATATGTGATATCGCTCACTGATATGATTATACATCACACATAAACAATTCCCCATATTTTCACCCTGTTAGTTCTTTCTACCATATAAATCCCTCCAATAGTCACTAATCTCTCTAATTTCGGCTATTTTAACCACATCATCACCTATCATAGAGTCATACATAGCACTGATTTTAGTCGTGACATCTTCAACCGTTTTCAACTCGTGCAAAACTGTTTCTGATACTCCGAGGATTCTACCCTCACCGGCCTTGAGATGTTTAAAGGACAGAAAACGCTGCACAACTCCGATGAATTTATCAGTCAATAGTCTTTTCATAATCTGTTCAAAGTGGACAGCGTAGAAGTGTTCTGGTAGTCCTTCTATACAGTCATGCTGTTTCTGGCTCGGATGATTGATCTGACAGCCATAACACCGCTCCTCCAAATACTGGTAAAGAACAATGTTAAGAAGATGTAGAGACGCTGTTTTAACGCTATCTATAAACAACGATGACACCAAGCCGTCCGGGGGATCATGCGTCACAGTGTCCGAACAAGCCCCGACATCATCCTGTTGTAATACAGCATACGTTGAGGGGGTAGATGGATATGCATGTGTTTGACGCGGCGGGGAGCATATCAATAGAGAGGGAGGCAGAGGAGGGGTCATAGGCGGCGGTGCCAGGAAGTGTTCCAGGCTTAGAGTGGGGGTTGTTGATGATGATGATGATGAAAGGGATTGAGGAGAGCCGAAGACCGTCAGGGGGTCAAATAACACAGGGGTGTTAGGTGTCTTTCTGCCGGACGAATGACACATCTCTAGACCCTCTGGGAAGAAAAAAAGCACACATTACAATCACAGTAGCAAACACAATAATATAAAAGCATTTTAACTATTTTTGCCAAATAATTAGCACCTACAAATTAGACCCACCATTTTGTTAGTCTTTGTGTCTGACGATTTTAGGTCTATAGAGGGTCTTGGGGAGGGGCTGAGACTGTTGATCATCGTCCTCAAATATCAATCTTTTTCTTATGTTCTCATAAGAATTCCTTATTTTGTCTCTTCTGATGACATAGTCAATGGTATCAAACTGTGTCTTCAATATCTCCCAGTCACACCATTGTATAAAGAACACGTTTTTAAACCATTTCTCATATTCTTCGTTAGATACAGGGTAGGGCTTTAACTTCCATTCTTCACGTCCTCTGGCTGCAACTAACTTCTCCCTTTCGGAGCATACGCGAAGGAAGATAAAATCCTCTGCGGTTCTGGTGAAGCGGTCTGCTTCAACACGATAGATACCGGCCCCATTGCAGGTGTCCCATTGAGACACATACACTAGCTCAGGAAAGCCAGGATTGTCAAGATCGGGGCAGACAACCCTACGAAAAAGACTCCAGTCTTTCACCGCCATTGTGCAGGCTGTTTTAGCATTGCTAGATAAATCGGCCACAACACTAGTATACACAGCTAATGTCACATATCCGGAACTGTAGCTAATTGAATAACAGTAACCATTGTCCCCCGCATATTCCATATCAGCTGTACAAGACTCTGACATGCTTGACGTAAAGATATCGGGTCGGAATCTCTTTTTTCTGGGGGCCTGGCTCAGACCGAATGTTGCTCCAGTATTAGTCTCACCTCCTCCCCATAACTCTTTACGGGGTGCACGGATCATCTTCAACGTACTGGGTCTCAATTCAAATGCACTGGGAGCGTGTGTATCAACCGTACCTTCTTCTTCAACCGTTGATCCAACTTGATATTCAAATCGATGTGTAGACATGGCTGTAAGATGTTTTTTTTTTCCTCTTGCTTTCTCCCAGGAGTTAAAAAGAAATATACACCGCTGGTCTGCTTGAGATGATCGAAGGCACAAAACGAACTGGATAGCTAGCTAACTAAAAACAGTAGGTAAAAAGAGGCGAGACAGGTCGAGACATAGCCCTTTATACTCCTCCATAACCCTCCCCTATAACAGCATCACCGTCATAGGGGGCACATGACTTTTTCAGACATGTTGAGACATAGCCTAACCCTAACGCTTTTAGGAATACACAATACAAACTCCACCATACAACGACAGGACACTCTGTCCTACAAGACACACACAGGATGACGCTTTTACAAACCAACAATAGCAAACCCCCTCCCCTTCGTAACAGACGACCACGAGGTCAACGTTTTTTTAATTTACGAATGGCTGAATAAATTAAATATCTTACAACATGCTTAAACACAAGATCTGCTTTAAAATGTACTTACCAATTGTAGATGTTGCTGAAAAAACGATTCCTCTTTGCTTTCACAAAAATAGAATTAAAAGTACATTCCGGGAGGGCTTTGTTAGAGGAAAAACGTGATAGCAAGGTAGCTATCAACACAGCTTAAATGGTTTGTTGAAAAAAGTGAACAAGCTAGCATGCAAAAAGGGGTGCTATTAAAACGATGTAATGTGCTTTGCTGAAAAACGAATCATCTTTGCTTTCACAAGAATAATTAAAAAATCAAAAAAAAGAACACCAGCTGGTATGGGTGTGGAAGGTCAAGAAAAAACGTAGTAACAAGTTAGCTAGCTAACAGACAAGTCAGCTAACAGCCTAGCTAAAATGGTTTGTTAAAAAAAGAGCAAAATGTGGAAGGTTGAGAAAAAAACGTGGTAACAAGCTAGCGAGATAGTTAACAGACTAGTTAAAAATGGTTTGTTAACAAGTGAGCAAACTACCCAAACAGTACGAACGAGTGAGCACGGTCGATCCGTCTGCTAGACGCCACAGCTCCCTCGGTCACCAGAGGTCCTCACACACACACGCAGACAGCCGGCCCGCGAGATGTACTCCCGGCATTACGAACGCTAGAGGCGATCCCAGGTTCGACCGCTAGAGAGACGGCATGACTTTTTCAGACATGTTGAGACATAGCCTAACCCTAACGCTTTAAGGAATACACAATACAAACTCCACCATACAACGACAGGACACTCTGTGCAGTTATGGCTACGGTTCTCACGGAATTCCCTTCACCCTCGGGGGGCACTACAAACCGGACGATATCAGTTTCATTTATTTTTAGGCGTTTTAAAAAAAAAATATTTTTTTATTTTTTTATTTTTTTATTTTTTTATTTTTTTATTTTTTTATTTTTTTATTTTTTTTATTTTTTCCCTTGCTGCGCGCGCCGCTCGACCGCCCGACCAATCACAACGCTTCGGGGGACACGTGCACGCGTGTGCACGTGACGACATCACGTGACCTCACGTGCACGCGCAAACCTGTACCCTATACGTGCACGCGCAAACCTGTCAGCTATATACTACTTTTGGCTACTAATTAAAGCCATATTGTATCTCTTTTTTCAGGCTGCTCTAACATTGAAACCTCCTGTTTAGCTAGACTCATTTCACGTCAGGTTGATAGTATTCACTTCCCAGACTCTCACGTGTAATATTGCACCATTCTGATATAGGAATTAAAAATTAAAGGTTTACATGTCCACTTAAAGATATATTTCAACTCTTTTTCAGGCTGCTAATTAAAGCCATATTGAAACTATTTTTCAGGCTGCTTTATAAACAAAACATCCTGTTTAGCCAGACTCATTTCACCTCAGGGTGATAGTTTACACATCCCAGACTGTCACTGGGTAATAGTGGACTATTCTGATACAAGATTTTAAAATTAAAGGTTTAAATGTCCAATTAAAGGAATATTTCAACTCTTTTTCAGGCTGTTAATTAAAGCCATATTGTATCTCATTTTCAGGCAGCTCTAACATAGAAACCTCCTGTTAAGCCAGACTCATTTCACCTCAGGGTGATAGTATACACATCCCAGACTGTCACTGGGTAATATTGGACCATTCTGATATAGGCTTTTAAAATTAAAGTCTTTAATGTCAAATTAAATCTATATTTTGGCTATATTTTGGCTACTAATTAAAGCCATATTGTAATTCTTTTTCAGACTGCTCTATAAACGAAACCTCCTGTTTAGCCAGACTCATTTCACCTCAGGGTGATAGTATACACATCCCAGACTGTGACTGGGTAATATCGGACTATTCTGATATAGGATTTTAAAATTAAAGGTTTACATGTCCACTTAAAGCGATATATCAACTCTTTTTCAGGCTGCTAATTAAAGCCATATTGTATCTCTTTTTCAGGCTGCTCTAACATCGAAACCTCCTGTTTAGCCAGAGTCATTTCACCTCAGGGTGATAGTATACACATCCCAGACTGTCACTGGGTAATATCGGACCATTCTGATATAGGATTTTAAAAATAAAGTCTTAAATGTCCAATTAATTCTATATTTCGGCTATATTTTGGCTACTAATCAAAGCCATATTGTATCTCTTTTTCAGGCTGATCTAACATCGAAACCTCCTGTTTAGCCAGACTCATTTCACATCAGGGTGATAGTATACACATCCCAGACTGTCACTGGGTAATATCGGACTACTCTGATATAGGATTTAAAATTAAATGTTTAGATGTCCACTTAAAGCTATATTTCAACTCTTTTTCAGGCTGCTAATTAAAGCCATATTGTAACTCTTTTTCAGGCTGCTCTATAAATGAAACCTCCTGTTTAGCCAGAATCATTTCACCTCAGGGTGATAGTTTTCACTTCCCAGACTCTCTCGTGTAATATCGGACCATTCTGATATAGAATTTTAAAATTAAAGTGTTAGATGTCCAATTAAATCTATATTTCAACTCTTTTTCAGGCTGCTAATTAAAGCAATATTGAAACACTTTTCAGGCTGCTTCATAAACAAAACATCCTGTTTAGCCAGACTCATTTCACCTCAGGGTGATAGTTTACACATCCCAGACTGTCACTGGGTAATATCGGACTATTCTGATATAGGATTTTAAAATTAAAGGTTTACATGTCCACTTAAAGCTATATTTCAACTCTTTTTCATGCTGCTAATTAAAGCCATATTGTAACTCTTTTTCAGGCTGCTCTATAAACGAAACCTCCTGTTTAGCCAGACTCATTTCACCTCAGGGTGATATTATACACATCCCAGACTGTCACTGGGTAATATCGGACCATTCTGATGAAGGATTTTAAATTTAAAGTTTTAAATGTCAAATTAAATATACATTTCGGCTATATTTTGGTTACTTATTGAAGCCGTATTGTAATTCTTTTTCAGGCTGCTCTATAAACGAAACCTCCTGTTTAGCCAGACTCATTTCACCTCAGGGTGATAGTATACACATCCCAGACTGTCACTGGGTAATATCGGACTATTCTGATATAGGATTTTAAATTTAAAGGCTTAAATGTCCAATTAAAGGAATATTTCAACTTTTTTTCAGGCTGCTAATTAAAGCCATATGGTATCTCTTTTTCAGGCAGCTCTAACATCGAAACATCCTGTTTAGCCAGATTCATTTCACCTCAGGGTGATAGTATACACATCCCAGTCTGTCACTGGGTAATATTGGACCATTCTGATATAGGATTTTAAATTTAAAGTCTTAAATGTCCAATTAAATCTATATTTCGGCTATATTTTGGCTACTAATCAAAGCCATATTGTATCTCTTTTCAGGCTGATCTAACATCGAAACCCTTCTGTTTAGCCAGACTCATTTCACCTCAGGGTGATAGTATACACATCCCAGACTGTCACTGGGTAATATCGGACTACTCTGATATAGGATTTAAAAATTAAAGGTTTAGATGTCCAATTAAAGCTGTATTTCAACTATTTTTCAGGCTGCTAATTAAAGCCATATTGTAACTCTTTTTTAGGCTGGTCTATAAACGAAACCTCCTGTTTAGCCAGACTCATTTCACCTCAGGGTGATAGTATACACATTTTAGACTGACACTGTGTAATATCGGACCATTGTGATACAGGATTTTAAATATGAAGTCTTAAATGTCCAATTAAATCTATATTTCGGCTGTATTTTGGCTACTAATCAAAGCCATATTGTATCTCTTTATCGGGCTGCTCTAACATCAAAACCACCTGTTTAGCCAGACTCATTTCACGTCAGGGTTATAGTATACACATCCCAGACTGTCACTGGGTAATATCGGACCATTCTGATATAGAATTTTAAAATTAAAGTGTTAAATATCCAATTAAATCTATATTTTGGCTATATTTTGGCTACTAATTAAAGCCATATTGTATCTCTTTTTCAGGCTGCTCTAACATTGAAACCTCCTGTTTAGCTAGACTCATTTCACGTCAGGTTGATAGTATTCACTTCCCAGACTCTCACGTGTAATATTGCACCATTCTGATATAGGAATTAAAAATTAAAGGTTTACATGTCCAGTTAAAGATATATTTCAACTCTTTTTCAGGCTGCTAATTAAAGCCATATTGAAACTATTTTTCAGGCTGATCTATAAACAAAAAATCCTGTTTAGCCAGACTCATTTCACCTCAGGGTGATAGTTTACACATCCCAGACTGTCACTGGGTAATATTGGACCATTCTGATATAGGATTTTAAAATTAAAGTCTTAAATGTCCAATTAAATCTATATTTTGGCTATATTTTGGCTACTAATTGAAGCCATATTGTAACTCTTTTTCAGACTGCTCTAACATCGAAACCTCCTGTTTAGCCAGACTCATTTCACCTCAGGGTGATAGTATACACATCCCAGACTGTCACTGGGTAATATCGGACTATTCTGGTATAGGATTTAAAAATTAAACGTTTGCATGTCCACTTAAAGCTATATTTCAACTCTTTTTCAGGCTGCTAATTAAAGACATTTTGTAACTCTTTTTCATGCTGCTCTATAAACGAAACCTCCTGTTTAGCCAGAATCCTTTCACCTCAGGGTGATAGTTTTCACTTCCCAGACTCTCTCGTGTAATATCGGACCATTCTGATATAGAATTTTAAAATTAAAGTGTTAGATGTCCAATTAAATCTATATTTCAACTCTTTTTCAGGCTGCTAATTAAAGCCATATTGAAACTCTTTTCAGGCTGCTTCATAAACAAAACATCCTGTTTAGCCAGACTCATTTCACCTCAGGGTGATAGTTTACACATCCCAGACTGTCACTGGGTAATATCGGACCATTCTGATGTAGGATTTTAAAATTAAAGGTTTACATGTCCACTTAAAGCGATATATCAACTCTTTTTCAGGCTGCTAATTAAAGCCATATTGTATCTCTTTTTCAGGCTGCTCTATAAACGAAACCTCCTGTTTAGCCAGACTCATTTCACCTCAGACTGTCACTGGGTAATATTGGACTATTCTGATATAGGATTTTAAAATTAAAGGCTTAAATGTCCAATTAAAGGAATATTTCGACTCTTTTTCAGGCTGCTAATTAAAGCCATATTGTATCTCTTTTTCAGGCTGCTCTAACATCGAAACCTCCTGTTTAGCCAGACTCATTTCACCTCAGGGTGATATTATACACATCCCAGACTGTCACTGGGTAATATCGGACCATTCTGATAAAGGATTTTAAATTTAAAGTTTTAAATGTCAAATTAAATCTACATTTCGGCTATATTTTGGCTACTTATTGAAGCCAAATTGTAATTCTTTTTCAGGCTTCTCTATAAACGAAACCTCCTGTTTAGCCAGACTCATTTCACCTCAGGGTGATAGTATACACATCCCAGACTGTCACTGGGTAATATCGGACCATTCTGATACAGGATTTTAAAAATAAAGTCTTAAATGTCCAATTAAATCTATATTTCGGCTATATTTTGGCTACTAATTAAAGCCATATTGTATCTCTTTTTCAGGCTGCTCTAACATCGAAACCTCCTGTTTAGCCAGACTCATTTCACCCCAGGGTGATAGTATACACATCCCAGACTGTCACTGGGTAATATCGGACTACTCTGATATAGGATTTAAAATTAAATGTTTAGATGTCCACTTAAAGCTATATTTCAACTCTTTTTCAGGCTGCTAATTAAAGCCATATTGTAACTCTTTTTCAGGCTGCTCTATAAATGAAACCTCCTGTTTAGCCAGAATCATTTCACCTCAGGGTGATAGTTTTCACTTCCCAGACTCTCTCGTGTAATATCGGACCATTCTGATATAGAATTTTAAAATTAAAGTGTTAGATGTCCAATTAAATCTATATTTCAACTCTTTTTCAGGCTGCTAATTAAAGCAATATTGAAACACTTTTCAGGCTGCTTCATAAACAAAACATCCTGTTTAGCCAGACTCATTTCACCTCAGGGTGATAGTTTACACATCCCAGACTGTCACTGGGTAATATCGGACTATTCTGATATAGGATTTTAAAATTAAAGGTTTACATGTCCACTTAAAGCTATATTTCAACTCTTTTTCATGCTGCTAATTAAAGCCATATTGTAACTCTTTTTCAGGCTGCTCTATAAACGAAACCTCCTGTTTAGCCAGACTCATTTCACCTCAGGGTGATATTATACACATCCCAGACTGTCACTGGGTAATATCGGACCATTCTGATGAAGGATTTTAAATTTAAAGTTTTAAATGTCAAATTAAATATACATTTCGGCTATATTTTGGTTACTTATTGAAGCCGTATTGTAATTCTTTTTCAGGCTGCTCTATAAACGAAACCTCCTGTTTAGCCAGACTCATTTCACCTCAGGGTGATAGTATACACATCCCAGACTGTCACTGGGTAATATCGGACTATTCTGATATAGGATTTTAAATTTAAAGGCTTAAATGTCCAATTAAAGGAATATTTCAACTTTTTTTCAGGCTGCTAATTAAAGCCATATGGTATCTCTTTTTCAGGCAGCTCTAACATCGAAACATCCTGTTTAGCCAGATTCATTTCACCTCAGGGTGATAGTATACACATCCCAGTCTGTCACTGGGTAATATTGGACCATTCTGATATAGGATTTTAAATTTAAAGTCTTAAATGTCCAATTAAATCTATATTTCGGCTATATTTTGGCTACTAATCAAAGCCATATTGTATCTCTTTTCAGGCTGATCTAACATCGAAACCCTTCTGTTTAGCCAGACTCATTTCACCTCAGGGTGATAGTATACACATCCCAGACTGTCACTGGGTAATATCGGACTACTCTGATATAGGATTTAAAAATTAAAGGTTTAGATGTCCAATTAAAGCTGTATTTCAACTATTTTTCAGGCTGCTAATTAAAGCCATATTGTAACTCTTTTTTAGGCTGGTCTATAAACGAAACCTCCTGTTTAGCCAGACTCATTTCACCTCAGGGTGATAGTATACACATTTTAGACTGACACTGTGTAATATCGGACCATTGTGATACAGGATTTTAAATATGAAGTCTTAAATGTCCAATTAAATCTATATTTCGGCTGTATTTTGGCTACTAATCAAAGCCATATTGTATCTCTTTATCGGGCTGCTCTAACATCAAAACCACCTGTTTAGCCAGACTCATTTCGCGTCAGGGTTATAGTATACACATCCCAGACTGTCACTGGGTAATATCGGACCATTCTGATATAGAATTTTAAAATTAAAGTGTTAAATATCCAATTAAATCTATATTTTGGCTATATTTTGGCTACTAATTAAAGCCATATTGTATCTCTTTTTCAGGCTGCTCTAACATTGAAACCTCCTGTTTAGCTAGACTCATTTCACGTCAGGTTGATAGTATTCACTTCCCAGACTCTCACGTGTAATATTGCACCATTCTGATATAGGAATTAAAAATTAAAGGTTTACATGTCCAGTTAAAGATATATTTCAACTCTTTTTCAGGCTGCTAATTAAAGCCATATTGAAACTATTTTTTCAGGCTGATCTATAAACAAAAAATCCTGTTTAGCCAGACTCATTTCACCTCAGGGTGATAGTTTACACATCCCAGACTGTCACTGGGTAATATTGGACCATTCTGATATAGGATTTTAAAATTAAAGTCTTAAATGTCCAATTAAATCTATATTTTGGCTATATTTTGGCTACTAATTGAAGCCATATTGTAACTCTTTTTCAGACTGCTCTAACATCGAAACCTCCTGTTTAGCCAGACTCATTTCACCTCAGGGTGATAGTATACACATCCCAGACTGTCACTGGGTAATATCGGACTATTCTGGTATAGGATTTAAAAATTAAACGTTTGCATGTCCACTTAAAGCTATATTTCAACTCTTTTTCAGGCTGCTAATTAAAGACATTTTGTAACTCTTTTTCATGCTGCTCTATAAACGAAACCTCCTGTTTAGCCAGAATCCTTTCACCTCAGGGTGATAGTTTTCACTTCCCAGACTCTCTCGTGTAATATCGGACCATTCTGATATAGAATTTTAAAATTAAAGTGTTAGATGTCCAATTAAATCTATATTTCAACTCTTTTTCAGGCTGCTAATTAAAGCCATATTGAAACTCTTTTCAGGCTGCTTCATAAACAAAACATCCTGTTTAGCCAGACTCATTTCACGTCAGGGTGATAGTTTACACATCCCAGACTGTCACTGGGTAATATCGGACTATTCTGATGTAGGATTTTAAAATTAAAGGTTTACATGTCCACTTAAAGCGATATATCAACTCTTTTTCAGGCTGCTAATTAAAGCCATATTGTATCTCTTTTTCAGGCTGCTCTATAAACGAAACCTCCTGTTTAGCCAGACTCATTTCACCTCAGACTGTCACTGGGTAATATTGGACTATTCTGATATAGGATTTTAAAATTAAAGGCTTAAATGTCCAATTAAAGGAATATTTCGACTCTTTTTCAGGCTGCTAATTAAAGCCATATTGTATCTCTTTTTTCAGGCTGCTCTAACATCGAAACCTCCTGTTTAGCCAGACTCATTTCACCTCAGGGTGATATTATACACATCCCAGACTGTCACTGGGTAATATCGGACCATTCTGATAAAGGATTTTAAATTTAAAGTTTTAAATGTCAAATTAAATCTACATTTCGGCTATATTTTGGCTACTTATTGAAGCCAAATTGTAATTCTTTTTCAGGCTGCTCTATAAACGAAACCTCCTGTTTAGCCAGACTCATTTCACCTCAGGGTGATAGTATACACATCCCAGACTGTCACTGGGTAATATCGGACCATTCTGATACAGGATTTTAAAAATAAAGTCTTAAATGTCCAATTAAATCTATATTTCGGCTATATTTTGGCTACTAATTAAAGCCATATTGTATCTCTTTTTCAGGCTGCTCTAACATCGAAACCTCCTGTTTAGCCAGACTCATTTCACCCCAGGGTGATAGTATACACATCCCAGACTGTCACTGGGTAATATCGGACTATTTTGATATAGGATTTAAAAATTAAAGGATTACATGTCCACTTAAAGCTTTATTTCAACTCATTTTCAGGCTGCTAATTAAAGCCATATTGTAAATCCTTTTCAGGCTGCTCTATAAACTAAACCTCCTGTTTAGCCAGAGTAATTTCACCTCAGGGTGATAGTATACACATCCCAGACTGTCACTGGGTAATATCGGACCATTCTGATACAGGATTTTAAAAATAAAGTCTTAAATGTCCAATTAAATCTATATTTCGGCTATATTTTGGCTACTGATCAAAGCCATATTGTATCTCTTTTTCAGGCTTATCGAACATCGAAACCTCCTGTTTAGCTAGACTCATTTCACCTCAGGGTGATAGTATACACATCCCAGACTGTCACTGGGTAATATCAGACTACTCTGATATAGGATTTAAAAATTAAAGGTTTACATGTCCACTTAAAGCTATATTTCAACTCTTTTTCAGGCTGCTAATTAAAGCCATATTGTAACTCTTTTTCAGGCTGCTCTATAAACGAAACCTCCTGTTTAGCCAGAGTCATTTCACCTCAGGGTGATAGTATAGACACCACAGACTGTGACTGGGTAATATCGGACAGTTCTGATATAAGATTTTTTAAAAAAAAGTATTAAATGTCCAATTAAATCTATATTTCGGCTATATTTTGGCTACTAATTAAAGCCATATTGTAACTCTTTTTCAGACTGCTCTATAAACGAAACCTCCTGTTTAGCCAGACTCATTTCACCTCAGGGTGATAGTATACACATCCCAGACTGTCACTGGGTAATATCAAACCATTCTGATATAGGATTTTAAAAATAAAGTCTTAAATGTCCAATTAAATCTATATTTCGTCTATATTTTGGCTACTAATCAAAGCCATATTGTATCTCTTTTTCAGGCTGATCTAACATCGAAACCTCCTGTTTAGCCAGACTCATTTCACCTCAGGGTGATAGTATACACATCCCAGACTGTCACTGGGTAATATCAGACTATTCTGATACAGGATTTAAAAATTAAAGGTTTACATGTACACTTAAAGCTATATTTCAACTCTTTTTCAGGCTGCTAATTAAAGCCATATTGTAACTCTTTTTCAGGCTGCTCTATAAACGAAACGTCCTGTTTAGCCAGACTCATTTCACCTCAGGGTGATAGTTTTCACTTCCCATACTCTCTCGTGTAATATCGGACCATTCTGATATAGAATTTCAAAATTAAAGTGTTAAATGTCCGATTAAATCTATGTTCCGGCTATATTTTGGCAACTAATTAAAGCCATATTGTATCTCTTTTTCAGGCTGCTCTAACATCGAAACCTCCAGTTTAGCCAGACTCATTTCACCTCAGGGTGATAGTATTCACTTCCCAGACTATCACTGGGTAATATTGGACTATTCTGATATAGGATTTTAAAATTAAAGGCTTAAATGTCCAATTAAAGGAATTCAAATCTTTTTCAGGCTGCTAATTAAAGCCATATTGTATCTCTTTTTCAAGCAGCTCTAACATCGAAACCTCCTGTTTAGCCAGACTCATTTCACCTCAGGGTGATATTATACACATCCCAGACTGTCACTGGGTAATATCGGACCATTCTGATAAAGGATTTTAAATTTAAAGTTTTAAATTTCAAATTAAATCTACATTTCTGCTATATTTTGGAAACTTATTGAAGCCAAATTGTAATTCTTTTTCAGGCTGCTCTATAAACGAAACCTCCTGTTTAGCCAGACTCATTTCACCTCAGGGTGATAGTTTACACATCCCAGACTGTCACTGGGTAATATCGGACTATTCTGATGTAGGATTTTAAAATTAAAGGTTTACATGTCCACTTAAAGCGATATATCAACTCTTTTTCAGGCTGCTAATTAAAGCCATATTGTATCTCTTTTTCAGGCTGCTCTATAAACGAAACCTCCTGTTTAGCCAGACTCATTTCACCTCAGACTGTCACTGGGTAATATTGGACTATTCTGATACAGGATTTTAAAATTAAAGGCTTAAATGTCCAATTAAAGGAATATTTCGACTCTTTTTCAGGCTGCTAATTAAAGCCATATTGTATCTCTTTTTCAGGCTGCTCTAACATCGAAACCTCCTGTTTAGCCAGACTCATTTCACCTCAGGGTGATATTATACACATCCCAGACTGTCACTGGGTAATATCGGACCATTCTGATAAAGGATTTTAAATTTAAAGTTTTAAATGTCAAATTAAATCTACATTTCGGCTATATTTTGGCTACTTATTGAAGCCAAATTGTAATTCTTTTTCAGGCTGCTCTATAAACGAAACCTCCTGTTTAGCCAGACTCATTTCACCTCAGGGTGATAGTATACACATCCCAGACTGTCACTGGGTAATATCGGACCATTCTGATACAGGATTTTAAAAATAAAGTCTTAAATGTCCAATTAAATCTATATTTCGGCTATATTTTGGCTACTAATTAAAGCCATATTGTATCTCTTTTTCAGGCTGCTCTAACATCGAAACCTCCTGTTTAGCCAGACTCATTTCACCCCAGGGTGATAGTATACACATCCCAGACTGTCACTGGGTAATATCGGACTATTTTGATATAGGATTTAAAAATTAAAGGATTACATGTCCACTTAAAGCTTTATTTCAACTCATTTTCAGGCTGCTAATTAAAGCCATATTGTAAATCCTTTTCAGGCTGCTCTATAAACTAAACCTCCTGTTTAGCCAGAGTAATTTCACCTCAGGGTGATAGTATACACATCCCAGACTGTCACTGGGTAATATCGGACCATTCTGATACAGGATTTTAAAAATAAAGTCTTAAATGTCCAATTAAATCTATATTTCGGCTATATTTTGGCTACTGATCAAAGCCATATTGTATCTCTTTTTCAGGCTTATCGAACATCGAAACCTCCTGTTTAGCTAGACTCATTTCACCTCAGGGTGATAGTATACACATCCCAGACTGTCACTGGGTAATATCAGACTACTCTGATATAGGATTTAAAAATTAAAGGTTTACATGTCCACTTAAAGCTATATTTCAACTCTTTTTCAGGCTGCTAATTAAAGCCATATTGTAACTCTTTTTCAGGCTGCTCTATAAACGAAACCTCCTGTTTAGCCAGAGTCATTTCACCTCAGGGTGATAGTATAGACACCACAGACTGTGACTGGGTAATATCGGACAGTTCTGATATAAGATTTTTTAAAAAAAAGTATTAAATGTCCAATTAAATCTATATTTCGGCTATATTTTGGCTACTAATTAAAGCCATATTGTAACTCTTTTTCAGACTGCTCTATAAACGAAACCTCCTGTTTAGCCAGACTCATTTCACCTCAGGGTGATAGTATACACATCCCAGACTGTCACTGGGTAATATCAAACCATTCTGATATAGGATTTTAAAAATAAAGTCTTAAATGTCCAATTAAATCTATATTTCGTCTATATTTTGGCTACTAATCAAAGCCATATTGTATCTCTTTTTCAGGCTGATCTAACATCGAAACCTCCTGTTTAGCCAGACTCATTTCACCTCAGGGTGATAGTATACACATCCCAGACTGTCACTGGGTAATATCAGACTATTCTGATACAGGATTTAAAAATTAAAGGTTTACATGTCCACTTAAAGCTATATTTCAACTCTTTTTCAGGCTGCTAATTAAAGCCATACTGTACCTCTTGTTCAGGCTGCTCTATAAACGAAACGTCCTGTTTAGCCAGACTCATTTCACCTCAGGGTGATAGTTTTCACTTCCCATACTCTCTCGTGTAATATCGGACCATTCTGATATAGAATTTCAAAATTAAAGTGTTAAATGTCCGATTAAATCTTTGTTCCGGCTATATTTTGGCAACTAATTAAAGCCATATTGTATCTCTTTTTCAGGCTGCTCTAACATCGAAACCTCCAGTTTAGCCAGACTCATTTCACCTCAGGGTGATAGTATTCACTTCCCAGACTATCACTGGGTAATATTGGACTATTCTGATATAGGATTTTAAAATTAAAGGCTTAAATGTCCAATTAAAGGAATTCAAATCTTTTTCAGGCTGCTAATTAAAGCCATATTGTATCTCTTTTTCAAGCAGCTCTAACATCGAAACCTCCTGTTTAGCCAGACTCATTTCACCTCAGGGTGATATTATACACATCCCAGACTGTCACTGGGTAATATCGGACCATTCTGATAAAGGATTTTAAATTTAAAGTTTTAAATTTCAAATTAAATCTACATTTCTGCTATATTTTGGAAACTTATTGAAGCCAAATTGTAATTCTTTTTCAGGCTGCTCTATAAACGAAACCTCCTGTTTAGCCAGACTCATTTCACCTCAGGGTGATAGTATACACATCCCAGACTGTCACTTGGTAATATCGGACTATTCTGATATAGGATTTTAAAATTAAAGGCTTAAATGTCCAATTAAAGGAATATTTCAACTTTTTTTCAGGCTGCTAATTAAAGCCATATGGTATCTCTTTTTCAGGCAGCTCTAACATCGAAACATCCTGTTTAGCCAGACTCATTTCACCTCAGGGTGATAGTATACACATCCCAGACTGTCACTGGGTAATATTGGACCATTCTGATATAGGATTTTAAATTTAAAGTCTTAAATGTCCAATTAAATCTATATTTTGGCTATATTTTTGCTACTAATCAAAGCCATATTGTATCTCTTTTTCAGGCTGATCTAACATCGAAACACTTCTGTTTAGCCAGACTCATTTCACCTCAGGGTGATAGTATACACATCCCAGACTGTCACTGGGTAATATTGCACCATTCTGATATAGGATTTAAAAATTAAAGGTTTACATGTCCACTTAAAGCTATATTTCAACTCTTTTTCCGGCTGCTAATTAAAGCCATATTGTAACTCTTTTTCAGGCTGCTCTATAAACGAAACCTCCTGTTTAGCCAGACTCATTTCACCTCAGGGTGATAGTATACACATTGTAGACTGACACTGTGTAATATCGGACCATTGTGATACAGGATTTTAAATATGAAGTCTTAAATGTCCAATTAAATCTATATTTCGGCTGTATTTTGGCTACTAATCAAAGCCATATTGTATCTCTTTATCGGGCTGCTCTAACATCAAAACCACCTGTTTAGCCAGACTCATTTCACGTCAGGGTTATAGTATACACATCCCAGACTGTCACTGGGTAATATCGGACCATTCTGATATAGAATTTTAAAATTAAAGTGTTAAATATCCAATTAAATCTATATTTTGGCTATATTTTGGCTACTAATTAAAGCCATATTGTATCTCTTTTTCAGGCTGCTCTAACATTGAAACCTCCTGTTTAGCTAGACTCATTTCACGTCAGGTTGATAGTATTCACTTCCCAGACTCTCACGTGTAATATTGCACCATTCTGATATAGGAATTAAAAATTAAAGGTTTACATGTCCAGTTAAAGATATATTTCAACTCTTTTTCAGGCTGCTAATTAAAGCCATATTGAAACTATTTTTCAGGCTGATCTATAAACAAAAAATCCTGTTTAGCTAGACTCATTTCACCTCAGGGTGATAGTTTACACATCCCAGACTGTCACTGGGTAATATTGGACCATTCTGATATAGGATTTTAAAATTAAAGTCTTAAATGTCCAATTAAATCTATATTTTGGCTATATTTTGGCTACTAATTGAAGCCATATTGTAACTCTTTTTCAGACTGCTCTAACATCGAAACCTCCTGTTTAGCCAGACTCATTTCACCTCAGGGTGATAGTATACACATCCCAGACTGTCACTGGGTAATATCGGACTATTCTGATATAGGATTTAAAAATTAAACGTTTGCATGTCCACTTAAAGCTATATTTCAACTCTTTTTCAGGCTGCTAATTAAAGACATTTTGTAACTCTTTTTCATGCTGCTCTATAAACGAAACCTCCTGTTTAGCCAGAATCCTTTCACCTCAGGGTGATAGTTTTCACTTCCCAGACTCTCTCGTGTAATATCGGACCATTCTGATATAGAATTTTAAAATTAAAGTGTTAGATGTCCAATTAAATCTATATTTCAACTCTTTTTCAGGCTGCTAATTAAAGCCATATTGAAACTCTTTTCAGGCTGCTTCATAAACAAAACATCCTGTTTAGCCAGACTCATTTCACCTCAGGGTGATAGTTTACACATCCCAGACTGTCACTGGGTAATATCGGACTATTCTGATGTAGGATTTTAAAATTAAAGGTTTACATGTCCACTTAAAGCGATATATCAACTCTTTTTCAGGCTGCTAATTAAAGCCATATTGTATCTCTTTTTCAGGCTGCTCTATAAACGAAACCTCCTGTTTAGCCAGACTCATTTCACCTCAGACTGTCACTGGGTAATATTGGACTATTCTGATATAGGATTTTAAAATTAAAGGCTTAAATGTCCAATTAAAGGAATATTTCGACTCTTTTTCAGGCTGCTAATTAAAGCCATATTGTATCTCTTTTTCAGGCTGCTCTAACATCGAAACCTCCTGTTTAGCCAGACTCATTTCACCTCAGGGTGATATTATACACATCCCAGACTGTCACTGGGTAATATCGGACCATTCTGATAAAGGATTTTAAATTTAAAGTTTTAAATGTCAAATTAAATCTACATTTCGGCTATATTTTGGCTACTTATTGAAGCCAAATTGTAATTCTTTTTCAGGCTGCTCTATAAACGAAACCTCCTGTTTAGCCAGACTCATTTCACCTCAGGGTGATAGTATACACATCCCAGACTGTCACTGGGTAATATCGGACCATTCTGATACAGGATTTTAAAAATAAAGTCTTAAATGTCCAATTAAATCTATATTTCGGCTATATTTTGGCTACTAATTAAAGCCATATTGTATCTCTTTTTCAGGCTGCTCTAACATCGAAACCTCCTGTTTAGCCAGACTCATTTCACCTCAGGGTGATAGTATACACATCCCAGACTGTCACTGGGTAATATCGGACTATTTTGATATAGGATTTAAAAATTAAAGGATTACATGTCCACTTAAAGCTTTATTTCAACTCATTTTCAGGCTGCTAATTAAAGCCATATTGTAAATCCTTTTCAGGCTGCTCTATAAACTAAACCTCCTGTTTAGCCAGAGTAATTTCACCTCAGGGTGATAGTATACACATCCCAGACTGTCACTGGGTAATATCGGACCATTCTGATACAGGATTTTAAAAATAAAGTCTTAAATATCCAATTAAATCTATATTTCGGCTATATTTTGGCTACTGATCAAAGCCATATTGTATCTCTTTTTCAGGCTTATCGAACATCGAAACCTCCTGTTTAGCTAGACTCATTTCACCTCAGGGTGATAGTATACACATCCCAGACTGTCACTGGGTAATATCAGACTACTCTGATATAGGATTTAAAAATTAAAGGTTTACATGTCCACTTAAAGCTATATTTCAACTCTTTTTCAGGCTGCTAATTAAAGCCATATTGTAACTCTTTTTCAGGCTGCTCTATAAACGAAACCTCCTGTTTAGCCAGAGTCATTTCACCTCAGGGTGATAGTATAGACACCACAGACTGTGACTGGGTAATATCGGACAGTTCTGATATAAGATTTTTTTAAAAAAGTATTAAATGTCCAATTAAATCTATATTTCGGCTATATTTTGGCTACTAATTAAAGCCATATTGTAACTCTTTTTCAGACTGCTCTATAAACGAAACCTCCTGTTTAGCCAGACTCATTTCACCTCAGGGTGATAGTATACACATCCCAGACTGTCACTGGGTAATATCAAACCATTCTGATATAGGATTTTAAAAATAAAGTCTTAAATGTCCAATTAAATCTATATTTCGTCTATATTTTGGCTACTAATCAAAGCCATATTGTATCTCTTTTTCAGGCTGATCTAACATCGAAACCTCCTGTTTAGCCAGACTCATTTCACCTCAGGGTGATAGTATACACATCCCAGACTGTCACTGGGTAATATCGGACTATTCTGATACAGGATTTAAAAATTAAAGGTTTACATGTCCACTTAAAGCTATATTTCAACTCTTTTTCAGGCTGCTAATTAAAGCCATATTGTAACTCTTTTTCAGGCTGCTCTATAAACGAAACGTCCTGTTTAGCCAGACTCATTTCACTTCAGGGTGATAGTTTTCACTTCCCATACTCTCTCGTGTAATATCGGACCATTCTGATATAGAATTTCAAAATTAAAGTGTTAAATGTCCGATTAAATCTATGTTTCGGCTATATTTTGGCAACTAATTAAAGCCATATTGTATCTCTTTTTCAGGCTGCTCTAACATCGAAACCTCCAGTTTAGCCAGACTCATTTCACCTCAGGGTGATAGTATTCACTTCCCAGACTATCACTGGGTAATATTGGACTATTCTGATATAGGATTTTAAAATTAAAGGCTTAAATGTCCAATTAAAGGAATTCAAATCTTTTTCAGGCTGCTAATTAAAGCCATATTGTATCTCTTTTTCAAGCAGCTCTAACATCGAAACCTCCTGTTTAGCCAGACTCATTTCACCTCAGGGTGATATTATACACATCCCAGACTGTCACTGGGTAATATCGGACCAGTCTGATAAAGGATTTTAAATTTAAAGTTTTAAATTTCAAATTAAATCTACATTTCTGCTATATTTTGGAAACTTATTGAAGCCAAATTGTAATTCTTTTTCAGGCTGCTCTATAAACGAAACCTCCTGTTTAGCCAGACTCATTTCACCTCAGGGTGATAGTATACACATCCCAGACTGTCACTTGGTAATATCGGACTATTCTGATATAGGATTTTAAAATTAAAGGCTTAAATGTCCAATTAAAGGAATATTTCAACTTTTTTTCAGGCTGCTAATTAAAGCCATATGGTATCTCTTTTTCAGGCAGCTCTAACATCGAAACATCCTGTTTAGCCAGACTCATTTCACCTCAGGGTCATAGTATACACATCCCAGACTGTCACTGGGTAATATCGGACTATTCTGATATAGGATTTTAAAATTAAAGGCTTAAATGTCCAATTAAAGGAATATTTCAACTTTTTTTCAGGCTGCTAATTAAAGCCATATGGTATCTCTTTTTCAGGCAGCTCTAACATCGAAACATCCTGTTTAGCCAGACTCATTTCACCTCAGGGTGATAGTATACACATCCCAGACTGTCACTGGGTAATATTGGACCATTCTGATATAGGATTTTAAATTTAAAGTCTTACATGTCCAATTAAATCTATATTTTGGCTATATTTTTGCTACTAATCAAAGCCATATTGTATCTCTTTTTCAGGCTGATCTAACATCGAAACACTTCTGTTTAGCCAGACTCATTTCACCTCAGGGTGATAGTATACACATCCCAGACTGTCACTGGGTAATATTGCACCATTCTGATATAGGATTTAAAAATTAAAGGTTTACATGTTCACTTAAAGCTATATTTCAACTCTTTTTCCGGCTGCTAATTAAAGCCATATTGTAACTCTTTTTCAGGCTGCTCTATAAACAAAACATACTGTTTAGCCAGACTCATTTCACCTCAGGGTGATAGTATACACATCCCAGACTGTCACTGGGTAATATCGGACTATTCTGATATAGGATTTTAAAAATAAAGTCTTAAATGTCCAATTAAATCTATATGTCGGCTATATTTTGGCTACTAATCAAAGCCATATTGTATCTCTTTTTCAGGCTTATCTACCATCATGATCTCCTGTTTAGCCAGACTCATTTGACGTCAGGTTGATAGTATTCACTTCCCAGACTGTGACGTGTAATATTGCACCATTCTGATATAGGATTTTAAAAATGAAAGGTTTACATGTCCACTTAAAGCTATATTTCAACTCTTTTTCAGGCTGCTAATTAAAGCCATATTGTAACTCTTTTTCAGGCTGCTCTATAAACAAAACATCCTGTTTAGCCAGACTCCTTTCACCTCAGGGTGATAGTATACACATCCCAGACTGTCACTGGGCAATATTGCACCATTCTGATATAGGATTTAAAAATTAAATTTTTACATGTCCACTTAAAGCTATATTTCAACTCTTTTTCAGGCTGCTAATTAAAGCCATATTGAAACTCTTTTTCAGGCTGCTCTATAAACAAAACATCCTGTTTAGCCAGACTCATTTCACCTCAGGGTGATAATATACACATCCCAGACTGTCACTGGGTAATATTGGACTATTCTGATATAGGATTTTAAAAATAAAGTCTTAAATGTCCAATTCAATCTATATTTCGGGTATATTTTGGCTACTAATCAAAGCCATATTGTATCTCTTTTTCAGGCTTATCTAACATCATAATCTCGTGTTTAGCCAGACTCATTTGACGTCAGGTTGATTGTATTCACTTCCCAGACTGTGACGTGTAATATTGCACCATTCTGATATAGGATTTAAAAATTAAAGGTTTACATGTCCACTTAAAGCTATATTTCAACTCTTTTTCAAGCTGCTAATTAAAGCCATATTGAAACTCTTTTTCAGGCTGCTCTATAAACGAAACCTCCTGTTTAGCCAGAGTCATTTCACCTCAGGGTGATAGTATACACATCCCAGACTGTCATTGGGCAATATTGGAATATTCTTATATAGGATTTTAAAATTAAAGGCTTAAATGTCCAATTAAAGGAATTTTTCAACTCTTTTTCAGGCTGCTAATTAAAGCCATATTGTATTTCTTTTTCAGGCTGCTCTAACATCGAAACCTCCTGTTTAGCCAGACTCATTTCACATCAGGGTGATAGAATACCCATCCCAGACTGTCACTGGGTAATATCGGACCATTCTGATATAGAATTTTAAAATTAAAGTGTTAAATATCCAATTAAATCTATATTTTGGCTACTAATTAAAGCCATATGGTAATTCTTTTTCAGGCTGCTCTATAAACGAAACCTCCTGTTTAGCCAGAGTCATTTCACCTCAGGGTGATAGTATACACATCCCAGACTGTCACTGGGTAATATCGGACCATTCTGATACAGGATTTTGAAAATAAAGTCTTAAATGTCCAATTAAATCTATATTTCGGCTATATTTTGGCTACTAATCAAAGCCATATTGTATATCTTTTTCAGGCTGATCTAACATCGAAACCCTTCTGTTTAGCCAGTCTCATTTCACCTCAGGGTGATAGTATACACATCCCAGACTGTCACTGGGTAATATTGCACCATTCTGATATAGGATTTAAAAATTAAATTTTTACATGTCCACTTAAAGCTATATTTCAACTCTTTTTCAGGCTGCTAATTAAAGCCAAATTGAAACTCTTTTTCAGGCTGCTCTATAAACAAAACATCCTGTTTAGCCAGACTCATTTCACCTCAGGGTGATAGTATACACAACCCAGACTGTCACTGGGTAATATCGGACTATTCTGATATAGGATTTTAAAAATAAAGTCTTAAATGTCCAATTAAATCTATATTTCGGCTATATTTTGGCTACTATATAAAGCCATATTGTAATGCTTTTTCAGGCTGCTCTATAAACGAAACCTCCTGTTTAGCCAGAGTCATTTCACCTCAGGGTGATAGTATACACATCCCAGACTGTCACTGGGTAATATCGGACCATTCTGATATAGGATTTTAAAAATAAAGGTTTACATGTCCACTTAAAGCTATATTTCAACTCTTTTTCAGGCTGCTCTAACATCGAAACCTCCTGTTTAGCCAGACTCATTTAACCTCAGGGTGATAGTATACACATCCCAGACTGTCACTGGGTAATATTGGACCATTCTGATACAGGATTTTAAATTTAAAGTCTTAAACGTCCAATTCAATCTATATTTCGGCTATATTTTGGCTACTAATTAAAGCCATATTGTAATTCTTTTTCAGGCTGCTCTATAAACGAAACCTCCTGCTTAGCCAGAGTCATTTCACCTCAGTGTGATAGTATACACATCCCGGACTGTCACTGGGTAATATCGGACTATTCCGATACTGGATTTAAAAAATAAAGTCTTTAATGTCCAATTCAATCTATATTTTGGCTATATTTTGGCTACTAATCAAAGCCATATTGTATCTCTTTATCGGGCTGCTCTAACATCGAAACCACCTGTTTAGCCAGACTCATTTCACGTCAGGGTGATAGTGTACACATCCCAGACTGTCACTGGGTAATATCGGACTATTCTGATATAGGATTTAAAAATTAAAGGTTTACATGTCCACTTAAAGCTATATTTCAACTCTTTTTCAGGCTGCTCTATAAACGAAACGTCCTGTTTAGTCAGACTCATTTCACCTCAGAATGATAGTTTTCACTTCCCATACTCTCTCGTGTAATATCGGACCATTCTGATATAGAATTTCAAAATTAAAGTGTTAAATGTCCGATTAAATCTATGTTTCGGCTATATTTTGGCAACTAATTAAAGCCATATTGTATCTCTTTTTCAGGCTGCTCTAACATCGAAACCTCATGTTTAGCCAGACTCATTTCACCTCAGGGTGATAGTATACACATCCCAGACTGTCACTGGGTAATATTGGACCATTCTGATATAGGATTTTAAATTTAAAGTTTTAAATGTCAAATTAAATCTACATTTCGGCTATATTTTGGCTACTAATTAAAGCCATATTGTAATTCCTTTTCAGGCTGCTCTATGAACGAAACCTCCTGTTTAGCCAGACTCATTTCACCTCAGGGTGATAGTATACACATCCCAGACTGTCACTGGGTAATATCGGACTATTCTGATATAGGATTTTAAGATTAAAGGCTTAAATGTCCAATTAAAGGAATATTTCAACTTTTTTTCAGGCTGCTAATTAAAGCCATATGGTATCTCTTTTTCAGGCAGCTCTAACATCGAAACCTCCTGTTTAGCCAGACTCATTTCACCTCAGGGTGATAGTATACACATCCCAGACTGTCACTGGGTAATATTGGACCATTCTGATATAGGATTTTCCATTTAAAGTCTTAAATGTCCAATTAAATCTATATTTCGGCTATATTTTGGCTACTAATTAAAGCCGTATTGTAATTCTTTTTCAGGCTGCTCTATAAACGAAACCTCCTGTTTAGCCAGAGTCATTTCACCTCAGGGTGATAGTATACACATCCCAGACTGTCATTGGTTAATATTGGACCATTCTGATATAGGATTTTGAAAATAAAGTCTTAAATGTCAAATTAAATCTATATTTCGGCTATATTTTGGCTACTAATCAAAGCCATATTGTATCTCTTTTTCAGGCTGATCTAACATCGAAATCCTTCTGTTTAGCCAGACTCATTTCACCTCAGGGTGATAGTATACACATCCCAGACTGTCACTGGGTAATATTGCACCATTCTGATATAGGATTGAAAAATTAAAGGTTTACATGTCCACTTAAAGCTATATTTCAACTCTTTTTCAGGCTGCTAATTAAAGCCATATTGAAACTCTTTTTCAGGCTGCTCTATAAACAAAACATACTGTTTAGCCAGACTCATTTCACCTCAGGGTGATAGTATACACATCCCAGACTGTCACTGGGTAATATCGGACTATTCTGATATAGGATTTTAAAAATAAAGTCTTAAATGTCCAATTAAATCTATATGTCGGCTATATTTTGGCTACTAATCAAAGCCATATTGTATCTCTTTTTCAGGCTTATCTACCATCATGATCTCCTGTTTAGCCAGACTCATTTGACGTCAGGTTGATAGTATTCACTTCCCAGACTGTGACATGTAATATTGCACCATTCTGATATAGGATTTAAAAATTAAAGGTTTACATGTCCACTTAAAGCTATATTTCAACTCTTTTTCAGGCTGCTAATTAAAGCCATATTGAAACTCTTTTTCAGGCTGCTCTATAAACAAAACATCCTGTTTAGCCAGACTCATTTCACCTCAGGGTGATAGTATACACATCCCAGACTGTCATTGGGTAATATTGGAATATTCCGATTTAGGATTTTAAAATTAAAGGCTTCAATGTCCAATTAAAGGAATTTTTCAACTCTTTTTCAGGCTGCTAATTAAAGCCATATTGTATCTCTTTTTCAGGCTGCTCTAACATCGAAACCTCCTGTTTAGCCAGACTCATTTCACCTCAGGGTGATAGTATACACATCCCAGACTGTCACTGGGTAATATCGGACTACTCTGATATAGGATTTTAAAAATTAAAGGTTTACATGTCCACTTAAAGCTATATTTCAACTCTTTTTCAGGCTGCTAATTAAAGCCATATTGTAACTCTTTTTCAGGCTGCTCTATAAACAAAACATCCTGTTTAGCCAGACTCCTTTCAGCTCAGGGTGATAGTATACACATCCCAGACTGTCACTGGGTAATATCGGACTATTCTGATATAGGATTTTAAAAATAAAGTCTTAAATGTCCAATTAAAGGAATTTTTCAACTCTTTTTCAGGCTGCTAATTCAAGCCATATTGTATCTCTTTTTTAGGCTGCTCTAACATAGAAACCTCCTGATAAGCCAGACTCATTTCACCTCAGGGTGATAGTATACCCATCCCAGACTGTCACTGGGTAATATTGGACCATTCTGATATAGGATTTTAAAATTAAAGTCTTAAATGTCCAATTAAATCTATATTTCGGCTATATTTTGGCTACTAATTAAAGCCATATTGTAACTCTTTTTCAGGCTGCTCTAACATCGAAACCTCCTGTTTAGCCAGACTCATTTCACCTCAGGGGAATAGTATTCACTTCCCAGACCCTCAGTGGGTAATATTGGACTATTCTGATATAGGATTTTAAAATGAAAGGCTTGAATGTCCAATTAAAGGAATATTTCAACTCTTTTTCAGGCTGCTAATTAAAGCCATATTGTATCTCTTTTTCAGGCTGCTCTAACATCGAAACCTCCTGTTTAGCCAGACTCATTTCACCTCAGGGTGATAGTATACACATCCCAGACTGTCACTGGGTAATATCGGACTACTCTGATATAGGATTTTAAAAATTAAAGGTTTACATGTCCACTTAAAGCTATATTTCAACTCTTTTTCAGGCTGCTAATTAAAGCCATATTGTAACTCTTTTTCAGGCTGCTCTATAAACAAAACATCCTGTTTAGCCAGTCTCCTTTCACCTCAGGGTGATAGTATACACATCCCAGACTGTCACTGGGTAATATTGCACCATTCTGATATAGGATTTAAAAATTAAATTTTTACATGTCCACTTAAAGCTATATTTCAACTCTTTTTCAGGCTGCTAATTAAAGCCAAATTGAAACTCTTTTTCAGGCTGCTCTATAAACAAAACATCCTGTTTAGCCAGACTCATTTCACCTCAGGGTGATAGTATACACAACCCAGACTGTCACTGGGTAATATCGGACTATTCTGATATAGGATTTTAAAAATAAAGTCTTAAATGTCCAATTAAATCTATATTTCGGCTATATTTTGGCTACTATATAAAGCCATATTGTAATGCTTTTTCAGGCTGCTCTATAAACGAAACCTCCTGTTTAGCCAGAGTCATTTCACCTCAGGGTGATAGTATACACATCCCAGACTGTCACTGGGTAATATCGGACCATTCTGATATAGGATTTTAAAAATAAAGGTTTACATGTCCACTTAAAGCTATATTTCAACTCTTTTTCAGGCTGCTCTAACATCGAAACCTCCTGTTTAGCCAGACTCATTTAACCTCAGGGTGATAGTATACACATCCCAGACTGTCACTGGGTAATATTGGACCATTCTGATACAGGATTTTAAATTTAAAGTCTTAAACGTCCAATTCAATCTATATTTCGGCTATATTTTGGCTACTAATTAAAGCCATATTGTAATTCTTTTTCAGGCTGCTCTATAAACGAAACCTCCTGCTTAGCCAGAGTCATTTCACCTCAGTGTGATAGTATACACATCCCGGACTGTCACTGGGTAATATCGGACTATTCCGATACTGGATTTAAAAAATAAAGTCTTTAATGTCCAATTCAATCTATATTTTGGCTATATTTTGGCTACTAATCAAAGCCATATTGTATCTCTTTATCGGGCTGCTCTAACATCGAAACCACCTGTTTAGCCAGACTCATTTCACGTCAGGGTGATAGTGTACACATCCCAGACTGTCACTGGGTAATATCGGACTATTCTGATATAGGATTTAAAAATTAAAGGTTTACATGTCCACTTAAAGCTATATTTCAACTCTTTTTCAGGCTGCTCTATAAACGAAACGTCCTGTTTAGTCAGACTCATTTCACCTCAGAATGATAGTTTTCACTTCCCATACTCTCTCGTGTAATATCGGACCATTCTGATATAGAATTTCAAAATTAAAGTGTTAAATGTCCGATTAAATCTATGTTTCGGCTATATTTTGGCAACTAATTAAAGCCATATTGTATCTCTTTTTCAGGCTGCTCTAACATCGAAACCTCATGTTTAGCCAGACTCATTTCACCTCAGGGTGATAGTATACACATCCCAGACTGTCACTGGGTAATATTGGACCATTCTGATATAGGATTTTAAATTTAAAGTTTTAAATGTCAAATTAAATCTACATTTCGGCTATATTTTGGCTACTAATTAAAGCCATATTGTAATTCCTTTTCAGGCTGCTCTATGAACGAAACCTCCTGTTTAGCCAGACTCATTTCACCTCAGGGTGATAGTATACACATCCCAGACTGTCACTGGGTAATATCGGACTATTCTGATATAGGATTTTAAGATTAAAGGCTTAAATGTCCAATTAAAGGAATATTTCAACTTTTTTTCAGGCTGCTAATTAAAGCCATATGGTATCTCTTTTTCAGGCAGCTCTAACATCGAAACCTCCTGTTTAGCCAGACTCATTTCACCTCAGGGTGATAGTATACACATCCCAGACTGTCACTGGGTAATATTGGACCATTCTGATATAGGATTTTACATTTAAAGTCTTAAATGTCCAATTAAATCTATATTTCGGCTATATTTTGGCTACTAATTAAAGCCGTATTGTAATTCTTTTTCAGGCTGCTCTATAAACGAAACCTCCTGTTTAGCCAGAGTCATTTCACCTCAGGGTGATAGTATACACATCCCAGACTGTCATTGGTTAATATTGGACCATTCTGATATAGGATTTTGAAAATAAAGTCTTAAATGTCAAATTAAATCTATATTTCGGCTATATTTTGGCTACTAATCAAAGCCATATTGTATCTCTTTTTCAGGCTGATCTAACATCGAAATCCTTCTGTTTAGCCAGACTCATTTCACCTCAGGGTGATAGTATACACATCCCAGACTGTCACTGGGTAATATTGCACCATTCTGATATAGGATTGAAAAATTAAAGGTTTACATGTCCACTTAAAGCTATATTTCAACTCTTTTTCAGGCTGCTAATTAAAGCCATATTGAAACTCTTTTTCAGGCTGCTCTATAAACAAAACATACTGTTTAGCCAGACTCATTTCACCTCAAGGTGATATTATACACATCCCAGACTGTCGCTGGGTAATATCGGACTATTCTGATATAGGATTTTAAAAATAAAGTCTTAAATGTCCAATTCAATCTATATTTCGGCTATATTTTGGCTACTAATCAAAGCCATATTGTATCTCTTTTTCAGGCTTATCTAACATCATAATCTCCTGTTTAGCCAGACTCATTTGACGTCAGGTTGATAGTATTCACTTCCCAGACTGTGACGTGTAATATTGCACCATTCTGATATAGGATTTAAAAATTAAAGGTTTACATGTCCACTTAAAGCTATATTTCAACTCTTTTTCAAGCTGCTAATTAAAGCCATATTGAAACTCTTTTTCAGGCTGCTCTATAAACGAAACCTCCTGTTTAGCCAGAGTCATTTCACCTCAGGGTGATAGTATACACATCCCAGACTGTCATTGGGCAATATTGGAATATTCTTATATAGGATTTTAAAATTAAAGGCTTAAATGTCCAATTAAAGGAATTTTTCAACTCTTTTTCAGGCTGCTAATTAAAGCCATATTGTATTTCTTTTTCAGGCTGCTCTAACATCGAAACCTCCTGTTTAGCCAGACTCATTTCACATCAGGGTGATAGAATACCCATCCCAGACTGTCACTGGGTAATATCGGACCATTCTGATATAGAATTTTAAAATTAAAGTGTTAAATATCCAATTAAATCTATATTTTGGCTACTAATTAAAGCCATATGGTAATTCTTTTTCAGGCTGCTCTATAAACGAAACCTCCTGTTTAGCCAGAGTCATTTCACCTCAGGGTGATAGTATACACATCCCAGACTGTCACTGGGTAATATCGGACCATTCTGATACAGGATTTTGAAAATAAAGTCTTAAATGTCCAATTAAATCTATATTTCGGCTATATTTTGGCTACTAATCAAAGCCATATTGTATATCTTTTTCAGGCTGATCTAACATCGAAACCCTTCTGTTTAGCCAGTCTCATTTCACCTCAGGGTGATAGTATACACATCCCAGACTGTCACTGGGTAATATTGCACCATTCTGATATAGGATTTAAAAATTAAATTTTTACATGTCCACTTAAAGCTATATTTCAACTCTTTTTCAGGCTGCTAATTAAAGCCAAATTGAAACTCTTTTTCAGGCTGCTCTATAAACAAAACATCCTGTTTAGCCAGACTCATTTCACCTCAGGGTGATAGTATACACAACCCAGACTGTCACTGGGTAATATCGGACTATTCTGATATAGGATTTTAAAAATAAAGTCTTAAATGTCCAATTAAATCTATATTTCGGCTATATTTT
The DNA here is from genome assembly GCA_023566125.1 of Zingel zingel. Classification (NCBI taxonomy): domain Eukaryota; kingdom Metazoa; phylum Chordata; class Actinopteri; order Perciformes; family Percidae; genus Zingel; species Zingel zingel. The sequence continues at coordinate 31,313,462 of CM042319.1, forward strand.
GGCTACTATATAAAGCCATATTGTAATGCTTTTTCAGGCTGCTCTATAAACGAAACCTCCTGTTTAGCCAGAGTCATTTCACCTCAGGGTGATAGTATACACATCCCAGACTGTCACTGGGTAATATCGGACCATTCTGATATAGGATTTTAAAAATAAAGGTTTACATGTCCACTTAAAGCTATATTTCAACTCTTTTTCAGGCTGCTCTAACATCGAAACCTCCTGTTTAGCCAGACTCATTTAACCTCAGGGTGATAGTATACACATCCCAGACTGTCACTGGGTAATATTGGACCATTCTGATACAGGATTTTAAATTTAAAGTCTTAAACGTCCAATTCAATCTATATTTCGGCTATATTTTGGCTACTAATTAAAGCCATATTGTAATTCTTTTTCAGGCTGCTCTATAAACGAAACCTCCTGCTTAGCCAGAGTCATTTCACCTCAGTGTGATAGTATACACATCCCGGACTGTCACTGGGTAATATCGGACTATTCCGATACTGGATTTAAAAAATAAAGTCTTTAATGTCCAATTCAATCTATATTTTGGCTATATTTTGGCTACTAATCAAAGCCATATTGTATCTCTTTATCGGGCTGCTCTAACATCGAAACCACCTGTTTAGCCAGACTCATTTCACGTCAGGGTGATAGTGTACACATCCCAGACTGTCACTGGGTAATATCGGACTATTCTGATATAGGATTTAAAAATTAAAGGTTTACATGTCCACTTAAAGCTATATTTCAACTCTTTTTCAGGCTGCTCTATAAACGAAACGTCCTGTTTAGTCAGACTCATTTCACCTCAGAATGATAGTTTTCACTTCCCATACTCTCTCGTGTAATATCGGACCATTCTGATATAGAATTTCAAAATTAAAGTGTTAAATGTCCGATTAAATCTATGTTTCGGCTATATTTTGGCAACTAATTAAAGCCATATTGTATCTCTTTTTCAGGCTGCTCTAACATCGAAACCTCATGTTTAGCCAGACTCATTTCACCTCAGGGTGATAGTATACACATCCCAGACTGTCACTGGGTAATATTGGACCATTCTGATATAGGATTTTAAATTTAAAGTTTTAAATGTCAAATTAAATCTACATTTCGGCTATATTTTGGCTACTAATTAAAGCCATATTGTAATTCCTTTTCAGGCTGCTCTATGAACGAAACCTCCTGTTTAGCCAGACTCATTTCACCTCAGGGTGATAGTATACACATCCCAGACTGTCACTGGGTAATATCGGACTATTCTGATATAGGATTTTAAGATTAAAGGCTTAAATGTCCAATTAAAGGAATATTTCAACTTTTTTTCAGGCTGCTAATTAAAGCCATATGGTATCTCTTTTTCAGGCAGCTCTAACATCGAAACCTCCTGTTTAGCCAGACTCATTTCACCTCAGGGTGATAGTATACACATCCCAGACTGTCACTGGGTAATATTGGACCATTCTGATATAGGATTTTACATTTAAAGTCTTAAATGTCCAATTAAATCTATATTTCGGCTATATTTTGGCTACTAATTAAAGCCGTATTGTAATTCTTTTTCAGGCTGCTCTATAAACGAAACCTCCTGTTTAGCCAGAGTCATTTCACCTCAGGGTGATAGTATACACATCCCAGACTGTCATTGGTTAATATTGGACCATTCTGATATAGGATTTTGAAAATAAAGTCTTAAATGTCAAATTAAATCTATATTTCGGCTATATTTTGGCTACTAATCAAAGCCATATTGTATCTCTTTTTCAGGCTGATCTAACATCGAAATCCTTCTGTTTAGCCAGACTCATTTCACCTCAGGGTGATAGTATACACATCCCAGACTGTCACTGGGTAATATTGCACCATTCTGATATAGGATTGAAAAATTAAAGGTTTACATGTCCACTTAAAGCTATATTTCAACTCTTTTTCAGGCTGCTAATTAAAGCCATATTGAAACTCTTTTTCAGGCTGCTCTATAAACAAAACATACTGTTTAGCCAGACTCATTTCACCTCAGGGTGATAGTATACACATCCCAGACTGTCACTGGGTAATATCGGACTATTCTGATATAGGATTTTAAAAATAAAGTCTTAAATGTCCAATTAAATCTATATGTCGGCTATATTTTGGCTACTAATCAAAGCCATATTGTATCTCTTTTTCAGGCTTATCTACCATCATGATCTCCTGTTTAGCCAGACTCATTTGACGTCAGGTTGATAGTATTCACTTCCCAGACTGTGACATGTAATATTGCACCATTCTGATATAGGATTTAAAAATTAAAGGTTTACATGTCCACTTAAAGCTATATTTCAACTCTTTTTCAGGCTGCTAATTAAAGCCATATTGAAACTCTTTTTCAGGCTGCTCTATAAACAAAACATCCTGTTTAGCCAGACTCATTTCACCTCAGGGTGATAGTATACACATCCCAGACTGTCATTGGGTAATATTGGAATATTCTGATTTAGGATTTTAAAATTAAAGGCTTCAATGTCCAATTAAAGGAATTTTTCAACTCTTTTTCAGGCTGCTAATTAAAGCCATATTGTATCTCTTTTTCAGGCTGCTCTAACATCGAAACCTCCTGTTTAGCCAGACTCATTTCACCTCAGGGTGATAGTATACACATCCCAGACTGTCACTGGGTAATATCGGACTACTCTGATATAGGATTTTAAAAATTAAAGGTTTACATGTCCACTTAAAGCTATATTTCAACTCTTTTTCAGGCTGCTAATTAAAGCCATATTGTAACTCTTTTTCAGGCTGCTCTATAAACAAAACATCCTGTTTAGCCAGACTCCTTTCAGCTCAGGGTGATAGTATACACATCCCAGACTGTCACTGGGTAATATCGGACTATTCTGATATAGGATTTTAAAAATAAAGTCTTAAATGTCCAATTAAAGGAATTTTTCAACTCTTTTTCAGGCTGCTAATTCAAGCCATATTGTATCTCTTTTTTAGGCTGCTCTAACATAGAAACCTCCTGATAAGCCAGACTCATTTCACCTCAGGGTGATAGTATACCCATCCCAGACTGTCACTGGGTAATATTGGACCATTCTGATATAGGATTTTAAAATTAAAGTCTTAAATGTCCAATTAAATCTATATTTCGGCTATATTTTGGCTACTAATTAAAGCCATATTGTAACTCTTTTTCAGGCTGCTCTAACATCGAAACCTCCTGTTTAGCCAGACTCATTTCACCTCAGGGGAATAGTATTCACTTCCCAGACCCTCAGTGGGTAATATTGGACTATTCTGATATAGGATTTTAAAATGAAAGGCTTGAATGTCCAATTAAAGGAATATTTCAACTCTTTTTCAGGCTGCTAATTAAAGCCATATTGTATCTCTTTTTCAGGCTGCTCTAACATCGAAACCTCCTGTTTAGCCAGACTCATTTCACCTCAGGGTGATAGTATACACATCCCAGACTGTCACTGGGTAATATCGGACTACTCTGATATAGGATTTTAAAAATTAAAGGTTTACATGTCCACTTAAAGCTATATTTCAACTCTTTTTCAGGCTGCTAATTAAAGCCATATTGTAACTCTTTTTCAGGCTGCTCTATAAACAAAACTTCCTGTTTAGCCAGTCTCCTTTCACCTCAGGGTGATAGTATACACATCCCAGACTGTCACTGGGTAATAACGGACTATTCTGATATAGGATTTTAAAAATGAAGTCTTAAATGTCCAATTAAAGGAATTTTTCAACTCTTTTTCAGGCTGCTAATTCAAGCCATATTGTATCTCTTTTTCAGGCTGCTCTAACATCGAAACCTCCTGTTGAGCCAGACTCATTTCACATCAGGGTGATAGAATACCCATCCCAGACTGTCAATGGTTAATATCGGACCATTCTGATATAGAATTTTAAAATTAAAGTGTTAAATATCCAATTAAATCTATATTTCGGCTATATTTTGGCTACTAATTAACACCATATTGTAATTCTTTTTCAGGCTGCTCTATAAACGAAACCTCCTGTTTAGCCAGAGTCATTTCATCTCAGGGTGATAGTATACACATCCCAGACTGTCACTGGGTAATATTGCACCATTCTGATATATGATTTAAAAATTAAATTTTTAAATGTCCACTTAAAGCTATATTTCAACTCTTTTTCAGGCTGCTAATTAAAGCCAAATTGAAACTCTTTTTCAGGCTGCTCTATAAACAAAACAACCTGTCTAGCCAGAGTCATTTCACCTCAAGGTGATATTATACACATCCCAGACTGTCGCTGGGTAATATCGGACTATTCTGATATAGGATTTTAAAAATAAAGTCTTAAATGTCCAATTCAATCTATATTTCGGCTATATTTTGGCTACTAATCAAAGCCATATTGTATCTCTTTTTCAGGCTTATCTAACATCATAATCTCCTGTTTAGCCAGACTCATTTGACGTCAGGTTGATAGTATTCACTTCCCAGACTGTGACGTGTAATATTGCACCATTCTGATATAGGATTTAAAAATTAAAGGTTTACATGTCCACTTAAAGCTATATTTCAACTATTTTTCAGGCTGCTAATTAAAGCCATATTGAAACTCTTTTTCAGGCTGCTCTATAAACAAAACACCCTGTTTAGCCAGACTCATTTCACCTCAGGGTGATAGTATACACATCCCAGACTGTCATTGGGCAATATTGGAATATTCTTATATAGGATTTTAAAATTAAAGGCTTAAATGTCCAATTAAAGGAATTTTTCAACTCTTTTTCAGGCTGCTAATTAAAGCCATATTGTATCTCTTTTTCAGGCTGATCTAACATCGAAACCCTTCTGTTTAGCCAGACTCATTTCACCTCAGGGTGATAGTATACACATCCCAGACTGTCACTGGGTAATATTGCACCATTCTGATATAGGATTTAAAAATTAAATTTTTACATGTCCACTTAAAGCTATATTTCAACTCTTTTTCAGGCTGCTAATTAAAGCCAAATTGAAACTCTTTTTCAGGCTGCTCTATAAACAAAACATCCTGTTTAGCCAGACTCATTTCACCTCAGGGTGATAGTATACACAACCCAGACTGTCACTGGGTAATATCGGACTATTCTGATATAGTATTTTAAAAATAAAGTCTTAAATGTCCAATTAAATCTATATTTCGGCTATATTTTGGCTACTAATTAAAGCCATATTGTAATGCTTTTTCAGGCTGCTCTATAAACGAAACATCCTGTTTAGCCAGACTCATTTCACCTCAGGGTGATAGTATACACATCCCAGACTGTCATTGGGCAATATTGGAATATTCTTATATAGGATTTTAAAATTAAAGGCTTAAATGTCCAATTAAAGGAATTTTTCAACTCTTTTTCAGGCTGCTAATTAAAGCCATATTGTATTTCTTTTTTCAGGCTGCTCTAACATCGAAACCTCCTGTTTAGCCAGACTCATTTCACCTCAGGGTGATAGTATACACATCCCAGACTGTCACTGGGTAATATCGGACCATTCTGATATAGGATTTTGAAAATAAAGTCTTAAATGTCCAATTAAATCTATATTTCGGCTATATTTTGGCTACTAATCAAAGCCATATTGTATCTCTTTTTCAGGCTGATCTAACATCGAAACCCTTCTGTTTAGCCAGACTCATTTCACCTCAGAGTGATAGTATACACATCCCAGACTGTCACTGTGTAATATTGGAAAATTCTGATACAGGATTTTAAAATTAAAGGCTTAAATGTTCAATTAAAGGAATTTTTCAACTCTTTTTCAGGCTGCTAATTAAAGCCATATTGTATCTCTTTTACAGGCTGCTCTAACATCGAAACCTCCTGTTTAGCCAGACTCATTTCACCTCAGGGTGATAGCATACACATCCCAGACTGTCACTGGGTAATATCGGACTACTCTGATATAGGATTTTAAAAATTAAAGGTTTACATGTCCACTTAAAGCTATATTTCAACTCTTGTTCAGGCTGCTAATTAAAGCCATATTGTAACTCTTTTTCAGGCTGCTCTATAAACAAAACATCCTGTTTAGCCAGACTCCTTTCACCTCAGGGTGATAGTATACACATCCCAGACTGTCACTGGGTAATATCGGACTATTCTGATATAGGATTTTAAAAATAAAGTCTTAAATGTCCAATTAAAGGAATTTTTCAACTCTTTTTCAGGCTGCTAATTCAAGCCATATTGTATCTCTTTTTTAGGCTGCTCTAACATAGAAACCTCCTGATAAGCCAGACTCATTTCACCTCAGGGTGATAGTATACACATCCCAGACTGTCACTGGGTAATATCGGACCATTCTGATATAGGATTTTGAAAATAAAGTCTTAAATGTCCAATTAAATCTATATTTCGGCTATATTTTGGCTACTAATCAAAGCCATATTGTATCTCTTTTTCAGGCTGATCTAACATCGAAACCCTTCTGTTTAGCCAGACTCATTTCACCTCAGGGTGATAGTATACACATCCCAGACTGTCACTGGGTAATATTGCACCATTCTGATATAGGATTTAAAAATTAAATTTTTACATGTCCACTTAAAGCTATATTTCAACTCTTTTTCAGGCTGCTAATTAAAGCCAAATTGAAACTCTTTTTCAGGCTGCTCTATAAACAAAACATCCTGTTTAGCCAGACTCATTTCACCTCAGGGTGATAGTATACACAACCCAGACTGTCACTGGGTAATATCGGACTATTCTGATATAGTATTTTAAAAATAAAGTCTTAAATGTCCAATTAAATCTATATTTCGGCTATATTTTGGCTACTAATTAAAGCCATATTGTAATGCTTTTTCAGGCTGCTCTATAAACGAAACATCCTGTTTAGCCAGACTCATTTCACCTCAGGGTGATAGTATACACATCCCAGACTGTCATTGGGCAATATTGGAATATTCTTATATAGGATTTTAAAATTAAAGGCTTAAATGTCCAATTAAAGGAATTTTTCAACTCTTTTTCAGGCTGCTAATTAAAGCCATATTGTATTTCTTTTTTCAGGCTGCTCTAACATCGAAACCTCCTGTTTAGCCAGACTCATTTCACCTCAGGGTGATAGTATACACATCCCAGACTGTCACTGGGTAATATCGGACCATTCTGATATAGGATTTTGAAAATAAAGTCTTAAATGTCCAATTAAATCTATATTTCGGCTATATTTTGGCTACTAATCAAAGCCATATTGTATCTCTTTTTCAGGCTGATCTAACATCGAAACCCTTCTGTTTAGCCAGACTCATTTCACCTCAGAGTGATAGTATACACATCCCAGACTGTCACTGTGTAATATTGGAAAATTCTGATACAGGATTTTAAAATTAAAGGCTTAAATGTTCAATTAAAGGAATTTTTCAACTCTTTTTCAGGCTGCTAATTAAAGCCATATTGTATCTCTTTTACAGGCTGCTCTAACATCGAAACCTCCTGTTTAGCCAGACTCATTTCACCTCAGGGTGATAGCATACACATCCCAGACTGTCACTGGGTAATATCGGACTACTCTGATATAGGATTTTAAAAATTAAAGGTTTACATGTCCACTTAAAGCTATATTTCAACTCTTGTTCAGGCTGCTAATTAAAGCCATATTGTAACTCTTTTTCAGGCTGCTCTATAAACAAAACATCCTGTTTAGCCAGACTCCTTTCACCTCAGGGTGATAGTATACACATCCCAGACTGTCACTGGGTAATATCGGACTATTCTGATATAGGATTTTAAAAATAAAGTCTTAAATGTCCAATTAAAGGAATTTTTCAACTCTTTTTCAGGCTGCTAATTCAAGCCATATTGTATCTCTTTTTTAGGCTGCTCTAACATAGAAACCTCCTGATAAGCCAGACTCATTTCACCTCAGGGTGATAGTATACCCATCCCAGACTGTCACTGGGTAATATTGGACCATTCTGATATAGGATTTTAAAATTAAAGTCTTAAATGTCCAATTAAATCTATATTTCGGCTATATTTTGGCTACTAATTAAAGCCATATTGTAACTCTTTTTCAGGCTGCTCTAACATCGAAACCTCCTGTTTAGCCAGACTCATTTCAACTCAGGGTGATAGTATTCAATTCCCACACTCTCAGTGGGTAATATTGGACTATTCTGATATAGGATTTTAAAATGAAAGGCTTGAATGTCCAATTAAAGGAATATTTCAACTCTTTTTCAGGCTGCTAATTAAAGCCATATTGTATTTCTTTTTCAGGCTGCTCTAACATCGAAACCTCCTGTTTAGCCAGACTCATTTCACCTCAGGGTGATAGTATACACATCCCAGACTGTCACTGGGTAATATCGGACTACTCTGATATAGGATTTTAAAAATTAAAGGTTTACATGTCCACTTAAAGCTATATTTCAACTCTTTTTCAGGCTGCTAATTAAAGCCATATTGTAACTCTTTTTCAGGCTGCTCTATAAACAAAACATCCTGTTTAGCCAGACTCCTTTCACCTCAGGGTGATAGTATACACATCCCAGACTGTCACTGGGTAATATCGGACTATTCTGATATAGGATTTTAAAAATAAAGTCTTAAATGTCCAATTAAAGGAATTTTTCAACTCTTTTTCAGGCTGCTAATTCAAGCCATATTGTATCTCTTTTTTAGGCTGCTCTAACATAGAAACCTCCTGATAAGCCAGACTCATTTCACCTCAGGGTGATAGTATACCCATCCCAGACTGTCACTGGGTAATATTGGACCATTCTGATATAGGATTTTAAAATTAAAGTCTTAAATGTCCAATTAAATCTATATTTCGGCTATATTTTGGCTACTAATCAAAGCCATATTGTATCTCTTTTTCAGGCTGATCTAACATCGAAACCCTTCTGTTTAGCCAGACTCATTTCACCTCAGGGTGATAGTATACACATCCCAGACTGTCACTGGGTAATATCGGACTATTCTGATATAGGATTTTAAAAATAAAGTCTTAAATGTCCAATTAAAGGAATTTTTCAACTCTTTTTCAGGCTGCTAATTCAAGCCATATTGTATCTCTTTTTCAGGCTGCTCTAACATCGAAACCTCCTGTTTAGCCAGACTCATTTCACATCAGGGTGATAGTATACACAACCCAGACTGTCACTGGGTAATATCTGACTATTCTGATAAAGGATTTTAAAAATAAAGTCTTAAATGTCCAATTAAATCTATATTTCGGCTATATTTTGGCTACTAATTAAAGCCATATTGTAATGCTTTTTCAGGCTGCTCTATAAACGAAACATCCTGTTTAGCCAGACTCATTTCACCTCAGGGTGATAGTATACACATCCCAGACTATCACTGGGTAATATCGGACTATTCTGATATAGGATTTTAAAAATAAAGTCTTAAATGTCCAATTCAATCTATATTTCGGCTATATTTTGGCTACTAATCAAAGCCATATTGTATCTCTTTTTCAGGCTTATCTAACATCATAATCTCCTGTTTAGCCAGACTCATTTGACATCAGGTTGATAGTATTCACTTCCCAGACTGTGACGTGTAATATTGCACCATTCTGATATAGGATTTAAAAATTAAAGGTTTACATGTCCACTTAAAGCTATATTTCAACTCTTTTTCAGGCTGCTAATTAAAGCCATATTGAAACTCTTTTTCAGGCTGCTCTATAAACAAAACCTCCTGTTTAGCCAGACTCATTTCACCTCAGGGTGATAGTATACACATCCCAGACTGTCACTGGGTAATATCGGACTATTCTGATATAGGATTTAAAATTTAAACGTTTACATGTCCACTTAAAGGTATATTTCAACTCTTTTTCAGGCTACTAAATAAAGCCATATTGTAACTCTTTTTCAGGCTGCTCTATAAACGAAACCTCCTGTTTAGCCAGACTCATTTCACTTCAGGTTGATAGTATACACATCCCAAACTGTCACTGTGTAATATCGGACTATTCTAATACAGGATTTTAAAAATAAAGTCTTAAATGTCCAATTAAATCTATATGTCGGCTATATTTTGGCTACTAATCAAAGCCATATTGTATCTCTTTTTCAGGCTTATCTAACATCATAATCTCCTGTTTAGCCAGACTCATTTGACGTCAGGTTGATAGTATTCACTTCCCAGACTGTGACGTGTAATATTGCACCATTCTGATATAGGATTTAAAAATTAAAGGTTTACATGTCCACTTAAAGCTATATTTCAACTCTTTTTCAGGCTGCTAATTAAAGCCATATTGAAATTCTTTTTCAGGCTGCTCTATAAACAAAACATCCTGTTTAGCCAGACTCATTTCACCTCAGGGTGATAGTATACACATCCCAGACTGTCATTGGGTAATATTGGAATATCCTGATTTAGGATTTCAAAAATAAAGGCTTAAATGTCCAATTAAAGGAATTTTTCAACTCTTTTTCAGGCTGCTAATTAAAGCCATATTGTATCTCTTTTTCAGGCTGCTCTAACATCGAAACCTCCTGTTTAGCCAGACTCATTTCACCTCAGGGTGATAGTATACACATCCCAGACTGTCACTGGGTAATATCGGACTACTCTGATATAGGATTTTAAAAATTAAAGGTTTACATGTCCACTTAAAGCTATATTTCAACTCTTGTTCAGGCTGCTAATTAAAGCCATATTGTAACTCTTTCAGGCTGCTCTATAAACAAAACATCCTGTTTAGCCAGACTCCTTTCACGTCAGGGTGATAGTATCCACATCCCAGACTGTCACTGGGTAATATCGGACTATTCTGATATAGGATTTTAAAAATAAAGTCTTAAATGTCCAATTAAAGGAATTTTTCAACTCTTTTTCAGGCTGCTAATTCAAGCCATATTGTATCTCTTTTTTAGGCTGCTCTAACATAGAAACCTCCTGATAAGCCAGACTAATTTCACCTCAGGGTGATAGTATACCCATCCCAGACTGTCACTGGGTAATATTGGACCATTCTGATATAGGATTTTAAAATTAAAGTCTTAAATGTCCAATTAAATCTATATTTCTGCTATATTTTGGCTACTAATTAAAGCCATATTGTAACTGTTTTTCAGGCTGCTCTAACATCGAAACCTCCTGTTTAGCCAGACTCATTTCACCTCAGGGTGATAGTATTCACTTCCCAGACTCTCAGTGGGTAATATTGGACTATTTTGATATAGGATTTTAAAATGAAAGGCTTGAATGTCCAATTAAAGGAATATTTCAACTCTTTTTCAGGCTGCTAATTAAAGCCATATTGTATCTCTTTTTCAGGCTGCTCTAACATCGAAACCTCCTGTTTAGCCAGACTCATTTCACCTCAGGGTGATAGTATACACATCCCAGACTGTCACTGGGTAATATCGGACTACTCTGATATAGGATTTTAAAAATTAAAGGTTTACATGTCCACTTAAAGCTATATTTCAACTCTTTTTCAGGCTGCTAATTAAAGCCATATTGTAACTCTTTTTCAGGCTGCTCTATAAACAAAACAGCCTGTTTAGCCAGACTCCTTTCACCTCAGGGTGATAGTATACACATCCCAGACTGTCACTGGGTAATATCGGACTATTCTGATATAGGATTTTAAAAATAAAGTCTTAAATGTCCAATTAAAGGAATTTTTCAACTCTTTTTCAGGCTGCTAATTCAAGCCATATTGTATCTCTTTTTCAGGCTGCTCTAACATCGAAACCTCCTGTTTAGCCAGACTCATTTCACATCAGGGTGATAGAATACCCATCCCAGACTGTCAATGGTAAATATCGGACCATTCTGATATAGAATTTTAAAATTAAAGTGTTAAATATCCAATTAAATCTATATTTCGGCTATATTTTGGCTACTAATTAAAGCCATATTGTAATTCTTTTTCAGGCTGCTCTATAAACGAAACCTCCTGTTTAGCCAGAGTCATTTCATCTCAGGGTGATAGTATACACATCCCAGACTGTCATTGGGTAATATCGGACCATTCTGATATAGGATTTTGAAAATAAAGTCTTAAATGTCCAATTAAATCTATATTTCGGTTATATTTTGGCTACTAATCAAAGCCATATTGTATCTCTTTTTCAGGCTGATCTAACATCGAAACCCTTCTGTTTAGCCAGACTCATTTCACCTCAGGGTCATAGTATACACATCCCAGACTGTCACTGGGTAATATTGCACCATTCTGATATATGATTTAAAAATTAAATTTTTACATGTCCACTTAAAGCTATATTTCAACTCTTTTTCAGGCTGCTAATTAAAGCCAAATTGAAACTCTTTTTCAGGCTGCTCTATAAACAAAACATCCCGTTTAGCCAGAGTCATTTCACCTCAAGGTGATATTATACACATCCCAGACTGTCGCTGGGTAATATCGGACTATTCTGATATAGGATTTTAAAAATAAAGTCTTAAATGTCCAATTAAATCAATATTTCGGCTATATTTTGGCTACTAATTAAAGCCATATTGTAATGCTTTTTCAGGCTGCTCTATAAACGAAACATCCTGTTTAGCCAGACTCATTTCACCTCAGGGTGATAGTATACACATCCCAGACTGTGACGTGTAATATTGCACAATTCTGATATAGGATTTAAAAATTAAAGGTTTACATGTCCACTTAAAGCTATATTTCAACTATTTTTCAGGCTGCTAATTAAAGCCATGTTGAAACTCTTTTTCAGGCTGCTCTATAAACAAAACACCCTGTTTAGCCAGACTCATTTCACCTCAGGGTGATAGTATACACATCCCAGACTGTCACTGGGTAATATTGGAATATTCTGATACAGGATTTTCAAATTAAAGGCTTAAATGTCCAATTAAAGGAATTTTTCAACTCTTTTTCAGGCTGCTAATTAAAGCCATATTGTATCTATTTTACAGGCTGCTCTAACATCGAAACCTCCTGTTTAGCCAGACTCATTTCACCTCAGGGTGATAGTATACACATCCCAGACTGTCACTGGGTAATATCGGACCATTCTGATATAGGATTTAAAAAAAAAAAGTCTTAAATGTCCAATTAAATCTATGTTTCGGCTATATTTTGGCTACTAATTAAAGCCATATTGTATCTCTTTTTCAGGCTGCTCTAACATCAAAACCTCCTGTTTAGCCAGACTCATTTCACCTCAGGGTGATAGTATACACATCCCAGACTGTCACTGGGTAATATCGGACTATTCTGATATAGGATTTAAAAATTAAAGGTTTACATGTCCACTTAAAGCTATATTTCAACTATTTTCCAGGCTGCTAATTAAAGCCAAATTGTAACTCTTTTTCAGGCTGCTCTATAAACGAAACCTCCTGTTTAGCCAGACTCATTTCACCTCAGGGTGATAGTTTTCACTTCCCATACTCTCTCGTGTAATATCGGACCATTGTGATACAGGATTTTAAAAATGAAGTCTTAAATGTCCAATTAAATCTATATTTCGGCTATATTTTGGCGACTAATCAAAGCCATATTGTATCTCTTATTCGGGCTGCTCTAACATCGAAACCTCCTGTTTAGCCAGACTCATTTCACCTCAGGCTGATAGTATACACATCCCAGACTGTCACTGGGTAATATTGGACCATTCTGATATAGGATTTTAAATTTAAAGTCTTAAATGTCCAATTAAATATATATTTCGGCTATATTTTGGCTACTAATTGAAGCCATATTGTAATTCTTTTTCAGGCTGCTCTATAAACAAAACCTCCTGTTTAGCCAGACTCATTTCACCTCAGGGTGATAGTATACACATCCAAGACTGTCACTGGGTAATATAGGACTATTCTGATACAGGATTTTAAAATTAAAGGTTTACATGTCCACTTAAAGCTATATTTCAACTCTTTTTCAGGCTGCTAATTAAAGCCATATTGTAAATATTTTTCAGGCTGCTCTATAAACGAAAACTCCTGTTTAGCCAGAGTAGTTTCACCTCAGGGTGATAGTATACACATCCCAGACTGTCACTGGGTAATATCGGACCATTCTGATATAGAATTTCAAAATTAAAGTGTCAAATGTCCGATTAAATCTATATTTCGGCTATATTTTGGCTACTAATTAAAGCCATATTTTAATTATTTTTCAGGCTGCTCTATAAACGAAACCTTCTGTTTAGCCAGACTCATTTCACCTCAGGGTGATAGTATACACATCCCAGACTGTCACTGGGTAATATCGGAATATTCTGATATAGGATTTTAAAATTAAATGTTTACATGTCCACTTAAAGCTATTTTTCAACTCTTTTTCAGGCTGCTAATTAAACCCATATTGTAACTCTTTTTCAGGCTGCTCTATAAACGAAACCTCCTGTTTAGCCAGACTCATTTCACCTCAGGGTGATAGTATACACATCCCAGACTGTCAATGGGTAATATCGGACAATTCGGATGTAGGATTTAAAAATTAAACGTTTACATGTCCACTTAAAGCTATATTTCAAGTCTTTTACAGGCTGCTAATTAAAGCCATATTGTAACTCTTTTTCAGGCTGCTCTATAAACGAAAACTCCTGTTTAGCCAGACTAATTTCACCTCAGGGTGATAGTATACACATCCCTGACTGTCACTGGGTAATATTGGACTATTCTGATATAGGATTTTAAAATGAAAGGCTTGAATGTCCAATTAAAGGAATATTTCAACTATTTTTCACTCTGCTAATTAAAGCCATATTGTAACTCTTTTTCAGGCAGCTCTATCATCGAAACCTCCTGTTTAGCCAGACTCATTTCACCTCAGGGTGATAGTATACACATCCCAGACTGTCAGTGGATAATATCGGACCATTCTGATATAGGATTTTAAAAATAAAGTCTTAAATGTCCAATTAAATCTATGTTTCGGCTATATTTTGGCTACTAATTAAAGCCATATTGTATCTCTTTTTCAGGCTGCTCTAACATCAAAACCTCCTGTTTAGCCAGACTCATTTCACCTCAGGGTGATAGTATACACATCCCAGACTGTCAATGGGTAATATCGGACTATTCTGATATAGGATTTAAAAATTAAACGTTTACATGTCCACTTAAAGCTATATTTCAACTCTTTTTCAGGCTACTAAATAAAGCCATATTGTAACTCTTTTTCAGGCTGCTCTATAAACGAAACCTCCTGTTTAGCCAGACTCATTTCACCTCAGGTTGATAGTATACACATCCCAGACTGTCACTGGGTAATATCGGACTATTCTGATATAGGATTTAAAAATTAAAGGTTTACATGTCCACTTAAAGCTATATTTCAACTCTTTTTCAGGCTGCTAATAAAAGCCATGTTGTAACTCTTTTTCAGGCTGCTCTATAAACGAAACCTCCTGTTTAGCCAGACTCATTTCACCTCACGGTGATAGTTTTCACCTCCCATACTCTCTCGTGTAATATCGGACCATTCTGATATAGAATTTCAAAATTAAAGTGTCAAATGTCCGATTAAATCTATATTTCGACTATATTTTGGCAACTAATTAAAGCCATATGGTGTCTCTTTTTCAGTCTTCTCTAACATCGAAACCTCCTGTTTAGCCAGACTCATTTCACCTCAGGGTGATAGTATACACATCCCAGACTGTCACTGGGTAATATAGGACCATTCTGATACAGGATTTTAAAAATAAACTCTTAAATGTCCAATTAAATCTATATTTCGGCTATATTTTGGCTACTAATCAAAGCCATATTGTATCTCTTATTCGGGCTGCTCTAACATCGAAACCTCCTGTTTAGCCAGACTCATTTCACCTCAGGGTGATAGTATACACATCCCAGACTGTCACTGGGTAATATTGGACATTTCTGATATAGGATTTAAAAATTAAAGGTTTACATGTCCACTTAAAGCTATATTTCAACTATTTTCCAGGCTGCTAATTAAAGCCAAATTGTAACTCTTTTTCAGGCTGCTCTATAAACGAAACCTCCTGTTTAGCCAGACTCATTTCACCTCAGGGTGATAGTTTTCACTTCCCATACTCTCTCGTGTAATATCGGACCATTGTGATACAGGATTTTAAAAATGAAGTCTTAAATGTCCAATTAAATCTATATTTCGGCTATATTTTGGCGACTAATCAAAGCCATATTGTATCTCTTATTCGGGCTGCTCTAACATCGAAACCTCCTGTTTAGCCAGACTCATTTCACCTCAGGCTGATAGTATACACATCCCAGACTGTCACTGGGTAATATTGGACCATTCTGATATAGGATTTTAAATTTAAAGTCTTAAATGTCCAATTAAATATATATTTCGGCTATATTTTGGCTACTAATTGAAGCCATATTGTAATTCTTTTTCAGGCTGCTCTATAAACAAAACCTCCTGTTTAGCCAGACTCATTTCACCTCAGGGTGATAGTATACACATCCAAGACTGTCACTGGGTAATATAGGACTATTCTGATACAGGATTTTAAAATTAAAGGTTTACATGTCCACTTAAAGCTATATTTCAACTCTTTTTCAGGCTGCTAATTAAAGCCATATTGTAAATATTTTTCAGGCTGCTCTATAAACGAAAACTCCTGTTTAGCCAGAGTAGTTTCACCTCAGGGTGATAGTATACACATCCCAGACTGTCACTGGGTAATATCGGACCATTCTGATATAGAATTTCAAAATTAAAGTGTCAAATGTCCGATTAAATCTATATTTCGGCTATATTTTGGCTACTAATTAAAGCCATATTTTAATTATTTTTCAGGCTGCTCTATAAACGAAACCTTCTGTTTAGCCAGACTCATTTCACCTCAGGGTGATAGTATACACATCCCAGACTGTCACTGGGTAATATCGGAATATTCTGATATAGGATTTTAAAATTAAATGTTTACATGTCCACTTAAAGCTATTTTTCAACTCTTTTTCAGGCTGCTAATTAAACCCATATTGTAACTCTTTTTCAGGCTGCTCTATAAACGAAACCTCCTGTTTAGCCAGACTCATTTCACCTCAGGGTGATAGTATACACATCCCAGACTGTCAATGGGTAATATCGGACAATTCGGATGTAGGATTTAAAAATTAAACGTTTACATGTCCACTTAAAGCTATATTTCAAGTCTTTTACAGGCTGCTAATTAAAGCCATATTGTAACTCTTTTTCAGGCTGCTCTATAAACGAAAACTCCTGTTTAGCCAGACTAATTTCACCTCAGGGTGATAGTATACACATCCCTGACTGTCACTGGGTAATATTGGACTATTCTGATATAGGATTTTAAAATGAAAGGCTTGAATGTCCAATTAAAGGAATATTTCAACTATTTTTCACTCTGCTAATTAAAGCCATATTGTAACTCTTTTTCAGGCAGCTCTATCATCGAAACCTCCTGTTTAGCCAGACTCATTTCACCTCAGGGTGATAGTATACACATCCCAGACTGTCAGTGGATAATATCGGACCATTCTGATATAGGATTTTAAAAATAAAGTCTTAAATGTCCAATTAAATCTATGTTTCGGCTATATTTTGGCTACTAATTAAAGCCATATTGTATCTCTTTTTCAGGCTGCTCTAACATCAAAACCTCCTGTTTAGCCAGACTCATTTCACCTCAGGGTGATAGTATACACATCCCAGACTGTCACTGGGTAATATCGGACTATTCTGATATAGGATTTAAAAATTAAACGTTTACATGTCCACTTAAAGCTATATTTCAACTCTTTTTCAGGCTACTAAATAAAGCCATATTGTAACTCTTTTTCAGGCTGCTCTATAAACGAAACCTCCTGTTTAGCCAGACTCATTTCACCTCAGGTTGATAGTATACACATCCCAGACTGTCACTGGGTAATATCGGACTATTCTGATACAGGATTTAAAAATTAAAGGTTTACATGTCCACTTAAAGCTATATTTCAACTCTTTTTCAGGCTGCTAATAAAAGCCATGTTGTAACTCTTTTTCAGGCTGCTCTATAAACGAAACCTCCTGTTTAGCCAGACTCATTTCACCTCACGGTGATAGTTTTCACCTCCCATACTCTCTCGTGTAATATCGGACCATTCTGATATAGAATTTCAAAATTAAAGTGTCAAATGTCCGATTAAATCTATATTTCGACTATATTTTGGCAACTAATTAAAGCCATATGGTGTCTCTTTTTCAGTCTTCTCAAACATCAAAACCTCCTGTTTAGCCAGACTCATTTCACCTCAGGGTGATAGTATACACATCCCAGACTGCCACTGGGTAATATAGGACCATTCTGATACAGGATTTTAAAAATAAACTCTTAAATGTCCAATTAAATCTATATTTCGGCTATATTTTGGCTACTAATCAAAGCCATATTGTATCTCTTATTCGGGCTGCTCTAACATCGAAACCTCCTGTTTAGCCAGACTCATTTCACCTCAGGGTGATAGTATACACATCCCAGACTGTCACTGGGTAATATTGGACATTTCTGATATAGGATTTAAAAATTAAAGGTTTACATGTCCACTTAAAGCTATATTTCAACTATTTTCCAGGCTGCTAATTAAAGCCAAATTGTAACTCTTTTTCAGGCTGCTCTATAAACGAAACCTCCTGTTTAGCCAGACTCATTTCACCTCAGGGTGATAGTTTTCACTTCCCATACTCTCTCGTGTAATATCGGACCATTGTGATACAGGATTTTAAAAATGAAGTCTTAAATGTCCAATTAAATCTATATTTCGGCTATATTTTGGCGACTAATCAAAGCCATATTGTATCTCTTATTCGGGCTGCTCTAACATCGAAACCTCCTGTTTAGCCAGACTCATTTCACCTCAGGGTGATAGTATACACATCCCAGACTGTCCCTGGGTAATATTGGACCATTCTGATATAGGATTTTAAATTTAAAGTCTTAAATGTCCAATTAAATATATATTTCGGCTATATTTTGGCTACTAATTGAAGCCATATTGTAATTCTTTTTCAGGCTGCTCTATAAACAAAACCTCTTGTTTAGCCAGACTCATTTCACCTCAGGGTGATAGTATTACATCCAAGACTGTCACTGGGTAATATAGGACTATTCTGATACAGGATTTTAAAATTAAAGGTTTACATGTCCACTTAAAGCTATATTTCAACTCTTTTTCAGGCTGCTAATTAAAGCCATATTGTAAATATTTTTCAGGCTGCTCTATAAACGAAAACTCCTGTTTAGCCAGAGTAGTTTCACCTCAGGGTGATAGTATACACATCCCAGACTGTCACTGGGTAATATCGGACCATTCTGATATAGAATTTCAAAATTAAAGTGTCAAATGTCCGATTAAATCTATATTTCGGCTATATTTTGGCTACTAATTAAAGCCATATTTTAATTATTTTTCAGGCTGCTCTATAAACGAAACCTTCTGTTTAGCCAGACTCATTTCACCTCAGGGTGATAGTATACACATCCCAGACTGTCACTGGGTAATATCGGAATATTCTGATATAGGATTTTAAAATTAAATGTTTACATGTCCACTTAAAGCTATTTTTCAACTCTTTTTCAGGCTGCTAATTAAAGCCATATTGTATCTCTTTTTCAGGCTGCTCTAACATCGAAACCTCCTGTTTAGCCAGACTCATTTCACCTCAGGGTGATAGTATACACATCCCAGACTGTCAGTGGATAATATCGGACCATTCTGATATAGGATTTTAAAAATAAAGTCTTAAATGTCCAATTAAATCTATGTTTCGGCTATATTTTGGCTACTAA
Source organism: Zingel zingel (assembly GCA_023566125.1). NCBI lineage: Eukaryota > Metazoa > Chordata > Actinopteri > Perciformes > Percidae > Zingel > Zingel zingel. Next base: position 31,333,157 of record CM042319.1, read on the forward strand.
TTAAAGCCATATTGTATCTCTTTTTCAGGCTGCTCTAACATCAAAACCTCCTGTTTAGCCAGACTCATTTCACCTCAGGGTGATAGTATACACATCCCAGACTGTCACTGGGTAATATCGGACTATTCTGATATAGGATTTAAAAATTAAACGTTTACATGTCCACTTAAAGCTATATTTCAACTCTTTTTCAGGCTACTAAATAAAGCCATATTGTAACTCTTTTTCAGGCTGCTCTATAAACGAAACCTCCTGTTTAGCCAGACTCATTTCACCTCAGGTTGATAGTATACACATCCCAGACTGTCACTGGGTAATATCGGACTATTCTGATATAGGATTTAAAAATTAAAGGTTTACATGTCCACTTAAAGCTATATTTCAACTCTTTTTCAGGCTGCTAATAAAAGCCATGTTGTAACTCTTTTTCAGGCTGCTCTATAAACGAAACCTCCTGTTTAGCCAGACTCATTTCACCTCACGGTGATAGTTTTCACCTCCCATACTCTCTCGTGTAATATCGGACCATTCTGATATAGAATTTCAAAATTAAAGTGTCAAATGTCCGATTAAATCTATATTTCGACTATATTTTGGCAACTAATTAAAGCCATATGGTGTCTCTTTTTCAGTCTTCTCTAACATCGAAACCTCCTGTTTAGCCAGACTCATTTCACCTCAGGGTGATAGTATACACATCCCAGACTGCCACTGGGTAATATAGGACCATTCTGATACAGGATTTTAAAAATAAACTCTTAAATGTCCAATTAAATCTATATTTCGGCTATATTTTGGCTACTAATCAAAGCCATATTGTATCTCTTATTCGGGCTGCTCTAACATCGAAACCTCCTGTTTAGCCAGACTCATTTCACCTCAGGGTGATAGTATACACATCCCAGACTGTCACTGGGTAATATTGGACATTTCTGATATAGGATTTAAAAATTAAAGGTTTACATGTCCACTTAAAGCTATATTTCAACTATTTTCCAGGCTGCTAATTAAAGCCAAATTGTAACTCTTTTTCAGGCTGCTCTATAAACGAAACCTCCTGTTTAGCCAGACTCATTTCACCTCAGGGTGATAGTTTTCACTTCCCATACTCTCTCGTGTAATATCGGACCATTGTGATACAGGATTTTAAAAATGAAGTCTTAAATGTCCAATTAAATCTATATTTCGGCTATATTTTGGCGACTAATCAAAGCCATATTGTATCTCTTATTCGGGCTGCTCTAACATCGAAACCTCCTGTTTAGCCAGACTCATTTCACCTCAGGGTGATAGTATACACATCCCAGACTGTCCCTGGGTAATATTGGACCATTCTGATGTAGGATTTTAAATTTAAAGTCTTAAATGTCCAATTAAATATATATTTCGGCTATATTTTGGCTACTAATTGAAGCCATATTGTAATTCTTTTTCAGGCTGCTCTATAAACAAAACCTCCTGTTTAGCCAGACTCATTTCACCTCAGGGTGATAGTATTACATCCAAGACTGTCACTGGGTAATATAGGACTATTCTGATACAGGATTTTAAAATTAAAGGTTTACATGTCCACTTAAAGCTATATTTCAACTCTTTTTCAGGCTGCTAATTAAAGCCATATTGTAAATATTTTTCAGGCTGCTCTATAAACGAAAACTCCTGTTTAGCCAGAGTAGTTTCACCTCAGGGTGATAGTATACACATCCCAGACTGTCACTGGGTAATATCGGACCATTCTGATATAGAATTTCAAAATTAAAGTGTCAAATGTCCGATTAAATCTATATTTCGGCTATATTTTGGCTACTAATTAAAGCCATATTTTAATTATTTTTCAGGCTGCTCTATAAACGAAACCTTCTGTTTAGCCAGACTCATTTCACCGCAGGGTGATAGTATACACATCCCAGACTGTCACTGGGTAATATCGGAATATTCTGATATAGGATTTTAAAATTAAATGTTTACATGTCCACTTAAAGCTATTTTTCAACTCTTTTTCAGGCTGCTAATTAAAGCCATATTGTAACTCTTTTTCAGGCTGCTCTATAAACGAAACCTCCTGTTTAGCCAGACTCATTTCACCTCAGGGTGATAGTATACACATCCCAGACTGTCAATGGGTAATATCGGACAATTCGGATGTAGGATTTAAAAATTAAACGTTTACATGTCCACTTAAAGCTATATTTCAAGTCTTTTACAGGCTGCTAATTAAAGCCATATTGTAACTCTTTTTCAGGCTGCTCTATAAACGAAAACTCCTGTTTAGCCAGACTAATTTCACCTCAGGGTGATAGTATACACATCCCTGACTGTCACTGGGTAATATTGGACTATTCTGATATAGGATTTTAAAATGAAAGGCTTGAATGTCCAATTAAAGGAATATTTCAACTATTTTTCACTCTGCTAATTAAAGCCATATTGTAACTCTTTTTCAGGCAGCTCTATCATCGAAACCTCCTGTTTAGCCAGACTCATTTCACCTCAGGGTGATAGTATACACATCCCAGACTGTCAGTGGATAATATCGGACCATTCTGATATAGGATTTTAAAAATAAAGTCTTAAATGTCCAATTAAATCTATATTTCGGCTATATTTTGGCTACTAATCAAAGCCATATTGTATCTCTTATTCGGGCTGCTCTAACATCGAAACCTCCTGTTTAGCCAGACTCATTTCACCTCAGGTTGATAGTATACACATCCCAGACTGTCACTGGGTAATATCGGACTATTCTGATATAGGATTTAAAAATTAAAGGTTTACATGTCCACTTAAAGCTATATTTCAACTCTTTTTCAGGCTGCTAATAAAAGCCATGTTGTAACTCTTTTTCAGGCTGCTCTATAAACGAAACCTCCTGTTTAGCCAGACTCATTTCACCTCACGGTGATAGTTTTCACCTCCCATACTCTCTCGTGTAATATCGGACCATTCTGATATAGAATTTCAAAATTAAAGTGTCAAATGTCCGATTAAATCTATATTTCGACTATATTTTGGCAACTAATTAAAGCCATATGGTGTCTCTTTTTCAGTCTTCTCTAACATCGAAACCTCCTGTTTAGCCAGACTCATTTCACCTCAGGGTGATAGTATACACATCCCAGACTGCCACTGGGTAATATAGGACCATTCTGATACAGGATTTTAAAAATAAACTCTTAAATGTCCAATTAAATCTATATTTCGGCTATATTTTGGCTACTAATCAAAGCCATATTGTATCTCTTATTCGGGCTGCTCTAACATCGAAACCTCCTGTTTAGCCAGACTCATTTCACCTCAGGGTGATAGTATACACATCCCAGACTGTCACTGGGTAATATTGGACATTTCTGATATAGGATTTAAAAATTAAAGGTTTACATGTCCACTTAAAGCTATATTTCAACTATTTTCCAGGCTGCTAATTAAAGCCAAATTGTAACTCTTTTTCAGGCTGCTCTATAAACGAAACCTCCTGTTTAGCCAGACTCATTTCACCTCAGGGTGATAGTTTTCACTTCCCATACTCTCTCGTGTAATATCGGACCATTGTGATACAGGATTTTAAAAATGAAGTCTTAAATGTCCAATTAAATCTATATTTCGGCTATATTTTGGCGACTAATCAAAGCCATATTGTATCTCTTATTCGGGCTGCTCTAACATCGAAACCTCCTGTTTAGCCAGACTCATTTCACCTCAGGGTGATAGTATACACATCCCAGACTGTCCCTGGGTAATATTGGACCATTCTGATATAGGATTTTAAATTTAAAGTCTTAAATGTCCAATTAAATATATATTTCGGCTATATTTTGGCTACTAATTGAAGCCATATTGTAATTCTTTTTCAGGCTGCTCTATAAACAAAACCTCCTGTTTAGCCAGACTCATTTCACCTCAGGGTGATAGTATTACATCCAAGACTGTCACTGGGTAATATAGGACTATTCTGATACAGGATTTTAAAATTAAAGGTTTACATGTCCACTTAAAGCTATATTTCAACTCTTTTTCAGGCTGCTAATTAAAGCCATATTGTAAATATTTTTCAGGCTGCTCTATAAACGAAAACTCCTGTTTAGCCAGAGTAGTTTCACCTCAGGGTGATAGTATACACATCCCAGACTGTCACTGGGTAATATCGGACCATTCTGATATAGAATTTCAAAATTAAAGTGTCAAATGTCCGATTAAATCTATATTTCGGCTATATTTTGGCTACTAATTAAAGCCATATTTTAATTATTTTTCAGGCTGCTCTATAAACGAAACCTTCTGTTTAGCCAGACTCATTTCACCTCAGGGTGATAGTATACACATCCCAGACTGTCACTGGGTAATATCGGAATATTCTGATATAGGATTTTAAAATTAAATGTTTACATGTCCACTTAAAGCTATTTTTCAACTCTTTTTCAGGCTGCTAATTAAAGCCATATTGTAACTCTTTTTCAGGCTGCTCTATAAACGAAACCTCCTGTTTAGCCAGACTCATTTCACCTCAGGGTGATAGTATACACATCCCAGACTGTCAATGGGTAATATCGGACAATTCGGATGTAGGATTTAAAAATTAAACGTTTACATGTCCACTTAAAGCTATATTTCAAGTCTTTTACAGGCTGCTAATTAAAGCCATATTGTAACTCTTTTTCAGGCAGCTCTATCATCGAAACCTCCTGTTTAGCCAGACTCATTTCACCTCAGGGTGATAGTATACACATCCCAGACTGTCAGTGGATAATATCGGACCATTCTGATATAGGATTTTAAAAATAAAGTCTTAAATGTCCAATTAAATCTATATTTCGGCTATATTTTGGCTACTAATCAAAGCCATATTGTATCTCTTATTCGGGCTGCTCTAACATCGAAACCTCCTGTTTAGCCAGACTCATTTCACCTCAGGGTGATAGTATACACATCCCAGACCTTCACTGGGTAATATTGGACATTTCTGATATAGGATTTAAAAATTAAAGGTTTACATGTCCACTTAAAGCTATATTTCAACTCTTTTTCAGGCTGCTAATTAAAGCCAAATTGTAACTCTTTTTCAGGCTGCTCTATAAACGAAACCTCCTGTTTAGCCAGACTCATTTCACCTCAGCGTGATAGTTTTCACTTCCCATACTCTCTCGTGTAATATTGGACCATTGTGATACAGGATTTTAAAAATGAAGTCTTAAATGTCCAATTAAATCTATATTTCGGCTATATTTTGGCTACTAATCAAAGCCATATTGTATCTCTTATTCGGGCTGCTCTAACATCGAAACCTCCTGTTTAGCCAGACTCATTTCACCTCAGGGTGATAGTATACACATCCCAGACTGTCACTGGGTAATATTGGACATTTCTGATATAGGATTTAAAAATTAAAGGTTTACATGTCCACTTAAAGCTATATTTCAACTATTTTCCAGGCTGCTAATTAAAGCCAAATTGTAACTCTTTTTCAGGCTGCTCTATAAACGAAACCTCCTGTTTAGCCAGACTCATTTCACCTCAGGGTGATAGTTTTCACTTCCCATACTCTCTCGTGTAATATCGGACCATTGTGATACAGGATTTTAAAAATGAAGTCTTAAATGTCCAATTAAATCTATATTTCGGCTATATTTTGGCGACTAATCAAAGCCATATTGTATCTCTTATTCGGGCTGCTCTAACATCGAAACCTCCTGTTTAGCCAGACTCATTTCACCTCAGGGTGATAGTATACACATCCCAGACTGTCCCTGGGTAATATTGGACCATTCTGATATAGGATTTTAAATTTAAAGTCTTAAATGTCCAATTAAATATATATTTTGGCTATATTTTGGCTACTAATTGAAGCCATATTGTAATTCTTTTTCAGGCTGCTCTATAAACAAAACCTCCTGTTTAGCCAGACTCATTTCACCTCAGGGTGATAGTATTACATCCAAGACTGTCACTGGATAATATAGGACTATTCTGATACAGGATTTTAAAATTAAAGGTTTACATGTCCACTTAAAGCTATATTTCAACTCTTTTTCAGGCTGCTAATTAAAGCCATATTGTAAATATTTTTCAGGCTGCTCTATAAACGAAAACTCCTGTTTAGCCAGAGTAGTTTCACCTCAGGGTGATAGTATACACATCCCAGACTGTCACTGGGTAATATCGGACCATTCTGATATAGAATTTCAAAATTAAAGTGTCAAATGTCCGATTAAATCTATATTTCGGCTATATTTTGGCTACTAATTAAAGCCATATTTTAATTATTTTTCAGGCTGCTCTATAAACGAAACCTTCTGTTTAGCCAGACTCATTTCACCTCAGGGTGATAGTATACACATCCCAGACTGTCACTGGGTAATATCGGAATATTCTGATATAGGATTTTAAAATTAAATGTTTACATGTCCACTTAAAGCTATTTTTCAACTCTTTTTCAGGCTGCTAATTAAAGCCATATTGTAACTCTTTTTCAGGCTGCTCTATAAACGAAACCTCCTGTTTAGCCAGACTCATTTCACCTCAGGGTGATAGTATACACATCCCAGACTGTCAATGGGTAATATCGGACAATTCGGATGTAGGATTTAAAAATTAAACGTTTTCATGTCCACTTAAAGCTATATTTCAAGTCTTTTACAGGCTGCTAATTAAAGCCATATTGTAACTCTTTTTCAGGCTGCTCTATAAACGAAAACTCCTGTTTAGCCAGACTAATTTCACCTCAGGGTGATAGTATACACATCCCTGACTGTCACTGGGTAATATTGGACTATTCTGATATAGGATTTTAAAATGAAAGGCTTGAATGTCCAATTAAAGGAATATTTCAACTATTTTTCACTCTGCTAATTAAAGCCATATTGTAACTCTTTTTCAGGCAGCTCTATCATCGAAACCTCCTGTTTAGCCAGACTCATTTCACCTCAGGGTGATAGTATACACATCCCAGACTGTCAGTGGATAATATCGGACCATTCTGATATAGGATTTTAAAAATAAAGTCTTAAATGTCCAATTAAATCTATATTTCGGCTATATTTTGGCTACTAATCAAAGCCATATTGTATCTCTTATTCGGGCTGCTCTAACATTGAAACCTCCTGTTTAGCCAGACTCATTTCACCTCAGGGTGATAGTATACACATCCCAGACCTTCACTGGGTAATATTGGACATTTCTGATACAGGATTTAAAAATTAAAGGTTTACATGTCCACTTAAAGCTATATTTCAACTCTTTTTCAGGCTGCTAATTAAAGCCAAATTGTAACTCTTTTTCAGGCTGCTCTATAAACGAAACCTCCTGTTTAGCCAGACTCATTTCACCTCAGCGTGATAGTTTTCACTTCCCATACTCTCTCGTGTAATATCGGACCATTGTGATACAGGATTTTAAAAATGAAGTCTTAAATGTCCAATTAAATCTATATTTCGGCTATATTTTGGCGACTAATCAAAGCCATATTGTATCTCTTATTAGGGCTGCTCTAACATCGAAACCTCCTGTTTAGCCAGACTCATTTCACCTCAGGGTGATAGTATACACATCCCAGACTGTCACTGGGTAATATTGGACCATTCTGATATAGGATTTTAAATTTAAAGTCTTAAATGTCCAATTAAATATATATTTCGGCTATATTTTGGCTACTAATTGAAGCCATATTGTAATTCTTTTCAGGCTGCTCTATAAACAAAACCTCCTGTTTAGCCAGACTCATTTCACCTCAGGGTGATAGTATACACATCCAAGACTGTCACTGGGTAATATAGGACTATTCTGATACAGGATTTTAAAATTAAAGGTTTACATGTCCACTTAAAGCTATATTTCAACTCTTTTTCAGGCTGCTAATTAAAGCCATATTGTAACTCTTTTTCAGTCTGCTCTATAAACGAAAACTCCTGTTTAGCCAGACTAATTTCACCTCAGGGTGATAGTATACACATCCCTGACTGTCACTGGGTAATATTGGACTATTCTGATATAGGATTTTAAAATGAAAGGCTTGAATGTCCAATTAAAGGAATATTTCAACTATTTTTCACTCTGCTAATTAAAGCCATATTGTAACTCTTTTTCAGGCAGCTCTATCATTGAAACCTCCTGTTTAGCCAGACTCATTTCACCTCAGGGTGATAGTATACACATCCCAGACTGTCAGTGGATAATATCGGACCATTCTGATATAGGATTTTAAAAATAAAGTCTTAAATGTCCAATTAAATTCATATTTTGGCTATATTTTGGCTACTAATCAAAGCCATATTGTATCTCTTATTCGGGCTGCTCTCACATCGAAACCTCCTGTTTAGCCAGACTCATTTCACCTCTTGGTGATAGTATACACATCCAAGACTGTCACTGGGTAATATCGGACCATTCTGATATAGAATTTCAAAATTAAAGTGTCAAATGTCCGATTAAATCTATATTTCGGCTATATTTTGGCTACTAATTAAAGCCATATTTTAATTATTTTTCAGGCTGCTCTATAAACGAAACCTCCTGTTTAGCCATACTCATTTCACGTCAGGGTGATAGTATTCACTTCCCAGACTCTTACGTGTAATATTGCACCATTCTGATATAGGATTTTAAAATTAAAGGTTTACATGTCCACTTATAGCTATATTTCAACTCTTTTTCAGGCTGCTAATTAAAGCCATATTGAAACTATTGTTCAGGCTGCTCTATAATCAAAACCTCCTGTTTAGCCAGACTCATTTCACCGCAGGGTGATAGTATACACATCCCAGACTGTCACTGGGTAATATTGGACTATTCTGATACAGGATTTTAAAATTAAAGGCTTAAATGTCTAATTAAAGGAATATTTCAACTTTTTTTCAGGCTGCTAATTAAAGCCATATTGTATCTCTTTTTCAGGCTGCTCTATAAACGATACCTCCTATTTAGTCAGACTCATTTCACCCCAGGGTGATAGTATACACATCCCAGACTGTCACTGGGTAATATTGGACTATTCTGATATTGGATTTAAAAATGAAAGGTTTACATGTCCACTTAAAGATATATTTCAACTCTTTTTCAGGCTGCTAATTAAATCCATATTATAACTCTTTTTCAGGCTGCTCTATAAACGACACCTCCTGTTTAGCCAGACTCATTTCACCTCAGGGTGATAGTACTCACTTCTCAGACTCTCTGGTGTAATATCGGACCATTCTGATATAGAATTTTAAAAGTAAAGTATTAAATGTCCAATTAAATCTATATTTCAGCTATATTTTGGCTACTAATTAAAGCCATATTGTATCTCTTTTTCAGGCTGTTCTAACCTCGAAACCTCCTGTTTCACCTCAGGGTGATAGTATACACATCCCAGACTGTCACTGGGTAATATCGGACTATTCTGATATAGGATTTAAAAATTAAAGTTTTACATGTTCACTTAAAGCTATATTTCAACTCTTTTTCAGGCTGCTAATTAAAGCCATATTGTAACTCTATTTCAGGCTGCACTATAAACAAAACCTCCTGATTAGCCAGACTCATTTCACCTCAGGGTGATATTATAAACATCCCAGACTGTCACTGGGTAATGTTGGACTATTCTGATATAGGATTTTAAAATTAAAGGTTTAAATGTCCAATTAAATTAATATTTTAACTCTTTTTCAGGCTGCTCTATAAATGAAACCTCCTGTTTAGCCAGACTCATTTCACCTCAGGGTGATAGTATACACATCCCAGACTGTCACTGGGTAATATCGGACTGTTCTGATATAGGATTTAAAAATTAAAGTTTTACAAGTTCACTTAAAGCTATATTTCAACTCTTTTTCAGGCTGCTAATTAAAGCCATATTATATCTCTTTTTCAGGCTGCTCTAAAACCGAAATCTCCTGTTTAGCCAGACTCATTTCACCTCAGGATGATAGTATTCACTTCCCAGACTCTCTCGTGTAATATCGGACCATTCTGATATAGAATTTTAAAATTAAAGTGTTGAATGTCCAATGACATCTATATTTCGGCTATATTTTGGCTACTAATTAAAGCCATATTGTATCTCTTTTTCAGGCAGCTCTCTCATCGAAACCTCCTGTTTAGCCAGACTCATTTCACCTAAGGGTGATAGTATACACATCCCAGTCTGTCATTTGGTAATATTGGACTATTCTGATACATGATTTAAAAATTAACGTTTTACATGTCCACTTAAAGCTATATTTCATCTATTTTTCATGCTGCTAATTAAAGCCATATTGTAACTCTTTTTCAGGCTGCTCTATAAACGAAACCTCCTGTTTAGCCAGACTCATTTCACCTCAGGGTGATAGTATACACATACAAGACTGTCACTGGGTAATATTGGACCATTCTAATATAGGATTTTAAAAATAAAGTCTTAAATGTCCAATTAAATTTATATTTTGGCTATATTTTGGCTAATAATCAAAGCCATATTGTATCTCTTTTTCAGGCTGCTCTAACATCAAAACCTCCTGTTTAGCCAGACTCATTTCACCTCAGGGTGATAATTTTCACTTCCCAGACTCTCTCGTGTAATATCGGACCATTCTGATATAGAATTTTAAAATTAAAGTGTTAAATGTCCAATTAAATCTATATTTCGGCAATATTTTGGCTACTAATCAAAGCCATATTGTATCTCTTTTTCAGGCTGCTCTAACATCGAAACCTCCTGTTTAGCCAGACTCATTTCACATCAGGGTGATAGTATACACATCCCAGACTGTCACTGGGTAATATCGGACCATTCTGATATAGAATTTTAAAATTAAAGGTTTACATGTCCACTTAAAGCTATATTTCAACTCTTTTTCAGGCTGTTAATTAAAGCCATATTGAAACTCTTTTTCAGCCTGCTCTATAAACAACACCTCCTGTTTAGCCAGACTCATTTCACCTCAGGGTGATAGTATACACATCCCAGACTGTCACTGGGTAATATTGGACTATTCTTATATAGGATTTTAAAATTAAAGGTTTACATGTCCACTTGAATCTATATTTCTACTCTTTTTCAGGCTGCTAATTGAATCCATGTTGTAACTCTTTTTCAGGCTGCTATATAAACGAATCCTCCTGTTTAGCCAGACTCATTTCACCTCAGGGTGATAGTATACACATCCCAGACGGTCACTGGGTACTATCGGACTATTCTGATATAGGATTTTAAAATTAAAGGCTTAAATGTCCAATTAAATCTATATTTCGGCTATATTTTGGCTACTAATCAAAGCCATATTGTATCTCTTCTTCAGGCTGATCTAACATCGAAACCTCCTGTTTAGCCAGACTCATTTCACCTCAGGGTGATAGTATACACATCCCAGACAGTCACTGGGTATTATCAGACTATTCTGATATAGGATTTTAAAATTAAAGTCTTAAATGTCCAATTAAATCTATATTTCAGCTATATTATGGCTACTAATCAAAGCCATATTGTATCTCTTTGTCAGGCTGCTAATTAAAGCCATGTTGTAAATCTTTTTCAGGCTGCTCTAACATCGAAACCTCCTGTTTAGCCAGACTCATTTCACCTCAGGGTGATAGTATACAAAACCCAGACTGTCACTGGGTAATATCGGACTATTCTGATATAGGATTTTAAAATTAAAGGCTTGAATTTACAATTAAAGGAATATTTCAACTCTTTTTCAGTCTGCTAATTAAAGCCATATTGTATCTCTTTTTCAGGCTGCTCTAAAACCGAAATCTCCTGTTTAGCCAGACTCATTTCACCTCAGGATGATAGTATACACATCCCAGACTGTCAATGGGTATTATCAGACTATTCTGATATAGGATTTAAAAACTAAACATTTACATGTCCACTTAAAGCTATATTTCAACTCTTTTTCAGGCTGCTAATTAAAGCCATAATGTAACTCTTTTTCAGGCTGCTCTATAAACGAAACCTCCTGTTTAGCCAGACTCATTTCACGTCAGGGTGATAGTGTACACATCCCTGACTGTCACTGGGTAATATCGGATCATTCTGATATAGGATTTTAAAAATAAAGTCTTAAATGTCCAATTAAATCTATATTTCAGCTATATTTTGGCTACTAATCAAAGCCATATTGTATCTCTTTTTCAGGCTGCTAATTAAAGCCATGTTGTATCTCTTTTTCAGGCTGCTCTAACATCGAAACCTCCTGTTTAGCCAGACTCATTTCACCTCAGGGTGATAGTATACACATCCCAGACTGTCACTGGGTAATATCGGACCATTCTGATATAGAATTTTAAAATTAAATTCTTAAATGTCCAATTAAATCTATATTTCGGCTATATTTTGGCTACTAATCAGAGCCATATTGTATCTCTTTTTCAGGCTGCTCTAACATCGAAACCTCCTGTTTAGCCAGAATCATTTCACCTCAGGGTGATAGTATAAACATCCCCGACTGTCACTGGGTAATATCGGACTATTCTGATATAGGTTTTAAAAATTAAAGGTTTACTTGTCCACTTAAAGCTATATTTCAACTCTTTTTCAGGCTGCTAATTAAAGCCATATTGTATCTCTTTTTCAGGCTGCTCTAACATCGAAACCTCCTGTTTAGCCAGACTCATTTCACCTCAGGGTGATAGTATTCACTTCCCAGACCCTTACGTGTAATATTGCACCATTCTGATATAGGATTTTAAAATTAAAGGTTTACATGTCCACTTAAAGCTATATTTCAACTCTTTTTCAGGCTGTTAATTAAAGCCATATTGAAACTCTTTTTCAGCCTGCTCTATAAACAACACCTCCTGTTTAGCCAGACTCATTTCACCTCAGGGTGATAGTATACACATCCCAGACTGTCACTGGGTAATATTGGACTATTCTTATATAGGATTTTAAAATTAAAGGTTTACATGTCCACTTGAATCTATATTTCAACTCTTTTTCAGGCTGCTAATTGAAGCCATGTTGTAACTCTTTTTCAGGCTGCTATATAAACGAATCCTCCTGTTTAGCCAGACTCATTTCACCTCAGGGTGATAGTATACACATCCCAGACGGTCACTGGGTACTATCGGACTATTCTGATATAGGATTTTAAAATTAAAGGCTTAAATGTCCAATTAAATCTATATTTCGGCTATATTTTGGCTACTAATCAAAGCCATATTGTATCTCTTCTTCAGGCTGATCTAACATCAAAACCTCCTGTTTAGCCAGACTCATTTCACCTCAGGGTGATAGTATACACATCCCAGACAGTCACTGGGTATTATCAGACTATTCTGATATAGGATTTTAAAATTAAAGTCTTAAATGTCCAATTAAATCTATATTTCAGCTATATTATGGCTACTAATCAAAGCCATATTGTATCTCTTTGTCAGGCTGCTAATTAAAGCCATGTTGTAAATCTTTTTCAGGCTGCTCTAACATCGAAACCTCCTGTTTAGCCAGACTCATTTCACCTCACGGTGATAGTATACAAAACCCAGACTGTCACTGGGTAATATCGGACTATTCTGATATAGGATTTTAAAATTAAAGGCTTGAATTTACAATTAAAGGAATATTTCAACTCTTTTTCAGTCTGCTAATTAAAGCCATATTGTATCTCTTTTTCAGGCTGCTCTAAAACCGAAATCTCCTGTTTATCCAGACTCATTTCACCTCAGGATGATAGTATACACATCCCAGACTGTCAATGGGTATTATCAGACTATTCTGATATAGGATTTAAAAATTAAACATTTACATGTCCACTTAAAGCTATATTTCAACTCTTTTTCAGGCTGCTAATTAAAGCCATAATGTAACTCTTTTTCAGGCTGCTCTATAAACGAAACCTCCTGTTTAGCCAGACTCATTTCACGTCAGGGTGATAGTGTACACATCCCTGACTGTCACTGGGTAATATCGGACCATTCTGATATAGGATTTTAAAAATAAAGTCTTAAATGTCCAATTAAATCTATATTTCAGCTATATTTTGGCTACTAATCAAAGCCATATTGTATCTCTTTTTCAGGCTGCTAATTAAAGCCATGTTGTAACTCTTTTTCAGGCTGCTCTAACATCGAAACCTCCTGTTTAGCCAGACTCATTTCACCTCAGGGTGATAGTGTACACATCCCTGACTGTCACTGGGTAATATCGGACCATTCTGATATAGGATTTTAAAAATAAAGTCTTAAATGTCCAATTAAATCTATATTTCAGCTATATTTTGGCTACTAATCAAAGCCATATTGTATTTCTTTTTCAGGCTGCTAATTAAAGCCATGTTGTAACTCTTTTTCAGGCTGCTCTAACATCGAAACCTCCTGTTTAGCCAGACTCATTTCACCTCAGGGTGATAGTATACACATCCCAGACTGTCACTGGGTAATATTGGACTATTCTTATATAGGATTTTAAAATTAAAGGTTTATATGTCCACTTGAATCTATATTTCAACTCTTTTTCAGGCTGCTAATTGAAGCCATGTTGTAACTCTTTTTCAGGCTGCTATATAAACGAATCCTCCTGTTTACTCAGACTCATTTCACCTCAGGGTGATAGTATACACATCCCAGACGGTCACTGGGTAATATGGGACTATTCTGATACAGGATTTTAAAAATAAAGTCTTAAATGTCCAATTAAATCTATATTTCGGCTATATTTTGGCTACTAATCAAAGCCATATTGTATCTCTTTTTCATGCTGATCTAACATCGAAACCTCCTCTTTATCCAGACTCATTTCACCTCTTGGTGATAGTATACACATCCCAGACTGTCATTGGATAATATCGGACTATTCTGATATAGGATTTAAAAATTAAAGGTTTACATGTCCACTTAAAGCTATATTTCAACTCTTTTTCAGGCTGCTAATTAAAGCCATGTTGTAACTCTTTTTCAAGCTGCTCTAATATCGAAACCTCCTGTTTAGCCAGACTCATTTCACCTCAGGGTGATAGTATACACATCCCAGACTGTCATTGGGTAATATCGGACTATTCTGATATAGGATTTAAAAATTAAAGGTTTACATGTCCACTTAAAGCTATATTTCAACTGTTTTTCAGGCTTCAAATCAAAGCCATATTGTATCTCTTTTTCAGGCTGCTCTAACATCGAAACCTCCTGTTTATCCAGACTCATTTCACCTCAGGGTGATAGTATACACATCCCAGACTGTCACTTGGTAATATCGGACCATTCTGATATAGGATTTTAAAATTAAAGGTTTACATGTCCACTTAAAGCTATATTTCAACTCTTTTTCAGGCTGCTAATTAAAGCCATATTGTAACTCTTTTTTAGGCTGCTCTATAAACAAAACCTCCTGTTTAGCCAGTCTCATTTCACCTCAGGGTGATAGTATACACATCCCAGACTGTCACTGGGTAATATTGGACTATTCTGATATAGGATTTTAAAATTAAAGGCTTAAATGTCCAGTTAAAGGAATATTTCAACTCTTTTTCAGGCTCTTAATTAAAGCCATATTGTATCTCTTTTTCAGGCTGCTCTAACATCGAAACCTCCTGTTTAGCCAGACTCATTTCACCTCAGGGTGATAGTATACACATCCCAGACTGTCACTGGGTACTATCGGACTATTCTGATATAGGATTTTAAAATTAAAGGCTTAAATGTCCAATTAAAGGAATATTTCAACTCTTTTTCAGGCTGCTAATTAAAGCAATATTGTATCTCTTTTTCAGGTTGCTCTAAAACTGAAATCTACTCATTAGCCAGACACATTTCACCTCAGGGTGATAGTATTCACTTCCAGGCTCTCACTTGTAATATCGCACCATTCTGATATAGGATTTTAAAATTAAAGTCTTAAATGTCCAATTAAATCTATATTTCGGCTATATTTTGGCTACTAATTAAAGCCATATTGTAACTCTTTTTCAGGTTGATCTAACATCGAAAACTCCTGTTTAGCCAGACTCATTTCACCTCAGGGTCATAGTATACACATCCCAGACAGTCACTGGGTAATATCAGACTATTCTGATATAGGATTTAAAAATTAAACATTTACATGTCCACTTAAAGCTATATTTCAACTCTTTTTCAGGCTGCTAATTAAAGCCATAATGTAACTCTTTTTCAGGCTGCTCTATAAACGAAACCTGTTTAGCCAGACTCATTTCACCTCAGGGTGATAGTATACACATCCCTGACTGTCACTGGGTAATATCGGACCATTCTGATATAGGATTTTAAAAATAAAGTCTTAAATGTCCAATTAAATCTATATTTCAGCTATATTTTGGCTACTAATCAAAGCCATATTGTATCTCTTTTTCAGGCTGCTCTAACATCGAAACCTCCTGTCTATCCAAACTGATTTCACCTTATGGTGATAGTATACACATCCCAGACTGTCAATGGGTAATATTGGACTATTCTTATATAGGATTTTAAAATTAAAGGTTTACATGTCCACTTGAATCTATATTTCAACTCTTTTTCAGGCTGCTAATTGAAGCCATGTTGTAACTCTTTTTCAGGCTGCTACATAAACGAATCCTCCTGTTTAGCCAGACTCATTTCACCTCAGGGTGATAGTATACACATCCCAGACGGTCACTGGGTACTATCGGACTATTCTGATATAGGATTTTAAAATTAAAGGCTTAAATGTCCAATTAAATCTATATTTCGGCTATATTTTGGCTACTAATCAAAGCCATATTGTAACTCTTTTTTAGGCTGCTCTATAAACAAAACCTCCTGTTTAGCCAGTCTCATTTCACCTCAGGGTGATAGTATACACATCCCAGACTGTCACTGGGTAATATTGGACTATTCTGATATAGGATTTTAAAATTAAAGGCTTAAATGTCCAGTTAAAGGAATATTTCAACTCTTTTTCAGGCTCTTAATTAAAGCCATATTGTATCTCTTTTTCAGGCTGCTCTAACATCGAAACCTCCTGTTTAGCCAGACTCATTTCACCTCAGGGTGATAGTATACACATCCCAGACTGTCACTGGGTACTATCGGACTATTCTGATATAGGATTTTAAAATTAAAGGCTTAAATGTCCAATTAAAGGAATATTTCAAATCTTTTTCAGGCTGCTAATTAAAGCAATATTGTATCTCTTTTTCAGGTTGCTCTAAAACTGAAATCTACTCATTAGCCAGACACATTTCACCTCAGGGTGATAGTATTCACTTCCAGGCTCTCACTTGTAATATCGCACCATTCTGATATAGGATTTTAAAATTAAAGTCTTAAATGTTCAATTAAATCTATATTTCGTCTATATTTTGGCTACTAATTAAAGCCATATTGTAACTCTTTTTCAGGTTGATCTAACATCGAAACCTCCTGTTTAGCCAGACTCATTTCACCTCAGGGTGATAGTATACACATCCCAGACTGTCACTGGGTAATATAGGGCTATTCTGATATAGGATTTAAAAAGTAAACGTTTACATGTCCACTTAAAGCTATATTTCAACTCTTTTTCAGGCTGCTAATTAAAGCCATAATGTAACTTTTTTTCAGGCTGCTCTATAAACGAAACCTCCTGTTTAGCTAGACTCATTTCACCTCAGGGTGATAGTATACACATCCCAGACAGTCACTGGGTATTATCAGACTATTCTGATATAGGATTTTAAAATTAAAGTCTTAAATGTCCAATTAAATCTATATTTCAGCTATATTTTCCTACTAATCAAAGCCATATTGTATCACTTTTTCAGGCTGCTAATTAAAGCCATGTTGTAACTCTTTTTCAGGCTGCTCTAACATCGAAACCTCCTGTTTAGCCAGACTCATTTCACCTCAGGGTGATAGTATACACATCCCAGACTGTCACTGGGTAATATTGGACTATTCTTATATAGGATTTTAAAATTAAAGGTTTACATGTCCTCTTGAATCTATATTTCAACTCTTTTTCAGGCTGCTAATTGAAGCCATGTTGTAACTCTTTTTCAGGCTGCTATATAAACGAATCCTCCTGTTTACTCAGACTCATTTCACCTCAGGGTGATAGTATACACATCCCAGACGGTCACTGGGTAATATGGGACTATTCTGATACAGGATTTTAAAAATAAAGTCTTAAATGTCCAATTAAATCTATATTTCGGCTATATTTTGGCTACTAATCAAAGCCATATTGTATCTCTTTTTCATGCTGATCTAACATCGAAACCTCCTCTTTATCCAGACTCATTTCACCTCATGGTGATAGTATACACATCCCAGACTGTCATTGGATAATATCGGACTATTCTGATATAGGATTTAAAAATTAAAGGTTTACATGTCCACTTAAAGCTATATTTTAACTGTTTTTCAGGCTTCAAATCAAAGCCATATTGTATCTCTTTTTCAGGCTGCTCTAACATCGAAACCTCCTGTTTATCCAGACTCATTTCACCTCAGGGTGATAGTATACACATCCCAGACTGTCACTGGGTAATATTGGACTATTCTGATATAGGATTTTAAAATTAAAGGCTTAAATGTCCAGTTAAAGGAATATTTCAACTCTTTTTCAGGCTCTTAATTAAAGCCATATTGTATCTCTTTTTCAGGCTGCTCTAACATCGAAACCTCCTGTTTAGCCAGACTCATTTCACCTCAGGGTGATAGTATGCACATCCCAGACTGTCACTGGGTACTATCGGACTATTCTGATATAGGATTTTAAAATTAAAGGCTTAAATGTCCAATTAAATCTATATTTCGGCTATATTTTGGCTACTAATCAAAGCCATATTGTATCTCTTCTTCAGGCTGATCTAACATCGAAACCTCCTGTTTAGCCAGACTCATTTCACGTCACGGTGAGAGTGTACACATCCCTGACTGTCACTGGGTAATATCGGACCATTCTGATATAGGATTTTAAAAATAAAGGCTTAAATGTCCAATTAAAGGAATATTTCAACTCTTTTTTCAGGCTCTTAATTAAAGCCATATTGTATCTCTTTTTCAGGCTGCTCTAACATCGAAACCTCCTGTTTAGCCAGACTCATTTCACCTCAGGATGATAGTATACACATCCCAGACTGTCACTGGGTAATATTGGACCATTCTGATATAGGATTTTAAAATTAAAGGTTTACATGTCCACTTAAAGCTATATTTCAACTCTTTTTCAGGCTGCTAATTAAAGCCATATTGTATCTCTTTTTCAGGCTGCTCTAACATCGAAACCTCCTGTTTAGCCAGACTCATTTCACCTCAGGGTGATAGTATACACATCCCTGACTGTCACTGGGTAATATCGGGCTATTCTGATATAGGATTTAAAAATTAAACGTTTACATGTCCACTTAAATCTATATTTCAACTCTGTTTCAGGCTGCTAATTAAAGCCATAATGTAACTCTTTTTCAGGCTGCTCTATAAACGAAACCTCCTGTTTAGCCATACTCATTTCACCTCAGGGTGATAGTATACACATCTCAGACTGTCACTGGGTACTATCGGACTATTCTGATATAGGATTTTAAAATGAAAGGCTTAAATGTCCAATTAAATCTATATTTCGGCTATATTTTGGCTACTAATCAAAGCCATATTGTATCTCTTCTTCAGGCTGATCTAACATCGAAACCTCCTGTTTAGCCAGTCTCATTTCACCTCAGGGTGATAGTATACACATCCCAGACTGTCACTGGGTAATATTGGACTATTCTGATATAGGATTTTAAAATTAAAGGCTTAATTGTCCAGTTAAAGGAATATTTCAACTCTTTTTCAGGCTCTTAATTAAAGCCATATTGTATCCCTTTTTCAGGCTGCTCTAAAATCGAAACCTCCTGTTTAGCCAGACTCATTTCACCTCAGGGTGATAGTATACACATCCCAGACTGTCACTGGGTACTATCGGACTATTCTGATATAGGATTTTAAAATTAAAGGCTTAAATGTCCAATTAAATCTATATTTCGGCTATATTTTGGCTACTAATCAAAGCCATATTGTATCTGTTTTTCAGGCTGCTAATTAAAGCCATGTTGTAACTCTTTTTCAGGCTGCTCTAACATCGAAACCTCCTGTTTAGCCAGACTCATTTCACCTCAGGGTGATAGTATACACATCCCAGACTGTCACTGGGTAATATTGGACTATTCTTATATAGGATTTTAAAATTCAAGGTTTACATGTCCACTTGAATCTATATTTCAACTCTTTGTCAGGCTGCTAATTGAAGCCATGTTGTAACTCTTTTTCAGGCTGCTATATAAACGAATCCTCCTGTTTAGCCAGACTCATTTCACCTCAGGGTGATAGTATACACATCCTAGACGGTCACTGGGTACTATCGGACTATTCTGATATAGGATTTTAAAATTAAAGGCTTAAATGTCCAATTAAATCTATATTTCGGCTATATTTTGGCTACTAATCAAAGCCATATTGTATCTCTTCTTCAGGCTGATCTAACATCGAAACCTCCTGTTTAGCCAGACTCATTTCACCTCAGGGTGATAGTAAACACATCCCAGACAGTCACTGGGTATTATCTGACTATTCTGATATAGGATTTTAAAATTAAAGTCTTAAATGTCCAATTAAATCTATATTTCAGCTATATTTTGGCTACTAATCAAAGCCATATTGTATCTCTTTGTCAGGCTGCTAATTAAAGCCATGTTGTAAATCTTTTTCAGGCTGCTCTAACATCGAAACCTCCTGTTTAGCCAGACTCATTTCACCTCAGGATGATAGTATACACATCCCAGACTGTCAATGGGTATTATCAGACTATTCTGATATAGGATTTAAAAATTAAACATTTACATGTCCACTTAAAGCTATATTTCAACTCTTTTTCAGGCTGCTAATTAAAGCCATAATGTAACTCTTTTTCAGGCTGCTCTATAAACGAAACCTCCTGTTTAGCCAGACTCATTTCACGTCAGGGTGATAGTGTACACATCCCTGACTGTCACTGGGTAATATCGGACCATTCTGATACAGGATTTTAAAAATAAAGTCTTAAATGTCCAATTAAATCTATATTTCAGCTATATTTTGGCTACTAATCAAAGCCATATTGTATCTCTTTTTCAGGCTGCTAATTAAAGCCATGTTGTAACTCTTTTTCAGGCTGCTCTAACATCGAAACCTCCTGTTTAGCCAGACTCATTTCACCTCAGGGTGATAGTGTACACATCCCTGACTGTCTCTGGGTAATATCGGACCATTCTGATATAGGATTTTAACAATAAAGTCTTAAATGTCCAATTAAATCTATATTTCAGCTATATTTTGGCTACTAATCAAAGCCATATTGTATTTCTTTTTCAGGCTGCTAATTAAAGCCATGTTGTAACTCTTTTTCAGGCTGCTCTAACATCGAAACCTCCTGTTTAGCCAGACTCATTTCACCTCAGGGTGATAGCATACACATCCCAGATGGTCACTGGGTACTATCGGACTATTCTGATATAGGATTTTAAAATTAAAGGCTTAAATGTCCAATTAAATCTATATTTCGGCTATATTTTGGCTACTAATCAAAGCCATATTGTATCTCTTCTTCAGGCTGATCTAACATTGAAACCTCCTGTTTAGCCAGACTCATTTCACCTCAGGGTGATAGTATACACATCCCAGACAGTCACTGGGTATTATCAGACTATTCTGATATAGGATTTTAAAATTAAAGTCTTAAATGTCCAATTAAATCTATATTTCAGCTATATTTTGGCTACTAATCAAAGCCATATTGTATCTCTTTTTCAGGCTGCTAATTAAAGCCATGTTGTAACTCTTTTTCAGGCTGCTCTAACATAGAAACCTCCTGTTTAGCCAGACTCATTTCACCTCAGGGTGATAGTATACACATCCCAGACTGTCACTGGGTAATATTGGACTATTCTTATATAGGATTTTAAAATTAAAGGTTTACATGTCCACTTGAATCTATATTTCAACTCTTTTTCAGGCTGCTAATTGAAGCCATGTTGTAACTCTTTTTCAGGCTGCTATATAAACGAATCCTCCTGTTTACTCAGACTCATTTCACCTCAGGGTGATAGTATACACATCCCAGACGGTCACTGGGTAATATGGGACTATTCTGATACAGGATTTTAAAAATAAAGTCTTAAATGTCCAATTAAATCTATATTTCGGCTATATTTTGGCTACTAATCAAAGCCATATTGTATCTCTTTTTCATGCTGATCTAACATCGAAACCTCCTCTTTATCCAGACTCATTTCACCTCATGGTGATAGTATACACATCCCAGAATGTCATTGGATAATATCGGACTATTCTGATATAGGATTTAAAAATTAAAGGTTTACATGTCCACTTAAAGCTATATTTCAACTCTTTTTCAGGCTGCTAATTAAAGCCATGTTGTAACTCTTTTTCAAGCTGCTCTAATATCGAAACCTCCTGTTTAGCCAGACTCATTTCACCTCAGGGTGATAGTATACACATCCCAGACTGTCATTGGGTAATATCGGACTATTCTGATATAGGATTTAAAAATTAAAGGTTTACATGTCCACTTAAAGCTATATTTCAACTGTTTTTCAGGCTTCAAATCAAAGCCATATTGTATCTCTTTTTCAGGCTGCTCTAACATCGAAACCTCCTGTTTATCCAGACTCATTTCACCTCATGGTGATAGTATACACATCCCAGACTGTCACTGGGTAATATCGGACCATTCTGATATAGGATTTTAAAATTAAAGGTTTACATGTCCACTTAAAGCTATATTTCAACTCTTTTTCAGGCTGCTAATTAAAGCCATATTGTAACTCTTTTTTAGGCTGCTCTATAAACAAAACCTCCTGTTTAGCCAGTCTCATTTCACCTCAGGGTGATAGTATACACATCCCAGACTGTCACTGGGTAATATTGGACTATTCTGATATAGGATTTTAAAATTAAAGGCTTAAATGTCCAGTTAAAGGAATATTTCAACTCTTTTTCAGGCTCTTAATTAAAGCCATATTGTATCTCTTTTTCAGGCTGCTCTAACATCGAAACCTCCTGTTTAGCCAGACTCATTTCACCTCAGGGTGATAGTATACACATCCCAGACTGTCACTGGGTACTATCGGACTATTCTGATATAGGATTTTAAAATTAAAGGCTTAAATGTCCAATTAAAGGAATATTTCAAATCTTTTTCAGGCTGCTAATTAAAGCAATATTGTATCTCTTTTTCAGGTTGCTCTAAAACTGAAATCTACTCATTAGCCAGACACATTTCACCTCAGGGTGATAGTATTC
This sequence comes from Zingel zingel, assembly GCA_023566125.1. Classification (NCBI taxonomy): domain Eukaryota; kingdom Metazoa; phylum Chordata; class Actinopteri; order Perciformes; family Percidae; genus Zingel; species Zingel zingel. Next base: position 31,356,347 of record CM042319.1, read on the forward strand.
ACTTCCAGGCTCTCACTTGTAATATCGCACCATTCTGATATAGGATTTTAAAATTAAAGTCTTAAATGTTCAATTAAATCTATATTTCGTCTATATTTTGGCTACTAATTAAAGCCATATTGTAACTCTTTTTCAGGTTGATCTAACATCGAAACCTCCTGTTTAGCCAGACTCATTTCACCTCAGGGTGATAGTATACACATCCCAGACTGTCACTGGGTAATATCGGGCTATTCTGATATAGGATTTAAAAAGTAAACATTTACATGTCCACTTAAAGCTATATTTCAACTCTTTTTCAGGCTGCTAATTAAAGCCATAATGTAACTTTTTTTCAGGCTGCTCTATAAACGAAACCTCCTGTTTAGCTAGACTCATTTCACCTCAGGGTAATAGTATACACATTCCTGACTGTCACTGGGTAATATCGGACTATTCTGATATAGGATTTTAAAATTAAAGGCTTAAATGTCCAGTTAAAGGAATATTTCAACTCTTTTTCAGGCTCTTAATTAAAGCCATATTGTATCTCTTTTTCAGGCTGCTCTAACATCGAAACCTCCTGTTTAGCCAGACTAATTTCACCTCAGGGTTATAGTATACACATCCCAGACAGTCACTGGGTAATATCAGACTATTCTGATATAGGATTTAAAAATTAAACATTTACATGTCCACTTAAAGCTATATTTCAACTCTTTTTCAGGCTGCTAATTAAAGCCATAATGTAACTCTTTTTCAGGCTGCTCTATAAACGAAACCTCCTGTTTAGCCATACTCATTTCACCTCAGGGTGATAGTATACACATCCCTGACTGTCACTGGGTAATATCGGACCATTCTGATATAGGATTTTAAAAATAAAGTCTTAAATGTCCAATTAAATCTATATTTCAGCTATATTTTGGCTACTAATCAAAGCCATATTGTATCTCTTTTTCAGGCTGCTCTAACATCGAAACCTCCTGTCTATCCAAACTGATTTCACCTTATGGTGATAGTATACACATCCCAGACTGTCAATGGGTAATATCGGACTATTCTGATATAGGATTTAAAAATTAAAGGTTTACATGTCCACTTAAAGCTATATTTCGACTCTTTTTCAGGCTGCTAATTGAAGCCATGTTGTAACTCTTTTTCAGGCTGCTATATAAACGAATCATCCTGTTTAGCCAGACTCATTTCACCTCAGGGTGATAGTATACACATCCCAGACGGTCACTGGGTACTATCGGACTATTCTGATATAGGATTTTAAAATTGAAGGCTTAAATGTCCAATTAAATCTATATTTCGGCTATATTTTGGCTACTAATCAAAGCCATGTTGTATCTCTTCTTCAGGCTGATCTAACATCGAAACCTCCTGTTTAGCCAGACTCATCTCACCTCAGGGTGATAGTATACACATCCCAGACAGTCACTGGGTATTATCAGACTATTCTGATATAGGATTTTAAAATTAAAGTCTTAAATGTCCAATTAAATCTATATTTCAGCTATATTTTGGCTACTAATCAAAGCCATATTGTATCTCTTTTTCAGGCTGCTCTAACATCGAAACCTCCTGTCTATCCAAACTGATTTCACCTTATGGTGATAGTATACACATCCCAGACTGTCAATGGGTAATATTGGACTATTCTTATATAGGATTTTAAAATTAAAGGTTTACATGTCCACTTGAATCTATATTTCAACTCTTTTTCAGGCTGCTAATTGAAGCCATGTTGTAACTCTTTTTCAGGCTGCTACATAAACGAATCCTCCTGTTTAGCCAGACTCATTTCACCTCAGGGTGATAGTATACACATCCCAGACGGTCACTGGGTACTATCGGACTATTCTGATATAGGATTTTAAAATTAAAGGCTTAAATGTCCAATTAAATCTATATTTCGGCTATATTTTGGCTACTAATCAAAGCCATATTGTATCTCTTCTTCAGGCTGATCTAACATCGAAACCTCCTGTTTAGCCAGACTCATTTCACCTCAGGGTGATAGTATACACATCCCAGACAGTCACTGGGTATTATCAGACTATTCTGATATAGGATTTTAAAATTAAAGTCTTAAATGTCCAATTAAATCTATATTTCAGCTATATTTTCCTACTAATCAAAGCCATATTGTATCACTTTTTCAGGCTGCTAATTAAAGCCATGTTGTAACTCTTTTTCAGGCTGCTCTAACATCGAAACCTCCTGTTTAGCCAGACTCATTTCACCTCAGGTTGATAGTATACACATCCCAGACTGTCACTGGGTAATATTGGACTATTCTTATATAGGATTTTAAAATTAAAGGTTTACATGTCCTCTTGAATCTATATTTCAACTCTTTTTCAAGCTGCTAATTGAAGCCATGTTGTAACTCTTTTTCAGGCTGCTATATAAACGAATCCTCCTGTTTACTCAGACTCATTTCACCTCAGGGTGATAGTATACACATCCCAGACGGTCACTGGGTAATATGGGACTATTCTGATACAGGATTTTAAAAATAAAGTCTTAAATGTCCAATTAAATCTATATTTCGGCTATATTTTGGCTACTAATCAAAGCCATATTGTATCTCTTTTTCATGCTGATCTAACATCGAAACCTCCTCTTTATCCAGACTCATTTCACCTCATGGTGATAGTATACACATCCCAGACTGTCATTGGATAATATCGGACTATTCTGATATAGGATTTAAAAATTAAAGGTATACATGTCCACTTAAAGCTATATTTTAACTGTTTTTCAGGCTTCAAATCAAAGCCATATTGTATCTCTTTTTCAGGCTGCTCTAACATCGAAACCTCCTGTTTATCCAGACTCATTTCACCTCAGGGTGATAGTATACACATCCCAGACTGTCACTGGGTAATATTGGACTATTCTGATATAGGATTTTAAAATTAAAGGCTTAAATGTCCAGTTAAAGGAATATTTCAACTCTTTTTCAGGCTCTTAATTAAAGCCATATTGTATCTCTTTTTCAGGCTGCTCTAACATCGAAACCTCCTGTTTAGCCAGACTCATTTCACCTCAGGGTGATAGTATGCACATCCCAGACTGTCACTGGGTACTATCGGACTATTCTGATATAGGATTTTAAAATTAAAGGCTTAAATGTCCAATTAAATCTATATTTCGGCTATATTTTGGCTACTAATCAAAGCCATATTGTATCTCTTCTTCAGGCTGATCTAACATCGAAACCTCCTGTTTAGCCAGACTCATTTCACGTCACGGTGAGAGTGTACACATCCCTGACTGTCACTGGGTAATATTGGACCATTCTGATATAGGATTTAAAAAATAAAGGCTTAAATGTCCAATTAAAGGAATATTTCAACTCTTTTTTCAGGCTCTTAATTAAAGCCATATTGTATCTCTTTTTCAGGCTGCTCTAACATCGAAACCTCCTGTTTAGCCAGACTCATTTCACCTCAGGATGATAGTATACACATCCCAGACTGTCACTGGGTAATATTGGACCATTCTGATATAGGATTTTAAAATTAAAGGTTTACATGTCCACTTAAAGCTATATTTCAACTCTTTTTCAGGCTGCTAATTAAAGCCATATTGTATCTCTTTTTCAGGCTGCTCTAACATCGAAACCTCCTGTTTAGCCAGACTCATTTCACCTCAGGGTGATAGTATACACATCCCAGACTGTCACTGGGTAATATCGGGCTATTCTGATATAGGATTTAAAAATTAAACGTTTACATGTCCACTTAAATCTATATTTCATCTCTGTTTCAGGCTGCTAATTAAAGCCATAATGTAACTCTTTTTCAGGCTGCTCTATAAACGAAACCTCCTGTTTAGCCATACTCATTTCACCTCAGGGTGATAGTATACACATCTCAGACTGTCACTGGGTACTATCGGACTATTCTGATATAGGATTTTAAAATGAAAGGCTTAAATGTCCAATTAAATCTATATTTCGGCTATATTTTGGCTACTAATCAAAGCCATATTGTATCTCTTCTTCAGGCTGATCTAACATCGAAACCTCCTGTTTAGCCAGACTCATTTCACCTCAGGTTGATAGTATACACATCCAAGACAGTCACTGGGTATTATCAGACTATTCTGATATAGGATTTAAAAATTAAACATTTACATGTCCACTTAAAGCTATATTTCAACTCCTTTTCAGGCTGCTAATTAAAGCCATATTGTAACTCTTTTTTAGGCTGCTCTATAAACAAAACCTCCTGTTTAGCCAGTCTCATTTCACCTCAGGGTGATAGTATACACATCCCAGACTGTCACTGGGTAATATTGGACTATTCTGATATAGGATTTTAAAATTAAAGGCTTAATTGTCCAGTTAAAGGAATATTTCAACTCTTTTTCAGGCTCTTAATTAAAGCCATATTGTATCCCTTTTTCAGGCTGCTCTAAAATCGAAACCTCCTGTTTAGCCAGACTCATTTCACCTCAGGGTGATAGTATACACATCCCAGACTGTCACTGGGTACTATCGGACTATTCTGATATAGGATTTTAAAATTAAAGGCTTAAATGTCCAATTAAATCTATATTTCGGCTATATTTTGGCTACTAATCAAAGCCATATTGTATCTGTTTTTCAGGCTGCTAATTAAAGCCATGTTGTAACTCTTTTTCAGGCTGCTCTAACATCGAAACCTCCTGTTTAGCCAGACTCATTTCACCTCAGGGTGATAGTATACACATCCCAGACTGTCACTGGGTAATATTGGACTATTCTTATATAGGATTTTAAAATTCAAGGTTTACATGTCCACTTGAATCTATATTTCAACTCTTTGTCAGGCTGCTAATTGAAGCCATGTTGTAACTCTTTTTCAGGCTGCTATATAAACGAATCCTCCTGTTTAGCAAGACTCATTTCACCTCAGGGTGATAGTATACACATCCTAGACGGTCACTGGGTACTATCGGACTATTCTGATATAGGATTTTAAAATTAAAGGCTTAAATGTCCAATTAAATCTATATTTCGGCTATATTTTGGCTACTAATCAAAGCCATATTGTATCTCTTCTTCAGGCTGATCTAACATCGAAACCTCCTGTTTAGCCAGACTCATTTCACCTCAGGGTGATAGTAAACACATCCCAGACAGTCACTGGGTATTATCTGACTATTCTGATATAGGATTTTAAAATTAAAGTCTTAAATGTCCAATTAAATCTATATTTCAGCTATATTTTGGCTACTAATCAAAGCCATATTGGATCTCTTTGTCAGGCTGCTAATTAAAGCCATGTTGTAAATCTTTTTCAGGCTGCTCTAACATCGAAACCTCCTGTTTAGCCAGACTCATTTCACCTCAGGATGATAGTATACACATCCCAGACTGTCAATGGGTATTATCAGACTATTCTGATATAGGATTTAAAAATTAAACATTTACATGTCCACTTAAAGCTATATTTCAACTCTTTTTCAGGCTGCTAATTAAAGCCATAATGTAACTCTTTTTCAGGCTGCTCTATAAACGAAACCTCCTGTTTAGCCAGACTCATTTCACGTCAGGGTGATAGTGTACACATCCCTGACTGTCACTGGGTAATATCGGACCATTCTGATATAGGATTTTAAAAATAAAGTCTTAAATGTCCAATTAAATCTATATTTCAGCTATATTTTGGCTACTAATCAAAGCCATATTGTATCTCTTTTTCAGGCTGCTAATTAAAGCCATGTTGTAACTCTTTTTCAGGCTGCTCTAACATCGAAACCTCCTGTTTAGCCAGACTCATTTCACCTCAGGGTGATAACGTACACATCCCTGACTGTCTCTGGGTAATATCGGACCATTCTGATATAGGATTTTAACAATAAAGTCTTAAATGTCCAATTAAATCTATATTTCAGCTATATTTTGGCTACTAATCAAAGCCATATTGTATTTCTTTTTCAGGCTGCTAATTAAAGCCATGTTGTAACTCTTTTTCAGGCTGCTCTAACATCGAAACCTCCTGTTTAGCCAGACTCATTTCACCTCAGGGTGATAGCATACACATCCCAGATGGTCACTGGGTACTATCGGACTATTCTGATATAGGATTTTAAAATTAAAGGCTTAAATGTCCAATTAAATCTATATTTCGGCTATATTTTGGCTACTAATCAAAGCCATATTGTATATCTTCTTCAGGCTGATCTAACATTGAAACCTCCTGTTTAGCCAGACTCATTTCACCTCAGGGTGATAGTATACACATCCCAGACAGTCACTGGGTATTATCAGACTATTCTGATATAGGATTTTAAAATTAAAGTCTTAAATGTCCAATTAAATCTATATTTCAGCTATATTTTGGCTACTAATCAAAGCCATATTGTATCTCTTTTTCAGGCTGCTAATTAAAGCCATGTTGTAACTCTTTTTCAGGCTGCTCTAACATAGAAACCTCCTGTTTAGCCAGACTCATTTCACCTCAGGGTGATAGTATACACATCCCAGACTGTCACTGGGTAATATTGGACTATTCTTATATAGGATTTTAAAATTAAAGGTTTACATGTCCACTTGAATCTATATTTCAACTCTTTTTCAGGCTGCTAATTGAAGCCATGTTGTAACTCTTTTTCAGGCTGCTATATAAACGAATCCTCCTGTTTACTCAGACTCATTTCACCTCAGGGTGATAGTATACACATCCCAGACGGTCACTGGGTAATATGGGACTATTCTGATACAGGATTTTAAAAATAAAGTCTTAAATGTCCAATTAAATCTATATTTCGGCTATATTTTGGCTACTAATCAAAGCCATATTGTATCTCTTTTTCATGCTGATCTAACATCGAAACCTCCTCTTTATCCAGACTCATTTCACCTCATGGTGATAGTATACACATCCCAGAATGTCATTGGATAATATCGGACTATTCTGATATAGGATTTAAAAATTAAAGGTTTACATGTCCACTTAAAGCTATATTTCAACTCTTTTTCAGGCTGCTAATTAAAGCCATGTTGTAACTCTTTTTCAAGCTGCTCTAATATCGAAACCTCCTGTTTATCCAGACTCATTTCACCTCATGGTGATAGTATACACATCCCAGACTGTCACTGGGTAATATCGGACCATTCTGATATAGGATTTTAAAATTAAAGGTTTACATGTCCACTTAAAGCTATATTTCAACTCTTTTTCAGGCTGCTAATTAAAGCCATATTGTAACTCTTTTTTAGGCTGCTCTATAAACAAAACCTCCTGTTTAGCCAGTCTCATTTCACCTCAGGGTGATAGTATACACATCCCAGACTGTCACTGGGTAATATTGGACTATTCTGATATAGGATTTTAAAATTAAAGGCTTAAATGTCCAGTTAAAGGAATATTTCAACTCTTTTTCAGGCTCTTAATTAAAGCCATATTGTATCTCTTTTTCAGGCTGCTCTAACATCGAAACCTCCTGTTTAGCCAGACTCATTTCACCTCAGGGTGATAGTATACACATCCCAGACTGTCACTGGGTACTATCGGACTATTCTGATATAGGATTTTAAAATTAAAGGCTTAAATGTCCAATTAAAGGAATATTTCAAATCTTTTTCAGGCTGCTAATTAAAGCAATATTGTATCTCTTTTTCAGGTTGCTCTAAAACTGAAATCTACTCATTAGCCAGACACATTTCACCTCAGGGTGATAGTATTCACTTCCAGGCTCTCACTTGTAATATCGCACCATTCTGATATAGGATTTTAAAATTAAAGTCTTAAATGTTCAATTAAATCTATATTTCGTCTATATTTTGGCTACTAATTAAAGCCATATTGTAACTCTTTTTCAGGTTGATCTAACATCGAAACCTCCTGTTTAGCCAGACTCATTTCACCTCAGGGTGATAGTATACACATCCCAGACTGTCACTGGGTAATATCGGGCTATTCTGATATAGGATTTAAAAAGTAAACGTTTACATGTCCACTTAAAGCTATATTTCAACTCTTTTTCAGGCTGCTAATTAAAGCCATAATGTAACTTTTTTTCAGGCTGCTCTATAAACGAAACCTCCTGTTTAGCTAGACTCATTTCACCTCAGGGTAATAGTATACACATTCCTGACTGTCACTGGGTAATATCGGACTATTCTGATATAGGATTTTAAAATTAAAGGCTTAAATGTCCAGTTAAAGGAATATTTCAACTCTTTTTGAGGCTCTTAATTAAAGCCATATTGTATCTCTTTTTCAGGCTGCTCTAACATCGAAACCTCCTGTTTAGCCAGACTAATTTCACCTCAGGGTTATAGTATACACATCCCAGACAGTCACTGGGTAATATCAGACTATTCTGATATAGGATTTAAAAATTAAACATTTACATGTCCACTTAAAGCTATATTTCAACTCTTTTTCAGGCTGCTAATTAAAGCCATAATGTAACTCTTTTTCAGGCTGCTCTATAAACGAAACCTCCTGTTTAGCCATACTCATTTCACCTCAGGGTGATAGTATACACATCCCTGACTGTCACTGGGTAATATCGGACCATTCTGATATAGGATTTTAAAAATAAAGTCTTAAATGTCCAATTAAATCTATATTTCAGCTATATTTTGGCTACTAATCAAAGCCATATTGTATCTCTTTTTCAGGCTGCTCTAACATCGAAACCTCCTGTCTATCCAAACTGATTTCACCTTATGGTGATAGTATACACATCCCAGACTGTCAATGGGTAATATCGGACTATTCTGATATAGGATTTAAAAATTAAAGGTTTACATGTCCACTTAAAGCTATATTTCGACTTTTTTTCAGGCTGCTAATTGAAGCCATGTTGTAACTCTTTTTCAGGCTGCTATATAAACGAATCATCCTGTTTAGCCAGACTCATTTCACCTCAGGGTGATAGTATACACATCCCAGACGGTCACTGGGTACTATCGGACTATTCTGATATAGGATTTTAAAATTGAAGGCTTAAATGTCCAATTAAATCTATATTTCGGCTATATTTTGGCTACTAATCAAAGCCATGTTGTATCTCTTCTTCAGGCTGATCTAACATCGAAACCTCCTGTTTAGCCAGACTCATTTCACCTCAGGGTGATAGTATACACATCCCAGACAGTCACTGGGTATTATCAGACTATTCTGATATAGGATTTTAAAATTAAAGTCTTAAATGTCCAATTAAATCTATATTTCAGCTATATTTTGGCTACTAATCAAAGCCATATTGTATCTCTTTTTCAGGCTGCTAATTAAAGCCATGTTGTAACTCTTTTTCAGGCTGCTCTAACATCGAAACCTCCTGTTTAGCCAGACTCATTTCACCTCAGGGTGATAGTATACACATCCCAGACGGTCACTGGGTAATATGGGACTATTCTGATACAGGATTTTAAAAATAAAGTCTTAAATGTCCAATTAAATCTATATTTCGGCTATATTTTGGCTACTAATCAAAGCCATATTGTATCTCTTTTTCATGCTGATCTAACATCGAAACCTCCTGTTTAGCCAGACTCATTTCACCTCAGGGTGATAGTATACACATCCCAGACTGTCATTGGGTAATATCGGACTATTCTGATATAGGATTTAAAAATTAAAGGTTTACATGTCCACTTAAAGCTATATTTCAACTCCTTTTCAGGCTGCTAATTAAAGCCATATTGTAACTCTTTTTTAGGCTGCTCTATAAACAAAACCTCCTGTTTAGCCAGTCTCATTTCACCTCAGGGTGATAGTATACACATCCCAGACTGTCACTGGGTAATATTGGACTATTCTGATATAGGATTTTAAAATTAAAGGCTTAATTGTCCAGTTAAAGGAATATTTCAACTCTTTTTCAGGCTCTTAATTAAAGCCATATTGTATCCCTTTTTCAGGCTGCTCTAAAATCGAAACCTCCTGTTTAGCCAGACTCATTTCACCTCAGGGTGATAGTATACACATCCCAGACTGTCACTGGGTACTATCGGACTATTCTGATATAGGATTTTAAAATTAAAGGCTTAAATGTCCAATTAAATCTATATTTCGGCTATATTTTGGCTACTAATCAAAGCCATATTGTATCTGTTTTTCAGGCTGCTAATTAAAGCCATGTTGTAACTCTTTTTCAGGCTGCTCTAACATCGAAACCTCCTGTTTAGCCAGACTCATTTCACCTCAGGGTGATAGTATACACATCCCAGACTGTCACTGGGTAATATTGGACTATTCTTATATAGGATTTTAAAATTCAAGGTTTACATGTCCACTTGAATCTATATTTCAACTCTTTGTCAGGCTGCTAATTGAAGCCATGTTGTAACTCTTTTTCAGGCTGCTATATAAACGAATCCTCCTGTTTAGCCAGACTCATTTCACCTCAGGGTGATAGTATACACATCCTAGACGGTCACTGGGTACTATCGGACTATTCTGATATAGGATTTTAAAATTAAAGGCTTAAATGTCCAATTAAATCTATATTTCGGCTATATTTTGGCTACTAATCAAAGCCATATTGTATCTCTTCTTCAGGCTGATCTAACATCGAAACCTCCTGTTTAGCCAGACTCATTTCACCTCAGGGTGATAGTAAACACATCCCAGACAGTCACTGGGTATTATCTGACTATTCTGATATAGGATTTTAAAATTAAAGTCTTAAATGTCCAATTAAATCTATATTTCAGCTATATTTTGGCTACTAATCAAAGCCATATTGTATCTCTTTGTCAGGCTGCTAATTAAAGCCATGTTGTAAATCTTTTTCAGGCTGCTCTAACATCGAAACCTCCTGTTTAGCCAGACTCATTTCACCTCAGGATGATAGTATACACATCCCAGACTGTCAATGGGTATTATCAGACTATTCTGATATAGGATTTAAAAATTAAACATTTACATGTCCACTTAAAGCTATATTTCAACTCTTTTTCAGGCTGCTAATTAAAGCCATAATGTAACTCTTTTTCAGGCTGCTCTATAAACGAAACCTCCTGTTTAGCCAGACTCATTTCACGTCAGGGTGATAGTGTACACATCCCTGACTGTCACTGGGTAATATCGGACCATTCTGATATAGGATTTTAAAAATAAAGTCTTAAATGTCCAATTAAATCTATATTTCAGCTATATTTTGGCTACTAATCAAAGCCATATTGTATCTCTTTTTCAGGCTGCTAATTAAAGCCATGTTGTAACTCTTTTTCAGGCTGCTCTAACATCGAAACCTCCTGTTTAGCCAGACTCATTTCACCTCAGGGTGATAGTGTACACATCCCTGACTGTCTCTGGGTAATATCGGACCATTCTGATATAGGATTTTAACAATAAAGTCTTAAATGTCCAATTAAATCTATATTTCAGCTATATTTTGGCTACTAATCAAAGCCATATTGTATTTCTTTTTCAGGCTGCTAATTAAAGCCATGTTGTAACTCTTTTTCAGGCTGCTCTAACATCGAAACCTCCTGTTTAGCCAGACTCATTTCACCTCAGGGTGATAGCATACACATCCCAGATGGTCACTGGGTACTATCGGACTATTCTGATATAGGATTTTAAAATTAAAGGCTTAAATGTCCAATTAAATCTATATTTCGGCTATATTTTGGCTACTAATCAAAGCCATATTGTATCTCTTCTTCAGGCTGATCTAACATTGAAACCTCCTGTTTAGCCAGACTCATTTCACCTCAGGGTGATAGTATACACATCCCAGACAGTCACTGGGTATTATCAGACTATTCTGATATAGGATTTTAAAATTAAAGTCTTAAATGTCCAATTAAATCTATATTTCAGCTATATTTTGGCTACTAATCAAAGCCATATTGTATCTCTTTTTCAGGCTGCTAATTAAAGCCATGTTGTAACTCTTTTTCAGGCTGCTCTAACATAGAAACCTCCTGTTTAGCCAGACTCATTTCACCTCAGGGTGATAGTATACACATCCCAGACTGTCACTGGGTAATATTGGACTATTCTTATATAGGATTTTAAAATTAAAGGTTTACATGTCCACTTGAATCTATATTTCAACTCTTTTTCAGGCTGCTAATTGAAGCCATGTTGTAACTCTTTTTCAGGCTGCTATATAAACGAATCCTCCTGTTTACTCAGACTCATTTCACCTCAGGGTGATAGTAAACACATCCCAGACGGTCACTGGGTAATATGGGACTATTCTGATACAGGATTTTAAAAATAAAGTCTTAAATGTCCAATTAAATCTATATTTCGGCTATATTTTGGCTACTAATCAAAGCCATATTGTATCTCTTTTTCATGCTGATCTAACATCGAAACCTCCTCTTTATCCAGACTCATTTCACCTCATGGTGATAGTATACACATCCCAGAATGTCATTGGATAATATCGGACTATTCTGATATAGGATTTAAAAATTAAAGGTTTACATGTCCACTTAAAGCTATATTTCAACTCTTTTTCAGGCTGCTAATTAAAGCCATGTTGTAACTCTTTTTCAAGCTGCTCTAATATCGAAACCTCCTGTTTAGCCAGACTCATTTCACCTCAGGGTGATAGTATACACATCCCAGACTGTCATTGGGTAATATCGGACTATTCTGATATAGGATTTAAAAATTAAAGGTGTACATGTCCACTTAAAGCTATATTTCAACTGTTTTTCAGGCTTCAAATCAAAGCCATATTGTATCTCTTTTTCAGGCTGCTCTAACATCGAAACCTCCTGTTTATCCAGACTCATTTCACCTCATGGTGATAGTATACACATCCCAGACTGTCACTGGGTAATATCGGACCATTCTGATATAGGATTTTAAAATTAAAGGTTTACATGTCCACTTAAAGCTATATTTCAACTCTTTTTCAGGCTGCTAATTAAAGCCATATTGTAACTCTTTTTTAGGCTGCTCTATAAACAAAACCTCCTGTTTAGCCAGTCTCATTTCACCTCAGGGTGATAGTATACACATCCCAGACTGTCACTGGGTAATATTGGACTATTCTGATATAGGATTTTAAAATTAAAGGCTTAAATGTCCAGTTAAAGGAATATTTCAACTCTTTTTCAGGCTCTTAATTAAAGCCATATTGTATCTCTTTTTCAGGCTGCTCTAACATCGAAACCTCCTGTTTAGCCAGACTCATTTCACCTCAGGGTGATAGTATACACATCCCAGACTGTCACTGGGTACTATCGGACTATTCTGATATAGGATTTTAAAATTAAAGGCTTAAATGTCCAATTAAAGGAATATTTCAAATCTTTTTCAGGCTGCTAATTAAAGCAATATTGTATCTCTTTTTCAGGTTGCTCTAAAACTGAAATCTACTCATTAGCCAGACACATTTCACCTCAGGGTGATAGTATTCACTTCCAGGCTCTCACTTGTAATATCGCACCATTCTGATATAGGATTTTAAAATTAAAGTCTTAAATGTTCAATTAAATCTATATTTCGTCTATATTTTGGCTACTAATTAAAGCCATATTGTAACTCTTTTTCAGGTTGATCTAACATCGAAACCTCCTGTTTAGCCAGACTCATTTCACCTCAGGGTGATAGTATACACATCCCAGACTGTCACTGGGTAATATCGGGCTATTCTGATATAGGATTTAAAAAGTAAACGTTTACATGTCCACTTAAAGCTATATTTCAACTCTTTTTCAGGCTGCTAATTAAAGCCATAATGTAACTTTTTTTCAGGCTGCTCTATAAACGAAACCTCCTGTTTAGCTAGACTCATTTCACCTCAGGGTAATAGTATACACATTCCTGACTGTCACTGGGTAATATCGGACTATTCTGATATAGGATTTTAAAATTAAAGGCTTAAATGTCCAGTTAAAGGAATATTTCAACTCTTTTTCAGGCTCTTAATTAAAGCCATATTGTATCTCTTTTTCAGGCTGCTCTAACATCGAAACCTCCTGTTTAGCCAGACTAATTTCACCTCAGGGTTATAGTATACACATCCCAGACAGTCACTGGGTAATATCAGACTATTCTGATATAGGATTTAAAAATTAAACATTTACATGTCCACTTAAAGCTATATTTCAACTCTTTTTCAGGCTGCTAATTAAAGCCATAATGTAACTCTTTTTCAGGCTGCTCTATAAACGAAACCTCCTGTTTAGCCATACTCATTTCACCTCAGGGTGATAGTATACACATCCCTGACTGTCACTGGGTAATATCGGACCATTCTGATATAGGATTTTAAAAATAAAGTCTTAAATGTCCAATTAAATCTATATTTCAGCTATATTTTGGCTACTAATCAAAGCCATATTGTATCTCTTTTTCAGGCTGCTCTAACATCGAAACCTCCTGTCTATCCAAACTGATTTCACCTTATGGTGATAGTATACACATCCCAGACTGTCAATGGGTAATATCGGACTATTCTGATATAGGATTTAAAAATTAAAGGTTTACATGTCCACTTAAAGCTATATTTCGACTCTTTTTCAGGCTGCTAATTGAAGCCATGTTGTAACTCTTTTTCAGGCTGCTATATAAACGAATCATCCTGTTTAGCCAGACTCATTTCACCTCAGGGTGATAGTATACACATCCCAGACGGTCACTGGGTACTATCGGACTATTCTGATATAGGATTTTAAAATTGAAGGCTTAAATGTCCAATTAAATCTATATTTCGGCTATATTTTGGCTACTAATCAAAGCCATGTTGTATCTCTTCTTCAGGCTGATCTAACATCGAAACCTCCTGTTTAGCCAGACTCATTTCACCTCAGGGTGATAGTATACACATCCCAGACAGTCACTGGGTATTATCAGACTATTCTGATATAGGATTTTAAAATTAAAGTCTTAAATGTCCAATTAAATCTATATTTCAGCTAAATTTTGGCTACTAATCAAAGCCATATTGTATCTCTTTTTCAGGCTGCTAATTAAAGCCATGTTGTAACTCTTTTTCAGGCTGCTCTAACATCGAAACCTCCTGTTTAGCCAGACTCATTTCACCTCAGGGTGATAGTATACACATCCCAGACGGTCACTGGGTAATATGGGACTATTCTGATACAGGATTTTAAAAATAAAGTCTTAAATGTCCAATTAAATCTATATTTCGGCTATATTTTGGCTACTAATCAAAGCCATATTGTATCTCTTTTTCATGCTGATCTAACATCGAAACCTCCTGTTTAGCCAGACTCATTTCACCTCAGGGTGATAGTATACACATCCCAGACTGTCATTGGGTAATATCGGACTATTCTGATATAGGATTTAAAAATTAAAGGTTTACATGTCCACTTAAAGCTATATTTCAACTCTTTTTCAGGCTGTTAATTAAAGCCATATTGAAACTCTTTTTCAGCCTGCTCTATAAACAACACCTCCTGTTTAGCCAGACTCATTTCACCTCAGGGTGATAGTATACACATCCCAGACTGTCACTGGGTAATATTGGACTATTCTGATATAGGATTTTAAAATTAAAGGCTTAAATGTCCAATTAAATCTATATTTCGGCTATATTTTGGCTACTAATCAAAGCCATATTGTATCTCTTCTTCAGGCTGATCTAACATTGAAACCTCCTGTTTAGCCAGACTCATTTCACCTCAGGGTGATAGTATACACATCCCAGACAGTCACTGGGTATTATCAGACTATTCTGATATAGGATTTAAAAATTAAACATTTACATGTCCACTTAAAGCTATATTTCAACTCTTTTTCAGGCTGCTAATTAAAGCCATAATGTAACTCTTTTTCAGGCTGCTCTATAAACGAAACCTCCTGTTTAGCCAGACTCATTTCACGGCAGGGTGATAGTGTACACATCCCTGACTGTCACTGGGTAATATCGGACCATTCTGATATAGGATTTTAAAAATAAAGTCTTAAATGTCCAATTAAATCTATATTTCAGCTATATTTTGGCTACTAATCAAAGCCATATTGTATCTCTTCTTCAGGCTGCTCTAACATCGAAACCTCCTGTCTATCCAAACTGATTTCACCTTATGGTGATAGTATACACATCCCAGACTGTCAATGGGTAATATTGGACTATTCTTATATAGGATTTTAAAATTAAAGGTTTACATGTCCACTTGAATCTATATTTCAACTCTTTTTCAGGCTGCTAATTGAAGCCATGTTGTAACTCTTTTTCAGGCTGCTACATAAACGAATCCTCCTGTTTAGCCAGACTCATTTCACCTCAGGGTGATAGTATACACATCCCAGACGGTCACTGGGTACTAACGGACTATTCTGATATAGGATTTTAAAATTAAAGGCTTAAATGTCCAATTAAATCTATATTTCGGCTATATTTTGGCTACTAATCAAAGCCATATTGTATCTCTTCTTCAGGCTGATCTAACATCGAAACCTCCTGTTTAGCCAGACTCATTTCACCTCAGGGTGATAGTATACACATCCCAGACAGTCACTGGGTATTATCAGACTATTCTGATATAGGATTTTAAAATTAAAGTCTTAAATGTCCAATTAAATCTATATTTCAGCTTTATTTTGGCTACTAATCAAAGCCATATTGTATCTCTTTTTCCGGCTGCTAATTAAAGCCATGTTGTAACTCTTTTTCAGGCTGCTCTAACATCGAAACCTCCTGTTTAGCCAGACTCATTTCACCTCAGGGTGATAGTATACACATCCCAGACTGTCACTGGGTAATATTGGACTATTCTTATATAGGATTTTAAAATTAAAGGTTTACATGTCCACTTGAATCTATATTTCAACTCTTTTTCAGGCTGCTAATTGAAGCCATGTTGTAACTCTTTTTCAGGCTGCTATATAAACGAATCCTCCTGTTTACTCAGACTCATTTCACCTCAGGGTGATAGTATACACATCCCAGACAGTCACTGGGTAATATGGGACTATTCTGATACAGGATTTTAAAAATAAAGTCTTAAATGTCCAATTAAATCTATATTTCGGCTATATTTTGGCTACTAATGAAAGCCATATTGTATCTCTTTTTCATGCTGATCTAACATCGAAACCTCCTCTTTATCCAGACTCATTTCACCTCATGGTGATAGTATGCACATCCCAGACTGTCATTGGATAATATCGGACTATTCTGATATAGGATTTAAAAATTAAAGGTTTACATGTCCACTTAAAGCTATATTTCAACTGTTTTTCAGGCTTCAAATCAAAGCCATATTGTATCTCTTTTTCAGGCTGCTCTAACATCGAAACCTCCTGTTTATCCAGACTCATTTCACCTCATGGTGATAGTATACACATCCCAGACTGTCACTGGTTAATATCGGACCATTCTGATATAGGATTTTAAAATTAAAGGTTTACATGTCCACTTAAAGCTATATTTCAACTCTTTTTCAGGCTGCTAATTAAAGCCATATTGTAACTCTTTTTTAGGCTGCTCTATAAACAAAACCTCCTGTTTAGCCAGTCTCATTTCACCTCAGGGTGATAGTATACACATCCCAGACTGTCACTGGGTAATATTGGACTATTCTGATATAGGATTTTAAAATTAAAGGTTTACATGTCCAGTTAAAGCTATATTTCAACTCTTTTTCAGGCTGCTAATTAAAGCCATATTGTAACTCTTTTTTAGGCTGCTCTATAAACAAAACCTCCTGTTTAGCCAGACTCATTTCACCTCAGGGTGATAGTATGCACATCCCAGACTGTCACTGGGTACTATCGGACTATTCTGATATAGGATTTTAAAATTAAAGGCTTAAATGTCCAATTAAATCTATATTTCGGCTATATTTTGGCTACTAATCAAAGCCATATTGTATCTCTTCTTCAGGCTGATCTAACATCGAAACCTCCTGTTTAGCCAGACTCATTTCACGTCACGGTGATAGTGTACACATCCCTGACTGTCACTGGGTAATATCGGACCATTCTGATATAGGATTTTAGAAATAAAGGCTTAAATGTCCAATTAAAGGAAGATTTCAACTCTTTTTCAGGCTCTTAATTGAAGCCATATTGTAACTCTTTTTAAGGCTGCTCTATAAATGAAACCTCCTGTTTAGCCAGACTCATTTCACCTCAGGGTGATAGTATTCACATCGCAGACTGTCACTGGGTACTATCGGACTATTCTGATATAGGATTTTAAAATTAAAGGCTTAAATGTCCAGTTAAAGGAATATTTCAACTCTTTTTTCAGGCTCTTAATTAAAGCCATATTGTATCTCTTTCTCAGGCTGCTCTAACATCGAAACCTCCTGTTTAGCCAGACTCATTTCACGTCAGGGTGATAGTATACACATCCCAGACTGTCACTGGGTAATATTGGACCATTCTGATATAGGATTTTAAAATTAAAGGTTTACATGTCCACTTAAAGCTATATTTCAACTCTTTTTCAGGCTGCTAATTAAAGCCATATTGTATCTCTTTTTCAGGCTGCTCTAACATCGAAACCTCCTGTTTAGCCAGACTCATTTCACCTCAGGGTGATAGTATACACATCCCAGACTGTCACTGGGTAATATCAGGCTATTCTGATATAGGATTTAAAAATTAAACGTTTACATGTCCACTTAAAGCTATATTTCAACTCTTTTTCAGGCTGCTAATTAAAGCCATATTGTAACTCTTTTTTAGGCTGCTCTATAAACAAAACCTCCTCTTTAGCCAGTCTCATTTCACCTCAGGGTGATAGTATACACATCCCAGACTGTCACTGGGTACTATCGGACTATTTTGATATAGGATTTTAAAATTAAATGCTTAAATGTCCAATTAAATCTATATTTCGGCTATATTTTGGCTACTAGTCAAAGCCATATTGTATCTCTTCTTCAGGCTGATCTAACATCGAAACCTCCTGTTTAGCCAGACTCATTTCACCTCATGGTGATATTATACACATCCCAGACTGTCAATGGGTAATATCGGACTATTCTGATACAGGATTTAAAAATGAAAGGTTTACATGTCCACTTAAAGCTATATTTCGACTCTTTTTCAGGTTGCTAATTAAAGCCATATTGAAACTCTTTTTCAGGCTGCTCTATGAACAAAACCTCCTGTTTAGCCAGACTCATTTCACCTCAGGGTTATAGTATACACATCCCAGACAGTCACTGGGTAATATCAGACTATTCTGATATAGGATTTAAAAATTAAACATTTACATGTCCACTTAAAGATATATTTCAACTCTTTTTCAGGCTGCTAATTAAAGCCATAATGTAACTCTTTTTCAGGCTGCTCTATAAACGAAACCTCCTGTTTAGCCATACTCATTTCACCTCAGGGTGATAGTATACACATCCCTGACTGTCACTGGGTAATATCGGACTATTCTGATATAGGATTTTAAAAATAAAGTCTTAAATGTCCAATTAAATCTATATTTCAGCTATATTTTGGCTACTAATCAAAGCCATATTGTATCTCTTTTTCAGGCTGCTCTAACATCGAAACCTCCTGTCTATCCAAACTGATTTCACCTTATGGTGATAGTATACACATCCCAGACTGTCAATGGGTAATATCGGACTATTCTGATATAGGATTTAAAAATTAAAGGTTTACATGTCCACTTAAAGCTATATTTCAACTCTTTTTCAGGCTGCTAATTAAAGCCATATTGTATCTCTTTTTCAGGCTGCTCTAACATCGAAACCTCCTGTTTAGCCAGACTCATTTCACCTCAGGGTGATAGTATACACATCCCAGACTGTCACTGGGTAATATCGGGCTATTCTGATATAGGATTTAAAAATTAAACGTTTACATGTCCACTTAAAGCTATATTTCAACTCTTTTTCAGGCTGCTAATTAAAGCCATATTGTAACTCTTTTTTAGGCTGCTCTATAAACAAAACCTCCTGTTTAGCCAGTCTCATTTCACCTCAGGGTGATAGCATACACATCCCAGACTGTCACTGGGTAATATTGGACTATTCTGATATAGGATTTTAAAATTAAAGGCTTAATTGTCCAGTTAAAGGAATATTTCAACTCTTTTTCAGGCTCTTAATTAAAGCCATATTGTATCTCTTTTTCAGGCTGCTCTAACATCGAAACCTCCTGTTTAGCCAGACTAATTTCACCTCAGGGTTATAGTATACACATCCCAGACAGTCACTGGGTAATATCAGACTATTCTGATATAGGATTTAAAAATTAAACATTTACATGTCCACTTAAAGCTATATTTCAACTCTTTTTCAGGCTGCTAATTAAAGCCATAATGTAACTCTTTTTCAGGCTGCTCTATAAACGAAACCTCCTGTTTAGCCATACTCATTTCACCTCAGGGTGATAGTATACACATCCCTGACTGTCACTGTGTAATATCGGACCATTCTGATATAGGATTTTAAAAATAAAGTCTTAAATGTCCAATTAAATCTATATTTCAGCTATATTTTGGCTACTAATCAAAGCCATATTGTATCTCTTTTTCAGGCTGCTCTAACATCGAAACCTCCTGTCTATCCAAACTGATTTCACCTTATGGTGATAGTATACACATCCCAGACTGTCAATGGGTAATATCGGACTATTCTGATATAGGATTTAAAAATTAAAGGTTTACATGTCCACTTAAAGCTATATTTCGACTCTTTTTCAGGCTGCTAATTGAAGCCATGTTGTAACTCTTTTTCAGGCTGCTATATAAACGAATCATCCTGTTTAGCCAGACTCATTTCACCTCAGGGTGATAGTATACACATCCCAGACGGTCACTGGGTACTATCGGACTATTCTGATATAGGATTTTAAAATTGAAGGCTTAAATGTCCAATTAAATCTATATTTCGGCTATATTTCGGCTACTAATCAAAGCCATGTTGTATCTCTTCTTCAGGCTGATCTAACATCGAAACCTCCTGTTTAGCCAGACTCATTTCACCTCAGGGTGATAGTATACACATCCCAGACAGTCACTGGGTATTATCAGACTATTCTGATATAGGATTTTAAAATTAAAGTCTTAAATGTCCAATTAAATCTATATTTCAGCTAAATTTTGGCTACTAATCAAAGCCATATTGTATCTCTTTTTCAGGCTGCTAATTAAAGCCATGTTGTAACTCTTTTTCAGGCTGCTCTAACATCGAAACCTCCTGTTTAGCCAGACTCATTTCACCTCAGGGTGATAGTATACACATCCCAGACGGTCACTGGGTAATATGGGACTATTCTGATACAGGATTTTAAAAATAAAGTCTTAAATGTCCAATTAAATCTATATTTCGGCTATATTTTGGCTACTAATCAAAGCCATATTGTATCTCTTTTTCATGCTGATCTAACATCGAAACCTCCTGTTTAGCCAGACTCATTTCACCTCAGGGTGATAGTATACACATCCCAGACTGTCATTGGGTAATATCGGACTATTCTGATATAGGATTTAAAAATTAAAGGTTTACATGTCCACTTAAAGCTATATTTCAACTCTTTTTCAGGCTGTTAATTAAAGCCATATTGAAACTCTTTTTCAGCCTGCTCTATAAACAACACCTCCTGTTTAGCCAGACTCATTTCACCTCAGGGTGATAGTATACACATCCCAGACTGTCACTGGGTAATATTGGACTATTCTGATATAGGATTTTAAAATTAAAGGCTTAAATGTCCAATTAAATCTATATTTCGGCTATATTTTGGCTACTAATCAAAGCCATATTGTATCTCTTCTTCAGGCTGATCTAACATTGAAACCTCCTGTTTAGCCAGACTCATTTCACCTCAGGGTGATAGTATACACATCCCAGACAGTCACTGGGTATTATCAGACTATTCTGATATAGGATTTAAAAATTAAACATTTACATGTCCACTTAAAGCTATATTTCAACTCTTTTTCAGGCTGCTAATTAAAGCCATAATGTAACTCTTTTTCAGGCTGCTCTATAAACGAAACCTCCTGTTTAGCCAGACTCATTTCACGGCAGGGTGATAGTGTACACATCCCTGACTGTCACTGGGTAATATCGGACCATTCTGATATAGGATTTTAAAAATAAAGTCTTAAATGTCCAATTAAATCTATATTTCAGCTATATTTTGGCTACTAATCAAAGCCATATTGTATCTCTTCTTCAGGCTGCTCTAACATCGAAACCTCCTGTCTATCCAAACTGATTTCACCTTATGGTGATAGTATACACATCCCAGACTGTCAATGGGTAATATTGGACTATTCTTATATAGGATTTTAAAATTAAAGGTTTACATGTCCACTTGAATCTATATTTCAACTCTTTTTCAGGCTGCTAATTGAAGCCATGTTGTAACTCTTTTTCAGGCTGCTACATAAACGAATCCTCCTGTTTAGCCAGACTCATTTCACCTCAGGGTGATAGTATACACATCCCAGACGGTCACTGGGTACTAACGGACTATTCTGATATAGGATTTTAAAATTAAAGGCTTAAATGTCCAATTAAATCTATATTTCGGCTATATTTTGGCTACTAATCAAAGCCATATTGTATCTCTTCTTCAGGCTGATCTAACATCGAAACCTCCTGTTTAGCCAGACTCATTTCACCTCAGGGTGATAGTATACACATCCCAGACAGTCACTGGGTATTATCAGACTATTCTGATATAGGATTTTAAAATTAAAGTCTTAAATGTCCAATTAAATCTATATTTCAGCTTTATTTTGGCTACTAATCAAAGCCATATTGTATCTCTTTTTCCGGCTGCTAATTAAAGCCATGTTGTAACTCTTTTTCAGGCTGCTCTAACATCGAAACCTCCTGTTTAGCCAGACTCATTTCACCTCAGGGTGATAGTATACACATCCCAGACTGTCACTGGGTAATATTGGACTATTCTTATATAGGATTTTAAAATTAAAGGTTTACATGTCCACTTGAATCTATATTTCAACTCTTTTTCAGGCTGCTAATTGAAGCCATGTTGTAACTCTTTTTCAGGCTGCTATATAAACGAATCCTCCTGTTTACTCAGACTCATTTCACCTCAGGGTGATAGTATACACATCCCAGACGGTCACTGGGTAATATGGGACTATTCTGATACAGGATTTTAAAAATAAAGTCTTAAATGTCCAATTAAATCTATATTTCGGCTATATTTTGGCTACTAATGAAAGCCATATTGTATCTCTTTTTCATGCTGATCTAACATCGAAACCTCCTCTTTATCCAGACTCATTTCACCTCATGGTGATAGTATGCACATCCCAGACTGTCATTGGATAATATCGGACTATTCTGATATAGGATTTAAAAATTAAAGGTTTACATGTCCACTTGAATCTATATTTCAACTCTTTTTCCGGCTGCTAATTAAAGCCATGTTGTAACTCTTTTTCAGGCTGCTCTAACATCGAAACCTCCTGTTTAGCCAGACTCATTTCACCTCAGGGTGATAGTATACACATCCCAGACTGTCACTGGGTAATATTGGACTATTCTTATATAGGATTTTAAAATTAAAGGTTTACATGTCCACTTGAATCTATATTTCAACTCTTTTTCAGGCTGCTAATTGAAGCCATGTTGTAACTCTTTTTCAGGCTGCTATATAAACGAATCCTCCTGTTTACTCAGACTCATTTCACCTCAGGGTGATAGTATACACATCCCAGACGGTCACTGGGTAATATGGGACTATTCTGATACAGGATTTTAAAAATAAAGTCTTAAATGTCCAATTAAATCTATATTTCGGCTATATTTTGGCTACTAATGAAAGCCATATTGTATCTCTTTTTCATGCTGATCTAACATCGAAACCTCCTCTTTATCCAGACTCATTTCACCTCATGGTGATAGTATGCACATCCCAGACTGTCATTGGATAATATCGGACTATTCTGATATAGGATTTAAAAATTAAAGGTTTACATGTCCACTTAAAGCTATATTTCAACTGTTTTTCAGGCTTCAAATCAAAGCCATATTGTATCTCTTTTTCAGGCTGCTCTAACATCGAAACCTCCTGTTTATCCAGACTCATTTCACCTCATGGTGATAGTATACACATCCCAGACTGTCACTGGTTAATATCGGACCATTCTGATATAGGATTTTAAAATTAAAGGTTTACATGTCCACTTAAAGCTATATTTCAACTCTTTTTCAGGCTGCTAATTAAAGCCATATTGTAACTCTTTTTTAGGCTGCTCTATAAACAAAACCTCCTGTTTAGCCAGTCTCATTTCACCTCAGGGTGATAGTATACACATCCCAGACTGTCACTGGGTAATATTGGACTATTCTGATATAGGATTTTAAAATTAAAGGTTTACATGTCCAGTTAAAGCTATATTTCAACTCTTTTTCAGGCTGCTAATTAAAGCCATATTGTAACTCTTTTTTAGGCTGCTCTATAAACAAAACCTCCTGTTTAGCCAGACTCATTTCACCTCAGGGTGATAGTATGCACATCCCAGACTGTCACTGGGTACTATCGGACTATTCTGATATAGGATTTTAAAATTAAAGGCTTAAATGTCCAATTAAATCTATATTTCGGCTATATTTTGGCTACTAATCAAAGCCATATTGTATCTCTTCTTCAGGCTGATCTAACATCGAAACCTCCTGTTTAGCCAGACTCATTTCACGTCACGGTGATAGTGTACACATCCCTGACTGTCACTGGGTAATATCGGACCATTCTGATATAGGATTTTAGAAATAAAGGCTTAAATGTCCAATTAAAGGAAGATTTCAACTCTTTTTCAGGCTCTTAATTGAAGCCATATTGTAACTCTTTTTAAGGCTGCTCTATAAATGAAACCTCCTGTTTAGCCAGACTCATTTCACCTCAGGGTGATAGTATTCACATCGCAGACTGTCACTGGGTACTATCGGACTATTCTGATATAGGATTTTAAAATTAAAGGCTTAAATGTCCAGTTAAAGGAATATTTCAACTCTTTTTTCAGGCTCTTAATTAAAGCCATATTGTATCTCTTTCTCAGGCTGCTCTAACATCGAAACCTCCTGTTTAGCCAGACTCATTTCACGTCAGGGTGATAGTATACACATCCCAGACTGTCACTGGGTAATATTGGACCATTCTGATATAGGATTTTAAAATTAAAGGTTTACATGTCCACTTAAAGCTATATTTCAACTCTTTTTCAGGCTGCTAATTAAAGCCATATTGTATCTCTTTTTCAGGCTGCTCTAACATCGAAACCTCCTGTTTAGCCAGACTCATTTCACCTCAGGGTGATAGTATACACATCCCAGACTGTCACTGGGTAATATCAGGCTATTCTGATATAGGATTTAAAAATTAAACGTTTACATGTCCACTTAAAGCTATATTTCAACTCTTTTTCAGGCTGCTAATTAAAGCCATATTGTAACTCTTTTTTAGGCTGCTCTATAAACAAAACCTCCTCTTTAGCCAGTCTCATTTCACCTCAGGGTGATAGTATACACATCCCAGACTGTCACTGGGTACTATCGGACTATTTTGATATAGGATTTTAAAATTAAATGCTTAAATGTCCAATTAAATCTATATTTCGGCTATATTTTGGCTACTAGTCAAAGCCATATTGTATCTCTTCTTCAGGCTGATCTAACATCGAAACCTCCTGTTTAGCCAGACTCATTTCACCTCATGGTGATATTATACACATCCCAGACTGTCAATGGGTAATATCGGACTATTCTGATACAGGATTTAAAAATGAAAGGTTTACATGTCCACTTAAAGCTATATTTCGACTCTTTTTCAGGTTGCTAATTAAAGCCATATTGAAACTCTTTTTCAGGCTGCTCTATGAACAAAACCTCCTGTTTAGCCAGACTCATTTCACCTCAGGGTTATAGTATACACATCCCAGACAGTCACTGGGTAATATCAGACTATTCTGATATAGGATTTAAAAATTAAACATTTACATGTCCACTTAAAGATATATTTCAACTCTTTTTCAGGCTGCTAATTAAAGCCATAATGTAACTCTTTTTCAGGCTGCTCTATAAACGAAACCTCCTGTTTAGCCATACTCATTTCACCTCAGGGTGATAGTATACACATCCCTGACTGTCACTGGGTAATATCGGACTATTCTGATATAGGATTTTAAAAATAAAGTCTTAAATGTCCAATTAAATCTATATTTCAGCTATATTTTGGCTACTAATCAAAGCCATATTGTATCTCTTTTTCAGGCTGCTCTAACATCGAAACCTCCTGTCTATCCAAACTGATTTCACCTTATGGTGATAGTATACACATCCCAGACTGTCAATGGGTAATATCGGACTATTCTGATATAGGATTTAAAAATTAAAGGTTTACATGTCCACTTAAAGCTATATTTCAACTCTTTTTCAGGCTGCTAATTAAAGCCATATTGTATCTCTTTTTCAGGCTGCTCTAACATCGAAACCTCCTGTTTAGCCAGACTCATTTCACCTCAGGGTGATAGTATACACATCCCAGACTGTCACTGGGTAATATCGGGCTATTCTGATATAGGATTTAAAAATTAAACGTTTACATGTCCACTTAAAGCTATATTTCAACTCTTTTTCAGGCTGCTAATTAAAGCCATATTGTAACTCTTTTTTAGGCTGCTCTATAAACAAAACCTCCTGTTTAGCCAGTCTCATTTCACCTCAGGGTGATAGCATACACATCCCAGACTGTCACTGGGTAATATTGGACTATTCTGATATAGGATTTTAAAATTAAAGGCTTAATTGTCCAGTTAAAGGAATATTTCAACTCTTTTTCAGGCTCTTAATTAAAGCCATATTGTATCCCTTTTTCAGGCTGCTCTAACATCGAAACCTCCTGTTTAGCCAGACTCATTTCACCTCAGGGTGATAGTATACACATCCCAGACTGTCACTGGGTACTATCGGACTATTCTGATATAGGATTTTAAAATTAAAGGCTTAAATGTCCAATTAAATCTATATTTCGGCTATATTTTGGCTACTAATCAAAGCCATATTGTATCTCTTCTTCAGGCTGATCTAACATCGAAACCTCCTGTTTAGCCAGACTCATTTCACCTCATGGTGATATTATACACATCCCAGACTGTCAATGGGTAATATCGGACTATTCTGATACAGGATTTAAAAATTAAAGGTTTACATGTCCACTTAAAGCTATATTTCGACTCTTTTTCAGGTTGCTAATTAAAGCCATATTGAAACTCTTTTTCAGGCTGCTCTATGAACAAAACCTCCTGTTTAGCCAGACTCATTTCACCTCAGGGTTATAGTATACACATCCCAGACAGTCACTGGGTAATATCAGACTATTCTGATATAGGATTTAAAAATTAAACATTTACATGTCCACTTAAAGATATATTTCAACTCTTTTTCAGGCTGCTAATTAAAGCCATAATGTAACTCTTTTTCAGGCTGCTCTATAAACGAAACCTCCTGTTTAGCCATACTCATTTCACCTCAGGGTGATAGTATACACATCCCTGACTGTCACTGGGTAATATCGGACCATTCTGATATAGGATTTTAAAAATAAAGTCTTAAATGTCCAATTAAATCTATATTTCAGCTATATTTTGGCTACTAATCAAAGCCATATTGTATCTCTTTTTCAGGCTGCTCTAACATCGAAACCTCCTGTCTATCCAAACTGATTTCACCTTATGGTGATAGTATACACATCACAGACTGTCAATGGGTAATATCGGACTATTCTGATATAGGATTTAAAAATTAAAGGTTTACATGTCCACTTAAAGCTATATTTCGACTCTTTTTCAGGCTGCTAATTGAAGCCATGTTGTAACTCTTTTTCAGGCTGCTATATAAACGAATCATCCTGTTTAGCCAGACTCATTTCACCTCAGGGTGATAGTATACACATCCCAGACGGTCACTGGGTACTATCGGACTATTCTGATATAGGATTTTAAAATTGAAGGCTTAAATGTCCAATTAAATCTATATTTCAGCTATATTTTGGCTACTAATCAAAGCCATATTGTATCTCTTCTTCAGGCTGATCTAACATCGAAACCTCCTGTTTAGCCAGACTCATTTCACCTCAGGGTGATAGTATACACATCCCAGACAGTCACTGGGTATTATCAGACTATTCTGATATAGGATTTTAAAATTAAAGTCTTAAATGTCCAATTAAATCTATATTTCAGCTATATTTTGGCTACTAATCAAAGCCATATTGTATCTCTTTTTCAGGCTGCTAATTAAAGCCATGTTGTAACTCTTTTTCAGGCTGCTCTAACATCGAAACCTCCTGTTTAGCCAGACTCATTTCACCTCAGGGTGATAGTATACACATCCCAGACGGTCACTGGGTAATATGGGACTATTCTGATACAGGATTTTAAAAATAAAGTCTTAAATGTCCAATTAAATCTATATTTCGGCTATATTTTGGCTACTAATCAAAGCCATATTGTATCTCTTTTTCATGCTGATCTAACATCGAAACCTCCTGTTTAGCCAGACTCATTTCACCTCAGGGTGATAGTATACACATCCCAGACTGTCATTGGGTAATATCGGACTATTCTGATATAGGATTTAAAAATTAAAGGTTTACATGTCCACTTAAAGCTATATTTCAACTGTTTTTCAGGCTTCAAATCAAAGCCATATTGTATCTCTTTTTCAGGCTGCTCTAACATCGAAACCTCCTGTTTATCCAGACTCATTTCACCTCAGGGTGATAGTATACACATCCCAGACTGTCACTGGGTAATATCGGACTATTCTGATATAGGTTTTAAAAATTAAAGGTTTACTTGTCCACTTAAAGCTATATTTCAACTCTTTTTCAGGCTGCTAATTAAAGCCATATTGTATCTCTTTTTCAGGCTGCTCTAACATCGAAACCTCCTGTTTAGCCAGACTCATTTCACGTCAGGGTGATAGTATTCACTTCCCAGACCCTTACGTGTAATATTGCACCATTCTGATATAGGATTTTAAAATTAAAGGTTTACATGTCCACTTAAAGCTATATTTCAACTCTTTTTCAGGCTGTTAATTAAAGCCATATTGAAACTCTTTTTCAGCCTGCTCTATAAACAACACCTCCTGTTTAGCCAGACTCATTTCACCTCAGGGTGATAGTATACACATCCCAGACTGTCACTGGGTAATATTGGACTATTCTTATATAGGATTTTAAAATTAAAGGTTTACATGTCCACTTGAATCTATATTTCAACTCTTTTTCAGGCTGCTAATTGAAGCCATGTTGTAACTCTTTTTCAGGCTGCTATATAAACGAATCCTCCTGTTTAGCCAGACTCATTTCACCTCAGGGTGATAGTATACACATCCCAGATGGTCACTGGGTACTATCGGACTATTCTGATATAGGATTTTAAAATTAAAGGCTTAAATGTCCAATTAAATCTATATTTCGGCTATATTTTGGCTACTAATCAAAGCCATATTGTATCTCTTCTTCAGGCTGATCTAACATCGAAACATCCTGTTTAGCCAGACTCATTTCACCTCAGGGTGATAGTATACACATCCCAGACAGTCACTGGGTATTATCAGACTATTCTGATATAGGATTTTAAAATTAAAGTCTTAAATGTCCAATTAAATGTATATTTCAGCTATATTTTGGCTACTAATCAAAGCCATATTGTATCTCTTTTTCAGGCTGCTAATTAAAGCCATGTTGTAACTCTTTTTCAGGCTGCTCTAACATAGAAACCTCCTGTTTAGCCAGACTCATTTCACCTCAGGGTGATAGTATACACATCCCAGACTGTCACTGGGTAATATTGGACTATTCTTATATAGGATTTTAAAATTAAAGGTTTACATGTCCACTTGAATCTATATTTCAACTCTTTTTCAGGCTGCTAATTGAAGCCATGTTGTAACTCTTTTTCAGGCTGCTCTAACATCAAAACCTCCTGTTTAGCCAGACTCATTTCACCTCAGGGTGATAGTATACACATCCCAGACTGTCACTGGGTACTATCGGACTATTCTGATATAGGATTTTAAAATTAAAGGCTTAAATGTCCAGTTAAAGGAATATTTCAACTCTTTTTCAGGCTCTTAATTAAAGCCATATTGTATCTCTTTTTCAGGTTGCTCTAAAACTGAAATCTACTCATTAGCCAGACACATTTCACCTCAGGGTGATAGTATTCACTTCCCAGCTCTCACTTGTAATATCGCACCATTCTGATATAGGATTTTAAAATTAAAGTCTTAAATGTCCAATTAAATCTATATTTCGGCTATATTTTGGCTACTAATTAAAGCCATATTGTAACTCTTTTTCAGGTTGATCTAACATCGAAACCTCCTGTTTAGCCAGACTCATTTCACCTCAGGGTGATAGTATACACATCCCAGACTGTCACTTGGTAATATCGGGCTATTCTGATATAGGATTTAAAAATTAAACGTTTACATGTCCACTTAAAGCTATATTTCAACTCTTTTTCAGGCTGCTAATTAAAGCCATAATGTAACTTTTTTTCAGGCTGCTCTATAAACGAAACCTCCTGTTTAGCTAGACTCATTTCACCTCAGGGTAATAGTATACACATTCCTGACTGTCACTGGGTAATATCGGACTATTCTGATATAGGATTTTAAAATTAAAGTCTTAAATGTCCAGTTAAAGGAATATTTCAACTCTTTTTCAGGCTCTTAATTAAAGCCATATTGTATCTCTTTTTCAGGCTGCTCTAACATCGAAACCTCCTGTTTTGCCAGACTCATTTCACCTCAGGGTGATAGTATACACATCCCAGACTGTCAATGGGTAATATTGGACTATTCTTATATAGGATTTTAAAATTAAAGGTTTACATGTCCACTTGAATCTATATTTCAACTCTTTTTCAGGCTGCTAATTGAAGCCATGTTGTAACTCTTTTTCAGGCTGCTACATAAACGAATCCTCCTGTTTAGCCAGACTCATTTCACCTCAGGGTGATAGTATACACATCCCAGAAAGTCACTGGGTACTATCGGACTATTCTGATATAGGATTTTCAAATTAAAGGCTTAAATGTCCAATTAAATCTATATTTCGGCTATATTTTGGCTACTAATCAAAGCCATATTGTATCTCTTCTTCAGGCTGATCTAACATCGAAACCTCCTGTTTAGCCAGACTCTTTTCACCTCAGGGTGACAGTATACACATCCCAGACAGTCACTGGGTATTATCAGACTATTCTGATATAGGATTTTAAAATTAAAGTCTTAAATGTCCAATTAAATCTATATTTCAGCTATATTTTGGCTACTAATCAAAGCCATATTGTATCTCTTTTTCAGGCTGCTAATTAAAGCCATGTTGTAACTCTTTTTCAGGCTGCTATATAAACGAATCCTCCTGTTTACTCAGACTCATTTCACCTCAGGGTGATAGTATACACATCCCAGACGGTCACTGGGTAATATGGGAATATTCTGATACAGGATTTTAAAAATAAAGTCTTAAATGTCCAATTAAATCTATATTTCGGCTATATTTTGGCTACTAATCAAAGCCATATTGTATCTCTTTTCCATGCTGATCTAACATCGAAACCTCCTCTTTATCCAGACTCATTTCACCTCAGGGTGATAGTATACACATCCCAGACTGTCATTGGATAATATCGGACTATTCTGACATAGGATTTAAAAATTAAAGGTTTACATGTCCACTTGAATCTATATTTCAACTCTTTTTCAGGCTGCTAATTGAAGCCATGTTGTAACTCTTTTTCAGGCTGCTCTAACATCAAAACCTCCTGTTTAGCCAGACTCATTTCACCTCAGGGTGATAGTATACACATCCCAGACTGTCACTGGGTACTATCGGACTATTCTGATATAGGATTTTAAAATTAAAGGCTTAAATGTCCAGTTAAAGGAATATTTCAACTCTTTTTCAGGCTCTTAATTAAAGCCATATTGTATCTCTTTTTCAGGCTGCTCTAACATCGAAACCTCCTGTTTAGCCAGACTCATTTCACCTCAGGGTGATAGTATACACATCCCAGACTGTCACTGGGTACTATCGGACTATTCTGATATAGAATTTTAAAATTAAAGGCTTAAATGTCCAATTAAAGGAATATTTCAACTCTTTTTCAGGCTGCTAATTAAAGCAATATTGTATCTCTTTTTCAGGTTGCTCTAAAACTGAAATCTACTCATTAGCCAGACACATTTCACCTCAGGGTGATAGTATTCACTTCCCAGCTCTCACTTGTAATATCGCACCATTCTGATATAGGATTTTAAAATTAAAGTCTTAAATGTCCAATTAAATCTATATTTCGGCTATATTTTGGCTACTAATTAAAGCCATATTGTAACTCTTTTTCAGGTTGATCTAACATCGAAACCTCCTGTTTAGCCAGACTCATTTCACCTCAGGGTGATAGTATACACATCCCAGACTGTCACTTGGTAATATCGGGCTATTCTGATATAGGATTTAAAAATTAAACGTTTACATGTCCACTTAAAGCTATATTTCAACTCTTTTTCAGGCTGCTAATTAAAGCCATAATGTAACTTTTTTTCAGGCTGCTCTATAAACGAAACCTCCTGTTTAGCTAGACTCATTTCACCTCAGGGTAATAGTATACACATTCCTGACTGTCACTGGGTAATATCGGACTATTCTGATATAGGATTTTAAAATTAAAGTCTTAAATGTCCAGTTAAAGGAATATTTCAACTCTTTTTCAGGCTCTTAATTAAAGCCATATTGTATCTCTTTTTCAGGCTGCTCTAACATCGAAACCTCCTGTTTTGCCAGACTCATTTCACCTCAGGGTGATAGTATACACATCCCAGACTGTCAATGGGTAATATTGGACTATTCTTATATAGGATTTTAAAATTAAAGGTTTACATGTCCACTTGAATCTATATTTCAACTCTTTTTCAGGCTGCTAATTGAAGCCATGTTGTAACTCTTTTTCAGGCTGCTACATAAACGAATCCTCCTGTTTAGCCAGACTCATTTCACCTCAGGGTGATAGTATACACATCCCAGAAAGTCACTGGGTACTATCGGACTATTCTGATATAGGATTTTCAAATTAAAGGCTTAAATGTCCAATTAAATCTATATTTCGGCTATATTTTGGCTACTAATCAAAGCCATATTGTATCTCTTCTTCAGGCTGATCTAACATCGAAACCTCCTGTTTAGCCAGACTCTTTTCACCTCAGGGTGACAGTATACACATCCCAGACAGTCACTGGGTATTATCAGACTATTCTGATATAGGATTTTAAAATTAAAGTCTTAAATGTCCAATTAAATCTATATTTCAGCTATATTTTGGCTACTAATCAAAGCCATATTGTATCTCTTTTTCAGGCTGCTAATTAAAGCCATGTTGTAACTCTTTTTCAGGCTGCTATATAAACGAATCCTCCTGTTTACTCAGACTCATTTCACCTCAGGGTGATAGTATACACATCCCAGACGGTCACTGGGTAATATGGGAATATTCTGATACAGGATTTTAAAAATAAAGTCTTAAATGTCCAATTAAATCTATATTTCGGCTATATTTTGGCTACTAATCAAAGCCATATTGTATCTCTTTTCCATGCTGATCTAACATCGAAACCTCCTCTTTATCCAGACTCATTTCACCTCAGGGTGATAGTATACACATCCCAGACTGTCATTGGATAATATCGGACTATTCTGACATAGGATTTAAAAATTAAAGGTTTACATGTCCACTTAAAGCTATATTTCAACTGTTTTTCAGGCTTCAAATCAAAGCCATATTGTATCTCTTTTTCAGGCTGCTCTAACATCGAAACCTCCTGTTTATCCAGACTCATTTCACCTCATGGTGATAGTATACACATCCCAGACTGTCACTGGGTAATATAGGACCATTCTGATATAGGATTTTAAAATTAAAGGTTTACATGTCCACTTAAAGCTATATTTCAACTCTTTTTCAGGCTGCTAATTAAAGCCATATTGTAACTCTTTTTTAGGCTGCTCTATAAACAAAACCACCTGTTTAGCCAGTCTCATTTCACCTCAGGGTGATAGTATACACATCCCAGACTGTCACTGGGTAATATTGGACTATTCTGATATAGGATTTTAAAATTAAAGGCTTAAATGTCCAGTTAAAGGAATATTTCAACTCTTTTTCAGGCTCTTAATTAAAGCCATATTGTATCTCTTTTTCAGGCTGCTCTAACATCGAAACCTCCTGTTTAGCCAGACTCATTTCACCTCAGGGTGATAGTATACACATCCCAGACTGTCACTGGGTAATATCGGGCTATTCTGATATAGGATTTAAAAATTAAACGTTTACATGTCCACTTAAAGCTATATTTCAACTCTTTTTCAGGCTGCTAATTAAAGCCATATTGTAACTCTTTTTTAGGCTGCTCTATAAACAAAACCTCCTGTTTAGCCAGTCTCATTTCACCTCAGGGTGATAGTATACACATCCCAGACTGTCACTGGGTAATATTGGACTATTCTGATATAGGATTTTAAAATTAAAGGCTTAATTGTCCAGTTAAAGGAATATTTCAACTCTATTTCAGGCTCTTAATTAAAGCCATATTGTATCCCTTTTTCAGGCTGCTCTAACATCGAAACCTCCTGTTTAGCCAGACTCATTTCACCTCAGGGTGATAGTATAAACATCCCAGACTGTCACTGGGTACTATCGGACTATTCTGCTATAGGATTTTAAAATTAAAGGCTTAAATGTCCAATTAAATCTATATTTCGGCTATATTTTGGCTACTAATCAAAGCCATATTGTATCTCTTCTTCAGGCTGATCTAACATCGAAACCTCCTGTTTAGCCAGACTCATTTCACCTCATGGTGATATTATACACATCCCAGACTGTCAATGGGTAATATCGGACTATTCTGATACAGGATTTAAAAATTAAAGGTTTACATGTCCACTTAAAGCTATATTTCGACTCTTTTTCAGGCTGCTAATTAAAGCCATATTGAAACTCTTTTTCAGGCTGCTCTATGAACAAAACCTCCTGTTTAGCCAGACTCATTTCACCTCAGGGTTATAGTATACACATCCCAGACAGTCACTGGGTAATATCAGACTATTCTGATATAGGATTTAAAAATTAAACATTTACATGTCCACTTAAAGCTATATTTCAACTCTTTTTCAGGCTGCTAATTAAAGCCATAATGTAACTCTTTTTCAGGCTGCTCTATAAACGAAACCTCCTGTTTAGCCAGACTCATTTCACCTCAGGGTGATAGTATACACATCCCTGACTGTCACTGGGTAATATCGGACCATTCTGATATAGGATTTTAAAAATAAAGTCTTAAATGTCCAATTAAATCTATATTTCAGCTATATTTTGGCTACTAATCAAAGCCATATTGTATCTCTTTTTCAGGCTGCTCTAACATCGAAACCTCCTGTCTATCCAAACTGATTTCACCTTATGGTGATAGTATACACATCCCAGACTGTCAATGGGTAATATCGGACTATTCTGATATAGGATTTAAAAATTAAAGGTTTACATGTCCACTTAAAGCTATATTTCGACTCTTTTTCAGGCTGCTAATTGAAGCCATGTTGTAACTCTTTTTCAGGCTGCTATATAAACGAATCCTCCTGTTTAGCCAGACTCATTTCACCTCAGGGTGATAGTATACACATCCCAGACGGTCACTGGGTACTATCGGACTATTCTGATATAGGATTTTAAAATTAAAGGCTTAAATGTCCAATTAAATCTATATTTCGGCTATATTTTGGCTACTAATCAAAGCCATATTGTATCTCTTCTTCAGGCTGATCTAACATCGAAACCTCCTGTTTAGCCAGACTCATTTCACCTCAGGGTGATAGTATACACATCCCAGACAGTCACTGGGTATTATCAGACTATTCTGATATAGGATTTTAAAATTAAAGTCTTAAATGTCCAATTAAATCTATATTTCAGCTATATTTTGGCTACTAATCAAAGCCATATTGTATCTCTTTTTCAGGCTGCTAATTAAAGCCATGTTGTAACTCTTTTTCAGGCTGCTCTAACATCGAAACCTCCTGTTTAGCCAGACTAATTTCACCTCAGGGTGATAGTATACACATCCCAGACGGTCACTGGGTAATATGGGACTATTCTGATACAGGATTTTAAAAATAAAGTCTTAAATGTCCAATTAAATCTATATTTCGGCTATATTTTGGCTACTAATCAAAGCCATATTGTATCTCTTTTTCATGCTGATCTAACATCGAAACCTCCTGTTTAGCCAGACTCATTTCACCTCAGGGTGATAGTATACACATCCCAGACTGTCATTGGGTAATATCGGACTATTCTGATATAGGATTTAAAAATTAAAGGTTTACATGTCCACTTAAAGCTATATTTCAACTGTTTTTCAGGCTTCAAATCAAAGCCATATTGTATCTCTTTTTCTGGCTGCTCTAACATCGAAACCTCCTGTTTATCCAGACTCATTTCACCTCCTGGTGATAGTATACACATCCCAGACTGTCACTGGGTAATATCGGACCATTCTGATATAGGATTTTAAAATTAAAGGTTTACATGTCCACTTAAAGCTATATTTCCACTCTTTTTCAGGCTGCTAATTAAAGCCATATTGTAACTCTTTTTTAGGCTGCTCTATAAACAAAACCTCCTGTTTAGCCAGTCTCATTCCACCTCAGGGTGATAGTATACACATCCCAGACTGTCACTGGGTAATATTGGACTATTCTGATATAGGATTTTAAAATTAAAGGCTTAAATGTCCAGTTAAAGGAATATTTCAACTCTTTTTCAGGCTCTTAATTAAAGCCATATTGTATCTCTTTTTCAGGCTGCTCTAACATCGAAACCTCCTGTTTAGCCAGACTTATTTCACCTCAGGGTGATAGTATACACATCCCAGACTGTCACTGGGTACTATCGGACTATTCTGATATAGGATTTTAAAATTAAAGGCTTAAATGTCCAATTAAATCTATATTTCGGCTATATTTTGGCTACTAATCAAAGCCATATTGTATCTCTTCTTCAGGCTGATCTAACATCGAAACCTCCTGTTTAGCCAGACTCATTTCACGTCACGGTGATAGTGTAAACATCCCTGACTGTCACTGGGTAATATCGGACCATTCTGATATAGGATTTTAAAAATAAAGGCTTAAATGTCCAATTAAAGGAAGATTTCAACTCTTTTTCAGGCTCTTAATTGAAGCCATATTGTAACTCTTTTTCAGGCTGCTCTATAAATGAAACCTCCTGTTTAGCCAGACTCATATCACCTCAGGGTGATAGTATACACATCGCAGACTGTCACTGGGTACTATCGGACTATTCTGATATAGGATTTTAAAA
Source organism: Zingel zingel (assembly GCA_023566125.1). Classification (NCBI taxonomy): domain Eukaryota; kingdom Metazoa; phylum Chordata; class Actinopteri; order Perciformes; family Percidae; genus Zingel; species Zingel zingel. Next base: position 31,393,634 of record CM042319.1, read on the forward strand.
TTAAAGGCTTAAATGTCCAGTTAAAGGAATATTTCAACTCTTTTTTCAGGCTCTTAATTAAAGCCATATTGTATCTCTTTTTCAGGCTGCTCTAACATCGAAACCTCCTGTTTAGCCAGACTCATTTCACCTCAGGGTGATAGTATACACATCCCAGACTGTCACTGGGTAATATTGGACCATTCTGATATAGGATTTCAAAATTAAAGGTTTACATGTCCACTTAAAGCTATATTTCAACTCTTTTTCAGGCTGCTAATTAAAGCCATATTGTATCTCTTTTTCAGGCTGCTCTAACATCGAAACCTCCTGTTTAGCCAGACTCATTTCACCTCATGGTGATATTATACACATCCCAGACTGTCAATGGGTAATATCGGACTATTCTGATACAGGATTTAAAAATTAAAGGTTTACATGTCCACTTAAAGCTATATTTCAACTCTTTTTCAGGCTGCTAATTAAAGCCATATTGTAACTCTTTTTTAGGCTGCTCTATAAACAAAACCTCCTGTTTAGCCAGTCTCATTTCACCTCAGGGTGATAGTATACACATCCCAGACTGTCACTGGGTAATATTGGACTATTCTGATATAGGATTTTAAAATTAAAGGCTTAAATGTCCAGTTAAAGGAATATTTCAACTCTTTTTCAGGCTCTTAATTAAAGCCATATTGTATCTCTTTTTCAGGCTGCTCTAACATCGAAACCTCCTGTTTAGCCAGACTTATTTCACCTCAGGGTGATAGTATACACATCCCAGTCTGTCACTGGGTACTATCGGACTATTCTGATATAGGATTTTAAAATTAAAGGCTTAAATGTCCAATTGAATCTATATTTCGGCTATATTTTGGCTACTAATCAAAGCCATATTGTATCTCTTCTTCAGGCTGATCTAACATCGAAACCTCCTGTTTAGCCAGACTCATTTCACGTCACGGTGATAGTGTAAACATCCCTGACTGTCACTGGGTAATATCGGACCATTCTGATATAGGATTTTAAAAATAAAGGCTTAAATGTCCAATTAAAGGAAGATTTCAACTCTTTTTCAGGCTCTTAATTGAAGCCATATTGTAACTCTTTTTCAGGCTGCTCTATAAATGAAACCTCCTGTTTAGCCAGACTCATATCACCTCAGGGTGATAGTATACACATCGCAGACTGTCACTGGGTACTATCGGACTATTCTGATATAGGATTTTAAAATTAAAGGCTTAAATGTCCAGTTAAAGGAATATTTCAACTCTTTTTTCAGGCTCTTAATTAAAGCCATATTGTATCTCTTTTTCAGGCTGCTCTAACATCGAAACCTCCTGTTTAGCCAGACTCATTTCACCTCAGGGTGATAGTATACACATCCCAGACTGTCACTGGGTAATATTGGACCATTCTGATATAGGATTTCAAAATTAAAGGTTTACATGTCCACTTAAAGCTATATTTCAACTCTTTTTCAGGCTGCTAATTAAAGCCATATTGTATCTCTTTTTCAGGCTGCTCTAACATCGAAACCTCCTGTTTAGCCAGACTCATTTCACCTCATGGTGATATTATACACATCCCAGACTGTCAATGGGTAACATCGGACTATTCTGATACAGGATTTAAAAATTAAAGGTTTACATGTCCACTTAAAGCTATATTTCAACTCTTTTTCAGGCTGCTAATTAAAGCCATATTGTAACTCTTTTTTAGGCTGCTCTATAAACAAAACCTCCTGTTTAGCCAGTCTCATTTCACCTCAGGGTGATAGTATACACATCCCAGACTGTCACTGGGTAATATTGGACTATTCTGATATAGGATTTTAAAATTAAAGGCTTAATTGTCCAGTTAAAGGAATATTTCAACTCTTTTTCAGGCTCTTAATTAAAGCCATATTGTATCCCTTTTTCAGGCTGCTCTAACATCGAAACCTCCTGTTTAGCCAGACTCATTTCACCTCATGGTGATATTATACACATCCCAGACTGTCAATGGGTAATATCGGACTATTCTGATACAGGATTTAAAAATTAAAGGTTTACATGTCCACTTAAAGCTATATTTCGACTCTTTTTCAGGCTGCTAATTAAAGCCATATTGAAACTCTTTTTCAGGCTGCTCTATGAACAAAACCTCCTGTTTAGCCAGACTCATTTCACCTCAGGGTTATAGTATACACATCCCAGACAGTCACTGGGTAATATCAGACTATTCTGATATAGGATTTAAAAATTAAACATTTGCATGTCCACTTAAAGCTATATTTCAACTCTTTTTCAGGCTGCTAATTAAAGCCATAATGTAACTCTTTTTCAGGCTGCTCTATAAACGAAACCTCCTGTTTAGCCAGACTCATTTCACCTCAGGGTGATAGTATACACATCCCTGACTGTCACTGGGTAATATCGGACCATTCTGATATAGGATTTTAAAAATAAAGTCTTAAATGTCCAATTAAATCTATATTTCAGCTATATTTTGGCTACTAATCAAAGCCATATTGTATCTCTTTGTCAGGCTGCTAATTAAAGCCATGTTGTAACTCTTTTTCAGGCTGCTCTAACATCGAAACCTCCTGTTTAGCCAGACTCATTTCACATCAGGGTGATAGTATACACATCCCAGACTGTCACTGGGTAATATTGGACTATTCTTATATAGGATTTTAAAATTAAAGGTTTACATGTCCACTTGAATCTATATTTCAACTCTTTTTCAGGCTGCTAATTGAAGCCATGTTGTAACTCTTTTTCAGGCTGCTATATAAACGAATCCTCCTGTTTAGCCAGACTCATTTCACCTCAGGGTGATAGTATACACATCCCAGACGGTCACTGGGTACTATCGGACTATTCTGATATAGGATTTTAAAATTAAAGGCTTAAATGTCCAATTAAATCTATATTTCGGCTATATTTTGGCTACTAATCAAAGCCATATTGTATCTCTTTTTCAGGCTGCTAATTAAAGCCATGTTGTAACTCTTTTTCAGGCTGCTCTAACATCGAAACCTCCTGTTTAGCCAGACTCATTTCACCTCAGGGTGATAGTATACACATCCCAGACTGTCACTGGGTAATATTGGACTATTCTTATATAGGATTTTAAAATTAAAGGTTTACATGTCCACTTTAATCTATATTTCAACTCTTTTTCAGGCTGCTAATTAAAGCAATATTGTATCTCTTTTTCAGGTTGCTCTAAAACTGAAATCTACTCATTAGCCAGACACATTTCACCTCAGGGTGATAGTATTCACTTCCCAGCTCTCACTTGTAATATCGCACCATTCTGATATAGGATTTTAAAATTAAAGGCTTAAATGTCCAATTAAATCTATATTTCGGCTATATTTTGGCTACTAATCAAAGCCATATTGTATCTCTTCTTCAGGCTGATCTAACATCGAAACCTCCTGTTTAGCCAGACTCATTTCACCTCAGGGTGATAGTATACACATCCCAGACTGTCACTGGGTACTATCGGACTATTCTGATATAGGATTTTAAAATTAAAGGCTTAAATGTCCAATTAAATCTATATTTCGGCTATATTTTGGCTACTAATCAAAGCCATATTGTATCTCTTCTTCAGGCTGATCTAACATCGAAACCTCCTGTTTAGCCAGACTCATTTCACCTCAGGGTGATAGTATACACATCCCTGACTGTCACTGGGTAATATCGGACCATTCTGATATAGGATTTTAAAAATAAAGTCTTAAATGTCCAATTAAATCTATATTTCAGCTATATTTTGGCTACTAATCAAAGCCATATTGTATCTCTTTGTCAGGCTGCTAATTAAAGCCATGTTGTAACTCTTTTTCAGGCTGCTCTAACATCGAAACCTCCTGTTTAGCCAGACTCATTTCACATCAGGGTGATAGTATACACATCCCAGACTGTCACTGGGTAATATTGGACTATTCTTATATAGGATTTTAAAATTAAAGGTTTACATGTCCACTTGAATCTATATTTCAACTCTTTTTCAGGCTGCTAATTGAAGCCATGTTGTAACTCTTTTTCAGGCTGCTATATAAACGAATCCTCCTGTTTAGCCAGACTCATTTCACCTCAGGGTGATAGTATACACATCCCAGACGGTCACTGGGTACTATCGGACTATTCTGATATAGGATTTTAAAATTAAAGGCTTAAATGTCCAATTAAATCTATATTTCGGCTATATTTTGGCTACTAATCAAAGCCATATTGTATCTCTTTTTCAGGCTGCTAATTAAAGCCATGTTGTAACTCTTTTTCAGGCTGCTCTAACATCGAAACCTCCTGTTTAGCCAGACTCATTTCACCTCAGGGTGATAGTATACACATCCCAGACTGTCACTGGGTAATATTGGACTATTCTTATATAGGATTTTAAAATTAAAGGTTTACATGTCCACTTTAATCTATATTTCAACTCTTTTTCAGGCTGCTAATTAAAGCAATATTGTATCTCTTTTTCAGGTTGCTCTAAAACTGAAATCTACTCATTAGCCAGACACATTTCACCTCAGGGTGATAGTATTCACTTCCCAGCTCTCACTTGTAATATCGCACCATTCTGATATAGGATTTTAAAATTAAAGGCTTAAATTTCCAATTAAATCTATATTTCGGCTATATTTTGGCTACTAATCAAAGCCATATTGTATCTCTTCTTCAGGCTGATCTAACATCGAAACCTCCTGTTTAGCCAGACTCATTTCACCTCAGGGTGATAGTATACACATCCCAGACTGTCACTGGGTACTATCGGACTATTCTGATATAGGATTTTAAAATTAAAGGCTTAAATGTCCAATTAAATCTATATTTCGGCTATATTTTGGCTACTAATCAAAGCCATATTGTATCTCTTCTTCAGGCTGATCTAACATCGAAACCTCCTGTTTAGCCAGACTCATTTCACCTCAGGGTGATAGTATACACATCCCAGACAGTCACTGGGTATTATCAGACTATTCTGATATAGGATTTAAAAATTAAACATTTACATGTCCACTTAAAGCTATATTTCAACTCTTTTTCAGGCTGCTAATCAAAGCCATAATGTAACTCTTTTTCAGGCTGCTCTATAAACGAAACCTCCTGTTTAGCTAGAATCATTTCACGTCAGGGTGATAGTGTACACATCCCTGACTGTCACTGGGTAATATCGGACCATTCTGATATAGGATTTAAAAATTAAACATTTACATGTCTACTTAAAGCTATATTTCAACTATTTTTCAGTCTGCTAATTAAAGCCATAATGTAACTCTTTTTCAGGCTGCTCTATAAACGAAACCTCCTGTTTAGCCAGACTCATTTCACGTCAGGGTGATAGTGTACACATCACTGACTGTCACTGGGTAATATCGCACCATTCTGATATAGGATTTTAAAATTAAAGTCTTAAATGTCCAATTAAATCTTTATTTCGGCTATATTTTGGCTACTAATTAAAGCCATATTGTAACTCTTTTTCAGGCTGCTCTATAAACGAAACCTCCTGTTTAGCCAGACTCATTTCACCTCAGGGTGATAGCATACACATCCCAGACTGTCACTGGGTAATATCGGAATATTCTGATATAGGATTTTAAAATTAAAGGTTTACATGTCCACTTGAATCTATATTTCAATTCTTTTTCAGGCTGCTAATTGAAGCCATGTTGTAACTCTTTTTCAGGCTGCTATATAAACGAATCCTCCTGTTTAGCCAGACTCATTTCACCTCAGGGTGATAGTATACACATCCCAGACTGTCATTGGATAATATCGGACTATTCTGATATAGGATTTAAAAATTAAAGGTTTACATGTCCACTTAAAGTTATATTTCAACTGTTTTTCAGGCTTCAAATCAAAGCCACATTGTATCTCTTTTTCAGGCTGCTCTAACATCGAAACCTCCTGTTTATCCAGTCTCATTTCACCTCATGGTGATAGTATACACATCCCAGACTGTCAATGGGTAATATTGGACCATTCTGAAATAGGATTTTAAAATTAAAGGCTTAAATGTCCAGTTAAAGGAATATTTCAACTCTTTTTCAGGCTCTTAATTAAAGCCATATTGTATCTCTTTTTCAGGCTGATCTAACATCGAAACCTCCTGTTTAGCCAGACTCATTTCACCTCAGGGTGATAGTATACACATCCCAGACAGTCCCTGGGTATTATCAGACTATTCTGATATAGGATTTAAAAATTAAACATTTACATGTCTACTTAAAGCTATATTTCAACTATTTTTCAGTCTGCTAATTAAAGCCATAATGTAACTCTTTTTCAGGCTGCTCTATAAACGAAACCTCCTGTTTAGCCAGACTCATTTCACGTCAGGGTGATATTGTACACATCCCTGACTGTCACTGGGTAATATCGGACCATTCTGATATAGGATTTTAAAAATAAAGTCTTAAATGTCCAATTAAATCTATATTTCAGCTATATTTTGGCTACTAATCAAAGCCATATTGTATCTCTTTTTCAGGCTGCTAATTAAAGCCATGTTGTAACTCTTTTTCAGGCTGCTCTAACATCGAAACCTCCTGTTTAGCCAGACTCATTTCACCTCAGGGTGATAGTGTACACATCCCTGACTGTCACTGGGTAATATCGGACGATTCTGATATAGGATTTTAAAAATAAAGTCTTAAATGTCCAATTAAATCTATATTTCAGCTATATTTTGGCTACTAATCAAAGCCATATTGTATTTCTTTTTCAGGCTGCTAATTAAAGCCATGTTGTAACTCTTTTTCAGGCTGCTCTAACATCGAAACCTCCTGTTTAGCCAGACTCATTTCACCTCAGGGTGATAGTATACACATCCCAGACTGTCACTGGGTAATATTGGACTATTCTTATATAGGATTTTAAAATTAAAGGTTTACATGTCCACTTGAATCTATATTTCAACTCTTTTTCAGGCTGCTAATTGAAGCCATGTTGTAACTCTTTTTCAGGCTGCTATATAAACGAATCCTCCTGTTTAGCCAGACTCATTTCACCTCAGGGTGATAGTATACACATCCCAGACGGTCACTGGGTACTATCGGACTATTCTGATATAGGATTTTAAAATTAAAGGCTTAAATGTCCAATTAAATCTATATTTCGGCTATATTTTGGCTACTAATCAAAGCCATATTGTATCTCTTTTTCAGGCTGCTAATTAAAGCCATGTTGTAACTCTTTTTCAGGCTGCTCTAACATCGAAACCTCCTGTTTAGCCAGACTCATTTCACCTCAGGGTGATAGTATACACATCCCAGACTGTCACTGGGTAATATTGGACTATTCTTATATAGGATTTTAAAATTAAAGGTTTACATGTCCACTTTAATCTATATTTCAACTCTTTTTCAGGCTGCTAATTAAAGCAATATTGTATCTCTTTTTCAGGTTGCTCTAAAACTGAAATCTACTCATTAGCCAGACACATTTCACCTCAGGGTGATAGTATTCACTTCCCAGCTCTCACTTGTAATATCGCACCATTCTGATATAGGATTTTAAAATTAAAGGCTTAAATGTCCAATTAAATCTATATTTCGGCTATATTTTGGCTACTAATCAAAGCCATATTGTATCTCTTCTTCAGGCTGATCTAACATCGAAACCTCCTGTTTAGCCAGACTCATTTCACGTCAGGGTGATAGTATACACATCCCAGACTGTCACTGGGTACTATCGGACTATTCTGATATAGGATTTTAAAATTAAAGGCTTAAATGTCCAATTAAATCTATATTTCGGCTATATTTTGGCTACTAATCAAAGCCATATTGTATCTCTTCTTCAGGCTGATCTAACATCGAAACCTCCTGTTTAGCCAGACTCATTTCACCTCAGGGTGATAGTATACACATCCCAGACAGTCACTGGGTATTATCAGACTATTCTGATATAGGATTTAAAAATTAAACATTTACATGTCCACTTAAAGCTATATTTCAACTCTTTTTCAGGCTGCTAATTAAAGCCATAATGTAACTCTTTTTCAGGCTGCTCTATAAACGAAACCTCCTGTTTAGCCAGAATCATTTCACGTCAGGGTGATAGTGTACACATCCCAGACTGTCACTGGGTAATATCGGACCATTCTGATATAGGATTTAAAAATTAAACATTTACATGTCTACTTAAAGCTATATTTCAACTATTTTTCAGTCTGCTAATTAAAGCCATAATGTAACTCTTTTTCAGGCTGCTCTATAAACGAAACCTCCTGTTTAGCCAGACTCATTTCACGTCAGGGTGATAGTGTACACATCCCTGACTGTCACTGGGTAATATCGGACCATTCTGATATAGGATTTTAAAAATAAAGTCTTAAATGTCCAATTAAATCTATATTTCAGCTATATTTTGGCTACTAATCAAAGCCATATTGTATCTCTTTTTCAGGCTGCTAATTAAAGCCATGTTGTAACTCTTTTTCAGGCTGCTCTAACATCGAAACCTCCTGTTTAGCCAGACTCATTTCACCTCAGGGTGATAGTATACACATCCCAGACTGTCACTGGGTAATATTGGACTATTCTTATATAGGATTTTAAAATTAAAGGTTTACATGTCCACTTGAATCTATATTTCAACTCTTTTTCAGGCTGCTAATTGAAGCCATGTTGTAACTCTTTTTCAGGCTGCTATATAAACGAATCCTCCTGTTTAGCCAGACTCATTTCACCTCAGGGTGATAGTATACACATCCCAGATGGTCACTGGGTACTATCGGACTATTCTGATATAGGATTTTAAAATTAAAGGCTTAAATGTCCAATTAAATCTATATTTCGGCTATATTTTGGCTACTAATCAAAGCCATATTGTATCTCTTCTTCATGCTGATCTAACATCGAAACATCCTGTTTAGCCAGACTCATTTCACCTCAGGGTGATAGTATACACATCCCAGACAGTCACTGGGTATTATCAGACTATTCTGATATAGGATTTTAAAATTAAAGTCTTAAATGTCCAATTAAATGTATATTTCAGCTATATTTTGGCTACTAATCAAAGCCATATTGTATCTCTTTTTCAGGCTGCTAATTAAAGCCATGTTGTAACTCTTTTTCAGGCTGCTCTAACATAGAAACCTCCTGTTTAGCCAGACTCATTTCACCTCAGGGTGATAGTATACACATCCCAGACTGTCACTGGGTAATATTGGACTATTCTTATATAGGATTTTAAAATTAAAGGTTTACATGTCCACTTGAATCTATATTTCAACTCTTTTTCAGGCTGCTAATTGAAGCCATGTTGTAACTCTTTTTCAGGCTGCTATATAAACGAATCCTCCTGTTTACTCAGACTCATTTCACCTCAGGGTGATAGTATACACATCCCAGACGGTCACTGGGTAAAATGGGACTATTCTGATACAGGATTTTAAAAATAAAGTCTTAAATGTCCAATTAAATCTATATTTCGGCTATATTTTGGCTACTAATCAAAGCCATATTGTATCTCTTTTTCATGCTGATCTAACATCGAAACCTCCTGTTTATCCAGACTCATAAAACCTTATGGTGATAGTATACACATCCCAGACTGTCACTGGGTAATATTGGACTATTCTGATATAGGATTTTAAAATTAAAGGCTTAAATGTCCAGTTAAAGGAATATTTCAACTCTTTTTCAGGCTGCTAATTAAAGCCATATTGTAACTCTTTTTTAGGCTGCTCTATAAACAAAACCTCCTGTTTAGCCAGTCTCATTTCACCTCAGGGTGATAGTATACACATCCCAGACTGTCACTGGGTAATATTGGACTATTCTGATATAGGATTTTAAAATTAAAGGCTTAAATGTCCAGTTAAAGGAATATTTCAACTCTTTTTCAGGCTCTTAATTAAAGCCATATTGTATCTCTTTTTCAGGCTGCTCTAACATCGAAACCTCCTGTTTAGCCAGACTTATTTCACCTCAGGGTGATAGTATACACATCCCAGTCTGTCACTGGGTACTATCGGACTATTCTGATATAGGATTTTAAAATTAAAGGCTTAAATGTCCAATTAAATCTATATTTCGGCTATATTTTGGCTACTAATCAAAGCCATATTGTATCTCTTCTTCAGGCTGATCTAACATCGAAACCTCCTGTTTAGCCAGACTCATTTCACGTCACGGTGATAGTGTAAACATCCCTGACTGTCACTGGGTAATATCGGACCATTCTGATATAGGATTTTAAAAATAAAGGCTTAAATGTCCAATTAAAGGAAGATTTCAACTCTTTTTCAGGCTCTTAATTGAAGCCATATTGTAACTCTTTTTCAGGATGCTCTATAAATGAAACCTCCTGTTTAGCCAGACTCATATCACCTCAGGGTGATAGTATACACATCGCAGACTGTCACTGGGTACTATCGGACTATTCTGATATAGGATTTTAAAATTAAAGGCTTAAATGTCCAGTTAAAGGAATATTTCAACTCTTTTTTCAGGCTCTTAATTAAAGCCATATTGTATCTCTTTTTCAGGCTGCTCTAACATCGAAACCTCCTGTTTAGCCAGACTCATTTCACCTCAGGGTGATAGTATACACATCCCAGACTGTCACTGGGTAATATTGGACCATTCTGATATAGGATTTAAAAATTAAACATTTACATGTCCACTTAAAGCTATATTTCAACTCTTTTTCAGGCTGCTAATTAAAGCCATAATGTAACTCTTTTTCAGGCTGCTCTATAAACGAAACCTCCTGTTTAGCCAGAATCATTTCACGTCAGGGTGATAGTGTACACCTCCCTGACTGTCACTGGGTAATATCGGACCATTCTGATATAGGATTTAAAAATTAAACATTTACATGTCTACTTAAAGCTATATTTCAACTATTTTTCAGTCTGCTAATTAAAGCCATAATGTAACTCTTTTTCAGGCTGCTCTATAAACGAAACCTCCTGTTTAGCCAAACTCATTTCACGTCAGGGTGATAGTGTACACATCACTGACTGTCACTGGGTAATATCGCACCATTCTGATATAGGATTTTAAAATTAAAGTCTTAAATGTCCAATTAAATCTTTATTTCGGCTATATTTTGGCTACTAATTAAAGCCATATTGTAACTCTTTTTCAGGCTGCTCTATAAACGAAACCTCCTGTTTAGCCAGACTCATTTCACCTCAGGGTGATAGCATACACATCCCAGACTGTCACTGGGTAATATCGGAATATTCTGATATAGGATTTTAAAATTAAAGGTTTACATGTCCACTTGAATCTATATTTCAATTCTTTTTCAGGCTGCTAATTGAAGCCATGTTGTAACTCTTTTTCAGGCTGCTATATAAACGAATCCTCCTGTTTAGCCAGACTCATTTCACCTCAGGGTGATAGTATACACATCCCAGACTGTCATTGGATAATATCGGACTATTCTGATATAGGATTTAAAAATTAAAGGTTTACATGTCCACTTAAAGTTATATTTCAACTGTTTTTCAGGCTTCAAATCAAAGCCACATTGTATCTCTTTTTCAGGCTGCTCTAACATCGAAACCTCCTGTTTATCCAGTCTCATTTCACCTCATGGTGATAGTATACACATCCCAGACTGTCAATGGGTAATATTGGACCATTCTGAAATAGGATTTTAAAATTAAAGGCTTAAATGTCCAGTTAAAGGAATATTTCAACTCTTTTTCAGGCTCTTAATTAAAGCCATATTGTATCTCTTTTTCAGGCTGATCTAACATCGAAACCTCCTGTTTAGCCAGACTCATTTCACCTCAGGGTGATAGTATACACATCCCAGACAGTCCCTGGGTATTATCAGACTATTCTGATATAGGATTTAAAAATTAAACATTTACATGTCTACTTAAAGCTATATTTCAACTATTTTTCAGTCTGCTAATTAAAGCCATAATGTAACTCTTTTTCAGGCTGCTCTATAAACGAAACCTCCTGTTTAGCCAGACTCATTTCACGTCAGGGTGAGAGTGTACACATCCCTGACTGTCACTGGGTAATATCGGACCATTCTGATATAGGATTTTAAAAATAAAGTCTTAAATGTCCAATTAAATCTATATTTCAGCTATATTTTGGCTACTAATCAAAGCCATATTGTATCTCTTTTTCAGGCTGCTAATTAAAGCCATGTTGTAACTCTTTTTCAGGCTGCTCTAACATCGAAACCTCCTGTTTAGCCAGACTCATTTCACCTCAGGGTGATAGTGTACACATCCCTGACTGTCACTGGGTAATATCGGACGATTCTGATATAGGATTTTAAAAATAAAGTCTTAAATGTCCAATTAAATCTATATTTCAGCTATATTTTGGCTACTAATCAAAGCCATATTGTATTTCTTTTTCAGGCTGCTAATTAAAGCCATGTTGTAACTCTTTTTCAGGCTGCTCTAACATCGAAACCTCCTGTTTAGCCAGACTCATTTCACCTCAGGGTGATAGTATACACATCCCAGACTGTCACTGGGTAATATTGGACTATTCTTATATAGGATTTTAAAATTAAAGGTTTACATGTCCACTTGAATCTATATTTCAACTCTTTTTCAGGCTGCTAATTGAAGCCATGTTGTAAATCTTTTTCAGGCTGCTATATAAACGAATCCTCCTGTTTAGCCAGACTCATTTCACCTCAGGGTGATAGTATACACATCCCAGATGGTCACTGGGTACTATCGGACTATTCTGATATAGGATTTTAAAATTAAAGGCTTAAATGTCCAATTAAATCTATATTTCGGCTATATTTTGGCTACTAATCAAAGCCATATTGTATCTCTTCTTCAGGCTGATCTAACATCGAAACATCCTGTTTAGCCAGACTCATTTCACCTCAGGGTGATAGTATACACATCCCAGACAGTCACTGGGTATTATCAGACTATTCTGATATAGGATTTTAAAATTAAAGTCTTAAATGTCCAATTAAATGTATATTTCAGCTATATTTTGGCTACTAATCAAAGCCATATTGTATCTCTTTTTCAGGCTGCTAATTAAAGCCATGTTGTAACTCTTTTTCAGGCTGCTCTAACATAGAAACCTCCTGTTTAGCCAGACTCATTTCACTTCAGGGTGATAGTATACACATCCCAGACTGTCACTGGGTAATATTGGACTATTCTTATATAGGATTTTAAAAATAAAGTCTTAAATGTCCAATTAAATCTATATTTCGGCTATATTTTGGCTACTAATCAAAGCCATATTGTATCTCTTTTTCATGCTGATCTAACATCGAAACCTCCTGTTTATCCAGACTCATAAAACCTCATGGTGATAGTATACACATCCCAGACTGTCACTGGGTAATATTGGACTATTCTGATATAGGATTTTAAAATTAAAGGCTTAAATGTCCAGTTAAAGGAATATTTCAACTCTTTTTCAGGCTGCTAATTAAAGCCATATTGTAACTCTTTTTTAGGCTGCTCTATAAACAAAACCTCCTGTTTAGCCAGTCTCATTTCACCTCAGGGTGATAGTATACACATCCCAGACTGTCACTGGGTAATATTGGACTATTCTGATATAGGATTTTAAAATTAAAGGCTTAAATGTCCAGTTAAAGGAATATTTCAACTCTTTTTCAGGCTCTTAATTAAAGCCATATTGTATCTCTTTTTCAGGCTGCTCTAACATCGAAACCTCCTGTTTAGCCAGACTCATTTCACCTCAGGGTGATAGTATACACATCCCAGACTGTCACTGGGTACTATCGGACTATTCTGATATAGGATTTTAAAATTAAAGGCTTAAATGTCCAATTAAAGGAATATTTCAACTCTTTTTCAGGCTGCTAATTAAAGCAATATTGTATCTCTTTTTCAGGTTGCTCTAAAACTGAAATCTACTCATTAGCCAGACACATTTCACCTCAGGGTGATAGTATTCACTTCCCAGCTCTCACTTGTAATATCGCACCATTCTGATATAGGATTTTAAAATTAAAGTCTTAAATGTCCAATTAAATCTATATTTCGGCTATATTTTGGCTACTAATTAAAGCCATATTGTAACTCTTTTTCAGGTTGATCTAACATCGAAACCTCCTGTTTAGCCAGACTCATTTCACCTCAGGGTGATAGTATACACATCCCTGACTGTCACTGGGTAATATCGGACCATTCTGATATAGGATTTTAAAAATGAAGTCTTAAATGTCCAATTAAATCTATATTTCAGCTATATTTTGGCTACTAATCAAAGCCATATTGTATCTCTTTTTCAGGCTGCTAATTAAAGCCATGTTGTAACTCTTTTTCAGGCTGCTCTAACATCGAAACCTCCTGTTTAGCCTGACTCATTTCACCTCAGGGTGATAGTATACACATCCCAGACTGTCACTGGGTAATATTGGACTATTCTTATATAGGATTTTAAAATTAAAGGTTTACATGTCCACTTGAATCTATATTTCAACTCTTTTTCAGGCTGCTAATTGAAGCCATGTTGTAACTCTTTTTCAGGCTGCTATATAAACGAATCCTCCTGTTTACTCAGACTCATTTCACCTCAGGGTGATAGTATACACATCCCAGACGGTCACTGGGTACTATCGGACTATTCTGATATAGGATTTTAAAATTAAAGGCTTAAATGTCCAATTAAATCTATATTTCGGCTATATTTTGGCTACTAATCAAAGCCATATTGTATCTCTTCTTCAGGCTGATCTAACATCGAAACCTCCTGTTTAGCCAGACTCATTTCACCTCAGGGTGATAGTATACACATCCCAGACAGTCACTGGGTATTATCAGACTATTCTGATATAGGATTTTAAAATTAAAGTCTTAAATGTCCAATTAAATCTATATTTCAGCTATATTTTGGCTACTAATCAAAGCCATATTGTATCTCTTTTTCAGGCTGCTAATTAAAGCCATGTTGTAACTCTTTTTCAGGCTGCTCTAACATCGAAACCTCTTGTTTATCCAGACTCATTTCACCTCATGGTGATAGTATACACATCCCAGACTGTCAATGGGTAATATTGGACCATTCTGATATAGGATTTTAAAATTAAAGGTTTACATGTCCACTTAAAGCTATATTTCAACTCTTTTTCAGGCTGCTAATTAAAGCCATATTGAAACTCTTTTTTAGGCTGCTCTATAAACAAAACCTCCTGTTTAGCCAGTCTCATTTCACCTCAGGGTGATAGTATACACATCCCAGACTGTCACTGGGTAATATTGGACTATTCTGATATAGGATTTTAAAATTAAAGGCTTAAATGTCCAGTTAAAGGAATATTTCAACTCTTTTTCAGGCTCTTAATTAAAGCCATATTGTATCTCTTTTTCAGGCTGCTCTAACATCGAAACCTCCTGTTTAGCCAGACTCATTTCACCTCAGGGTGATAGTATACACATCCCAGACTGTCACTGGGTACTATCGGACTATTCTGATATAGGATTTTAAAATTAAAGGCTTAAATGTCCAATTAAATCTATATTTCGGCTATATTTTGGCTACTAATCAAAGCCATATTGTATCTCTTCTTCAGGCTGATCTAACATCGAAACCTCCTGTTTAGCCAGACTCATTTCACCTCAGGGTGATAGTATACACATCCGAGACAGTCACTGGGTATTATCAGACTATTCTGATATAGGATTTAAAAATTAAACATTTACATGTCCACTTAAAGCTATATTTCAACTCTTTTTCAGGCTGCTAATTAAAGCCATAATGTAACTCTTTTTCAGGCTGCTCTATAAACGAAACCTCCTGTTTAGCCAGACTCATTTCACGTCAGGGGGATTGTGTACACATCCCTGACTGTCACTGGGTAATATCGGACCATTCTGATATAGGATTTTAAAAAAACAGTCTTAAATGTCCAATTAAATCCATATTTCAGCTATATTTTGGCTACTAATCAAAGCCATATTGTATCTCTTTTTCAGGCTGCTAATTAAAGCCATGTTGTAACTCTTTATTCAGGCTGCTCTAACATCGAAACCTCCTGTTTAGCCAGACTCATTTCACCTCAGGGTGATAGTATACACATCCCAGACTGTCACTGGGTAATATTGGACTATTCTTATATAGGATTTTAAAATTAAAGGTTTACATGTCCACTTGAATCTATATTTCAACTCTTTTTCAGGCTGCTAATTGAAGCCATGTTGTAACTCTTTTTCAGGCTGCTATATAAACGAATCCTCCTGTTTAGCCAGACTCATTTCACCTCAGGGTGATAGTATACACATCCCAGACTGTCTCTGGGTAATATTGGACTATTCTGATATAGGATTTTAAAAATAAAGTCTTAAATGTCCAATTAAATCTATATTTTGGCTACTAATCAAAGCCATATTGTATCTCTTTTTCATGCTGATCTAACATCGAAACCTCCTCTTTATCCAGACTCATTTCACCTCATGGTGATAGTATACACATCCCAGACTGTCATTGGGTAATATCGGACTATTCTGATATAGGATTTAAAAATTAAAGGTTTACATGTCCACTTAAAGCTATATTTCAACTTTTTTTCAGGCTGCTAATTAAAGCCATATTGTAACTCTTTTTTAGGCTGCTCTATAAACAAAACCTCCTGTTTAGCCAGTCTCATTTCACCTCAGGGTGATAGTATACACATCCCAGACTGTCACTGGGTAATATTGGACTATTCTGATATAGGATTTTAAAATTAAAGGCTTAAATGTCCAATTAAATCTATATTTCGGCTATATTTTGGCTACTAATCAAAGCCATATTGTATCTCTTCTTCAGGCTGATCTAACATCGAAACCTCCTGTTTAGCCAGACTCATTTCACCTCAGGGTGATAGTATACACATCCCAGACAGTCACTGGGTATTATCAGACTATTCTGATATAGGATTTAAAAATTAAACATTTACATGTCCACTTAAAGCTATATTTCAACTCTTTTTCAGGCTGCTAATTAAAGCCATAATGTAACTCTTTTTCAGGCTGCTCTATAAACGAAACCTCCTGTTTAGCCAGACTCATTTCACGTCAGGGGGATTGTGTACACATCCCTGACTGTCACTGGGTAATATCGGACCATTCTGATATAGGATTTTAAAAATAAAGTATTAAATGTCCAAATAAATCTATATTTCAGCTATATTTTGGCTACTAATCAAAGCCATATTGTATCTCTTTTTCAGGCTGCTAATTAAAGCCATGTTGTAACTCTTTTTTCAGGCTGCTCTAACATCAAAACCTCCTGTTTAGCCAGACTCATTTCACCTCAGGGTGATAGTATACACATCCCAGACTGTCACTGGGTAATATTGGACTATTCTTATATAGGATTTTAAAATTAAAGGTTTACATGTCCACTTGAATCTATATTTCAACTCTTTTTCAGGCTGCTAATTGAAGCCATGTTGTAACTCTTTTTCAGGCTGCTATATAAACGAATCCTCCTGTTTAGCCAGACTCATTTCACCTCAGGGTGATAGTATACACATCCCAGACTGTCACTGGGTAATATTGGACTATTCTGATATAGGATTTTAAAAATAAAGTCTTAAATGTCCAATTAAATCTATATTTTGGCTACTAATCAAAGCCATATTGTATCTCTTTTTCATGCTGATCTAACATCGAAACCTCCTCTTTATCCAGACTCATTTCACCTCATGGTGATAGTATACACATCCCAGACTGTCATTGGATAATATCGGACTATTCTGATATAGGATTTAAAAATTAAAGGTTTACATGTCCACTTAAAGCTATATTTCAACTCTTTTTCAGGCTGCTAATTAAAGCCATATTGTAACTCTTTTTTTGGCTGCTCTATAAACAAAACCTTCTGTTTAGCCAGTCTCATTTCACCTCAGAGTGATAGTATACACATCCCAGACTGTCATTGGGTAATATCGGACTATTCTGATATAGGATTTAAAAATTAAAGGTTTACATGTCCACTTAAAGCTATATTTCAACTGTTTTTGAGGCTTCAAATCAAAGCCATATTGTATCTCTTTTTCAGGCTGCTCTAACATCGAAACCTCCTGTTTATCCAGACTCATTTCACCTCATGGTGATATTATACACATCACAGACTGTCAATGGGTAATATTGGACCATTCTGATATAGGATTTTAAAATTAAAGGTTTACATGTCCACTTAAAGCTATATTTCAACTCTTTTTCAGGCTGCTAATTAAAGCCATAATGTAACTCTTTTTCAGGCTGCTCTATAAACGAAACCTCCTGTTTAGCCAGACTAATTTCACGTCAGGGTGATAGTGTACACATCCCTGACTGTCATTGGGTAATATCGGACCATTCTGATATAGGATTTTAAAAATAAAGTCTTAAATGTCCAATTAAATCTATATTTCAGCTATATTTTGGCTACTAATCAAAGCCATATTGTATCTCTTCTTCAGGCTGATCTAACATCGAAACCTCCTGTTTAGCCAGACTCATTTCACCTCAGGGTGATAGTATACACATCCCAGACAGTCACTGGGTATTATCAGACTATTCTGATATAGGATTTTAAAATTAAAGTCTTAAATGTCCAATTAAATCTATATTTCAGCTATATTTTGGCTACTAATCAAAGCCATATTGTATCTCTTTTTCAGGCTGCTAAGTAAAGCCATGTTGTAACTCTTTTTCAGGCTGCTCTAACATCGAAACCTCCTGTTTAGCCAGACTCATTTCACCTCAGGGTGATAGTATACACATCCCAGACTGTCACTGGGTAATATTGGACTATTCTTATATAGGATTTTAAAATTAAAGGTTTACATGTCCACTTGAATCTATATTTCAACTCTTTTTCAGGCTGCTAATTGAAGCCATGTTGTAACTCTTTTTCAGGCTGCTATATAAACGAATCCTCCTGTTTAGCCAGACTCATTTCACCTCAGGGTGATAGTATACACATCCCAGACGGTCACTGGGTAATATGGGACTATTCTGATACAGGATTTTAAAAATAAAGTCTTAAATGTCCAATTAAATCTATATTTCGGCTATATTTTGGCTACTAATCAAGGCCATATTGTAACTCTTTTTCATGCTGATCTAACATCGAAACCTCCTCTTTATCCAGACTCATTTCACCTCATGGTGATAGTATACACATCCCAGACTATCATTGGATAATATCGGACTATTCTGATATATGATTTAAAAATTAAAGGTTTACATGTCCACTTAAAGCTATATTTCAACTCTTTATCAGGCTGCTAATTAAAGCCATATTGTATCTCTTTTTCAGGCTGCTCTAACATCGAAACCTCCTGTTTATCCAGACTCATTTCACCTCATGGTGATAGTATACACATCCCAGACTGTCAATGGGTAATATTGGACCATTCTGATATAGGATTTTAAAATTAAAGGTTTACATGTCCACTTAAAGCTATATTTCAACTCTTTTTCAGTCTGCTAATTAAAGCCATATTGTAACTCTTTTTTAGGCTGCTCTATAAACAAAACCTCCTGTTTAGCCAATCTCATTTCACCTCAGGGTGATAGTATACACATCCCAGACTGTCACTGGGTAATATTGGACTATTCTGATATAGGATTTTAAAATTAAAGGCTTAAATGTCCAGTTAAAGGAATATTTCAACTCTTTTTCAGGCTCTTAATTAAAGCCATATTGTATCTCTTTTTCAGGCTGCTCTAACATCGAAACCTCCTGTTTAGCCAGACTCATTTCACCTCAGGGTGATAGTATACACATCCCAGACAGTCACTGGGTATTATCAGACTATTCTGATATAGGATTTAAAAATTAAACATTTACATGTCCACTTAAAGCTATATTTCAACTCTTTTTCAGGCTGCTAATTAAAGCCATAATGTAACTCTTTTTCAGGCTGCTCTATAAACGAAACCTCCTGTTTAGCCAGACTCATTTCACGTCAGGGGGATTGTGTACACATCCCTGACTGTCACTGGGTAATATCGGACCATTCTGATATAGGATTTTAAAATTAAAGGTTTACATGTCCACTTAAAGCTATATTTCAACTCTTTTTCAGGCTGCTAATTAAAGCCATAATGTAACTCTTTTTCAGGCTGCTCTATAAACGAAACCTCCTGTTTAGCCAGACTCATTTCACGTCAGGGTGATAGTGTACACATCCCTGACTGTCATTGGGTAATATCGGACCATTCTGATATAGGATTTTAAAATTAAAGGTTTACATGTCCACTTAAAGCTATATTTCAACTCTTTTTCAGGCTGCTAATTAAAGCCATAATGTAACTCTTTTTCAGGCTGCTCTATAAACGAAACCTCCTGTTTAGCCAGACTCATTTCACGTCAGGGTGATAGTGTACACATCCCTGACTGTCATTGGGTAATATCGGACCATTCTGATATAGGATTTTAAAAATAAAGTCTTAAATCTCCAATTAAATCTATATTTCAGCTATATTTTGGCTACTAATCAAAGCCATATTGTATCTCTTCTTCAGGCTGATCTAACATCGAAACCTCCTGTTTAGCCAGACTCATTTCACCTCAGGGTGATAGTAAACACATCCCAGACAGTCACTGGGTATTATCAGACTATTCTGATATAGGATTTTAAAATTAAAGTCTTAAATGTCCAATTAAATCTATATTTCAGCTATATTTTGGCTACTAATCAAAGCCATATTGTATCTCTTTTTCAGGCTGCTAATTAAAGCCATGTTGTAACTCTTTTTTCAGGCTGCTCTAACATCGAAACCTCCTGTTTAGCCAGACTCATTTCACCTCAGGGTGATAGTATACACATCCCAGACTGTCACTGGGTAATATTGGACTATTCTTATATAGGATTTTAAAATTAAAGGTTTACATGTCCACTTGAATCTATATTTCAACTCTTTTTCAGGCTGCTAACTGAAGCCATGTTGTAACTCTTTTTCAGGCTGCTATATAAACGAATCCTCCTGTTTAGCCAGACTCATTTCACCTCAGGGTGATAGTATACACATCCCAGACGGTCACTGGGTAATATGGGACTATTCTGATACAGGATTTTAAAAATAAAGTCTTAAATGTCCAATTAAATCTATATTTCGGCTATATTTTGGCTACTAATCAAAGCCATATTGTATCTCTTTTTCATGCTGATCTAACATCGAAACCTCCTCTTTATCCAGACTCATTTCACCTCATGGTGATAGTATACACATCCCAGACTATCATTGGATAATATCGGACTATTCTGATAAAGGATTTAAAAATTAAAGGTTTACATGTCCACTTAAAGCTATATTTCAACTCTTTTTCAGGCTGCTAATTAAAGCCATATTGTATCTCTTTTTCAGGCTGCTCTAACATCGAAACCTCTTGTTTATCCAGACTCATTTCACCTCATGGTGATAGTATACACATCCCAGACTGTCAATGGGTAATATTGGACCATTCTGATATAGGATTTTAAAATTAAAGGTTTACATGTCCACTTAAAGCTATATTTCAACTCTTTTTCAGGCTGCTAATTAAAGCCATATTGTAACTCTTTTTTAGGCTGCTCTATAAACAAAACCTCCTGTTTAGCCAGTCTCATTTCACCTCAGGGTGATAGTATACACATCCCAGACTGTCACTGGGTAATATTGGACTATTCTGATATAGGATTTTAAAATTAAAGGCTTAAATGTCCAGTTAAAGGAATATTTCAACTCTTTTTCAGGCTCTTAATTAAAGCCATATTGTATCTCTTTTTCAGGCTGCTCTAACATCGAAACCTCCTGTTTAGCCAGACTCATTTCACCTCAGGGTGATAGTATACACATCCCAGACAGTCACTGGGTATTATGAGACTATTCTGATATAGGATTTAAAAATTAAACATTTACATGTCCACTTAAAGCTATATTTCAACTCTTTTTCAGGCTGCTAATTAAAGCCATAATGTAACTCTTTTTCAGGCTGCTCTATAAACGAAACCTCCTGTTTAGCCAGACTCATTTCACGTCAGGGGGATTGTGTACACATCCCTGACTGTCACTGGGTAATATCGGACCATTCTGATATAGGATTTTAAAAATAAAGTCTTAAATGTCCAATTAAATCTATATTTCAGCTATATTTTGGCAACTAATCAAAGCCATATTGTATCTCTTTTTCAGGCTGCTAATTAAAGCCATGTTGTAACTCTTTTTCAGGCTGCTCTAACATCGAAACCTCCTGTTTAGCCAGACTCATTTCACCTCAGGGTGATAGTATACACATCCCAGACTGTCACTGGGTACTATCGGACTATTCTGATATAGGATTTTAAAATTAAAGGCTTAAATGTCCAATTAAATCTATATTTCGGCTATATCTTGGCTACTAATCAAAGCCATATTGTATCTCTTCTTCAGGCTGATCTAACATCGAAACCTCCTGTTTAGCCAGACTCATTTCACCTCAGGGTGATAGTATACACATCCCAGACAGTCACTGGGTATTATCAGACTATTCTGATATAGAATTTAAAAATTAAACATTTACATGTCCACTTAAAGCTATAGTTCAACTCTTTTTCAGGCTGCTAATTAAAGCCATAATGTAACTCTTTTTCAGGCTGCTCTATAAACGAAACCTCCTGTTTAGCCAGACTCATTTCACGCCAGGGGGATAGTGTACACATCCCTGACTGTCACTGGGTAATATCGGACCATTCTGATATAGGATTTTAAAAATAAAGTCTTAAATGTCCAATTAAATCTATATTTCAGCTATATTTTGGCTACTAATCAAAGCCATATTGTATCTCTTTTTCAGGTTGATCTAACATCGAAACCTCCTGTCTATCCAAACTGATTTCACCTTATGGTGATAGTATACACATCCCAGACTGTCAATGGGTAATATCGGACTATTCTGATATAGGATTTAAAAATTAAAGGTTTACATGTCCACTTAAAGCTATATTTCGACTCTTTTTCAGGCTGCTAATTAAAGCCATATTGAAACTCTTTTTCAGGCTGCTCTATGAACAAAACATCCTGTTTAGCCAGACTCATTTCACCTCAGGGTGATAGTATACACATCCCAGACTGTTACTGGGTAATATTGGACTATTCTGATATAGGATTTTAAAATTAAAGGCTTAAATGTCCAATTAAAGGAAGATTTCACCTCTTTTTCAGGCTCTTAATTAAAGCCATATTGTATCTATTTTTCAGGCTGCTCTATAAACGAAACCTCCTGTTTAGCCAGACTCATTTCACCTCAGGGTGATAGTATACACATCCCTGACTGTCACTGGGTAATATCGGACCATTCTGATATAGGATTTTAAAAATAAAGTCTTAAATGTCCAATTAAATCTATATTTCAGCTATATTTTGGCTACTAATCAAAGCCATATTGTATCTCTTTTTCAGGCTGCTCTAACATCGAAACCTCCTGTCTATCCAAACTGATTTCACCTTATGGTGATAGTATACACATCCCAGACTGTCAATGGGTAATATCGGACTATTCTGATATAGGATTTAAAAATTAAAGGTTTACATGTCCACTTAAAGCTATATTTCGACTCTTTTTCAGGCTGCTAATTAAAGCCATATTGAAACTCTTTTTCAGGCTGCTCTATGAACAAAACCTCCTGTTTAGCCAGACTCATTTCACCTCAGGGTGATAGTATACACATCCCAGACTGTTACTGGGTAATATTGGACTATTCTGATATAGGATTTTAAAATTAAAGGCTTAAATGTCCAATTAAAGGAAGATTTCAACTCTTTTTCAGGCTCTTAATTAAAGCCATATTGTATCTATTTTTCAGGCTGCTCTAACATCGAAACCTCCTATTTAGCCAGACACATTTCACCTCAGGCTGATAGTATACACATCCCAGACTGTCACTGGCTAATATTGGACTATTCTTATATAGGATTTTAAAAATAAAGTCTTAAATGTCCAATTAAATCTATATTTTGGCTACTAATCAAAGCCATATTGTATCTCTTTTTCATGCTGATCTAACATCGAAACCTCCTCTTTATCCAGACTCATTTCACCTCATGGTGATAGTATACACATCCCAGACTGTCATTGGATAATATCGGACTATTCTGATATAGGATTTAAAAATTAAAGGTTTACATGTCCACTTAAAGCTATATTTCAACTCTTTTTCAGGCTGCTAATTAAAGCCATATTGTAACTCTTTTTTAGGCTGCTCTATAAACAAAACCTTCTGTTTAGCCAGTCTCATTTCACCTCAGAGTGATAGTATACACATCCCAGACTGTCATTGGGTAATATCGGACTATTCTGATATAGGATTTAAAAATTAAAGGTTTACATGTCCACTTAAAGCTATATTTCAACTGTTTTTGAGGCTTCAAATCAAAGCCATATTGTATCTCTTTTTCAGGCTGCTCTAACATCGAAACCTCCTGTTTATCCAGACTCATTTCACCTCATGGTGATAGTATACACATCACAGACTGTCAATGGGTAATATTGGACCATTCTGATATAGGATTTTAAAATTAAAGGTTTACATGTCCACTTAAAGCTATATTTCAACTCTTTTTCAGGCTGCTAATTAAAGCCATAATGTAACTCTTTTTCAGGCTGCTCTATAAACGAAACCTCCTGTTTAGCCAGACTCATTTCACGTCAGGGTGATAGTAAACACATCCCAGACAGTCACTGGGTATTATCAGACTATTCTGATATAGGATTTTAAAATTAAAGTCTTAAATGTCCAATTAAATCTATATTTCAGCTATATTTTGGCTACTAATCAAAGCCATATTGTATCTCTTTTTCAGGCTGCTAATTAAAGCCATGTTGTAACTCTTTTTCAGGCTGCTCTAACATCGAAACCTCCTGTTTAGCCAGACTCATTTCACCTCAGGGTGATAGTATACACATCCCAGACTGTCACTGGGTAATATTGGACTATTCTTATATAGGATTTTAAAATTAAAGGTTTACATGTCCACTTGAATCTATATTTCAACTCTTTTTCAGGCTGCTAACTGAAGCCATGTTGTAACTCTTTTTCAGGCTGCTATATAAACGAATCCTCCTGTTTAGCCAGACTCATTTCACCTCAGAGTGATAGTATACACATCCCAGACGGTCACTGGGTAATATGGGACTATTCTGATACAGGATTTTAAAAATAAAGTCTTAAATGTCCAATTAAATCTATATTTCGGCTATATTTTGGCTACTAATCAAAGCCATATTGTATCTCTTTTTCATGCTGATCTAACATCGAAACCTCCTCTTTATCCAGACTCATTTCACCTCATGGTGATAGTATACACATCCCAGACTATCATTGGATAATATCGGACTATTCTGATAAAGGATTTAAAAATTAAAGGTTTACATGTCCACTTAAAGCTATATTTCAACTCTTTTTCAGGCTGCTAATTAAAGCCATATTGTATCTCTTTTTCAGGCTGCTCTAACATCGAAACCTCTTGTTTATCCAGACTCATTTCACCTCATGGTGATAGTATACACATCCCAGACTGTCAATGGGTAATATTGGACCATTCTGATATAGGATTTTAAAATTAAAGGTTTACATGTCCACTTAAAGCTATATTTCAACTCTTTTTCAGGCTGCTAATTAAAGCCATATTGTAACTCTTTTTTAGGCTGCTCTATAAACAAAACCTCCTGTTTAGCCAGTCTCATTTCACCTCAGGGTGATAGTATACACATCCCAGACTGTCACTGGGTAATATTGGACTATTCTGATATAGGATTTTAAAATTAAAGGCTTAAATGTCCAGTTAAAGGAATATTTCAACTCTTTTTCAGGCTCTTAATTAAAGCCATATTGTATCTCTTTTTCAGGCTGCTCTAACATCGAAACCTCCTGTTTAGCCAG